>SRSE01000892.1:1617500-2217500 GCA_005024645.1 Planiliza haematocheilus
TCACCAGCGACGTTTACCTGAAGATGATGTTGCTGTGAGCGCCGATGTCTTTTCCCCCGTACACCGTGTCCGCCCAGTCGGCCCGCGGCCTGACGCCGAACATGCCGCTGCATTCATCAGAGAAGGCCTGGAAGTTCCATTCCTCTGGCTCAAACATGTCCTGCACGCCGTCTGTGCACATGGGCATCACCATCTCCGTGCACGCCTGGGGATGAGGGATTGAGCACATATTTATTCTGACAGGTAAAGCTGCACGGTGACACCTCGATTTATACGGCACGACAAGACGGATCCGTGGGCTGCGTTATGCACCTGATAGAACCAGCCGAGTGTACCGAGGCTGCTGGTTGCCGTCTGAGATATGTTGAGACAGGAAGAGCTTCCGGTGTAGTTGTAGTAGACCTTTGCCGCCTGGGAGACGCCGTGCAGCAGCTGGTGGTCAGATACAGAGGAATCGAAACCGAGATGCTTGCACACCACCTTGAAGATATAAGATATTAAAAAACAAAAACAAAAAGAATTAATTTGGAGTTTGAATACATAATAGTTTACGCTGAGTTATGATATCTATTAGAAGCTTCATGCATTTTTAAATTACATTTAAGAGGAAAATTTAAATATCTAATTCCCTCACATCCGTGTTGTTTACTAGGCTGGAGACTGTTTTCTTGTGGCCCATTAAGTGTTTTTCCACATAAAAAGTGGTGGCGCCTGATTTGCATATGAAATTCCCTGGAATGAACTTGAATTTATGGCTCTAATCTTGGCACGAGAGGAGAAAAAACAACCCAAAAGCATTCATTCATTTAATGCAGACGATCTAAATGATTTAAAATTTAAAGGTCTCATAAGCGCCGTTTTGTTTCGACCGTGGCGCATTTCTCGAAATTAATAGCGTGGATGATAAATATTTGAGTTTCAGCTCTTGTTTGATTTCACTGCGTGTTGTTATGGTTGCGGCGGACGGAGCTGGCCGCGCCTGTTGTTCTGCACTCTTTGTGAAAGCGGGGGAAACTGGGCTTGCTTGTTTGGAGGTTGGAGGGGAGCTGCGCTAGTGTGGAGTCTGTTACCAAGGCCTTTGTCTGCGGGCCGGGGAGGAGTTGGTGGTCGATGGATGAGGAGGGCCACAGACATGTCCAACCAAAGATTTATACTGTGAAAAAAAAAAAAAAAAACACACCGCAATAGCCCCAAAGCATCTTCTCCTTACTTTTCAGATAGGATTAGGCTTATACATTCATCTCTGCCAACAGATTTCCCTCCTCTAAGCCCTCAATACCCCGTTCTCACACTCACTCAGATAATCACATTAGCTTTGTCATTAAAAAAGCTCCTCTTTGCACCCACTGCCTAAACCGCTTAAACCACCCATAGGGGTCGCATACATTAAAGGCGAGGAGCCAAAAAACTTGAAATGACCATTTAGTGTTTATTTCACCCAACACGACTCTCCTAGATCTGCGATGTGCAAGATAAGTAATGAAAACTCGCTAGCAGAAGTTTATTTCAGATTCATGCTTGGGCCACTGAAGAGGCGTAGCGGAGCACCAAACAGAAAGTTGGGGGTCACTTGCAGAGTTTGGTTTCTACACGTGACACGCCGAGGTGACCGGTAGTATACACTGCACCCAAGTCAATCAAACACCCGGGGCTCCTTTTACTTTTTACAACGAAAGGCATTTTCTAATTCCGGCAATGGTTTAAACGACTTTACAACATTCATTACAGCTTCGTTGCAAGATTCTAATCACGACTACTTTTTCCACATCACATGTCTGGTAAGTATTTGTAACAGCCCCTTTCAGTTTAGAGTGGCCAACTTTTGTTTGATGCCCTCATGAGCCGCGCTGGGCAAATGCCCTCTTTCTGTGGCGCCATGTGAGTGCCCGGACAGGAACACCTCAGAGATCTGACGGAGTGTGCAAATGAAAGGGGAACTTGGTAGGAGAAGGGAGAGAGAGAAGAAAGGAACGGTGGTTTACTTGTAGCTGCTCATCTAAAGAATACTTAAAATCCAAAAAAGAAACAAGATCCTTATGAATATTAATGAAGTTAGTTGACAGCTGTTGTAAACAAAAGCTCGGAAGACCACAACAAACACTTGTAGCACAATTGGCTGAATGACGCATTCATTTCAATTAAGGACGGCCTGTCAGGCCAAATTAACCAAAGATAAAGTAAATTTAAAGTGGCACAACCAATATGAAGGTCAACTAAATCTTTTATTAAGCTGGACAAACTGGGGCTATGATTTGAATCTTAACAGTATTTTTCTTAGATGCTGTTTGTTTGTACCTGGATTGGCCAGCGGGGCAGCGGCTGGAGGAAATTAGCTTCGTACGGGTAGTCCACCATGGCCAGATTCACCCACGTTTCCTGAAGCCAGCCCTTGAAGACGCCGACGTCGACTGCGGATTTAAGAGGGGCGCAGAGACTGAATTCTTCCGACAGCCACTGAAGACCAGACGCTTGTCGAGAGAGAGAGAGAGAGAGAGAGAGAGTGGAAAAATGTCATTAAATTAGCCATTCCTCTTATATGTCTTAGTAAATACGTCTCACTACAGTTCCAATCGAACAGCAGTGGAAAGACTTAGCCGGGGTATGAAGCATTTCTGAGAACTGCCAGTCCTGACCTCTCATGGCTCGCTAAGAAGTGTCATACTGTGCATGCTGGATATATTGATAATCTCAGTGAGGATCTTCTTGTTAAGTGCAGACAGAAATGCCAAGCACTAAAACAGAAAGTTAAAAGCGCCGTCCGCAAAAATAGGAACTGGTCTGCCTGTCACTGCAAGCTTCAAATAAATTATTAACACCGTATTAACATCATCTTATTTTGTTTAAGCATTAATCCATATTATGGGCCATCCTGATGAGTTTAGAGGCTCAAAAGATAAAAAGACTAAACATAAGCTATGCTGAGGGTGATTTTTGTTCTTGTATCAGCTCTATTAAGCATGAACAAATAAATGATTAACAATTAATCAAGCCATCAAGTTACAGCTTATAAATCCTTTGCTTTATTCAAAGGTGACTTTGGACTTTTATTTTCCTACTTTAATATGAGCTGTCTGGATTCAGGCTTTAGTCGATGGCTGCACAGAACTCATAACGTTTTCTAGACAAGACAAGCTAAAAGGCGCATCTCCAAATAAGAAGACGGCGCGACTTACCAGTGGAGGAGACGTTATTAATAGCCTTCCACGATTTTCTGATGTTTGCGTCACAGTTCGGACCACTTTTGGCAAAGTCCTGCGTAACTATCTTGGAGAAGCCTCCGCATGGCACCATACCAGGGAACTGCCATATCGGCGCGGAAGCTGCCAGAGCTCTGAAATGCAAGATGATGCAAAACCGTCTTTACTCTGCTTTATTCTCCAAATCATCAAAAAAAAAAAAAAAAAAATGCACATCCATAACCAAGGAGGAGTGAGAGTCAAAAAAATTAGGGTCCAGGCTCCGACGGCTAATGTGTCATACTTTGAAAATGGGCCGCACAGATTAATCTTGTTGGCTCGAATGAACATCTGGTGTTTATTATTCACCAACAAGAGATGATGAAGGGAAAGTGTCTCATCTTTGGACTATAATCTGATGTGAAATGGAATTTCCTGAGTACTTTTTGTGCGGAGTTGCAAACATAGCAAGATGGATAACTCTTACCCAACAACTACATTGGGGTATTTCATCCTAAACCAGGCCGACAGCATCCCTCCATAAGAACCTCCGATAGCGATGACAGGGCTGTTCTGAGCCCCAGGTAAAGTCCTCTTGAGGTTCTGTATCAGCACTGCAAAATCTGCCAGGGCCTGCTCCGAGGTCAGGTAGTTCAGATGTTTGCTGTCCTGCAGGCAAATTAAAAGTTCAAACTCAACAAGGCGTCATCTGGAAAGTTTACCCATAGGGAGTGGGCACACAATTTATTTTGGCTACATTTCACTTTCTGAAATAAACATGTTTGCATTTGCTATTTAATTTGGATATTAGGCGGAATTAGTTGTACGAGTGCGAGTCTGCATCTTCGCTTACGCTGTAAGACTCTTGTCCAAATGGCAGGGACTCTCCATAGTAACGATGTTCTGCAAAAAGCAGCATGGCGCCCAACTCCTCCGCAATTTCCCACATGAAGCCCTGAGGAGAAGGCAGTAGCAGGTGTCGGATTACACTTAAGATTACGAGCAGGGTAAATATAGAAGGTAACAGCTGGATACGTACAGTGTTGTTGCAGAACCAGGTGATGTCGCCTTCGTTTCCAGTGTAGAACAGAATCGGTCCTCCGGGCTTCTGCCAGTGTTTGTCCGCCACGAGGTACCTCTGCTTGAAGGTGCCATCCTCGAGGAATCCGAAATGATCGACCTGTAACAAATAAAAAATACTTTTGAAAAGTGTTCAGAAAGGAATTACAAGCATCTTAAGTGTGACACCACGTAGCACAGTGACATTAGACGTAATCTTTTATTAACAGCCCTGGAGTCAAAAGATATTCTTCTCAGGATCATGTAATAATTAAATGAATTATTGTCTTTAATCAAACAAACTCCCTGTGCTACCTACGGTGTTGTAAAGATGGACTCTGGAGTAATTAGCCCCAATTTGTATTAAAAAATGTCTTAAGGGATGCCACATTAGTTCCACTTTAGATGAGCTCCGAGGCATCCTTTCATAAAACCTCAGGGATTCTCGGGGTATCTTCCCCTTTCAGGCATATTTCCCGTGTTCTTTACTAAACAAAGGCAGAAAGAGCCCGACAACTTCACAGAGAGGACAACCCCATGAGCCTACTGAGTCGTCCAACCCTTGAAACAGCCCCAGCACTTACATACACAATGTTTCTGTTTTGTTTCTCCCCCCCCCCCTCCATCCTCGCTCCTGTTCCCTCCTCGGTGGATACAAAGGAGGCAGGAATTTTATGAGCCAATGACAGCATAAAGATTCTGGGGCCTCAGTGTGTTCACTCAGCCCTCGTCTCCTTCACACTTGGCAGTGCTTTTAAGTGTGAGACAGTTTAAAGGGAAAGTTCAGCAGTCTGGCAGCCAAGTAAGTTTCAGCTGTATTGATGGCTCCATGGTGTAGTGTTAGGATTTTGTCAACAGTTAAGTTATTCTGTACCCTTTAAAAAAAGTCTTATAATACGTTTACATTTTGTGGTATTAGCTTCTTTATGCAAAGATTTTAAAAGTTGTGCACGCCTTGCAATGCGAATAACACTCCCCGGTTTCTGCAAACCGCTTGCGGCGCAGACAAAAATACTCCTGTGAAAAACTGCGATCTAAATAGCCAAGCGAAAGTGGACGTCGAATGCATAAAGTGCTTGAGAAAAAGGACTCCCGGTGAGTACTGTATCACTTGCACCCACTCAGTATGCACATCACAAAACCTATGAGCTCCGTTTCATAACACATCCACACCCCCAACAACATAGTGCCACCGTGTGGTCGCTGCAGGCAGCACCCCGGCAGTCGGCTTCAATTAAAATTCAGTGCATATCCTGCACATCTACCAGGGCCGGCACGTTAACCGTTCTGCAAGCAAATGGAGACATGCGGGAAACAACCGAAGCACCAGTGGCACTAAGCTGCAACTTGAAGGATGCTAAAGGACACTTCCATTCATTGTCTTGAGGCAGAGTGCAGTCGGGAGGATTTCCTGACGACAACTGCTGGATCACTTGATGCTCTCTTCACAAGCAGCGTGTCCAATAAAGTGTAGAGAAGCCAGCATGATTGATGGTTCTTCTGTGAATGTGGCAGACTTTGTACTGCTGCTGGAATGTGGCCCGCAGAGATTTTGTTTGTTGTAGTTTTCGAGAGGAAACATATAATTTTTTAAACTTGCTTGCTGGCTACAAAAACCCCACATCAGATCAGATAGTGGGCGTCAGAAGGGAGGAACTGGTCTTCCTCTCAGCTCGGCTGATTAGAAACAGGATGTCGTTGGTTGGACCAGGTGTGGAGCATTGTCCACAAATCAAAACACTCTTAAATGGACACACATTATCAACAGCATATACAGTAAATATCACGCATTACTACGAAGGTCTGCAACAGTTACTGAAGATTACTTCAGTTGGTTGTTTGCACATTAAGGCATCAAAACAATAAAAAATGCCTAGAGAATAAAATATCTTGTGATTTATTTTTTATTTTTTAATCCTACTTCTAAAACTTAGAGATTATACTAAACTTGTTCATCTCATTATTGCACTACTGTTTACAGGGCATTACTGGTTGAATGCATGGTTTATATTTACTTGTGTAAAACTCAGAACGTCCTCTCTCAGTGACTAGAAGCAAACTTTTGGAAAGTACGTGCAAAACTCCCAGGGTATAAGAATCAGAAGGGGGCTTTTTTAATTCAGATTCAGAAAACTTTATTTGTCCCCTGCAGGGAAAACGAAAATAACTATAGCTAATTTAATAACAGAATCAAGAGCTACGTAATTCTCACACTGTCTGCTTGTGTATCAGTGCACCCTTACATGAATATTAACTTACTATAATTAGCTTCTGATTAAATATTACAAGAGGAAGTCTTTAAAAATATTTGGGGTTTTTTTGTAAGTTAAAAAAAAAATCTATGTTGGGTAACACAACACTTCTGACCACACTCTTTTCTCACTCCTGACAAAGAGTGAGCCCTCAGTCTTGTGAGTATATGAGTCAAGGTCATAAGTCACTAAGCCTGATGATGAGTTTTGTACTCTACTGCACAACACGCAATCCAAATCTCCATGAAGCACCAAAAAACAGGAAAAAAAAAACATAAAAGGCTGAATAAAGATCAGTCAACCCGCCCTCAGAGGCAAAGTGTTTCATAGTCACTGGACCCTGGAGGCCTCTTTAGGCAGAGAGCCAGGAAGGATAGTTACAGATCTGCTGGCAGGAACACGGGCCAATTGTGATGGTTTTCCCTTCACTACAGGAAGCCAGATGGAAACACCTATTGTCTGCAGACGCTACACACGAACGTCTATAGAATTAAGCGTAGTGGGAATTTTTAGAAAGAGCAAGTGGTGCAATTATTTGCCTTATAATGTAGTGGCGAATAAAAAAAGATGAGTATATTAAATGGAGTCAGGAATAATCACACGCTTCACTATATTCTCAGGAAATTTGGCTTTATGCAAATGTAATCTAAACACACTGAATTTTTATAAGGTATATTTTGATCAATATACTTTTAAATGCAGCCCTCATATGATGCAAATCAAGCTTTTAAATGAGAAGTGAAAGCGAAAGATGCAAAAGAGGAAGAAACAAAACATGTATGAAAATGTCTTTAAAGACACGCGTTAAGGTTATTAATAAAAATAATACTAATAATGACAATAATAATAATAAAGAAAATCTTTTCAACTCACCTTCTGCTCAAAGTACAGTGTTTTATAGCTGATGGGGGGCTCAGGGGAGTAAGGCAGCCCACCCAACCTGGTGAAAAGTTGAGATTTGAGCGCAGTCACGTGTAGACAAACAAAACACAGGGTTAGGATGCAGGTAACCCCAGCTCTGTCCAAAACCTCCGTCCTGCCTCTGGCCATCATCGACACCATTGTCAATGTCAAACACAGCTCAACCCCAGCTCGTCCTCAGCGCATGATTGCCGAGGTGATCTATCTGTGTTTGCACTGGGGAGAGAAGAGTCCCGTAAAAAGAAAGGAAGTGAGACTCCCCTGTCAGCAAATCCAGAGAGGTGTTGCCAGACAGCTTGTGACCTAAATTTTTAGAGTCAGACCTGAGGCAGTCCGCCGCCGTAGCCGCCGCTGCTGCTCATGAAACACCGGGTTCAGTGCCTTCCCAACATTTTAGGAACTTTTAAGTAGCCCTTGTCGGCTAGCAGTCATGTTAAGCAGACAGCAGATGGGTCCTACTGTAGATGGCTCGCAGTGGTTGATGGGAGTTTGAGTTCTGCTCGGGCTCAGCTAAATGCTAACACCTTAGCCGCACTTCTCGTAATATTTCTGACATTCTTATGGATAAATATTGCGACTATTTACATAAATTATTCATATTATAAAAGTAATCGTAAGAGCTAATGTTGGCATAAGTGCTATCAAGCTACTTCCTAGAAAATAAATAACGTTAGCCTAGTTAGCTTTACCTTGACTAACAGCAGGCTAGCCAACGTCCTGTGTCACGTGATCATTGTCTTGTCCGTTGAACTTCCGGTCACACAAGATTTTTTTAAATATTGAATATTATTATTTCTGCTTTAAAAATATACTTGGATAATAAACGTTTTATTTTATCTGCAATCTAAAGTTTATAAAACTTGTAAATGTGTGTTACCTTAGGGGTCAAACTGAGTTTAAAACTTAAATATGAAGTTAAATTACATACAGAACTCAAGTTTTCATAGTATGGCATCAATACAATCCCGTTATAGCACACAGAAATAACATGACAAATACACAATAATTAGTGTTATTGTTTAATGTTATACAGATTAAGGATTATTTTGTACACATGAAAGAAAAGAAAGACAACATCCCAATAATGATTCCTTTGTATTTCCCATATTGTGTAGACAGGAAGAGGCAAAGGATTAGCCATGAGTAACTGCTGTTTAAATCTAAGGTAAAAGGCAAAACAAAACGCTCGCCAGTTTTACAAAGGGATTACTGAAAGTACAAAAATGATAAAAGCAAAGTGCCAATATGTACTACAGTACTAAGTCTGTACAACAAAAGACAAAAATGTTACAATAAAAATAAGTGTGCAGTTTATGGCATTGTGCAATACAGTACGTTACAGTTATGGCAAATATATGAAAGAGAGACACTACGGACTGTGGCTAAACATGCTGAACAATCGAGAAACTTCACAATAAAAGCATATGAAATACAACAAGTCATACAAAACTACATGAACATACTCCTTCAAACATTTTCATGGCTAGGCAGCAACAACAAAGGCAGAAATATTCACGTCTATGGATAACAAAAAAAGGATCCGCTGACAGAAAAAAAAATTATCTTAATTGATTAAACTGCTTATAATTTTTTTCTGATAAGAGCCTTTCAAACTGCTTCAAACTAAATCAACTGACTAATCACAAGCACTTGCAAGTATACTAAAAAAAGAATGGTATCACAGAATACTGTAGTATTTATACGTGTGATTCAGTTTATGTTATTTGACATAAAAACATATTTTAGCAGCAAGTAAAAATCTATTGGGAACAGATATTTCACAGTTTGTAATGACAGGTGCAAATAATGATTCAGAAATGAAATTAGGAACGTTGACAACATTTTATGCCGTTTCAGAGCAGAAGAAACCGTAGTGGTAGATAATTGATTGTGCAAGAGATTTCAGGGTAAGTCTGCAAAGTCTTTTTTTTTGCAATTTGATCAAATATGGTAATCTTAGGAGTGTATTTTATGTAAACATGTTAACCGTTAACAGATGACCTCCAATGATTATGAAACATCTGGTCAACTATACGGGATCTGTAACAAAATACCTGGCAGAGCTTTTCTCTCACATAATACTGCTGGTGAATATTGATGAGAATGGATCATAAAACCCAAACAGGAAAATCCTGCTATTTCACCATGATGAGGATGAAATGGAGCCCTAGTCAGATTCCTGGATGCATCAAACACACTTTACATCCAGCTGCACTAAGCACAATGTTCTCCAGAGTGGCAGCATCTGAAAATGCTTGTTCCTGGGAGGCCAAACTATGTTGACTAACTCTCTTGTTCAGCTTAAAAAAGGCATGGGACTAGAAATGACCAGACTAAGAGTGGCTTTACACCGCCTTAGTGGGACGGAGGCATTGGGGCTCAGCCATCTACCCTCTACAGTCAATGGCTACAGAGTTACCACGACTAGGCGACTGGGCCTTCTCTAATTGAGGCTGCAGCAGCTCAAGTAACTGATGGTTTTACCCTCGCCGGGCATCGGGGCAGTGTCACTGTTATCCAGCTTATTCTGCTTGGCCTCTCGAATGAGTTCACAAGCCAGATCGAGGAAAAGTTTCTCAACATTGTCAGACTCTTTGGCCGACGTCTCCAGATACAGCATGCTCTGAGCCTCGGCAAAGTCTTCAGCCCTCTGCCTGAGAACTTCTCTCTTCTCTGCCAGATCTATTTTATTACCTAGAAAACATACAACATTCATCTGTCAACAAGTGCAACAAGTATGAGTCTGGATTCTTGCATCATAGCATATCATTGTGAGCAATAGTCTTGAGTGAACAGTGATGGGTGTGCGTAATGAGACAGATGGACATGGAGGTGTATGTGTGTGCCTGCATGTGTGGGATGGATTTGAGCAAAGACTGAGTGTGAGTGCAAGCTTTATATTCCAGACAAAAAATGGTATTTTCTCAGAAATGACAAGCAGCACAAAGAATTCAGCAGACTTGGTTTTGTGTTTAGAAATCTTTTCAAAAAATATAATGGACTCGTGACAAAAGAGGCTCATCAATTATTCCATCTTACCGACTAATATAGTCACCACTTGGTTGTTGGCATACTGCTCAATCTCCCTCAGCCACTCTGGAAGGCACCTGAAGGAGTCCTCACAGGTAATGTCATATGTAAGAATGAGGGCATTGGCACTACGGTAATAACTCTGAGTAATGGAGCGAAATCTCTCCTGTCCGGCTGTGTCCCATATCTGCAGCTGGAAAACACAACATGTGAAATGAGCAAGTGGCCATTTTAACGATTTAAAAACAAAGACATGCAGACAGTTTGAATCATTTTAATCTCGGTGTACCTTGACCTTCTCCCCTTTGATTTCCACAGTTTTAATCATGAAATCTACTCCAATAGTAGCCCCTTGTCCAGGTGGGAAAAGGCCCTAAAATTAGAACCAAAATGTATGGTTTTACACTCGTACACTCTGCAATTCAATACTGGCAAAACACAAAAGACTACAAACCTGAGTAAAGCGCCGGACAAGACATGTCTTCCCAACTCCAGCATTTCCTATCAGAACTATTTTGAACAGGTAGTCATAATCTTCCATGCTCATAATAAACTGTGGGAAATAAAGGATAAAAAACAAGCAAATGATAAGTAAAAGGCTTTAACATCAGCTGTAACATCAAATCACTGCATCTTACTTAAGTGTTGACATTTGTCTTGGATACATATTTGTACAAGTCAGGGGTCCTAAAGAAAAACAGCGACGTTTCATATGAAAAAAAATAAGTTGTGAAACTGGCACACAGGGCATCGTCTCAGATCACAGCTAACATTTGACCTGAATAAACTTCGATAACACAAATATAGGAATTTTTAGATCTTCTTTGTGTGAACTTTATTTCAAATGCTGAAGTTCCATTATAAACTTGGTTATTAAGTTATTACCCAAATATCTGGTGCTGACAGGAATGATGAAACGCATGGTTTGGCCTCATACACAGTACTCACAGGAAACGTTTCTGATTCACTTCACTTAATCCATTTAATATGAACACAACGTGATTTCTTAATATTTTTTTTGCTCAGCTGTAGAATTAAGGGTCGTGCATCACTTGTGGAGCATCACGGAGCCACAGGGGGCTGAAACACGATTCGAATAAATGATAGCATTAAAAAAAAAATCACAGATGTATAACTAACGGATCTTTGTCAGTGTACCTAAACAACACAGTGGCGTGTGTATTACATGTAAACACTGATAATAACATACAGTATTAGTGCTGAAACACCGTTACATCTGTTCCGCTACGGGCCTAAACGTTTCGTGAAAACACACACCTCAATGTAAAAAAATAAAACAAATGAATAAATAAATAAAAGCATTAATCGAGCAATCTGATGCTTACAAGAAGATGTGACTCACTGAGTTGACACTCTTGACAGACAATCATATTTTGAGGGCACCGATTAAAACCCTGTTTCCTCCGTGTCGCATTTCTTCCTTCACCCTTTTAAAAACATTTTTGTAATGATACGTAAAATAGCAGCTTTCTCCATACACTTAAACAGAGTTGACGTTGCACTTTTCTCTATCGGTGATTCATTTTTATTTGGAATTGATAGTCATTTGAGCGAAGCTAGCAACAGTAGCAACTAGCAGCTACCGTGTGATTCTAGCCATTTTGGGCATCTGCAGATGCAGGAGGGGGGAACAAAAATCACAATCAGCCCTCCGCAGCGAGACAGGAAATAGTTTGCACTTACCAAAAATACGGGGATATCCCCGGACTTATAACTACTTGGTATGCATAGGTCACCTCTTCAAATAGGCAAAGCCGCAGCTGGGCAGGGCATAATTCCTCTGGCTGTGTGTATCCTCCTCAGCAACTCAGCAGCAGCAGCCCGTCTGATAGAAGAAGAGGAGGAGGAGGAAGAGGAGGAGGAGGAGGAGGAGAGCTCTACTCAATGATGTCATCAGCTCCCATGCAAAGTACATCTACTCACATAGTGCACTATAGTCATCATCTAGGGACCTGTAGTTTACTGTTATGAAGTATACATGCATTGTTAGGCATTGTATTTCACCAAGTACATATTTAATTGACAAGACATCATTTAACCGTCAGCTCTGTGACAAGAAGTAAATTTGCAAGTGAACTCATAACTGATGGAACTTCATTTTTATTTATAGCTACCTACAAATACAAAGCAAAACTGTACTTAAACTACTGGTTTGTTGTTTAAATAGCGTTATCTATAAACTGCACATAAAAAGTCTAGTCTTTTCTTATTACTATTTCATGATTTGTTGATGAAAGTACTGTCACGGCTGCAATATCAGCCTGCTGAGATACTAGTATTCAGTTACTAGCTGGCTAGTTAGCATTAGCTAATTAGCAAAATTAGCTACTGCTAACTACAGAAGTGGTCCAGTTCTCTTACAGCGTGCCCCGTTTAATGTGAACATTGCCACGAACGTATATAATTAATATAAATAATTTTCGTTTTCTGTTTTTTTTTTAATATAATAATATAAAAGGGTAAATATACTATAAGGCTGGCTAAATGTAAAGTTGTATCTGCTGCCATTCGTTGCTAAGTAACGGAGTATGCGGAACTGAAGAGGTTGTCGTTTGTAGTGTCCGGACGGTTTGTTCGGTTGCACACCATGCCCTTGACTTCCTACGAGAGGTGATCGCCAGGCAACTGCAAGGAGGTCAGAAAAAAACTCTGAATTTAAGGGTAATATTGCCACCATGGGGGTCGATCTGAACGACAAGAAGGGTCTCCCTCCTCCGGGAATCGTGAACAGAAATTCGGTGTGGCTGGCCGGCGTGGGCTGGTTCTCCGCGGTGCTTGAGAATGCCATCAAACACAAGCCGCCGATAAAATCAGGTTAGCATGCTAGCTTGTTTTCATACTTGCAGAAGTATTTAGTGGAAATACGGTGGTTGGGGTTAAGCGTGTGCAAAAAATGTTTTGCAAATAATATGAAAGCACTCTCTTACATTGTGCATTTAGTAAAATTATTGTTAATGTAGTAGTAACTTGTTCTTGTCCTGCCACTCTGGTAGTGTTAGTTAGCTTCCTTGAGATTCACTGTTTTTAGCCTTTATAGCTTAGCAATATACAGTAAAAGAGTTAAAACGATACTCTTTATTTTGAAAAATATAAGGTGCACGCCTTTTCCTCATAAGCACCATGACAGCGTGTATGTTTCAAAACAAACCTCATATATTAGTGCCATGTCAGGTGCCTGAAACACAACTCCCGTTTTCCTTTCTAGGTGTTCATCGACAAGTTCTATTGGCAACAATCGGTTGGTTCCTCGGCTACCACCTTACTAAACATGAAAAATACGTTTATGCCAAGCGTGATCGAGACATGAGGGAGTATATGAGGCTCCATCCGGAAGAATTTGCTGCAAAGGGTAAGTCAGTCCTCTAACAAAGGACATATGAATGATCCCAACACTGATACTTCCTTCTTATGTAGTGTTTGATGCACGTTTCTGCACCTTGTTTATGCACTTAAAAAGGGATGAGGGTGACATATGATATTTATATGTCTGATTGCTCAACGGTGAAAATTTGTGTCAGGATAACTGATGGGTCATACATAGGTGACTATTTGATTTAAGATGAAAGGGCAGTATTTGAATTATTAACCATGATTGCAAGATGTACTATCTTGCAGTCTAGTCTGTTTGAATATAAATAATTATGTTTTTCTATTCTACTGCACACCATATACACCAACTTGACAGACATTAGTGACGATGAATCCACTCTAATGTAACAGTCCTGCACTTAATCCTCCCTCATCACTGGTATAATATTCGGTTGATGTTGGAGCAGCTTCAAAAATGTGTTAATTCAATTATATGATCATTATGGAGGATATAGTTTGTGTTGCTGTTTAACTGTATTGAATTAAACATTAAAGTAAACCTAAAATTAGGTTGTCAAAATAATAGAAACATGTAGCAGAAAAATCCAAAGCTCCAAAATGAAAACTGCTGAATCGTCAGCTCTCAGTTATTATAAGCTAGTGCTGGACACCATATTCATGAAGCTAATATATAGTGGCAAAGCGTTACATTAGAACTGTCTATTGAGTGCATTTTACCAACACAGATAGTTGTGTGCTGATTCAGTGTTGTATGATCTGCCATTGTTTCTCTGTAGGACTTTGAATGAAACAGGCCTTTAAAATTTAGTTGGTGACGTGTGTGTATGTAATCACATTGTTCCTCTCTGTTCCTTTTATCTCATCAGAGAAAAAGACCCTTGCAGAAGTCGTCGAGCCGTTCTATCCCGTGCACTAAGCGTCAGTGGCTGCCAAGATGAAAGAGGGAGGGAACATCTACCAAACGTCTTCAGCAGATTTTTTGTCGGATCATCTTGTCATATACTGTGTGAACTATGTAAATACATAAATAAAAAATACACAAATTTATACATTTTTTTGACAGATTCTTTATGACGTTTTATTCTCTGTTTAGTTTAAATCAAAAATCTGGAGTAGGAGAAGTGCTCTTTTCATAGTCAAAAGTATTTTTTGCTATATCCAGCTATATGATATAAACTGTTACAGGAGTAAAACAAGAGATATACCTGATCGGTTCTGGCAATGACAATTTATTAGATATTAAGTTACAAACATGAGTTCACTGCATGTAAATAGGAGATTTAAAGGGATTTACACAACACTGTTTTGTTGTCCATAGATGTTATGGTTTTGCCGTTATTAATTTGCCACACCAATTATATCCATGTATTTATCAGTGATGTTCTGAGTCTTCTTTGTGAGGTCGCTCATCACAGTAAACAGTCCCCTCAAATGGAAGCGGAAGAGAGCTTCAGGATCTGTGTCCAGTAGTGGCTCCAGGGTCTTGCTGAGTGCTGGGTTGTTCTTTGAGGTTTTGAGGTCGTCGAAGTAAATCAGCCCAGTCTCCACCGCGTTCCTTATGGCCTTGAGCATCGAGAAGTTGCCGTACAGGTCCCTGCCGGTCTCGTCTGCCGCCTCGCACTCCCACGCCTCGTCGGAGGGCACATCCCGCAGCAGGCTCGGGAGGAGAATGGTCTGCTCCATGTCGCTGACGGCCGAGCTGTATCGCCTCAGGGCCAAGAGAAGGCTGTTGTTGTTGAATCTGGGCTCGGCTGACTGCATGGCTCCAGGTGGATGTGGACGGCTGTTCCTGTGCTGTGGTGGATGACAGTAGGAAGCAGAGTGCAGTGCAAATCCTTGAGAGCAGACGCTGGAATTTATATGATGAGCCCTGGTTGTGGGTAGATCAGGGCGGTTACACAACTGCATCATCCGATAAATTTAGGAACACTTTGGGTGTTATGTGGAGTCAGACCCTTATCTTTATTTGATTTACACAACCCTGGGTAATAATGTCTGAACAGCCTGCACCGCACTGGATTTCTGTCTAATCATTAACCATTATGCTTGAAAGGCCTCAGCATGAGGTCACGTGGGTGGATATTGATTTGTAAGTACAAAAATGAACCCAGGAATGTCAAACTGCGAGCGACAGTAACCTAAAGTGACCTAACTTAGAGCCGTTCAGTGTTTGGATTTTTAGGTTATCTTGCAGACTCAAAGTCAAGGTTATAATCTTGTCTGTTTGCACTTCATGATAGCTGATTATGAGTTTATATCAGCTTCTGGTGATTGTTTAGAGAGAACATGCAACTCCTGTGTTATCAGGGGGATTTAAAATGTAGAAGAGGAGCTGCTGCAGCGAGTAAAAGAGCAGTGAATACAATTACAAAGCATATATCTTTATGAACGTGTGCACGGTGCCCATCATATCTCCTTTTGAGCATATTGTGACAAACAAAATGTATCTACACTCATGCTCACAAGGTGGCATCGTTGAGCTCTGCCAGTCACAGAGTGGTTAAGGTGTTCTGTCTCAATATGGCCTCACGTAGTCTAATGTTTGTCACTCCTAATTTTCATAAAATTACCTTCACTATTTAGTATTCGCAGCTGCAGTCAGTTGTATTCACCACAGACACGGTTAAACGTCCATTTAAAGAAAAAAAAAAGGTCCAGTTTGCGCAATGTGGTGCTTTTGTGGCTATGTGGCGAGAAAACGGAATAACCCTGCCTCGGCGTGAGAAAGAAAGAGACCGTTTTAAGCAAAAACACTGTATTGATTTAAAGGCAGCGTTGTAAAACATGTTGAAGCGTTACGTTTCCTAACTATATTAAGTTGGTTAACCACACAGCATCATCATCCAAATACATGAATAATGTCAGTTAATATATTTTGTAAAACATTTTTAGCTTCATTTGGCAGTTTTTTCCCCCCAGAAGACTAATGAGAATCAGTATGTTAATGCATCATGTTCAATGGAATTTTTTGGAATAAAGTTGCTTTCAGCTTTGCGTTTCCAGCTCTAGAAGTGATGCTTCCACTTCTAGAGCTAGACTATCCTTTCGCCCAGACACATCTTCTGTTCGAGTTTTAAACAAAAATGCGAGAGCACAAGCCGAGGAAAAGAGGACAAGCTGCGCGGTTCCCTCCGGCGACGCTCGGGGCTGGGGGGGAGATCATAACGTGTCTGCGTGGTGTTGCTCAGTCAGGTCATTCAGTTCATTATGTGCCGTCTGAAATGGGACCTGGCTCCTCGTCAAGTTCATACAGTCTTTACCCAATCTCTCATATTTCCACAGAGTCCAGCTGGCTGATTCAGTTCACAGCTTTCTTCTGCTGACCCCTGATAATGATTTCCAGCACGGTGGTGAGATCCATCATCTTAGTGAGCATGTCCATGATGTCAGGATGCTCCCTCGCCCCGCTGATGAACTCCTCCAGCGTCAGCTCACCTGAGGAGACCAGGGCAAAGATTAAAAATGGCATCCTGCAGATTTTGCACATTAGCTTGTCATAGTTACTTCAAAAAGTTTCTTGCTACATTTTCATTTCATCTTTGGATGCAACACGGTCATGGTGACATTTTCCCCATTGCAGTGTTGTCGAGCCTGACAAATATATTATTCCATTAGTTCTTGGCTGACATTTATTCATTTATTCGTCACCTTCTCCGTGGACATCAATTTTCTCATAGATGAGAGTCACAATCTCCTCTGGAGGGATGTCGTAGTTCCTTGTGATGTCTTGAATAGCCTGAAAGAAGAGTTCACAGAGGTTAGTTAAGAGCAGTGGCAGCGGATTAGCTGTGCAATGTAATGCCGTGTTTATCCAGGACGTGCACCAGATGGCTAACGTACAAAAGTGTTTATCAGCCAAATGAAGTGCACTTCAGAATAAAAGGCTAATATATTTTGCATAACTTGTAATATAACTTGTGAAACATGTATGTGAGTTTACAGCTAGGTGGCGGGGATTACCGCTTTCCATTAGTGAATTAGGTTATAGGCCGCAAATAGATTCTGGTTCGGATAACATGCCCCTAGATGAATGTCAGACAGGAGCACTTCCACAATTCCAGGAAACCATGGGCTTCTTAGTTCCTCTAAATTCTAAAAGTCTCATTGTGAAACATTAAAAAAATAAATAAATAAATAAATAAAAATACTGTACCTTAAATATCGTTTCCATTTCATCCTTGTCAATTTTTCCGTTGCCGTCTTGGTCAAAGAGCTTGAAGTACCACTTCAGCTTCTGATTTATTTCTCCTTTCAGTAATAAACTTATGGCTGCGATGTATTCCACAAAGTCTATGTAGCCATCCTGCAGAAGAAAAGAAAGTCTCTGTGCTCACAATGCAAAAACAAAACTCATTGCAGTTAAACTTCAGCATTAAACCACTGCATGCAACAGCTACAGGACCACTGCAACTCTTAGGAAACTATAAAACATTTCACTGAGAACTTCCAATATATGACTTATAGAACAGTGTCTGTGAATAAAATATTAAACCATTAAAGAATTTAACTATGCAGCAAGCCTTATATATTTTACTGCAAACATATGCATCATCTCTTCATCTGTTTTTTTTTTAAATTGTCTGACAGTTTGTCTTTGTTTATGTGCAGTCCTTATTGTCCTGCAGATGAGATGAAATGTTTTGCAGACTCACCCCGTCCATGTCAAACGTGAAGAAAACCTGGTCCACATAGCTGCTGGCCTCCTCCGTCATACCGTTCATTTCAAGCATGGTCTTGAGCTCGAAGAGAGTGATGAGCCCCGAAGGAGACTCCTTCATGAATTTGGTGTACCAGTGGTGCATGTCCTCCTCCAGGATGTCATCCAGGTTGGAGCCGTAGGCACCCATTATTCCTCCACAGGTGTGCGATTCTCGTCAGGAGCCCAGCAGTGAGCTGCTGGCGATTCTGAGGACGGAGAGTACAAACTGTCAGCTGCAGCTCTGAGGTCTAAACCTCAGGCAACGGCCGCCTTAATCTTTAAAGTCTCGGAGCAGCCAAAAGGAGCGATAACCCTTTAATGGGATAAGTGCAGAAGTCTTCCAAGAAACACAGGACATGGCATGCTTTTTGACTTGGAGCATCACAGCCATGGTGACGGGTCTCAAATGTGGGGCAGCAGAAGTTCCCACATGTTTAACTCACAGTAAAATTAAAGATGCATTTTGTTTCTTCCTTATTTTGGTTTCGTTCATTTGCCTTTTTTTTTATTCCAGCAGTTTTACTTCCATTTTAAACACCACGTTCATTCATTACACCTTTAATGAGGTGTTTTTTGTTTGTTTGTTTTGCAGCTGCTCTGCATAATCTCATTTCCCCATGCAGAGAAATTCATTCATCCATTCATCTTCTGTAACCGCTTATTCCTGATAAGGGTCGTGGGGTCTGCTGGAGCCTATCCCAGCTGTCACTGGGCAAGAGGCAGGGGTACACTCTGGACAAGTCGCCAGTCCATTGCAGGGCTAACACAGAGACACAGACAACCATTCACACTCACATGCACACCTACAGCCAATTTAGAATCACCAATTAACCCAACCAGCATGTCTTTGGACGGTGGGAGGAAGCTGGAGAACCTGGAGAGAACCCATGCAAACTCCACACAGAAAGGCCCCAGTCGGCCCATGGATTCGAACCCGGGGCCTTCCCGCTGTGCTAACCACCTCTCCACTGTGTCGCCCTGCAGAGAAATAAAAGATCTAAATTTATCCACGTACAGTAGCGGTGCACCCAACCGCAAAGCTTGTCACACATTCCTGGGATTCCTCTGCGAATTATCTGCCAAGGGAATTCCTCTCGCAATCCTCCCTCGTAAGCACGCACAGGTTATTTTTGTTGCTGAACACACATTAAGCTTCTTACATGGTATTATTTTTTTTGTATAAATAGAGCGGCGCATTGCGTGTGTGTACTCTAACAATAAGCCAAATATATAAGCACAAAGGCCTAACGCCTCCTGAGTCAATAGATGATTAAATTTGTGTGGGAGTTTTAGGGATTATTGGTTCTATATAAAAAATGACTGTAGGCAATGAGCAAAAGTTACATTAAAACTTCAAGATGTAAAACTACTAGTCATTTTTATGACTATATGCTTAATTTCTAGTTGTGCTTTCCATTCAAAATGCATAAAATAAGAGCTGTCTATATTTTGTTAATGCTAATAAATCAAAAATCGCTATGATAGATAGATCAGTGGTGATCAATTCAAGCATTTGACTGTGTTTTATTTTTTTAACTTCATGCATTTTACCGTGGCGTTTACGTGAGGAGTCCCTGTGAATGCACACATAACTCCATTTGGATAAATACTTTTATAACAATCACCGCTGACCCATTCCTGACCCAGGTGTGACCAGTCTCAGAGGGTGAGGAGGGTTCAGCTGTGTGTAGTGACTCCTGTTTAAAAGAACCGGGCTATCAAAGCTCACAGTTGCTTATTATAGTAAATCTGGCTTTAGAAGATTAACAGTTTTCAAAACAGGATTGAGGAAATGGACCACCGGTGTCTGCAGACGGCACAGGCAGCCAGCATCAGCAAGCCTGTGAGAGGCACACAACCAATATCCAGGATGCTGCCCAGTGCCACATAAGCTCTCCCTCCCCGCTGCCAATGGATTTAAAAAAAGGTGTTAACTTTAACAGATCAGACCCAGACATCCTGCAGTAAATACCCTCTCGCTAACCCCGAAATACAGTAGCAGCTGAGGTTCGACCACAGTGTGAAACAATTAAGCCAGTCTGAACAGAAATGTGCCAGGTTTTTATATATATATATATATATATTTTTTTTTTTGCTGGGTTTCAAAACGCAGACGGCTCGGTTTGGCTTCATGCACGGCAATAAGCTGATGAAATCTCTTGGATCCCTCAGGTGCACGGCAAACTTGACCTTTTGACCAGCATGTGACAGTCATGCGGGGGAGGCTGTTTGGGGAGAACACGTGAAAATAGAAGCTCGATGTGTCCTGCAAAACACACTGTGTTTATAAACTCTTTCTTAGAAACTCTTATTGTGACAGCGTAATTGATTTTCGAGTGAATCTAATTGTGGCACGTCCTCAGGAAATCTCTCTAAACTTGTGTTTCAGTGCAATAAAAAGTACAGTTGCTGTGTAAGTACAGTTTCAGTGCCAACGTTACGCTTGTTAACGCCCTGTCTTGGTATTTTGATTATTGCATCTGCTGTAATAAAGGAGGAATAGCTAACCCCGAGGTTAACCTGTAACAGAATGATCATAATGACTTACTTGTCCCCTGCCTTTAGTCAGATCTTTATTTAAGAAATATAACACGGCGAGCTGAGAACTATTTAATTGGATAGTGGATTTCTTGTTGCCCGACAGCCTGGCACACACATTAACAGCGTTAATTACAGGTCTGAGGTGTTGACATAATCACTGCCAGGATGCAATGCGACATAGTGACACAGTTGTTTTATAAACGGGGTCACTTTGTTTTCAACCGCGATATCCCGCTACTTCTTGTAGTAAAAATAAATTCTCAGTTGTTTTCTGCAAAACAGAAGAAAGGCAACAAACAGGGAGGACCATGCACTCCCTCTGCTGTTCACGCGCCAAGACTAGAGGTCAATGAGGGGGAAGATGTTGTGATGACAAGTCCACTATCCAGTCACGTTATAGCTCTTAAATAAAGATCTGACTAAAGGTGAAAGTCATTCTGTTACAGGTTAACCTCAGGATTAGTTAAACAGCAGTAATGAAAAGACCAAGGGTGTTAACAAGTGTGAGGTCGGCACTGAAATTAAAACCACTAACAGGAGAAGTAAATAACAGTGACTATCTTGTGACAATCCAGTGTTCTGCTGGGAAACTTCGACCTCGCATTCATTCATGTGGATACCAGACCAGGCACCCCCACCCCATAGCAATGACTCTCCTTGATGACAGCAGACATCCTGACACTGACACACAAACCAAAACGGTTTATGAACAATTCAAAAAACATGAAGAGCAGCACAAGATGTTGACCTGGCCTCCAAATTCACTCGATCCCAAACTGATCCAAGTATCTGTGGGATGATCCACAGAGGCCCCTCCCCTTAAAGACCCCCTTAACAACATCCTGTTGCCAGAGGACACCCTCAGAAGGCACATGTCCATTCACTGATGAGTCACAGCTGTTTTGGAGGCACAAGCGAGACCTATATATAGTCATAATGTTATGCCTGATTGATGTAAACCTTTCCAGAAGTCTTGCCGATAGAGATATAAAGCATTTATCTTATAAAATCTCTCATCCTAATGGTACCGTCAGCTTTGCTAACTTGCATTTAGAGGATGTTGTTCAGGTCAGACCAGTAGTTCTGTTACCCTCCAGACTAAAGCTGTGAATGGGGGTGAGATGTTTTGGGGAGAGATGTCAAGACTGCGCCGTAAGTTTCTGATAAACGATGCCTCAACACCAACTCCCCTGCTCTGTATATGTTTTAACACATACCACGATCTGGATGCGATTCCTCGCCGGCAGACTTCTCATTTGCCTCTACACAGCTGTTCCGGTTGCACCGTTTGCTGCTCTCTAGGCAAACGTGTCCGCAGGCGTCCAGTTTCAGTTTGCAAATACAGTGTAAAGAGATGCAAAACAGCAGCACAGACACGCAAAGTTAAAAACACTTTCATTAAATGAAAAAAAAAACACAAATTATTACGCAGGAGATCACAGAGACAATCAGGACATGGATATAAACAATTAAAGCAATATTTTTAACAATGTGCAATAAAATCTCTTAATACATTATTTTACAAAGAAGGCCACATTGTGGTTGGGTTTGAGGCAAACCACTAGTCAGATGTAAGTGTCATTCCCACCCAAGAGGACAGCACATGCGACTTACAGACATACTAGATTCGTGCAACTGTGGTTATAGCTTCCTGAGCATGACACCAGAGAGGCGTCATGCTCAAACGACATGAGAAAATCACACAGACTGCAGAGAAATCATATGCAATGCAACGATACCCCCTCCCCCTAGCTTAGCGGGGACGGGTTAGTGTTTGCTCCGAGTCTCATTTGAACGACAGAGGAAGCCGGATCCTCCGGTTTAGTCGTTTTGCCATCACGAAAACATCTGCAGGGAAGCGGGATCGATGTACGGCTGCCCCGACTCATCTGGCTCCTGGTCGTACAGAAACTGCCGCAGCACGTTGTAAACCACCTCCCTGCTCAGAGTAAAGCTCCTCAGCTCATCCAGGTTCTCTTTAGGCAACAGAAATGTCAGCAAGTAGTCGACGGTGGTGACTTGATCGCTCCTGAGGGGCCAGAGAGTAAAAAATGTCAGCGTGATCCGACACAAATGCACAAATAATCCAGCCGTATAATGTAGCCGGTATGTCTGTTTACCTGAAAGCTTTTATCTCAGCTTTTTCGAAGTATCGCCCCAGAGCTGGGGAGGATCCGTAGAGGTCAGCCAGCTGGGTGGGGCAGGTTGAAACATGCAGGAGCAAACAATGAGAGTAAAACGGTTGGCAGATATGAACTCTTTGCTTCACTGCACACAGCTCTGCTATAAAAGGTTTCAAGTTAAATTCTTTAGAAGAGATAAAAGCAACTACAAGACAAGGGTCTGTTTTTTGTGGCTAAGTTCTTCTCTTTCACTTTCACTACACAGATGTCACCCTAAGTTCAGGATGTTGTGCTTATTCTGCACAAAACCACGATGCAACACCTCTAACACTGGGGTTGCATTTGAGCCTGGAGTGTCGCACCTAACTTTAGAAGTTATGACAGTTCAGATTCCAGTTCATCCTTTTCTCTGCAATATTACGAAACAAGGCGATACACCACAGTGGTAAGACAGGTATTCACTAACAAGCGGCTCGATTGTGTTCTCTGTGACGGCCATAAGCTGTCTGTGGCTTGTTATTAAAGTAAACGATTTGATAAAACAGCAGGCCCAACCTTGGTTTGAAGCTCTGCAGCGAGGGCTTGGCTCTGGGTGGAGTTTAAGTCGAGGAGCTCCGTCGTGAAGGCTTGTTTTGGCATTTTGAAGCTTCCTCTGAACCTCTGGGGGACGTCAAACGTCGAGCGGTCGAACTTGTCATCCTCGTCCACGTGGGTCGCTGTTAAAAGAGACGCCGTGTCATGAACGGACTAACGAATTCTCCCGCCTCATTTATACTTTAATAAATATCGTAATGCGCCTCCACGTAAGAAGCCTCTCGTCGTGACACTTTACCCGAACACGCGGCCACTGAGATCACAATGATGACGACGATGCTGACCAACATGGCGAGGATGACCATCCATAGTCTGACTTCCTTGTAGACTTTCTCGTTCAGCTCTCTCTTCACCCTGAACACGGTGCTCTCCTGGAGGCAAAATGAAACCGACTGTCAAGACGTGGGTGCAGCTTTAGAGAGGGGGGCAACAGTAAAACGGATTTGGGGGTCGCTTTGATGGGACACAATTCAAGAATACTGCTGTACGAGCAAAGCTGTGGGGAGAAGGGCAGAAAGGCAACACTTCCTTTATACAAAGCGTAGGAGGAAATACCAGAGAAACAGACATTTTCTTACTTCTTGAGGAGTGCTGGTATTCTCCTGACCATTCTGACCTTCTTCTGCGTGGTGAAATGACGCCGTCCCCCCATTGCTGCTGTGAACCTGTGAAAAAACACGCAAAAAATCAAAAAAATCAAACACAAAGGCAGCACGCGTCATTTTCCTGCGCTTGTTACTAAAAATAATAGGCAGTGTGTTGTTTCTTTCACTTTCACGGCCCCTGTGTTCCAGTCTCTCAATGAGTCCTTTTGCCTTCTTTCTTTTTTGACTCAGAGGGTGTAAAAGTTTCCAGACAGCGCAACAAAACCCTGACGACGGCTCACCTGCACAGAAAGCAAGGCATCACTCTCGGAGGCTTCGGGAATCCTGGTGGCAGCGCCGTCCAGGGCGTCTGTCTGCTAGGAGATGAAATGTGAAAATGTCAAATGCTGAACACCAGAAAGTCAAATGACAAGACACATCATCATCTATGTCTGAATTAATATGTTTGTTCATTCATTCAATTCTTCATAAATTACTCTATTATTCAACTAGTGTCTGTGAAGCAGGGTCACAAAGCTGGTACTGATCTGTTAAAGGTTTAATATCTGATCATCTGATGTTACTTCAAATCAGCTGATTCATTCATTAGCTCAACTCAAAGGTCTCCTGTGGAAAAAAGGTACGTCTGCTTTTCTAATTTGATTAATAAAGATGTTTAAACATTAACTCACATGTCCATCGGTCGAATGTGTTGTTCCGTTGTGTACATCCTCCGCCACACTTACTTCCACACTGTCAGCCATGCCAATTTGCCTCCTCCTCGTCAACAAACCCCGGAAGTACCTGTTATGTAGTCTTAATGATCATAAACCAAAAACGATCCTCGGAGCCGTAAACGTCTCAGTCGCGCTTTTTTGTGTGTTATAAATAGAAAAGTTAACAATTCCTTAAAAACAGCAGGTGACTCGGGGAAATCCCATAGTTAGAGGTAAAACCTGAGAAAAAAAAAGTTTTCCTCCGTGTGTGACTCCTCCGCTCGTCCTCGGCGCTCCCAGGTAAGTTTTCCTTCTGGTTTCGGTCATTGACGCGTTCAGTGGGAGGAGGTTTTCGTGGGAGGAAACGTTAAGCAGAAGGACTCTTATGACCCAATACTCACATACTTCACGTACTTCTCAGGAAGCCTTGCCGTTTTGTTAGATTTGAAGGGTATTTAAATTCAGACGTGTTCCCTTTTCTCTCTCTCTCTCTCTCTCTCTCTCTCTGTCTCTCTCCAGTCAGACAGTGAACTTAAGGATATCCAAGACTTTCTAAAGTGACCTTTTACGCACACTTTACATTTTTTAAATATTTAAAAGAATCACTCAAATTTGGCTTTTCCACTTATTTAATTTACATTAAGGTGAAAACGTATTAAAATTAACCGTAACGTTAAACTGAACTGAGCAGGAAGCTTTGAATTTGTTTGTTTTACAGTAACATTTAATTGTAGACGCCACCTGCTGCTACTACAACTTGGTTTAAGTCTGAATAGAACAGACAATAAAAAGCAAAGGTATTCGTTGACATAAGATAAGCACTCAGGTAAAATTCTGGGGTTATAAATCACATTACAGCTCTGAGGTGAGGCCAGCAGCAGATACTGTGTCAACAAAAAGGATGTGTCCACACATTATCTGCCACTGCTTCCCCTGTAGAGGATGGAGGAGGGTTGGAATCTCTCCAAGCTGGCAATGGCATGAGTAAACAACCCTTCACACTCCCGATTACCACTAATTACACCAATTTTCAATCTCCAATTAATGCTGGAGCACCCACAGAAAACGGTGGGTGTGCAGACACGGGAAGAACATGCAAACTCCACACAGAAAGGCCTTGGGGTCGTATGTATTTAATCTAATTCAGCGATTCGTGTAAATACAACAGTTTTCCTTGTGACTCTGAGAAATAAAAAGCATTGGTACGGCGCATTTTGTCTGAACAGGTACAAGCAAGCTGTGAATCAAGTGCAGTTTGAACACACTAGAGCCCTGAGAAGGTATTAAATCTGAGAACAGCTGTGGGTGTTTTATAGTCCTGCGGAGGCTTTCAAATCTGCATTTCATTACTGACAACATAGAACTATAAAATTGTTTTGTCTGCATCTGATTGACGACCTTTCAGGACATTTACCGTTGTCCTTAATCATTCTGATTTTACCAATCCCGACGGAAAAAAAAAAAAAGTGTAAATTAGGTTTTTCATTACATAAACAAGGAAGCTGTTTATTTTCTTAACATTTCTCTGCATCAGCTCTCAGGACCTGAGCTGCTCCACAGTAGCGCTGTGATTTTAGTATTGTGTGTAAAAGACAAGCTGAGATACAGATCAACATACATAGACAGAAAACTAATTATATTAGTTCAACTCAAAGTGATTTGGTAGCATGATAAAACATTTATATATCTGCTAACATGTATATATATGGAATCTAATAATGCTTTTTGTCAACCCAGCACTCAGCATCTTAAAAGTTCGGTGTATGCGACAGTGACTCCTGAAATGAAATGAAATGAAATGTCTTTGTCAAATCTTAGCAAAGAAAACAAAAGTAATTGTCATAAAAACGGGAGTCTTGCAGGCTTGGCGTGACGTGAAAGTGAATTTCCTGGGATTATGGATACAGTATCAGCTGTACTTCTTTCCGTGTGCAGAAACAACAGCTGCTTCCGTTGACTCTCCAGTGTTTCGTAGACCTTTTCTATTGGGCAGCCAGGAGAGGGCGACAGAGGAACTTAAAAGAGCAGGTATCAAGAAATGAAAACTCTCAGGAGTGAGGAGTATTTCTCAAAGAGTTCTCAAAGCACTGAATAACTTATATTCATATATATCTCTTTTTCTTAAACATTCACAGTTAGTCACACGATAGATGCATCTCTTCCTGCCCCTCCTCTGTCTTAAAGTCGCCCTCTATGTGCTCAGCAGGCTCCGACGGCTGCCGCTCCTGCACCGCAGCCTCTGAGCTCTGAGCTGCGTCCCGCTCCGGAGCTCCTCGGTCGACGGCGTCCGTCTTCGCCACATCGGCCGCTACCTTTCCACAGTCCTTCCTTTCATCTCCGTTCAGGCTGCCCAGAGCCTCAAATTCGGCTTCCTCGGCCGGGCTGTCCAACACCTGGTCCCCATTTTCTTTCGGGCTGCACAGTTCACACGGGGACAGGCCGCCACCGGAGGCTCCTGCCTCCTCTACACCTGACCTCCTGTGCTGTCTGGTGGGCGGGCGCCTCTTGAATGACAGTCGTGCACGAGTCTGTGTAGGAGTAAAAATAAATATGTGTAAGAGCCACACCCTGGGCAGGGCTAACACAAAGAGACAACTGTTCACACTCACATGCACACCTACTACGGCCACTTAAGAATCACCAATTAACCTAACCTAATGTCTTTGGGTGATGGGAGGAAGTCAGAGTACCCAGAGAGACACAGGCACAACATGCAAACTCCACAGAAAGGCCCCAGTCGGCTCATGGATTCAAACCTGGAACCTTCTTGCAGTGAGGCATCATTGCTAACCACCACCACAGTGATGGTCATTTGAAAGATGGTTGTGGAAAGAGGCTCGCGTCTTTGGGGTGAAAAGGAGGAGACAAGACAATGCACGCTGGAACTGAACCTGCCTTACAACTGCAGTCAGTTTACATCTGAAAGATAAGTGTCCTGTATTTAATAGGAGAATAATTTATATTTAATCTTGTGTCTTCCGATAATTTCTGGTGAATGTCCATGTCTAATCAGGGTATGCATGTGAACACATCAAACAAATGGTATCTGGGAACACTAACTAGGCTAAGGGGATTATGTCTTCAATCCCCCTTGCAGCAGCACACATGCACAACAGGGGCATCCTGCTCCAGCTTATCCCACACCTGCTTAAAGAGAAGATGCAGGACACCGACTGAGAAGCACGCCAGTGGGGATGAGGGGCATGTGCCCGGCGGTTGCGTCACAGCTCAGTCGGCGAATAGCGTGAGAAACACTTCAGCCGCTTCAGTGTGAAACCAAGTCTGTCATTTAGTGACTCATGCAAAAATTCACCTCGAAGAGAGATAAGACTGGAATAGCGGGAGCTTTCTTCAACAGTGGAACAAGAAAAGCAGGAAAATAGCCCAAAGCTGTTTGTCCTGATGTGTTTACCTTGTTGAAGCTCGGCAGCGGCGTGCCTTCGGGGGCGCTGTCGAAGCCGATGGGCTCCTCCTCTTCGCTGGACTGACGTGAGGGTTGCAGGTTGGGGCTCGCGGGGCTCAGGGATCTGCAGGACGTGGTGGTCGTGGTGGGAGACAGCGGCGGCGCCGGCTGCAGCTTCACCTCAGTAGTCTTGGGTGTGGGCAGCAGAGCAGTGGGTGACAGAGCAAGGTTGGCCTGTAGGGGGGCGAAGGGACATCCTGAAGCCAAGACGATCTCTAGTGCATTTTGTTCTAATAAAATCTTAGCTGCTAATACACGCGCTGAAAATGTGAGCAAAACTTCAGATCGTCTAAATTATAATCCAAGCTATGTCAACATATGATTAACTTGATTAGGAGGTAAAAGTTTCATCATCAGTAGTTGGAAAACTAACCAAACGGTGGCATTATTTTATTCTTCTTTATTCTCAAGCTGAAAATGTGTGGCAATGAATCTCTATACCTTTCTTCTTTTAATTATTTCACAGATCTACACATAGAATATTTTTCTGCTTTTATGTCTCAAATCCACTTTTAAGTGTTAAAAACAACACCTGAAATACCCTGAGAACTGAAGAGCAGCGAAATCCAGAGTTTCGCCCACTAAACATCGATAAACCTCAGAGGAGAGATTCCTACCTGCACGGGAGAGAAGAGGAAGAGGGAGAATCGGCAGCCCTTTTGTCCCATGGCTGCCCACCGTGTGACTCACTAACTAAAGGAACTAGAGTGGCTACTTAGAGCCTCAGCAGAGCCTCTGTGGCCCATGATCCCCTTAGCTCATTAATCTGAGCCGATTGCAGTGTCAGGGACAGGCCCCTCCTGTTATTCTCTGCATGTGAGCAGCTCAGGCACCGGTGTAAACCGAACAGTAGGGGGCAGTAATGCTTTAAATATCTGCAGAAGAAAAAGTCCCCCGGCTGCACAGAAGTCTCAAAAGATGTTTTCGAGATGCACCGACCTGCAGTTTCTCGATGATGGCGGAGTTCCTCGTCTTGATTTTAAAGGGATTTGGAGACACATGAGATTTCTGCAAGAGAAGGAATCAAAGACAAAGTTATCATGGCTCCATTTGAAACGTGGAAAGCTGAAATTTATTGAAATTAGAAGGACACGCAAGCTCAAGTATCTAAGTTAGACATATGTTAAATAGTTTTTTGTAATGAATAACATACAAAATAATTTCCTTGTGGTGGTTTCAGTGCAGTTTAAAAAGTTTTTTTTTTTTTTTTTTTTACAACCTGGACCTTATTTCTGGCATAAAATACGATCGTTTACTCACCCATATAACTTTATCAACATTTGGACGATATTTAGATCGGCATATATAGTGGGAGTGAATGGGGCACCGGAACGCAGCTTCTAAATAACACATTATCTGCCATGAAACTCGTTCATTTCACCAATATTTTGTTATGATACACTAGTGCTATTCCCCGTGGAGTCTAGAGTTCCCCGTTATTATAATCCGGGGTCTGTAGATTGACCTACTAACCTCTGACCTGGATGATGTCGTCTCTGAGCGCCACACACACCCCGTGCGCCTTGTTGACCAGTAATTTGCTACTGCTAGTTTTTTGCAACATGGCTGAATATTTTTCCGATTCTGAGGTTGTGGACGACGACTTCGTTTATGATGGATGTCCTTAGCGTTTTGAGACAGAGTATACGGATGTGAAGCTTGTTGAAAGTTGGATGCAGAGGCAGAGAGAGGAACAGGTGGCCAAAGAACAACAAACCGCTGCATGTCCACGAATAGATAACAGGTAACTCCAGACTCAACAGGGACTAGCAACAGTGTATCATGACAAAATATTGGTGAAATGAACACGTTTTGTGGCAGATAATGTGTTATTTAGAGGCTGCGGTTCGGTGCCCCATTCACTCCCACTATACGAGGATCTAAATATCATCTGAACGACTCCAAATGACACTAAAGCTATATGGGTGAGTAAATGATCGTATTTTATCTTTAATGTAAAGGCAGGTTCATGCTTTACTAGAACAATAAAAAAACAACAACAAAAACTTTCCCAAAGTTTGAGCCAGAATAAAATAAAATAAAAATAGATTTGGCAATTGTCCCATCTGATGAAAATGTGAGGTTGCAATTGAAATGTGCAGTCAACAGTCAACTGTTTGGTGGCGACTTCCTGCGAGTCAGATGTAGCACATGGGCGAGAAAGGAAGGGAACAAAATGACTCACATCTGACTCTTCGTTGTCGTCCGTTTGATTTGGCAGCCTCAGGGTATTCGGAGGTTTTCTTCGATACGGCGACTGCGGACGAAAAGGAGGAGAAAGCGTCAGGTACGTCGGCAATCGGGCTGCACGTATTGAAAGCCACACATCTGTACAGACATCTGTAGACAGGAGGCATCACCTCGTCATTGGAGGTGTGCATGGGGAGACCTTTCAACCTTCCAGCCAGCTCAGCCACAGATGGCTTGGATGGAGAATCCTTCTGGAGGAAACATCAACGAGACAAAAGCTTTATTGTTAGCTCTTAAGAGTTCAGACATGAGATGCAGGAACGTTAGCGCAATGGATTAAGCCAGAGGTTTTATTTTAAAGTATTTAAATCACAGTCTGAAGAAGACTGGAGATTATTCCACAGTTATGATGTATTAAATGTGCAGCAATGCTATAAATATCTCAAATTTACTGCTGCACAAAAGTCTCAAAAGATGTCGCAAGATGCACTGACCTGCAGTTTCTCAATGATGCACCATAACCTAGCCAAAAAAAGTTGTGCAAACAGTCTACAGTTTTAGAATGGGACGGCGTTTTAATAAATGTTAAGCTATATGCATGGCATGTCGAAAGGAGCGGCTTGCTGAAGAGCTAAATGGACACTGACTTTCAAGAATCACAATTGACATCTTTCACTTCCTTCTTTGCAATCGAGAAAACGCAGACGGGTTGAGAAAGACGGCAGGCAGGGCGAAAAAAAACAAAAAACAAGCAGACAACAGAACGTCTCTGCCGCCCGTCTGGGCTCAGCGCGGCCGTCCCTCGGAGGAAGTCACCTCGTGTCCTGCTAAAGAGAACAGGAAGTGAGCCCCCGCTCCCTGCAGCTGTTCAACATCACCCCGCAGCCTGTGACAGGAGGGACCCGTCCTTGCTGCTCCACGCCGTTATCACTCCTTGGCTCCTTTTACTTTCAGTCTCTCCCACTATTCCCAGGCTGATTGCTTAACATCCCTCCTCCGCACTCTGCTTTGATGACCAGCAAACTCGCTCCACATATCTGCGGCCTACGTGATAAGTCGGAAGACGGCGTCAGACTTTACTGGAATGTGCTGGAAGCCTTGGAAGCGACACTCGGGCACCGTTTTCCTTTTTTTTTGTGCCGAGCTTTCGGGCCGTGAATTCGAGGAGCGCGCAGATCGTCATGCATCACGCTGCCATTTCATGATGTGCATCACAGTCACTGCTTGTGCTGCCCCTCCCTTTCTTTTTCTGGCATTTGTACTACATCTCATTTCCATCCTTCTTTTATTGACCACTAAAAAGGCTCATGTCTCTCCTCACAGCTGCCAGTTCTCTCACATTTCCTGGGTGTGCACTCTCAGTTCCCCCTCCTCGCCCTCTCTCCTTCTCTCTCTCTTTCTCTCTCTGCACATTTTGAACCGTGGCCCACGAAAACATGGATCTCCCAGGCTTCACAGACGTACGCATTCCACATGTTAATCACACGCTTTATTTTCCTTTTTCCCCCCCTTGTTCTCAACATGACCTCACCACCTTGCTCCCTCCGCCCAAATGTGGAACAGCACCAGCCAGCCCGGCAGCGCCTCTGCGCCCAAATCCACATCCCTTCCCTTTTCCTGAGCTCTCCTTTCTCATACGTGATAAATAGTAATTACCGGGGACCACCCACCCATCATTCCCTTATTTTGTAACCTGTAATTGTTTAACTCGTTCCCGTCCTTCACAAAACAAAAGCCTCCGTCGGAGCAACAATAGAAGCGAAGGAGGAGGATTTTACGCCGCGCTGCTTTATCTGAACGGAACAGCATCCACTAGACCTCTCCAGCTTACATAAATAATTGGTTTAATAAGCTCCAAAGTGGCTCTACGTTGAACGCGGCCTCGGCACTTTACTTCTTAATCACGAGCGGCGGAGATTAAACATATTTAGATTCCCCACGATTCATCACAATCGACTTGAAGTCTACATGAACGTTTTCAAAAGGCCTCCGTCCGCGTCCGTGTTAACAATTCAACAGCCGCGGTCTCAGACAAAGTCATTTGACATCCATTAATATTCCTCCGTGCGTCTTTTCACAGCCGGACCTTATCTCTAATGAGCTTCTCCAAGCAGAATGGTACTAGATGCAGTTTTACATTTAATGAGAAAAGGAATTTATCGAAAAGGCCTCAGCCTGCTTCAGAAATACGGTCTGGAATATTTGCTCTTTAATGATGATTTTTCACAATTACATAATCTAATTATTACTCATATTAATATAAATTCACCACTTAATCATTAGCTTTTCTTCCTAATTAAAAAAAAAATCTCAATGCAAACATGTTTAAGATGACAAAAGCAAGAGATGTCTGTGGTTCCTTATCTGCGCTGCGCATGTTCAACTCTGCTGGGACCCCCGGCTCTGTGGAAGAGTGGGAAACTATGTTTGACTGCAGGACAGAGCAGGGCGAACTATTTCTGGGGCTCCAGGCCTGGGAAAAAGCCCCAGAGCCGTGCAGGCAGCCTGGATCGCAGCTCTGCTCTGTAACCCCTCAGCTCCTAAGAGAGAGCGTCCCTGGATATGCTAGACCACATCTGAAGTGCACTGTAATCTAGCGTACAGAGCAATTGAGCATGGCTAAACAAGGAAACGATGAAAAAGAAGAAGAAGAAGAAGAAGAAAAAAGCTTCTTAAAGCAGCGGCTCAACCATGTGATTGAAGTTTTCTCAAAAAAATAAAAAATAATAATATGGGCCTGGGTCGAAGCTCGGAGGGGGGAAAAAAAAAAGCAGCTAAATCTAACTTCCTTGGAAGCGGATCATTTAGACTTGCTGCTACACGCTGTTTTCACTTAAAGACATGATAATCCTTTCCATTATTTATAGCATATTAAAAAAATAAGTCTGTTTGTCTGCTTGCAAATAAAGTCTTTTGCTGAATTAATCCGGTGAAGAGCTTTGTCTCATGGTGCCAAGAGAACCGCCTTCTGATCAATACAAGTAAAACCAAGGAGATGGTGGCACATTTCCAGAGGTCCAGGCCTCACCTCCAGCCTGTAACCATCAATGGAGAGTGTGTAGCGGTGGTTCAGACCTAGAAGTATCTGGGTCTACATCTGGATCACAAACTGGTTGGCTAACATAGACTGAGTATACAAAAAAAGGTCAGGGCTGTCTCCGTTTCTTCACGAGGCTAAGGTCGTTTAATATCTGCAGGAAGCTGCTGGACATGTTCCACCAGACTATTGTTGCCCCTAGAGCTGGAGGCCCAAGGACCTTTAAGAAACTCTAATTCATCATGAACAATGTCCACCACCCTCTACAGACTGCTGCCTCTGGTCTGATCCACGGACTGTTTGAGGAGGTCGTCTGTCCCTCAGGCCATAGGCCGGTGTGTGCCGATCGCTTCCACGTATCAACACGTCGCCTTTAAAACGGAGCCAGTGAGGCTGCCACCACCCTAGGAGCCTAGTGTGCTCTGATTGGTCAGCTCCTATGGTCTGAGCAGGAACCGCCCATGGAAGTTCAACCTGGAGCCAATGCGGGCGGGACAGCTGATTAAGCAGTTCGTACACGCCCCTGAGTGCAGGATGAGTCATCGTTATTTTTTTAAATCGTCTTGACAAACGCATAAAAGTATATTGAAAACATTTTTTTGTCACTGTTGGGCCAGACAGAGATATAGAACCACGTAAACATCGAATGTGGTTGTACTTTGGGCTTTAACAGCTATTCGACTTACGCTGGTAGGCTAACATGAGGCCTGAAGAAGAAAAATGGATGTTAAAGGTTTAGACTTGCTGTAAATTCAGCCATTTATCCAGTTTGCTAATAAAACATCTATTGGAGTGAAGACCTGGTACTGAGGAAAGAAACCCACGCTCCTTTTACGCATATGTCACCAGAAAGAAATGCTGATAATGGTTTAAACGCAGTGTGTGGACACACTCAACAAATCAAGGTGCTGCATCATGAAGTTGTCATTAATACTTCCCCCCACACACACCAACAACAACCTTATATAACAAGAGATCTTTAATGAAGAGATGATAAGAAATGAGTTCACAAATCTCTATTGTGCTCGGCGGGCTGTGATTACAGAAGTGGAGGTTAATCTCCACCAGTATCTTCCTTTCCGTGCGGAGGATGGAGACACGAGGTTTACTGTATGACCAGCAGATGTGGAAGGAGAACACCGAGGCAAACAGATCCCACAAAGCCCGTTATTGTCCGTCCCTGTGATCCTCGTTTCCAGAGGCAGGAGAGACGGAGCACATGATATTAGTTGCAGTAAATCCGCCACGTACGTATCAGCGCGATATAACCGCGCCGCTCGGAGAGCAACGGGCCGTGTAATCTATCGCCGAGCTGATAAAGACGCTGCCTGGCTCAGGGTCTTTAACCCCTTCGCTCAGAATAACTCTCAATCCTCATAAGCTCACACACACACACAGTGGGAATCTGTGAAAGTGAAGATAAATAAAACACACAGCTGTTCAGCGAGAGCTTGTTCAATGAGTCCGCCGAGCGTAATGGCCTCACTTTGAGTCTGCAGACTTTGTTTTCACAAGTCAGCGTGTTCTGCCAGTGGGGAAAACCACCACAGTGAGCAGCTCCCTTCTGCCTGCACTTGTTAAGTGGTAAGAAAGCAGACAGGCGCTTTCCTTCCAGGAAAACATGATGTGTTTCTGGACCAGACCTCATCTGAATATCTCACTTTTCCACTGCCCTCCCTGGCACTGTTTACGTGTGTGTTTTCACATATTGTGTGTGTGTGTGTGTGTGTGTCTAGAAGTGCTTTGGAAAGGTCCTCAGTCAGAGGGATGAGGTAAATGCACTCGCTCATCTACGAGCTGCCGCAGCTGCCTCCGGGGAAATGGGAGGTGCCGCGCACACAGGCTAGCACTGTGCACTGGGGAAGCAAATATGAAATAAAATAATAAGTCCGGATGAGCCGAGAACAGCAAGCTGCTGATGAAATTATATTCCCCAATTAAAATCACAAGACCAGAATGTGCCTGCCTCTTGCGTACGTGGGATAAAGTCGCCAGCGGACGACCCCAAGAGATTTCTTTCACAGGAATTTGATTCAGCGTAATCTGCGTTGTCGAAACTTATCAGAAAACGTAAACAGCTCTCAGCCGAGATTACTTCCTCCGAATGTTCATGCGAGAAAAAACGGCGAGGATTCCACAACGTCGGGTGTACTGGAGTTCTCATCCTCCCCGATCCAGCAATCCCAGCGACAGAAACCATCTGGTCCAGGGATCAGGTGGTTGACACGGAGCAAAGACAGACGTGGGATGACGCCCAGAGTGCACGGGGGGGGGGGGGGGGGGGGGGGGGCGCGTTTGCATAACTGCATCAGATAGTCAACTTTATGTGGTGCTTGTCTAGTGCAGTGATGGGAGTCAAGGAAATGTTAAATGACACATTGGCCATTATGGTTTTTACTCAGAGGGACGAATGCTGGAGCTGTGGTGAGTAGCCTGGTGTGGCCACACCCATTACGGGGCGTTTCAAGTGAATCAGAGAAAAAAATCTGCACACAATCATTTTGTTATAAACTAATTCAGATGACGTTGCTGTTACTGTTCTGTCCGTCACAGCATTAAGCACACCCAAACGACGTGATGAGCCTGGCAGATATTTGTTGGAGGGGGTGGGTCGAGCTGGCTTACAGATTAACAAGGAGGGTCTTTTTCTTCTAACTTTCTCTCCATTTGGTCTCATTTCTTCTTCTTCTTCTTCTTCTATTTCCTCCTCGCAGCATTTTTTAAAAACCCATTAATTTGTTATGTATCCGGACAGCCATCTTTCTGCCTGGGCAACCTAAGATCGTCCAACCCGCCACCTCCACCATCTTATCTCGGTTTCGATTCCGCATGATTATGCTGAAATGTTCCATCCTGCATCTGCTCGTTTTCTACCACCACCTCCACGGCCAGGAGATTCTACCCAGCCCCTATCGTCACGGGCCTTGACTTAAAGAATCCTCACTAAATGTAATAATACACCTATAATAAATCTCAGAAAAAATGCCTCCGCGAATGCAACATCTCAAGTTACCAGGTGCATATTGAGAGTTTAGTCAATGATAAAATGCACCATATGATTAAGACACAGGCTCCTGCATGACCATAAAACATTTGAATACTACTGAAATACATTTTTACAACAATTATAAATGTTTTAAGGTTGCAGAACCCCTCACGACACATTTTATGCACTTTTCTCGATAACTTGCAAACATGCTGCACTTCAGTCACACTGCCAGCGTTCAAAGATACTGTATATGTAAAGCTGAACGCATTCTGTACTGTACAAGAGACACCGTACGGAGGAAAATGATTGACAATGGTCTACAGACCCTTAGCCAATCAGGACACAGAAAACAACGCGCTGTAAAAAAATAAATAAATAAAAAAGAATGCAAATTGCACTTAAAACATCCGCGAAACTACGAGGCCGCGAAAGGTGAACCGTGTAATAGCGAGAGACAATTGTATATATATATATATATTATTCTATATATTGCTTTAAATGCAGGTATTAAACTTTTCCTTGCTTGTATTGCAGCTTCAATTTATATTAAGAATCTCTGTACTTCCTCTAACTCTGGTGGGATTGAACTTCCTTAAAAAAGGTCACGGGTCTTAGTCCAGTTTCCAAACTTGCCATTGATAAGGACACTGATGACATATCGCGCACTCGCCTGCGGCCGACGCCTGTGCCGCGTTTGGCAGTTTGAACTTTCTCCCCTACATATCGTATAACTTCCAGAGGACTGATGGGCTTACAACATGCTCAAACCTGCACAACGCGCCTGCCCTTCAAGTTAGAAAACTTAAGAATCTCGGTATTTTCTCACTCTAGGACGTAAAATGACGACACACAAAGTCGTAGCATGTTCCATAAGTTAAAAAAAAATGCAACACATGACTTGGAAAGGACGGCACTTGCAAAGAACATGCAGCTTATTGTGTTTGCACTCCTTTCTACCAAAAATAAAGTGGCTAGATGCCAACATTAAACAAGGGTGGGGGGGTGGAAGGAGGCGCAGTCAGGACGGGTTAACTGCTCTGTAAGTAAGTGACAAACTCAAAGTTTTTTTTTGTTGTTTTTTTGCAGTTTCCACTTCCTCTGCCTGTTCTCAAAATCCCTCTGCTCGTGTACCTCACGTTTTCAGACCGACTTAAATTCAACATGTTTGACAATCCGCAGACTCCTACCGCGGCTTAAAGTGGTAGTTCCGTTTATTTGAAGTGGGGCTGCGCGAGGTGCTAGTCTGCGCGAGGTGTGTTAAATATAGCCCGGTGACGGTGGTCGGCAAGCCCCCAGTCCGGAGACGCGGGGAGGGACAACGGCAGGGGAAGCCGAGTAATGAACCACTGTGGGTTTGGGTTTGAAGATACACCTTAAATAAAGGAACGTCACTGTAATGGTATGTTATATTTAGAACATTATCGCTTCACTTCTTGCCCCCCAACAGGGAACTGAAACTATTATGATTCACCTCACAGCAGCCATTAACCATTGACAAAAATCCATTTAAAAGTCATGGTTGTTTTAAAGATCTTGTCTGAGGTTCCCACCCAACATATCTCCCTGCACCATGCATCGCTTTGGACGAAACTCAGAGAGAGAGAGAGAGGGGCAGACTCTGCAGGAACGTGCGCAGTAAATAACAGCATAGTTTAGGAAAAGAACAACAACAACCACTTTGCTATAAAAAGCAGCGCAGGCAGTTAAGGAATTATGAGACTTTATGAAGCATTTGATTGGTCATAAAGGTGCAAATAAGCTCAAATGAGCCAAGCTCCCACACTGTTAAAGAGAAGCGAGCGTGGGGATGTGAATTCAGGCAGCGAACCAGAGATTAAAAATCTGCAACACAACAACTGCCATCTTTCCGGGAAGTCTCACATCTAATTGGAGCAATATAATGACTCTATTTACCCGATGTGAACATATCTTCTGGATCTAAGCCAGCTGAAAATGTCTTACATGCCGCTCTAAATCAAATCTACCAGTTTTTGGGCTTTTATTTTGACGGATGAAGCGTTATCTCTGCGGTCACGGTGTTTCCCGCAGACCAGAAAGACACTTTCTAAGGTTTAAAAAACCTGTGCCGTTGACATCGTCTTCTTATCTCTCGTTGCTGCACTGCACATTTTGCAACACGTTAGCTCGCCGTGTGGGCATCTGCGTCCCCATCTGGGTGCGTGAGGTGCGAACTCCGTAAGATCGCAAGAGCGTTTCTAAACAGCGCCACAAGCGATTAACAAGGAGCCTCGGTTACTTTCAAGCACGGTGGCACGTGTTTTGCTTTCACAGAAACCGTTCATGTTTTCAGTGTCACTCTCTTCCCCCGGGGAGACCGAGTTCGTTGTGAAACCGGAGACAAACCAACTGCAGAAAACAAAGTGAAAACACGCCAATTCTGCAAAAAAAAAGATGATTTTGCAATTGCGTCTTTTTGCACAGTGTGACTTGCTTACCCATCCAGAGACAAATGTAAAATATGTGAACGTGCAAAGACAAAGCTAGAGAAAGCTGTTGTTGTTCACAGGAAGAGAAGAAACACAACAGGAAGCCTGAGTGAAATCTCTCTCAAAGTCACATGAGGCGCTTGTTCTGTTATCTCCGTGTGCTCTTCATTCAAGTCATCTGATCCAACGTCCAGGAGCGGGACCCCTAATGAGCTCTATTAGCCGTAAAGTTGGGAAATATTTTATCGTTGCCAGCTCCTGACTGAACTCTCTGGGAAGGTCAATGCTGTGTGACGCTAAGATAAGATGATCTATAGTCTTAATGAACAACTGGCTTTTTCCTCTTCGAATCACATAGCTGTGCGACCAGAGATAAATTAATTGTAGGTGCAGCATAACCAGAATAAAGTACAGTGGCACTAGGGTTAAAAATGTGCAATTACAATTCAACCAGAAATACCAGGACTTATTAACGAACTAAAAAAACTTTGCTCGTCTCTCTTTCAAGGCGGCTAAACAATCAGCATAATCAGGCATGTTCCCTCCGACTAGTTCCCTCCACGGGATCAAGGCCACTGCATTCAGACCTTCCTGACACACTGGGCGTTTATTAATTGCGCGTTCCTGCCTGTGCTTGTGCTCTTTTGCTTTTGGATTTGCGAAAAGTCATCAGTCACCTGCACCAGTGATGTTCCAATTCAAAAGTACGCTTATAACTAAGTACGGTCCGCATGCCCCGATGTGTTCCTGCCCTGCCCCCTTTCATTGAGGACACATCAGGAGGTAACTTGTGCGGACTTGGTACGAGGTATTCCATAATGCTTTTACTTCTTCAACTAGGCTGTAGTTCAAGTTACGGAATGACCACGCCGTTTCCTCCTGTCCTCCAAAGTCTGCACTGCAGAGTCTAATTTGACTAACTAACAGGTACGGTAAAGTGCTTTGTTTGTCATTACACAAATTTGCACAATAAAATTCAATGGTTGGATGGATCGTTAGTCCGGAGCCGCTGCGACCGAGCTCGCCGCCACTGTTGGCCAACTGGACCCGGCATCTAGGACCCATGTTTTTTGATGATTATGAGAGGAAACCTAGTCAAACACGAGGGAAACCAATGCAAACATGGGGAGAACATACAGAAAGGCCCTGCGTACAGCTACGAAAGGTCTCGGTATGAATAAACGTCCTGGTGAAGTCATGCAACAAAGGCACATGCTCCGGGAGGTCCTTTAAATTGTGCTGCAGAGCTCCCGTAACTTGAGCGTCTGTGAGAACGATCTGGGTAATTTGCAGCTGAATTGAAACAGCCCGAAAATACACTCACACACAACACAGCAGTGCACAACCAGCTGTGTGTAATCTGAACAGGGATCCATTCACAGACGTTAGCCCTACGGTTTCCTTGATGCTAATCCTCGACTTCACAATCGCTGAGGTGTCCGTTTTACGCTTGTGACTGAATGAACCGCCCATCCCGCTCTGAAACACATGAAGCTTCTCATGCGCGTTCCTCAAACACCTTTTACTTTATTTCATCGTGCCACTGGAGTGTGTGCTGGTTCTAGCTTGTAGGACAAGAAGCAGATCCAGTATGTTCTGGTTCATAATAATAATAATAACACTGTGGCACTATGACATACTGTTGGGGAGGTATAAGGGGGAAAAACTAACTCATTAGCGAACGTCTGGCTGCTGAGTTCCTGTCTTATTGCTCTCCTAACTTTACTATGGATTACATAATAAATGTGCACGCCATATGGCTGGCAAGGCAATCCCAAATACTCACTCCTCCAGCTGCGGTGATGTTTTTCCATCAAAGGAAAACCACCACTCCACAAACCAACACACACGTACAGTAAAAAAAATCCTCAGGTGCATGCGCACAGTCGTAAAACCAGTACAATTTTCCAATTTGTCTTTTGGCAGCTTCTCATTCCAACACGGGAAACACAAAAAAGTGAAGAATTTCCATGTGTGTTAATCTTCTCTCGGGGCTTTGCTTGAGGGCTGTGGTGGTAAATGAATGTTTGGGAACATGGAGCAGTATTTGTTAAAGGCAGAAGCCCACAGGAGACATCGGTGACATGTGACACGAACGATAGACTGACCCGCGCAGTACGCGCTAACGCTGGTGTCAGGTGCTTTGGCCAAAAATTCTGCTGAGCTGCAGCAACACGTCCTCTTACAACCAGACGACAATTTTCAGTTCACTCTGTGCGGTGATGTGACAGTAAGCATTACTTGGGTGTCATCAATAAATGCAGACAAAGAGTGTCGGGAACATTTTAAAGAAGTCTGTCAGCGGGCTGCCGCTGGTTTCACTTCAGATTTTAAACCTTGAAAAGGATGACACTTAAACAGCTAAAAAAAAAGATCGCTGAGAAACACTTGCTTGTGAGACTTCATCCAGACAAACTTGGACTCCATCTCAGAGTGTCCTGCTTCTACATGAAAGTTAATTTTTCAGCTTTATCTCACAGAAAACTGATAATATCAGAAATTGGTGTTTACCTAAAATAAAAAGCCCCCCCTCGTCACTTTCATCTTTCCCAAATTTGGGACCAGTCCAAATTCTTTTCTCTCAATTTTAGCAAGAGGGAGCGAAGAATGAGATCTTCTGTCCGAGCCGGACTGAACCCAATCCTAAAGTGGTGTAACTTTGTGGGTTACTAATGTGTGCCGAGGAGGGAGTTTGGAAACAACAAAACAAAACAAAAATGGGTGTTTCTCTTCCTATTCCCTGCATGACATTAAAGTATGATGTTATAAGCCTGAGAAGGGAACAGCTTGTTTTGCAGGGAGGAGGTCACAGACCTGGGAGCAAACCCGGCAGGAAAAAAAAACACATGGTAAAGTGGAAGGACTTGGAAGGACGTGAAGAAGCACGCCTTTGTCCTTTTTAGTAGATGAAGGACAGCGTGGACTCTGGGGTGAAGACAGGAGGCAACTTAAGACTTAAAAGTGTACGTACACTGGGGGGGAAATAAGAATAAAATTACATCTCGCTGCGCACAATGTGGCTCGTGACAGATGTTCTGTCAGCTCCATTTCCTTCCTGTGTACACAGCATAGTCACTTGTTTTGAAATGTACCTTTAAAGGCACATCAGCCTGAAGCTCAGCCACACCGAGCAATCAAAAAGGGAAACTTTAGGGAGTCTCAGTAACGTAAGAAAATAAGCGCAGTCTTCCTTTAAACTGATTTAAAGTTGACTTTATACTAATGCCATGTGTAAACAGTCAAACATAGGGAATAGGAAGGAAAACAAACAAATAAACATAAAAGTATGAAAATAAACTACACCTGCGTAAAATGATCTAGAAGTCTACTGCTGCCAAAGAAAAAAAAACAACACCATCAGCAATATTATAACTCAAACCAGCCGGGCTCCCTCCAGAAATATCACAATAATAACACAGAGCATTTAAAGTGCTGTAAACTAACTCCCCGGGCTCCTGTGATGTAATGTTTTAATTTCAACCGCACACAAAACCACCACGTTAAATGTTAAAAACATCTGGCGCTGTAAAGCACAGGCTGCCGCAGAGAAGCGCGCTCGGAGTCATAAAGTTTGGTACCTCCATCCTGGGAGATGCGCCACAGATCGTCCCCTCCTGCTTAGCTTTTTTTTTTTATTATTTATTTGTTTTCTTCCTCCTCTTCTTCTTCGGTCTCCTGCGGCGAGCTGCCTTTCCTCGCCTTGCCTGCTGCCGCTGGTCGAGAGGAAAGTAGTGAGGAGACAGAGAGAAGCTCTGTGTTTATATCTGGAGCCAAATCAGCCTCATGGACGCGGAGGAGGAGCCCGCAACTTTTACGCACGCTTGGCTCCTTCTTCGCAGTCAAGAGAGACGGGGTTGGAACAAAACAACTAGCACTTCCTTTGATGGACTATCAAAATAAAAGCAACCGTGTGGAAGTGGCCAGAGCATAAACGTGCTAAGAGGTTTTGTGGTGGTCAGCACGGATTCCTCACAGCAAGAAGGCTCTGTGTGGTTTGCATGTTCTCTCTGTGTATGCGTGGGTTCTCTCCACATTCTCCAGCTTCCTCAGCACCATTCAAAGATGTTCTCGTTAGGTTCATTTGGTGTTAGACCTTCGATAGACTGGGTGTACCCCACTTCTCGCCCGGTGACAGCTGGGATAGGCTCCAGCCCCTCCATGACCCTCCATGAGGTTACAATGCTATAAAATGAGCAAATAAAGTTTTAAGCCCATCACTTTGTTTTTGTTTTCTTGTGCTATTAAATAAAAAATAATAAAAATACACAAGTTAGTGGCCATATTCAACTCTCGCCTAATATTGGGACAGAATCAGATATTTATGAGTCAATGAGTTGCTGTTGCAGGCATTCTTGCACAATCAAATATCCACTTTGACACTGTAACATCAGCGAGCACCATTTAAAGCGTCGTAGAAGCAGATTTCCACCAAATAAAACTTAAAAAAAAGGTTAATCTTATCCTTAAATTTTCTTCCACCAGTCAAATGCATGTAGTGTGTAAGTATTTGAACTTTTAATTTTCTCCTCCCTAAACTTTCTATACATAACTAAAACGTCCAGGCCTTTATTTTGAAGGCAGCGTTTACTTACATCCGGTATTTCTCTTTCTTCCTTTGATTTGACTCAGCTGTGTGAGGTGAATAGTCTAAATAGATTGTGTGTGCACTACCTGGCCACACACAGGTTTGATTACAGCACTCATTCACTGTGGCATTGTTTCAGTTAGACACCCCAAAGAGTCTCAGTGGGGTTAAGGTCTGGACTCTGTGGTGGCTAATCCAAGTGTGAAAATTATGTCTCATTCAGTTTGAAGGCTACACAGCTGTTTAGTCCCAACCCCTTGAATTCCCGTTGGACAGTTCTTAACCCAGTTTTAGTAGTTTCTTCAATCTCCTTAGATGTTTTCTCTGCTTGATGCATGCCAATGATTTGACCCTTCTCAAACAGACGACCACAGGATGTGTCTTTAGACATGGTTGTTTAAGAAACGAGAAGCTACTCATTGCGTCAGTTGGGGTTTAATAATTGTTTCCAGCTGAAAGATAATCACCCATGCAGTAATTATCCAATAGGACGCTCCTACCTATTTGCTTAGTTAAATCCAGGTGGCGACGTTTATTTTTGTGCCAGGCAGTGTATCATTGCTCTCTTCTCTTCACTCTGTAGAGTTTCTTAAACTCAGTCTGACTTAATTAGAAAATGTGACAAATGTAAAGACAAGATAATTTGGTTAAGTTGCAGATTTAACATGAATTTAATGTCTAAATTTAAATGTAAATAATTAATTTCTCCTTCCACTACTGACAGGAAGATGAGAAGATGTCTGCGGTTTGTTTTCCGGTGTGCAATTAATGAGTTTTACCGCTTGTGTGCACGAGCAAGAATAAAGATGTAGAGTTTTTCTTTTAACATGTCACCATATCCATCTACTTCTATTCTAAATTTAATTGTAAACGTTTGTAATGCACGCATTTGCAGAATCACCCCCCATCTGTAAAGGCTTCATCATGCTATCTGTTCCCTTCCCATTCTTCTGAATATTGTTTTCTGGTTCTTCTCTGTCGGCCGGTGCTGCTTATTTTCTTCTCATTTGTTCTATTCCAAGTTTTCCGCGCACAGATGAAAGATCTGGGAGTGACCCCGCCGTCCCGTCTGGGGCCAACAGGAAGGAGAATCAGTCACCAGAGTGGTCTGCGGCATCTAATGGACCGGCTTCTCGCCCACCAACAACACACCACAGCGCCGCTCATTACTTTATATCACAGAAACACACTAATGGGTGGGGGTTGAAAAAATAACCCCACTGTTTGAAATGTTTATTTTTCAGCACATACATCTTTCTGTTTAGCTGTCAAATAGCCCAAAGCTGCACGTGATCTGGTTTGACGGCTCTGGATCTGCAGGACCACAGCATTCGTCTCTCAGTCGACCCAACATGAAACGCTTTTCACGGACGCTTTCGCAGACGCCAAGTGGATATAAATTAGCCTCCAAATTGCGGGAAACTCTACCAATTTGGAGAAAGGAGCAGGGTATTGACTCTTCTGTGTGCAGCACGGTTCATTAAACAATGGAAGCTGCGTACTAAAAGCTTTAGAAGACGGGGCGATTAGTGATTTGTAAATTAAGCTCGTTATTAGAGCCATTAAAGAGCTGTGGGGGCGCAGCGTGGATTGCAGAAGGCAAAGACGCATTTGTATTTGTTGTTTCACCGTCACCCAGCTGTGACAACAGGAGCACAGAGGTGTCGCAGGCACCCGTCCGGCTCCGCAGGGCACAGAAACATGACTGCTAATTGGTGAAATTGCACAAACCGTTCCACGCTCACGCCTCCAATTAACTGGGCTCTTCGTTAAAGCTGCTTTAAAAGTGGATACATGTAAATAAAAATGACTCGCCTTCCCAAAGACTTTAATTAGAGGAGGACAGAGAAGAAGAGCAACCTGGTTATGAAAGAAACCAGCAGGACAGATAGTGTAGAGAGACTGAATCATCGTGCAGACTCCTTTCTTAAATAACCTAGATTTTAGCTGAGCTTCCTGCAGCCACATGCCCTGACCAGTAGGCACAGGGAGCCAAACAGGAAGGGAATATGTGTTGCTGATAATTTGTGGAAATGGGCTGAAGGGGGGGGGGGGGGGCGATAAAGATTTCTTGCAAGGAAAGGTGAAAACAAGGAGCTTTTATCTCAGAGCCCGGGTGTTTATGTGGGTTCAAAAGCAACGCCTGACCAATTTAAATCCCAGGAAACTGCTGTAATTTGCTCGCAGCAAGGACACTTTAGCGCCTCCCTCTGGTGGAAAGGTTCATTCCACTTAAATGAAGTCTGCAGCTGAGTCAGACAATTCATTTCCCAGAAGAGTTAAACTGAAAAGACAGCAAGTTTCATGAAGAGATTAATTCAAGTGAAGAACACACTGAAAAGCAGAATAGCACAGACTAATAGGTTGAAATATATGCAAATCTGTGCAGCTTCTGCCAGTTCAGCATATTCCATAAACCCCCCCATCTCATTTGTAATATCATAGCATATTCATTCCGTCTTTTTCTCTAAACGCTGCCCTTCTTGTTTAATTATTAAGATATAATCTTAAGTACAATGTCCAAACATTAATGAGGTGCCTTTGTGTAAACTGGTTGAGATGGAGAACTCTTAGCAGTACCTGGGTGCTCACCTGAATGATAAAAGGGACTGACAGTTTTCTGCTGCAGACACTCAGAACCTTTGGAGTGCATGGCACACTTTTGAGGAGCTTGAGGTGTCACACCTCATGCATGGCACTTCAATGATAGGCTGATTCACCCATGGTGTGTGGTGTGCGGTGTGTGTCTTTCCTGCTGCTGTCAGTCTCTACAACCAAGCCTGCACCCCGTAGACCAAACACAAAGAACTCTGTAGATGTGCATCATCTTTACAGAGATACGTTATTGTGTAATATTACATTTCCAGTGTGTGGTAATGTGTGCAATATCAATATTACCAGTGTTATGACTATTTCAAATGTACACGTACACAGTAATGTCAACAATGTCAACACAAAATTAGGAACTGAGAATCTGAATAATTCTTCCCTAGAGTTTTATTTTTTCACTCTACTACTTTTGTACTTTTTTTGTGATCCTACGTGTTACTGTACCATTTTCAACGTTATAAATATTCCCACTGTGGGATCAATAAAGGATAGGTCTTCCTTTAATACATCAAATTTGATCACCCACCTCAAGAACAATCATGCGGAGTTATACGCCACATTTGTGCGGTACATTTGCCTTCCTTGTTTTGATATTGTCTGTAGTGTTGTTTGAGGCAAAAATTTCTCTCTAAAAACACACAAAAAATAAATGAATGCCACTTTTTCGGCACTTTTTTCTGTAACTTATTTTGCACAGACAGTGTTTACATTTGAAAAGCCATGTTGCATTTATGTTTGCATCCAGTGGGACATCGCAGTAAAAAGACTGCATATATCGGTATCAGAAATTAAGAGTTGGACAATATCCGAATATGGGATATCGGCAGAAAAGCCAATATCGAGCATCCCTAATAAAGGATTATCGTATTGTCGTATCATATTGTCTGATTCTGTATCATTCTGTATCGTATTGTGTCCTAACGCATTGCGTTGTATTGTATCGTGTCCTATCATATCGTGTTATGTAGTAGCGTACTGTCTTTATCATATTGTTCTGTATAGTTTAGTATTATATCATATCATGTTGCATTGCATCATATTGTTTCGTATTGTTCTGTATAGTAAAGTATCATTTTACATCATATCGTATCATATCATTCTGTTTTATATTGTGTCCTATCATAATGTATCATAATAATCTCATCATGTCCTAATAGTCATATTGTATCGTTCTGTTTTATATCATTCTGTATCGTATCATATTGTACCGCGTTGTGTAGTATCATATGCTATCGTATCGTATCGTATTGTATCATATCGTATCATTCTATATTGTATCATGTCATATTGCGTAGCGTCATATCGTGTCGTGGCGTGTTGTAAAAAGACAGCAAGTTTCATGAAGAGATTAATGCAAGTGAAGAACATCAAACATGTATTGTATCGTATCGTGTATTATATCTTAATGTGATGAGCAGTGTCGTATCGTATCGTATAGTATCGCATCGCATCGCATCATTTTGTATCATATCGTATCGACACATCTTTCGGCTTAAATGAATTTTGGGTAAGGAACCTTGAAAGCACTCTAGCACCAGAGGACTCAACAGCTTGGAATTACACGGAGCTGGCAAAAACTGTGTCATCACACGTTAGCAACACTGACAGCTGAAGTGTATTCAGACGCCAAAGCCATGTGTGCGATGTAGCTGACGTTGTTTAGACGTCACGGACAGAAAAGTCAAAACTAACAAACTGCGGTTTTCTGACGCTGAATGATGTGAGGTGGTGTGAAGAGAGCCTTGTGGAGGTGTTGACAGCGCCGGACAAACCGCTCACAGCCACTCTCTTCATTATCAGAAAAAGAAAATAACCAGCAGAGGAGTCGTGCTGCTTGTTGATCTTTCCCCAGGTGATGGCAGGATGGTCTGCGGGGAACAAGCTTTCACCGGCTGCTTCGGCTCCTCTTGGTAAAGAGATGAATGGCTGAGCGAAAAAAAAAAAAAGTGTCACGAGGATGAGTCACCCCAGAGCGACGATGTCTCTTTGTATCCGTGCGAACCAAGGGCCGATGATTCATGAGCGAAATCACGACATTTCCTTTTAAAGAACAAGATGTATGACGGACAGAACTTGAGAAAGAAAAAAAAAATGACCGTCTTTATTCTGCGATAACACGTTGTTCAGGTTAAAATACAATACTTTACCTTTTCTTGCCAGAGCGCATGAGGTACAAAGGTGTACAATTTCTAATCCAAAACCCAGCATCAAAGAAGAAATGTACAAAGAGTCAAGATTATGCAAGTGGAGGCTATAAAAGCAACAATGCCTGCTACTGCTGACAACCTAATATCTTTTCTCCTCTTTGAAATGCACTTAGAGGAGCAGCCATTATTTTAAATATGGTGATGCAGGGACCTTTGCTGCCGGTGTAAATCTAACTCAGAGCCCATTTAATATAATAGCCATGTCAGATTACATGTGATGACCGGCACGTACGCAGCTACCGAGACCTCAGGGCTCAGGTGGCATCCGCGCACAAACAACAACCGCCCCATTTTCATACTAATCTGTGTATGCTCCCATCTATCCACACAAACACACGCACGCACACTGGAATACCCAATTTCAGATCAACACAACTAATGGCCCACGGCTAATAGGTTTACTTGTTTTTGCTGTTCCTGATTTATGAGAACAAACAGACGCCGTGATAACAACGGTTCACCATACATTAAAACAAATTCGATCCTACATCAGAACGTAGACGGACTACAATTACGAATTACAAATGAAAAGTTATTTCGCGCGGCGGCTAACATCATCTTTCATCGACGCAGAAAGATCGCTTGTTCATGCTTAAATGGCGACGTCAAACGGGAAATACATGAACGAGGGAGCAGCGCGGAGGAAAACGGACAAATGCAAATGAGTTTTCTTGATAAAAACACGGCAGACAATCATCAAGTCTTAAATTACACATCTGATTTTGCATTGTAGTGCGGTGGAGAACTGAGCCCTGTTAAGTTTAAATACATATCTCCCCTCTACACGTCTATATCAGCAGGTTTCCTATTTAGCTCAAAACCTCTGAGCTGTAAAGACGCCAGCAAACTCTCCTCAGGAGATACCAGCGAGCCGGCAAGTCCCCCCCACCGGTCAGACCCCGGTCAGGCTTTCGTTCAGGGTGGAGATTTGATCAATGGCGCTCTGGCCGCGGTGGGCCTGCTTGGGCCGCTGGTGAAGCAGGAAGAGGCGCTTGGCCGCGGCGCGGTACTTCCGGGACATGAGGTTGTAGACGACGGGGTTGATGGAGGCGCTGAGGTAGCAGAGGACCATGGAGGCCATGTTGAAGTTCTGGCTCAGCATGGCGGTTTCGTAGTCGTCCACCTGGGCGAAGAGGTTCCTGCCGATGTGGTAGGGCAGCCAGCAGATGATGAAGGCCAGCACCACCACCACTGAGGAGAAGAAGAAGAAGAAGAAGAAGAAGAAGAAGAAGAAGAAGAAGAAGAAGAAGAAGAAGTCAGAAGGAGCAGGACCAGCTGGACATCTTAAATATGGGCGAGAGACAACATTAATGTTAATGTTATCTCAAAAATAATGAATGAACTCAACCACTTCCTGTCTTGGCTTTGCCACGAGGTTGCTAGGCAACAACCACAAACTCCAGGAAGCCACCGCAGCCCCAGGAAACTTCATATTTTATTCATTTTGGACACAGAAAAACCATTTCCTCAGATTCTAGTGTTTGCGCTTTGCTAAAAAAAACAAAAACAAAACATAGCTTCGGGGAAGAAATGTATATTCGCCACACAATCAGTCTCAAGTTATCAAATAACCCAAATGAATTCCTTTAAAGATGCACGCTCTTCTGCTGCTGCTGCTTTTGTAAAACTAAAATGACCCGAGGCGGTATCTGCGTGTAGCCCAGGGAGGAAGGGGGTAATTACTTTAGATTTCCAGATGTTTTTCTGTTCCCTGACCCTGTTTACTAGAGACAGCTACATATCACAAGGTTTAAAAGTATGCTTTCGTGCTTTGGGGAGAGCGGACGTCACGAGGATTTGTGATTAAATAAGTCACACGCAAACACTGGAAAACATTTATATTTCTAAGAGTTTCACAACACTCAGCGCCTAACCTTTTTTTTTTATTGTTTCTGTGTGGGAGCGCTTTGATAAGACTTGATGGATGGTGGTTTGTTTTTCCTCCTTTTTGTTTCTTATATTGTGTTGTTGAGCAGAAATACCTGATTTTTCTCCCCCAAAAGCGACGAGAGCGCAGAAATACAGAAACCCCACGTGTGAAACGGCCACCACTCCTCGGAAAGATGAAATCCCGCTCGTGTCGTGGGCTCGTTCGCAGCGAGGAGCTGATTAAGAAAAATTGGTTTACAGGCTCTTTAAATATCCCGTGATCTGCGGTCTGTGGTCACCCTTGACATTTATTAATGACCAGCGGCAATTACAGCAACATCAAAAAGAAGTTCTCCTGAAGCCCACGCGCTGGCACTTACGCGCGCGACCTCTCCCGGTCACTCAAAGTGATTGTAGCCTGTAATTGGCTCCGACGACGGAGGCATATTTTCACAACAGCGGCGAGTAAGCAAGCCAATTATGCGGCGTACTGTACGTGCGGCGAGGAGAAAACAGGCCACAAATCAAACAAAGGACGAAGCCAGGAATGTCTGAGCTGGGTGAGGTAATCTCTGAGTCACTGGTATTGATCAAGAAGCCCCTGGAGATAAAATTAACATCAATTTGTAATGGAGGGGAGGGGGAGGGATGTAATTCCTGTAAGGATAAATAATGTGAGTTTGATAATTAAAGGACAGGTATATCTGGCCTTACTCAGTCCAATAATTTATGAATTAACAATAAGCGTAATCCAAAAATTGATGCCACGGTTGATTCCGTCACTGCCTCAGAGTGACTCCTGAGATTAATGGCGGCGGCAGATTTGTAGCGGCATGTAAATTTCCATTAGCTCTGATTAATGCAGGCCTCTGATGACAATCCAATTAGGGATTCAACAAACGTTGACGCAAGTTTGACAACATGAGCTCTGCGCAGCTCGTGCCCCGCCAATGAACGCCATTAGTATTCCAACGCGATTAAACATTGGGTTGATACGGAGCGGCCCCGGCCCCGGCCCTCTAACGTACAAACAGGGCTTCCTGCGCCGTGTGCCAGAGCCGCAAAATTAAACCAATCAGCATGCGCAGTGGCAGGACGCAATTAGCCCCGGACAAAAACAGAATAATTAAGCAGTTGATATCGACAGCAGCAGCGCAACATGGAAACGGCGTTCTCTTCATCAAAGTTGGAGGATAAAAGTAAAAAAAAAGAAAAAGAAAAATGAAACGGGTGCACGGTGAAATCAGCGACAGAAAGGTTTTTTAAATATAGAAAGGGGGGGGGGGGGGGCTGGAGTGTAAGTCAGTCAATCCTAAACGTGCCCTAACAGAAAATCAGAAATACCACATTGAAATTAGTCATTATTTCTTTGCTGCAGCAACAATGAAAGGCTAAAGGAATGAGCAGACCGATGGATGTAAGATTCAGTTTTAGGAAGGTATAGGCAGAGAAAGCAGAATTCAAGTGTGCCACTTCAGATATTTCAAAATATCTCTGCATTTTTTAAATAATCTGTGATGATTTTTTATCATCAAATGGAAAATACTTGTACAAACCTTCCTGATCTTTGTGCACAGTGCACAACTTGACCATTAGGAATTTATACGAATATAAGACACACAGACCTACATACCCAGGATCTTTACTGTTTGCCGGTGTGACCTTTCTCTTGCCAGTGCACAGGGGCCTTGCAGGTCGTTTTTGCTCTTCCACAACTTGCACCCAATGGAGCCGTAGAGAAAGATGAGGCAGAGCATCGGGCAGAAGAAGTAGGTGGTGGACACCCAGAGCATGATGTGCAGCTGCCCGGAGCTGATGGCGTAGCTGGTGTGCTTGCACTGCCCCGTGTTGTAGTCTGGGTGTGTGTCGTTGTCGTACTCCACCCCCACCAGGAAGAGCGTGGGAGCGGCGGAAACCAGGGCGAAACCCCACAGGGCCAGGATGATGTACTGGACCCTGCGTCGCGTCACCACCACCTTGCTCCTGAGGGGGAAGCTGATGGCCAGGTAGCGCTCGATGCTCAGGGCCGTGATGTGCAGGATGGTGGCCGAGGTGCAGCCCTCGAAGATGTAGTGGTAGAAGCGGCACACCGCCTCCCCGAAGAGCCACGGCACGTACTTCCACAGGCGGTACAGGTCGAAGGGGAGGCAGAGGAAGATGATGAGGTCCGACACCGCCATGCTGGACAGGTAGAGGTTGGTGGTGGTCTTCATGTCCTTGAAGTGCTGGATGATGAGGATGGTCATGGTGTTCCCGGTCACGCCGACGACGAAGATGAGGATGCAGATGACGGTGACGGGGATGAGGGTGGAGGTGGGGAAGAGGGAGCCCTCGTAGTGGTGGTCGTCTATGCTGTACTGGTCCATGGCCTCTGCTCCACCAGCATGAAGGTCCACCTGGGGTCTGGCCCAGGGCATGCCAATCTCACTCAGTAACTGGCGCGGTAGAGTGGAAATCCTCAACGAGCGACTGGGGAGAGACATCAGGTTGTAATGGATCAAACATTTGTTCTAATGCAACTATAAGCTCATAAACTATGAATTATAAAGACTTTACGCTTCACCGTTTTCTCAGTTTCACAGCTGTTGCAAGGGAAACATAAAGTAAGACTGTTTTTGAATTGTTTCGCTCCATTTCCTTGAGGGAACAGCATAAACTCCGAGAAAGATAAATGCAAGAGTTTACTATTTTAGTTTTTCATATCATGCAGAGATTAATCAAAACCTGTGCTCCCTTACAAATAACCAGCCATCACACAAAGCACCGTGGGTCGTAGCAAACAGGATGAACCATTCAAACTCTCTGGAACAATCCTGTGAACTCAAAGCAGAAAGCAGCAGGTGCAAACAAAAAAAAAAAAGAAATCTTTACCTTGAAAACTGGAGCTGAATCTTTTCCAACCTTTAAACTTTCCCCGGTCCCTGTCGTGTTCCTGCGTGCGCCGGCGGAGATAAGAAGAGGCAGAAGCAGCGGCGGTGGCGGCAGAGGAGCAGGAGGAGGAGGAGGGAGGAGAAGAAGAGGAGGAGGAGGAGGGGAGTCACATGAAGTGGCAGAGCCTGTCCTGATGCTCAGTGACCAGTTGAGCCGCGGTGGGAGATGAAGAAAGGAGCACCTCCTCCAACAGCACCCAACCCACCCCCCTCCAAGGAGACGGGGGAGGTTGTCTGCTGTGTGTTTGTGTCTGAGTAATCTCCATAATCCAATGATGACAGGAGAGATGACGGTAAAGGGCAAGACATGGAGGGAATAAGGGTTTAAGGGAACCCCGTCAGCGGTGGTGCTGACCAGCAGCACCACCGCTGCTCCTCTGGGAGTGAGAATCATCTGAACATGAGAATTAAACGGATAAACGAGGCTAAATGTCCACTGATTGATGCATCAGTCAGTGAGGAGTGTTTGCCGAGCTGTCGGGAACTGAAAAATGAGGACTGTGTTTGCTTAATTGTCCGTTGGCCCCATCACTCCACGCTCCCACCAGCTTGTCTCCTCCTCCTCCTCCTCCTCCTCCTCCTCCTCCTCCTCCTCCTCCTCCTCCTCCTCCTCAGCCTCATGTGTCAGGCTTGTTACAACAAACCAAACTTCAACCGAGGTGAGGAGGAAGGAGATGAAGAAGGAGGAGGATGGACACATTTTTAATTTTAACATCAAGTTTGGTCAGCACCCAGAGAAGGCCAACAACTTTAAAAGAGTGACCTCTCGCGTGACCTCTCGTCGCACGTTCTCGGCTTCCCGCACGACCCTCTTGCCCACAAGGTTTTTCTGATTTTGGAGTGAAAGAAAATAAAAAATATCGGATGTTCTCTGCCGATCAAGATGGCACAATTGGCCTTGGATAAAAAAATAAAAAAAAACTGCAGCTGATGTCAACAACGGAAACACACGTGGAAACGGCTTTTTTGCAGGATAAAAGTAAAAGAAATAAAATAAAGTAAAGCGATGCAATAAAAAGAGAGGTTGAAACTACTGGAGTGCAAATTAGTCAGTCAAAAAATACTGCCCCAACAGAAATACAGGCAGAAATACCAGATTCAAATGAGTGAAAGGCAAACGGATTGGGCAAAATAATGGTTTTAAGATAAAGTTTCAGGGGTTTGAAGGCAGAGAGGAGAAAGCAAAACTACAGCACTTTGTGGATAATCTGTGACGAGAGATAAATTCTGCAGGTCACACCCATGGTGTCGGTAAAATAAATAAATAAATAAAGCCGTAGGTGCATTTCCAGTTCCTGATCTTCAGGTTTTTCATATTGTTTCCTTGAATCACCAAAGCTTGGGTGACCGGTAGTGCTCTCTGTTGGTTCTGAGCCTACGCGTCCAGTAAATCCACTAAATCAACCTTTGCAGAGCAAGAGACATGCTGACATTAGGTTGTATTTGTGTGTTTACTCTGAGCTGACCCGAGGCCGGATGCGGCGCTCGGACCTCGGAGGAGGGTCAGCGAGACCGTCCCTCCTCCGTCACTGTTTACACCTGACAGAGAAAGCTTGTTTGTCTGCTTTTTTTTTTTTTTTTTTTTCGTTTCTTCCAATCCATCTCTCAACACGAGCCAATGTTGTTCACAATGCGGCGACCAAGACAGGTCAGGCCACCTCCAGCCACATCAATCATGGTCCCGCTCTGCTCGCTCCGGTTAGGGCGAACAGAAACTCCTACGTTTTACTCCAGAAGCTTTCATTCAGCGGCGTCCCTCACATCCACGCACAATACCATGAGTTTATTCCTCCTTAATACGTCGAAAGAAGCGAATCTAATCTTGCTCCATTCAGACGGTGCAGACAGGTGCATAAATCTCAGCCTACACGCAGATTCTTTAGCAGCTGTCAGGGCTGACTCACCGTCACAGATTCATCTGTGGACCTTGAGCTTTTCAGCCTTCGGCAATTTCAGTGTTGGAGGAGGTTGCTGAGACAGCCCGTGTTTTTCATCTATTATAGTTTTAATAATATTCCAGCAGAGCAGATTATTTTTTTATTTTTTTCTTGAAACGAAAGCAGCAGTCAGGGTCGGCGGGTTCGGTTTTTGCTCTCGGTGTAGTGGGCTCGTAATTCATTAGGATTCATGTAATGCAGGGAACACTTTATTTCTGTTACAAACACACTGATCAGGCATAACATTATGACCGCCTTCCTAATATTGTGTAGGTACCCCTTGTGCCTCCAAATGTTGTTAGTAGGGGGCAGAGGTGGAAAGAGTACAAATCTTCACTACTTGGGTAAAGGTACAGATACTCCTTGTCTGGGATGCCGAAAAGGGGGCGTAAAGGAGACTGATTCTAGGGACCCATGTTGAGGGGGGCCCAGAGAGGCCCCTAATGATGATGAAATTATAATACAGAAATATTGTTCTTCTTTCACAGATATGGTATGATAGTCAAAAATACCATTAAAATAGATAGATAGATAGATAGATAGACAACTTTATTGATCCCTTTGGGAGGTTCCCACAGGGAAATTGACATAATAATGCATAATTGTACGTAAAATAGCATCCAGAATTTTTGACGTTGTGTTGGGGGGGGGGGGCAAAATCCCTAGCAGCGCCCCTGCTCCTTGTCAAATATTACTCCAATACAAGTAAAAGTAACTTAGTCAAAATGTAAGTAAAGTAGTTAAGTGCTTAAAAAAATACTTAAGTAAAAGTATTTAAAAAGTCTCTGAGGAAATACAGGAAAGTAGCTTTACTGTCATTATACAATTCAAAGCCTCACTCTTTCTCTTCTCTCTCTTTTTATACAATTACGTTTCAAATGTTCATCAGCGATTTAACAAACATTAAGCTAGCTAACGTCAGTAACTAACTACTTTACATACCTTCACCACACACTAATTGAGTAAAAGTACAGATACTCCTTGTCAAACAGTACTCCCAATACAAGTAAAAGTAGCTTAGTCATTTTTTTACTAAAGTATTTGCTTAAAAAATACTTAAGTTAAAAGTATTTAAAAAGTATCTCAGGACATACAGGAAAGGAAAGTAGTTTCATTGTCATTATACAATCCACAGCCTCACTCTTTCTCTTGCAGACAGCTTCTCTCTCTTTTTATACATTTACGTTTAAAATGTTCACCAGCAGTTTAACAAACATTAAGCTACCTAACATCAGTAGCTACTTTACATACCGCGACGTGCTTTTTCAGGCTGGAAGACGAGATCTTGTAGGCCGTGATTTATTCGCTGTAAGCACAACAAACATTTAAACTGAAACGAATCAATTTTTGTGGTAAAAATCTCAAACATGGGTCTGAGATAAGGCCATGGGTGCTGGTTTCACCAGGTGTTTCTCCAGTTTCTTCCTGCATTGTATGGATTGTATGGCATGACGTACATGTACGGCAATACGACTACAAACCATATGCGAATTAGCAGAAACTTTAATTTAATTTTGAATAATAATAAATAAATAAAATAAATAATCAGTCGACGTAAGCTCAAAAATAGCGACTAACGAGATCATCAACAGAAATGTAGTGGAGTAAAAAGTATTTGTCCTTCAAATGTAGTGGAGTGAAACTAAAAGTACCCCCCAAAATAATACTCAAGTAAAGTACAGATACTCAGAGTATCTATACTTATGTACAGTACTCAAGTATATTTAATTCGTCACTGTCCACCACTGGTGGGGGGCTTTGGGGTCCTATGGGTTGCGGTGAGGGGCCTCTGTGGATCATCCTACCGATACTTGATCAGTCTGGGATCTACTGAATTTGGAGGCCTTTTTTTTTTTTTTTTTAGTTGTTCCTAAAGCGTTATTGTGTGTTTGTTTGTGTCAGGATTCATCCTGCTGTGGATAGCTGTCATGGAGTGTCACTGCTATGGGGTGGAGGTGCCTGGTCTGGTCTAGGTGGGTGCTACATGTCTAAGTAACATCCATATGAATAAATGCCAGTTTCCCAGCAGAACACTTAATCATCACAAAACTGTGTTCACTTCTTCGGTCATAATGTTGTGGCAGATAGGTCTAGTTAATATCCATTTCTTTCAGTTTTATTACTTAGTTGGATGTTAATTTAAGCTTCTGAAGTAGTGGCTGTCGTCAAAGTCTCTAGGAATTGATTACTTATGACACTAAAAATTATTTTTTCGTGCCCGCTTGAAATATTTAATTTCTAAACCTTATCCAATCATTTACTCGGCTACAAAAGCTTTAGTTTTAACAAAATTTAGTTTTGTTTTTTTCAGTCCAATCCTTTGCATTAGTCTGACCAACAAGCACTACTATGACTATGTGGAGTTAAATAAAGCGATATAAAACAGGAGGCCCTGTCCTTGTCCTCCTGCAGGCCATTCAAACACAACAAACGCCCCAAACGTCAAACATGATGAAGAATTATAAATCTTTTATTGTGCATGGATCCTTTGTAGATATCATGGCTATACAGATACACTTTAGATACATATCTATGATTATACATTTTTTTTTTTTTTTTTCCCATAACGAACATTGTAAAGTGATATGTCTTGGTAGTATGTATAGTATAACAAATTTTCATTTTGGAATGTACGGTGTATGAGGTAACTGCAAACATTAAAATTACATAAAAATGGTCTCTGTTTTTGTGCATATTTTTCTGGTTTTTGTAGCATTTTGTCAGTCTCCTCAGCCGACGGGAGGGAGCCCAGGGTGAAGAGGTGTTAAAATGGCACACAATCGCTATCAAAAATAGGGATTTGAATTCTTTATCCGACAAAGAGGAGACATTAGCAGAATGTCTAGAGGACCAAATCATGTAATTATGCAGGACGTTTTGCAAGGTACCTGTATTTCAATGGTTATTTTTTTTCCTTTTTACAGTTTCAACAGCAAGTTATCTGCCCATAACCAAAACAACACTAGACCCTACAGCCAGATCAGCCACCTGACAGCTCGGCATCAGTTACAAATACTTAACACACAGAGAAAAGGCAAATTTAGATTCACAGGAAGTACATGATAACACACTTTCGTATCCGCCGTTTTCCACGATTCATGACCACTCAGGATTTATTATCTTCTGTATGGAGAGTATTAACTTATATTACTTCAATATTATAAAAAAATATACTTCACACATGTATGACCTGACGAATGAAACCAAAATAAATCTTAATACACAGAACTAATATCTCTCATGATTACACGTGTCTACGAACATCGAAACGAATGCTGCAAAAGTAAAAGAAAATAAAACACGCTTTAGTGTTTTTCTAACACTAAAAGAAACTAAACTTAAAGGAAATTAAGAAAAAAAGTCTCCCAAGATTTTTTTCCCCTCTCCAATTAAGGCCTCTGAAACAACATACTTCTTTTTTTTTTTTAAATTATTTTCTTTTTATTTATTTAGTTTTTATTTTTATTTTTTTGCTGATAATTGATTAGCTGTTTCAGTGACACTACAACTTTTAAAACACCCAAAAAACACAAGTAGGGCTCGCACAATCTCAAAGTGTGTTCTATAAAATGCATCACGAGACCAAGACGCAGTTAGTCGAGGTTTTTTTTTTCTTTCACTAAGGTGCAAAAACTCAATTAACCGAGAGGAGGGGTGGGAGGGGGGGCGGTGAACGAGGAGGACGAGGGGGGGGGCAGGCAAAATAAAACAGAACATACGAGAAAGCATACATTTTTTGTGCTGAACAATAATATCTCAGAGTAAAGCAGCTGCATGATTGTAAAAACAAGCTACAGTATAACTATATGATAGTAAAAATAATTAGAATTCACTGTTAGTTTTGTTTTTGTTTTCTAACTTTATACTGAGTCGTCTTCTTTTTTTTTTTTTCCTCAAACTTACAGATCCTCATGTCTTCACTGTACAAAAATATACTAACATTTCTCCAGTCATTTTTGCATCCTTAAACATTCTGAACATCAAAAAAGGTCGGAAAGTGCTAAATGAACGTTCTATAATAGTGAACAGGACTTTCTGTTTTCTCCTTCTCCTCCTCTTGCTAGACTCCTCTAGCTCCAGATAGCGGAGTCCCGACGGGTTTGAGTCCCTTCATCTGGCCCTGAAGCCCTCCCAGCCGTGTACCGCTGTGGCACAAACTACATACAGTATACATATCTGGACACAAACACACCTCACTGTGCAAACACTGGCCCACCAGGTCCCAGGATCAAATAGCACATAGGCTAATGAGACACCTACATACTATTTTTTTTTTAGGAGCACATCTATCAAAAACGATTTCATACAGGACACGTAAATGGAAATATAAATAATGAGTATTTCTATACATTTTATATATGCGCCACTTCCTCCCAACCTTCTCCCCAAAAATGAACCTATGCTTTCTGAGTTCCTTTTACACACACGGTGCTGATCGTGATGGATTCAGGACAGATACTACGAACTCAGGGCGGGGGTGACGAGAGGCGGGGGGAGTCAGGAAGGAATCACAGGTGCCAAATGGGATGTCACATCCTCCACTTATCAACAGCTCACCCACCTGCCGCCGCACCCCAGTTCGGCTAATGCGATTACTCTGTTGAAACGGGAGAACAATATAAGTACAAAACAAAGAATACAAAACAACAGAGAGACGGAGGAGGAGGAGGAAGGAAGGGGAGAGGGAGGGTGGAGAAGAATAAAGCTATAACCCTGAAGCTGGGTGGCGCAAACTGCTCATTTAATGACAAAGTACTGGATGACAAAAGCGATGAGGATGGCGATGACGGCGAAAACCATGAGGAGGAGGAAAGCGCACTGCTCGTCCGACAGGCTCTGTCTGGCTCGGGCCGACTCGGGACCGGTCCTGGAGGCCGAGCCGGCCGCGCTGCTGCCCAGCGCCACGTCGTTGCGCTGGGGAGAGAGGGTCGCCGTGGGGCTGTAGGGGCCGCTCAGCTCCGGCGCGTCCTGGCACTGCCGGATGGCGCACACTCGGAAACGATAGTCGCTGCTGGGCTGCAGGTTCTGGACGTGGAAGGAGGGGGCGGAGCCTTTGTAGACCTGTGAGGAGAAGTGGGTTTAAAAACTCAATATAAGATAAAGATAAAATCTGTTTTGAGGCGTTTCAGCCAGTATAAAAAAACAAACCCATCTCTTTTAGCTTTGACTACTTTTCAATTAACAGACTATTTTCTGATTCACTAGTTAGTTATGCCGTTCGACGCCTTGGAAGACGTGGGAAGCCATCTGCCTTAGCTGTTTTCCCAGCTGACACACCCACAGGTTTTTAGAGAGCCCTGTGAACCTGGTCTGTTTGGCTGCTTGAATGACACATTCATTTAAATCGAGGAGGAGAGCGTAACGTTGAATTAAACCCAGCTTTTTCACGAAGCTGTAAATTTAATGGAATGAAAGACGACTGTAGGCGTTTCTTTTTTAAACTCCCGTTTCAGATTCGCAGATAAAACTGTTAAACCGCGATGAAAAGAGAAGAATAGTCCTCCCCGCTCACCGCCTCGTCACCCTTTTCTTAAAACATGCCTTTTGAATCCAGACCTCCGACAGTCCACTCAATAAGGATGAAAACAAACGGGGACAGCAGCCATATATTTCAACTTCCTGATTCAATCGCCATGTATGATGCGGTGAGATTAGCATAGGCCTGCAGTGGCCATTATTCCACGTTAACATGGCTGGAGGCCACTAAGAGGGATGAATGTGCTTGGCAGGGGCCAGACACCTGGGATACCTCATGGATCAATGACCTTTGAATAATGGGCAATTTAAAGCCAGCGGTGACTAATACAGAACGCTGCAAACGGCCCTGAATCCATCTGTACCCTGATCTGCATATAAAGGCCGCCGTGATGAATGACGGGTCAGCCGAAGGTGACCGGGAAGGATGTAAAAGACGAAGAGGGAGCGCTAGACATTCACAGAGCGAGCGCTAGTACCTGTTTAAACTCTGAATTTCCCATCATGCACTGCAGGGTGTAGATAACTGGGTCCCCCTTCATGGGCTGCAGCGGCTCCCACGTGGCTTCGCAGGAGTTGTCGTCCAAGCGCTCCACTTTAAGGGCTGCGGGGTGAAGGATGACAGGAAGGGAGGGGTTATTTTAAAAGGCGCTACCGAAACTTCCTCTTTAACTTGTTTAAAATCAAGATCCACAAGATTATTTCTTAATCTGAGCATGAAAAGGTCAAATTCTAACAAAGAGGAATTTCAATGACTTAGTAAAATGATCTTTATATTATTAAGCGGAAAATGCAAATGACAGCTCAGCCAGGTATCACTGACACCGTTTGATTATGTAAATACCTAGATTTGCATTGGATGTGTTTACTGCACACTGTCAGGCGTGTTGGAAATATGTGAGGGGGCGGGGAAACTCTGAATCTTCGGTCATAAGGTCAAAGGTCAGCAAAGCAGCATCGTAACAGAGAAGATCCACCTGCTTTCCAGTGTCAAAACTGAGTATGTGAACTTCATGGTGCTCAGTGTTTCAACCTTAAATTTAAATTTTGGGGTAAACGTGTATAGCCCTCGTGTAGCTGCTGTTGCGTCGGGGGCGTTAATTTACATTTTAGACAACGTGGCATTTGTTGTTGCTAAGTTGTGTTCTTGTGCTCTCTGATTTATTGACGGAAATTCGGTAAAAACTTATTTGTGTTTCAATTAAAGCCATATTCGCATGGGACTAGTTTTACCTGGGGACCTCCGGTAATTTGTAATAACAGCAGAGGTCGTCTGTGACCTTAATCCCGTGCGAATCAGCCATGTCCGTAATTTGTAAAGTAAAAATTACACCGCAAATTACCTCCCTATTTCATGTAACACAGAGGTCCTGTGATAATACTAATCCAGTGGTAATCAGTATCCCTGTGATTTTGGGTTGTGTTTTTTATTTTTTCCAGACCTTTCTCTGATTTGCGGCTTCTTTTCTGGCTCTCATCACCTTGAAGGATGTGTTGTAAATGAAAGTTTGGCGAGATGTTAGGGCACAACGTCAGGGTCTCTGACCCATTCACCCATTTAGACGGATGAAATCATTAAATCACAAAATTGACTCTTTAACATGCATCAATATTATACTAACTACTTAAAATGACAGCAAGCATCCTTGAAAAAAAAATATTTGACGTGTATTTTAATATTTTAGTCTGGCACAAGTCCCATCCACTAACATGGAGGGGATGGAGCTTATGACCTATACTGCAGCCAGCCACCAGGGGGAGCTCTACTTGCTTTGGCTTTTGAGCAGCAGTTCTGACGTCCATCTTTCTATGGTGCAGACCTACTTAGGAAAATATGTCGTTGAAACGCAGATGTAGACGGGTTGTTTCTGAATCACATGACGTCCCCAGGTAAAATTAGTCCCCTGCGAATAAGGCTTAAGTGCCATAAGTTGTCACGTCCCATTTTTTAGTTGCACAGGGGATACGAGAGAGTCTCCTGCCCCTCGCTCTTCTTTTAGGTAGGTTTGTGCGATTATGTGGCTTCTTTGCTTTGTGCTGGTTTAAGATAATTTGCTTTTTAGGACTGCACTGATTTAATTTGGGTTGCATTAAGGTCTATTAATTTCCCTTAAAGGATATTTGTTGGAACTTTTAAATTAATTTATTTCTCGGTACGTATTTCATTTGAACAATTTCTGATTTGTTGAGTGGTTTATGTCTGTTAATAGGTCTGGCACAGGTTGCATTTTAATTTGTATACATCCGTTTAATTGTATTATCATACGTAATTTGACAACGCGGCATTTGTTATTGAGAATTCGAGAGAGCCTACTGCTTTGCATCTTCGTTCACTGCCCCTTGCTCTGCTACTTTCTTTTACCGTGGAATAAATCTGTAGATCCTGCTTCACGGTGTCTGACTGAACGTCTCAAATCTTGAGAGTTTTGTCTGCTGGTGGCCAGTGGCGGTCAGAGCCTGGAGGTCGTCGTTGAGTCCTCATCGCTATTTTCCCCAACTCAATAAAGACTTTATAGCTTTTACGCTACTCTCTGGTATGGTATCAGCTCATTTGCAAGTCATAAGTATAAAGGGAAATGTCATATGTACTCTGATGCTGCTCTTATTGCTTTCACACAGCTCAGATTTCTGGGGTAGTATCCTACGACTGCATCGTGACCGTTTCTCATTTGCACGGGGGCTCTTTGTTCTGTTAATCAGCTTCAGGCAGGTCAGGTATGATAAGAGAGGATGGAGGGAGGCAAGGTTGGGGAGGATAGTGAGCTGTGTGATGTCTTTGTTTTCATAGTTTCCCTGAAGCCTTATCTTCCTCGCTTTTTTGCCGCTCCGGGTCAGTCATGACTGTAGCAGGTGCACCGACCTCTTCGCAAAAGGAAGCGCCGCGCAATTCTTCTGTGATTCAACTCAATCAAAGTTAAAAGACGGAGATCAGTCTCTTGTGATCCTCTCGCTATTACGTTTAACGCTGTGTGCCGCCGCCACGGTAAGTTCATTTAGACCTATAAAAGTAAACAGCGCGGGTTTTCCATTAACGTTATGCTCCTGTTCACGCGACCTTTTGCAAATAAATAACACTGCCGCATTTTCAAATGGAGTTAAATTAAACTTCTTCGGTAACCAATATCAGAAAACAGTAAAACAATAACTCTTCCTAATTAGGTCTGCACCATAGACTGTAGGCTAAAGATGGACTAAAGAACTGCTGCTCAAAAGTCAAAGCAAGTAGAGCTCCCCCTGGTGGCTGGCTGCAGTATAGGTCATAAGCTCCACCCCCTCCATGTTAGTGGATGGGACTTACGCCAAACTAAAACATTAATATACACGTCAAATAATTTCTTTCAAGGATGTTTTCTGTCATTTTAAGTAGTTAATATAATGCTGATGCATGTTAAAGAGTCCATTTTGTGAATATGTTTCTTTTAAGTTAGTTATCTGACGCTAAAAAAACAGGATGTGACATAATGGCGACTATGAGTTGCCGAGCCAATCACTCTGTAAAGCAGTACCGTGAGACTGAGAGGAAGAAATTAAAAAACAAGTACAATGTACATTTCGTGGTGGAGGTAGAGCAGAGCGTAGTATTAATTTAACAAAAACGTGAGTTAATCTGGAGGAAGTTCGGTCGGGTCATCAATATCCCGGCTCTGCGCGGCTAAACTCTCAGACCGTACTGCTCAGACTCTAACTCCAAAGTTGCAAGATGGAGCCGCCCGTATCTCCGGGAAAATAGCGTCGGTTTGGTCGATACAAGGAAGTGGGGAGACGTTGTCCATATTTATATGCAGTCTATGCTCTGCACTTTTAAAATGTCTGAGATAGATTGAAAATGGTTTCTTCACTCATAGATTTAATTTTAAAATATGCAGTTATGAAAAAACATCTGATAGATTAATCAACTGTGGTATCCTTTCCTAAAAAACATCTTTTTATGTTAGCTTTCTTCTAAAAAGTGCACCACATAACTGCGATTAAAATGGATGAAAGGCAACTTTACGGTTAAAATATTTCGATTTTATTGTTGTCGCCTGCTTCTTTGATAACTGAAAGGTAACATAAATGGTCTTCACATGTGAGGTGATTAAACATTGACTCATGGGAGCATTTTAACAAAGAAGTACTTGTTTTAATATGAGCAGTGACTCAGTTGATGGAACAAGAGTGAATTCTGGACAGCTACACGTGAACCGTAACTATGAGTCATGCTCTCTTCTTTAGGTAGGTGGCACTTGAAGCAAAAAACAATAAAATTATGGTGTTACTGATCTGACAGAGTGCCCTGGTAATCATGACAAACACAGAGCGAGAGAGGATCTCAGCCCTTTGTGGCATTATGATATTAGGCTGCAGACAAACTCGAACTCGTGTGAATTTGAGAGTCCACTTCAGTGCGTGGGGGAGAAAAACTGTGTCGAGTAAAACACCCGACTATACGGCACATGACTGCCTGATTCAAAAGAGCTGAGAAGAAAGCCTACGTCCTCATTACTGACTTCAACGCGTAGGATCAAAAGATGCTCTGCAGAGGCCGGCGGAGCCCGGGCCGCGGCGCCGAAACAACCCGGCTCATGATGACAGCCGACAAGCGAATCCACGGCTGCTGGGTTTTACTCAAATTCAAGTCAAGCTCGGGTCAACTGAGGTTAAAAGCTGAGTGCAGCGACTGTCAGGAGTGAGTGTGTGTGTGTTAAGATAATAGGAACTGTTACGCACAGGAAGGACAAAGAGAAGAAGAAGTGAAGAAAACTGGAAACTGTACCTTTCACAGGGGCTGGAGGAGAGCGCGGGGTGGTGAATGTGTAAACATTGGAGAAGGGCCCTTCGCCCGCCTCATTAAAGGCCTGGATGCGGAACGTGTAAGAGGTAGACTCATTAAGCCTCTGGACTTTGTGTGTGTGGCATGGTCCTTTATACAAGGATATAAACCTGCAATGACAGGAACATGAAAAAAGAGAGAGAACGGATTTAATGAGCTAACGGTAAATATGACAAAAAGCAAACGAGACGAGCGACTCCTCGTCGGGAAATATAGAGAGGCATAAAGCAGACCATCAGCTCCTGTCTCCTTCTCTGTCTGGTGTATTACTTCCCATGTACCCGGCCCTCCTGAATTCAGTTATGTGAATGTTTTTCTCAAACTCCAGTCCCCCCCTCTTATCGGTTTATCTCTTGTCAGGTCACTTCCCGTCGCCTGACTAATGGGCCACCAACCTGCCGCTCTTGTCCTCCATCTGCAGCTGATACTGGAGGGCGTCTGAGGTGGCGGATTTGGCTGGGCCGTCGCCCCACTTGAGCCTGAGGGTCTGGTGGGTGAAGGCGGTGCACTCCAGGCGGGGAGGCTGCGGGGGCAGGGGCTTCGTTTTCAGCTTAAAGGTGTGACTAAAGGGGCCTGCTCCCAGGCTATTCAGGGCTTGGATTCGGATCCTGTGGGAGAGAAAGTCGAGATATGAACATCAGAGGGCTGCAAAGTCTGAGTGTAACTCAGCAGAAAAGACTGCAGGGACTGTGAAAGAGGCATCAACAGTATTTCATATCATCTGCAGGGGCTTATGTTTAGTCAGTTGGTTGATACTGCTCTGGATCTTCTTTATATGTCCAATAAGCAGAGCTTCCAGACAGCACTATGTAGCTACCACAGTGCTGTGATGAAGTAAAATGAACATATAATTAAAGTAGCATAAAATACATCCTGTGTGAACAACACTTCACACATTTAATTGTATTAAACTCTGAGTAATCTGACTTTCCCCTTACAATACACCGGTTTTATGATCCTCAATCACAAATAAATACAGACCAGCCTGGAGTACAGTGCCAGCTCTGTGCACAATGCTCTGAATTTGCAAGTGTAACTAATTATATTTGCTCCCTTTGGGATCCTTTGGTACAAAGTACCACAGACTGAGTTAATATACGAGTGTGGTGTGTCTAATTGATTTGTATCACATTACAAGACTTGCAAGCGATGAGATCTAACACGTGCTTAAACTGTTAGCCCTTGTTCTTGACACTGAAAAGTTCAACGTGGCGGAGCAGAAGCGTTTGAGATCACAGCGAGGAAGCACCAACCTGTAGCTGGTGTCAGGCTGCAGATGCTGGATGATGTGTTTGGTGACGGGACCGACGACGACGGGCTGTCGCTCTCCGAGGTCAATCAGGTAGGAAGTGATCTCGGAGCCGTGGTCGCACGGCGGGTCCCAGCAAATGCCCAGGCAAGTGGACGGAGAGTAGAGCAACGGCGGCCGCCGGGAAACGCCGTCCTCCTCTTCCTCCTCCTCCTCCTCCTCGTCTTCGTCCGCATCGACCGGAGCCTCGTGCCGGAGCAGCTCGGACTCCTTCAGCACGTAGATGTTGCTGACGGCTGCGGGCACAGAGCACGGCGTCAGGCACAGCACCGCCTCGCTGAAGGGCCCCACGCCAGCCACGTTCACAGCCTGCACGACAAGACAGCGTCAACGCTCACTTGTGACGTGGAAGGACACGAGTGTAACGTCCATTTCTGACCACAAGGTGGAGTTCTGATGTAAACACTGCTAGTACACACTTAAACAAACCCTAACAACTGTTTCTTTAGCATATGTTATTTTACTTTCTACAACTTTCATAATAAAACTAATGCCATAAATAACTGGACAACAGTGGCAGGACTGCTTCAGATACTTTGTGAGTCTATGAGCATCAGTAAATAAATACACAAAGAGCCTATGCTTAATATCAGTGGCAGAGGTTATATGAAAATACAAAGTAATAATTAAATGTTTGTTGATGCCCACCTGTACCCGGCAGAAGTAGTTGGTTGCCGGCAGCAGCCCCTTCATTTCATGGCTGAGTCCCGGTCCGCTGTAACACACCTGCATGCTGCCCTCGGCCGCTCCCCACTCCAGACGAAACTCCGTCACCGGCGCTCCGTTGCAAGGAGGAGCCTGGAGCATGAAAAGTTCTATTTATGCACATTTTCCAAAACAGTCTGAGAATGATAAGCGTGGGTACTCATGTTTGTGCACATCTGCGAGGAGATGGAGAAGAAGTCGGTCTTACCTCCCAGCTAATAACAACACAGCTGGGGGACTTGCACGTGGTGGAAGGGACCTTGCACTGCTCGGGGGCCCCTGGGCCTGTTGTAAGCTCGCAGCGATCCGAAAGGGGCCCGAACTAGGTGCACATAAGAACAAAAACAAATTGAGAATTTTGTGGGAAAGTCTGAAAGCCTAACTGCCTTATTTGATCCGTTTTAACGGCGGCTCTCACCCCAGCTTTGTTTGCTGCTTTGAGTCGGAAGCTGTAGGTTTTGCCCGGCAGTAACCCTCCCACAGAGCAGTCCAGGTCTGGACCCTGGTAAACCTCCCTGCTCTCCTCAGACTGCGGCCCACTCACTTCCACGCTGTAGCAGGACACAGGGCTTCCTCCGTCTACTTGAGGGGGACCTGGGATTTTTTTTTTTTTTTTTTTTTTAATGCAAACCAGTTTATAAATCAGTACAACTATAAAATGTACAAAGAGCAAAATAATACAAACTGCTTAATCAATGCTTACTGCTTTCAGGTAGTTTGGTAGATAAATAAACACATCAACAGAAGATACTTCCCACACAGCTCTAAGTAGGAGAGGAATGACTCACCCCAGCGCAGTTGCACCTCCCTGGCTTTGGGCTTGCCCACCAGCCGAGGAGGCTGGCAGGGCCCTGGGGGCACCGCGGGAGTCTGGACCTGCAGGGTCTCTGACAGCTTGCAAGGGAAAACAACACACCAATTAAGACCCGGAGAAAATAACAAATTGACAATCTTCCTGCCTCCTTCCCTCCCTCCCTCCTTCTCAACCACTCTCTCACAGAACACACTGGATACAGATTGTCATTTTCCCACCTTATCAGACTGATTCAGGAAATAGCAGATCAGAGAGGAGGCAAATAGGAATGCACTTTTTTTAAAAAGGTACACAAACATACAGAGAAATATGCCGTGCATATTCCATGCATAGTTAGACAGATTGTCTTGCAAAAGAATAAAATATAAATGTAAAAAAATAGACTCTGTGACAAAAGAAAAGAACATGTGAGCGTTATGTCACATTGTGCAGCCCCGGAAAAAAAAAAGCAGGGAACTCGCCGTCTCGACTCATGTTTCCTTACAAGCCTCATCGTGAATAAACGCATGCACAAAAAGCCGTGGAAGAAATTAACGAAGAGCGTCTGTGAACCGAACTAATTAAGAAAAACATCCTCTGACACATGCAGGGAGGGTTAATCGATTAGCGGGCTTTGTCTTGTACTTACACACCAGGAAGCATAGTTCTAATCTCAACACAGGAGATGGACTGAATGACAATTTCCTATTAAAACTCACCATAAATAGAATGCCTATCCGGAATTGTTCGTGTAAAAATTAATCAGATCAACACTGCCTGCAATTACGGTTTTAGTAACAGCCGAGAAATGAATCAGTCGTATAAAAACAAGGTTTTATATAGCAACATTGTCATGTGGATTGCAGAAGGCAATGCAGGGATAATATCTGGATGTAAGTGAGGTGATCATCTTCTTTTAAGGAAATTTAACTTGTAGGTAATAAAATATAACATTAATGGTAATCCTGGTATTTGTGAATAAATTATTTTCTCTCCAAAATCAAATCAAATCGTAATTTAACGTCAAACTTTTCCCTTCTAACTTAACACAATGCTGCAGAAGCGACTGTGTGTCTGCGCGTACTGACACTAAATGACTCACCGGGCTCTGCCCCCCCTCGCTCATGCAGTAAACTCTCGTCTGGTAGGAGCAGCCGGGCTTCAAACCCTCACACACGTGTTCCAAAGCTGGGCCCGAATACACCAGGCCCCAGGATAATCCTAAATACAAAACAACGGCAAATATTATCAGTTTTATTTCAGCTAATCTTCGATGTCCAGAACGTCATTTTCATCCAACTCACCACTTAAGCCCTCGGACAGCTCCACGACATACTTAGTGACTTCTGCTCCACCGCTGTCTTTAGGGGGCTCTGGATGGTAAGAAACAAAAAAATCATGAAACTGCTTTAAGCAGTTCAGTCAAAACCATCTCCAGAATAAAAAAAACCACCCAGTCCCGATTTAGAAAAAGTTATACATGCACTAATATTCTCCAGATTAGACTACTGTAACTCACTTCTCTCCGACATTAATCAAAAATCACTCTGTCGCCTCCAACTTGTGCAAAATGCAGCAGCTAGGCTTCTAATGGGTTTAACAGACGACAGCACATTACACCGATTTCAGCTCCTCTTCACTGGCTCCCTGTTCGTTTTAGAATTGATTTTAAGATTTTACTGATCACTTTTAAAGGCACGTCAGGTGCTGGCTCCAAGTTACACATCAGAGTTAGTGACACCTTACGAGCCAGCCCACAGCCTTACGTCCTCAGGTGGTTCCCTTCTGGCTGTTCCAAGGTCGAGGCTCAAAACTAAAGGTGACCGAGCGTTTGCCATTACGGCCCCTCAACTCTAGAACGCCCTGCCTGAGGACATAAGGCTCGCACAATCACTGAATTCTTTTAAATCACTTCTTAAAACTAATTTTTAAAGACTCAATCATTCTATTTTACTGTGTTTTATTTTATTTTATTTATATTTATTATTTTTGTTATGTGGTGGTTTATGTAATTTAACTTTTAATTGCTTTTACTGTCTTCTCAAATATTGGTTGTTCTTATTATTTTGAGTATTATATTCATGCTTGAATGTCAAAGCACTTTGCTACATAAATAAAGGTATTGTTATTATTTAAAATTGGTCCTACCGAGCAACAAACGCTAAATGCAAGTAGGAAACTGCAGATGTAGAAAAAGCAGGATTCTTTTAAAACTCTTCCAGAACTGCAGACATGCACTTTCCCCTATGTTTAGAAGCAGAGAGCAGGTACGGCAGTGAGTGATGTGTTTGTCCGGCGAGCTGTATGAAGGATTCATGTTGATGTCTGAGCAGACGACAGAATTGTCAATCATCCACCGCACGGATCTACTGGGATGTCATCATGTATGAGGAGTAAGAGACTATAAACTAGACTCACTCCCGGCCTGTCAACTACAGGTAAGACGGAAACGTTTTAATAAGAGAAAGGGCAACGAGTAGGAAGGCTCACCCCAGGCCATCTTGAAGCTGTTGGGCAGGACTCTTCCTCTGATGACAGGCCTGCAGGGACAGCTGGGTCTGTCTGGGTTCGTGATGAACTCGACCACCTGGCTGGGATTGCTCTTCCCCTCCGAGTTGTATGCCGCCACCTGTAGGAAGATCACAAATACAGCCAGCGAGGACGTTATATAATACCGCTGGAAGAGGATAAAGGTCATTATGTTTCCTGATAACAAGCGCCGACTAAAATGGCTTCAGAGAAATTATCAAAAAGATTCTGCTCTTTAAATCTGCAGGAACATTTCAACAAAAAATAAAAAGAAGCGTCGACGCTGCACGCAACACAATCACAAAATGAGACAATAAGCTTTATGGTGTCATTTGCGTTTGACTGTGACACATTTGCCATAATACAGAAAACCCTGTGAAGCTGCTGAGGAGAGCTCATCCACATACTGTACCAAGACAAACGGGCACAGCAGCCAGCCTCCCCTCACACTGTGCAGCTGGATAATTGGAAATGAGGGAGGGAGGGTGTCTGGAGATTGACTAATGAAGATTTGTATAATTTAGCCATGTGGTCGTTTGCTTGGGGTGATACAATACGTTTCTCTCGGTATCATATTTAGGAATGCTGCGGTGCTGGTTCTTATATAAATCCTAATGCCCTCGGGTGCTGGCGTTAGAAATGATACCAGCAGTCGGCACATTACTACGACTTAATGTTCTTAAAACACCGGGAAGACACAAAAAGAGCACCTGTTGGTGTAACTCGCTGCAGGAGAATCACAGATATCAAGTAGACAATCACATCAAATACCGGGGATCCAACCTCCAGCTTCAACTGATAACCGAGAAACTGCAGATGCATCTTTTCATTTAGGGCGAACACGTCGTAAAGTAGAATCGTATCACTTAACTTATTAAATGAAATAAAACGAACCTGCGTTTGAATTAAGAAGAATATCTCACCATCCACCATCACTCACTACTTTATGACTTTCTAAGTCTTTCCGAAGCGCTTCAGCTCAAACCCACTGGGTCCTTACTGAAGACAGGAATCTTTAAACAAATGGCTAGAAACATGTGGTTTCATTTAAAAAGATAGCGCTGAAGTTAGCCAGAAGCTAAAAACTGCTACAAATTCTCATTTAAATTCTTTAGGGAAGTATTTAAAAACATCAGCGTCTCAAACCATGTTGATATTTGTTTAAGAAGATTAAGTTGGTCTGAAGTGGTTAGGTTGGCAAATATCTGCAGGGCAAATCAAAACGCTGAGTGGGATTTATGCAGCGACGGAGAGAAGCGCAACACCGGCGTAGCCAAACGTCCGACTTTACAAGCACAGACCGCATTTCCCATCTGAAACAGCAGTGTACTGATGCATTCTGGGATACCTGTGGTCTGTCCCAAGTCCGCACAAGTTACATCCTGATGCATCTTTGATAAAATACAGCAGGGAAAGAGCACACCTGGGCATTTAGATCATACTTGGTGGTTTATACTCTGAATTGAGCTACTACTTGGGCAGTGAGTAATAACATGAATCCACAAGAAAGCACACTGATTAGCGCCCTTTATTTACAACAAAATGATTGGTGGTACGATGATCCAGTTGCATGCAGTATTTTTTCCTCTCTGCATCAGTCGGCCCGTAATGAAACCCCAGCGATGTGTGACCAGACACACATTCTGACATATTCTGCCTTCACTAGACTAAAGTGATATATTCTTGTGCTTTGACAGGAATCCTGCCTCACACTGCGATGCCGTGCAGCTCTCCAATTTCCTGATCTATTAAATATGCCTTCAACTCTTCTGCTTCTTATCATGCATCCTTGCAACGGTCAGTAACAGACGAAGAACGGTCACCAGAGCTGCTTCGTAAACAGGCAGCGGAAGAGCAACGACTCAGAAGAGAACCAGAGGGTGAGAGGGTGCAGTGTCATGAAGACATCTGGCCCTGTTCTCTGCCACATTACAGCCAGCCAGAAAGGCCACCGCGGCTCAAATGCTTTGCTCGAACAGCTCCTCACTGACGCCCTGCTTGTGATCAACAGTGGAGTCCTCCTGCTGATGCCGTCAGTTGCCCACCGCTCTCCTGGCAGAATCCGTTAAGCGGATGAGTCATAGAGCCAACGTGGGACTCGGCAGCCCTCCCCTCTTCCCCTCCCTGAAGCCTGCCCCTTCCGCGCGCGCACACGCAGCCTCAATTAAACTCGTGGACCACCAGTTCTGACTGCATACATCGTTTTCCTTACCCTAAACTTGTACTTGGTGCTCCTGTGGAGATTCTTAACGGTGCAGGAGAGTTCGTCACCGTTGTAGCTCACCTGGAAGCCGTATCCCTGGGATAAAGACAAATGATGAAGGGAGAAGAAAACAACCGGATGAGCAATGGCTTACAAGACAACAGAAAACAAAGTGGTCTGCAGAAAAAACAGCTGCAGGGGAGAAGGGAACTCTATTTTTTTGTGCTCTCTGGCAGGCAACGCGTCTGCAGGTACCTGTAAGATGATGTAGGAAGAGGTGACAGTAGCTACTAATGCTTTTAGGGGAAATGTATTCTTCTTTTTTTGCATTTTGGCTGGGTTGAAATAAATAACTGAATTCACAAACACACTAAAAAGCTACAAAAAGGTCATATTCAGCCAGAAAAATATGTGCGTCTCACATAGCAGCGTCTCTTTTATGTGTTTCAGTCTGAAATTAGTGAGAGACATACCGAGCCTTCCTCCTCCATCTCCAAAACATAGGAGATGTCATCCTCCTTTGGAGAGCTAGAGGGCCTCTGCCACTTCAGACACAGCCAGGTCACACCCGCCTTCTCCAGCTCTGGAGGGAAGGGTGGCAATGGCACACTGCATGAGGTGAACAGGTCCACCACTTCACTGAACTCGCTGGGGAGGGCAGAGAGAGAGAGAGAGAGAGAGAGAGAGAGAGAGACAGAGGATGGGAGAGGATGGGAGAAAGAGACGGGAGAGACAAGAGTGAGACACTCACATGCACAAACAGACGGGACGGTGAATGGAAGAAACAGAAATATGGACAACACAGAGAGCGCCATCCGGGATGTAATCTAGCCACGCCTACCTTACGCCCATGTCATTTTTGGCTGCGAGGCGGAAGGAGTATCTGGAAGCTGGGGAAAGTTTGGTCACGCGGTACTGCTTCTGAGATCCATGGTAGCACTGCTCGTACGTGCCAGTGCCCTTCCCCTAAAAAGTGTTAAAGAATAGGCAACGATATATTCAGAAAATGTCGCTGTAGTTTCATGATTATAAAAATAAATAAATAAATAAATTACCTCATCCCACTGGAGAATGTAGTTTTGTATTTTGGAGCCGTTGTCACATGGGGCCTGTAGATGAACCACACATTTAGTTATTTATACCTGAGGCAGCTAAATATATAACATACAGATACTAGGAACAGATACACCACTGTCAAGGTGTTTTGATTTTCTAAATTTGTGCACACAGAATGAAATCAGACCAAACTTGTCATTTGAAACCTGATGATTTATATTTTTCTGTCAATTACAGAGATCTTCAGCATTAGTCAAAACAAATAAGATGCATACAACGCTTTGTTCCTGAACTGCGTTGCTCAACTGGCAGAGTACTGTGGTTTTTAACCTGGTGACCTTTCAGCTATCGGCCCTATTTTTTCCTACTTTAAGAGGATAAACGGTGCAAATGTTTGCTTAATATCTACCGTGTCTCACATTTTTCTGTTTTAAATCCCATCTCCATCAATCACACAACTTGTTTTTTTACCTTCCACTGGAGCACAAGTGTGTTCTTGGTCCCGCCAGCCTTCCTGGGGGGATTGGGAGGATCTGGCTCACAGCTTAAAGTGGTGAAGCTCACTGCCTCTGATGGGTTTCCCTGTAAACAGTTACACATCGCCTGGACCCTGAGGGAAAAACAAGGTGTTTACACATCGCTCCCTCTGAGCATTGACAGTGCGGTTAGGAATCAAAGCGGTAGGAGGGTTACACCAACCTGACATGATAGTCTGTTGCTGGTCGAAGGTCTTCTAAAGTTGCACTTAGTTCTTCTCCGCTGCATCAAGAGGAAACAAGGAAACTTTTCAGATAACTGTCGATGGAAAATCTCTTAACACCACTTAGCTCTGAGCCTCATCGTCTCATCCTGCTGCTTGTGCTCACCAGTACATGCTCTGGTATTTTCCATCTTTGCCGCCAATTGAGACTGAGACCTCAAAACTGAGGGCCTCGGGGGGGCTGCAGTCATCCTCCACGCTGCCATTCTCACTCTCTGGCCTGGCGGGCGCACTCCAGCTCACTACTGCTCCTCTGGCCTGGATGTCCGACACCTAATTACACAAACAAAATTTCAACATGGCAAAATTCTAAACAGTCCAAAAAACTCCCAAGAAGACATTATAAACTTTCACTCGCGAACTTCTTTCAAAACTGTCACATTGCTTGCTAGACGAATTCAAAATATGAAAGCTGATGGTGCACTGGGGAAAAACTTTTTCAGCATTTGGCAGAGATGTGCTGAGCAACCTCTAAGATTTTTCATTCTGTTTGGAGCAGGTTTAAAAATAGCCGGAGAGACGCTGCAGGAGGGGATTCATATGTGGAAGAACTCCATCGGGTCAAGTCTGTACCTCCTCCCCTCAGCCTCGGGGGCCCCACCACAGTCCCTCACTTTACACCAGTTTCATTCTCACTCCCTTCACAAACGAATGCATCACTGAACCTACCCTGCATTACCTTAACTTTGTCTATATAACAAGACTTATTTTGCTGCGTTTCTAAGGAGTCCATGCCTTGGAGACGGCGTATCACAAATCTAATATTACCAGTCTATTTCTAGTTCTACTGACAGCGAATCTCCTCTTGCTTTACAACGCTGCAACACGGCGTTTCGAGACTTTAGTAAGTCAACGTCTTTCTACGAGCCGTAGAGCGCTGCACCAGGAGGCCGTGAGAGCAAAGCGGTTATTTAGTTAAAAAATCATCAGCGCTCCCTTCAAAGCGAAACCTTTTAGTAACTGCTAGCATGGATGCTGGGTGGCACGTGGACGCTAGTCAGCGGGTCTGACTCCATTAGCAAAGATACATCATGGATGTTAATAGAATGTTTAATGGTGCACCACAGTAGCATCATTACAAGTTTTTGTGCGCACAGCGTTACAAAAAAATAAAATAGAAATCATGCGTATTATGCTGTATTAATTAGATAAAGAAAAAAAAACAATAAGACACCAACCACTGGTTTGCTGATGGTACTCAACAGCGCCAGCAGGGCCTTAGCCTCCTTGTCCAGCTCTGAGTGAGAAGAGGGGAAAAAAAAGAAACAGGTAATTACAGATAGAAAACACAGCAGGCTTCGTGAAGTGGAGAAAAATAACGTGCCGGCTTTGCTTCCAACATGCATTTGTGTGTCTGCTGGACAGTATAACCTCCTTTAGCATGCTAAACAATACCTCAGCTCTTCATGAGGTCTCATGGTGAAATATTTTTTTCCTCCACCTTTAAAACTGACACTAATTAATTGGTGTCACCACGGGGCAGATTAAAAATCCATTATTAATTGTTCCAACTTAACAAACCTCTAACCTTTAACCTCCTTACCTCCTGACTCTCCGTTTTTCCCCTTTCCCGTCTGCTTGTCGGGGCCGTGCCTGAGCTGCTCCGCCTCCAGCCCTTTCCCTCCGACGCCGTTATGGATGTCCACCATTTGGGGGCTGCTGCAGGTTTTCTGCGGCGACGAGGGAGGGCTGTCCTTCACTTGCCCTCCCCCTCCACCACCGCCGCCGCCACCTCCTCCTCCTCCTCCTCCTCCTCCGCCGCCGCCGCCGCCGCCCTGACGATCCTTCAGCTTCTTCTGCAGACGCTCGTGCGTTTTGTTAGTTCTGTCGTCTCTGTGTAGAAACGGCTGGCGTCCGTGTTGGGGGTGAGAATCTGGAGAGACTGGAGAACGACAAAAAAGGCAATGTTTGTGGGTTTGCCGGAGACGCAGGTTGGAGAAAGGCAAACTAACAGGTTATTATGAGAAGGACACACAAATACACAGAGCAGCGTGTTGAGGTAACTCCCTCTAAGTTTAAGACACTCCAAGACTAAACAGTTTGACTCAGGCTTGGATTGTATAACCAGGCCGTGTAAATAAAGTGCTGAGAACAAATAAATAGCGCTTCAGTATAACAATAAAGGCCAGACGCTGCTGGCTCCGACTCACCCTGCTCCGTGTACATATGAGCTGGATGGTACTGAGAGATGTACTGAGAAGTCACGTCCCCCACTCCGCCTGCCATGCTTGTGTAGAGGTGAGGCGGATGGGGCATCATGGCAGGGTGTGGGATAAAGGTAGGCAGGTGGGCATGGGGTGGAGGTGGAGGATGGTGGAGAGGGGAGTGCCCCCCTGGGTGGAACTCTGGTTGCTGAGGTAAAACCAGAACCCGCCGCACTCCGTTCTCTTCTATGATCTGAGAGGAAACAAACAGAGAGCCGAGGGGTTATCGGAGCTGCCCCGACTTCGATAAGATGCCAATCACAAACGCCCGACTGGAAATAGCACAGAATAAATACCTGTGAAACGTATCCAGGAGGCACATAGATTGGAGGCACTGAACCATTTGGAGACATCATGGGAACCTGAGCAGGACCTGTGCAGAGAAAGCAACGAGATCAAACACTTCCCCCTCAGGAAAAGCAGCTGTTTCATCTGCAGTAAAAGTCAGAGTATTAGGGTTTTACACAGAGGGCTGAAATTTCATTCAGGCTTTGGCCTGAGACCAACGGCGAGGCAGGAATCACAAACCAGAGAGGCAGTAAATATAGAACACGTCGAAACATCACACAGTAGTTGATGAATGGAGCCAGAACTGACCCAGAATCCTCAAATCAAACAGGATCTTAAACCCAAATGATGAGGCTGGCTTATTTTATTTTTTTTGCTTTCGTTATTGCTATCGCGCCATAAAAAGTCACGCCTCGCAACTTTATGGCATAATTTAACTAAAGCCAATCTCTTCTGAACCAGCTGCGTTATCAGCGGGTATTTTATATTTAAGAATATACACGAGTGAGAAAAGACAGAAATGCTGGCGAATTCAAGAAGAACCTCTTTACAAAAGTGCTGAGAAACAACAAAGTTTCCTGCTCTGTTGTAGAGGCCAGTTCAACGGCTTAGCTCAGCTCAGAGAAGTGACAGCTCAGCAGAAAGCCCCGGAGAGAGCGAGAGAAAACCAAGGGAGAGCGACCTCCGAGCCAAGTTTTCACATTTCTCCTCTTACGGTGCTGAGGCAGAAACCCACCAACGGCACGCAATGCGGCGCGCGGGAGAGCAAAAAAGGATTCACGACACTGACCTCTCTGGGAACTGCTCGAGGAAGCGTTTCCCTTCATTTTGTCAAAAGTGGTGCGAGGACAGAAAGCACTTCTAAGTGAGCCGCCATAATGTCTCAGCGACTACAGAGGCTGGCCGGTGTAATGATAGATTGAAACCTCGCACACTCCCACTCACACCTAGCACCACCCCTAAGGCCCGACACGCAGCTCCCAGCTTTCGGTTGAAGCGATTTTAAAGAGGAAACATTTTGGAGGTTGAATTTTGCGGCGCTGGGGTGTTTCTACTACGCCGCTAACACCATTTACACGCGGGGTAGACTAAATGTTAGAAACACAACTCTTGAAACGCCGCCCTCCAACCTCCCAAATACACTAAACAAACACTCCGGAAGGCAGGATTTATTTTAAGTCTGTTATGCTAGCCTGCAGTAGCTTCGGCTGTGTGTAATCAACTAAACTCCGAGCGTACACCTCGACACAGAATGACTCAGGTCCAGAGTTCACTGCTGTACTCAACAGCTCAATACAGAGGCAGGTCGTGTTTGCGAGGCAATTTAGCGAGTTAGTCTTGTGATTAAAGCAGGGATGCAACACACGAGCGGCACAGGGGCTGCAGTTATAGCGGCGGGCACGGTCCGGCTGGCCCGCTCGTAAAAACTAATATTCTGATTAATAGCGGATGGGTTGCTGGTGGGTGACATAACGGCCTATAAACTTAATGAGGAAAATATTAGCTGATTACAGTCTTTAAAATGTGAATTTTCATCAGGAACAAATTAGGAATCAAAAGGATTAGTATGGTCAGGCTTAGGTGGACGTACCTGAGGGTTAATAAATGTTTCTTTATTCAAAACCTAATTCAAAATAATGTTTATTGCCAGATCATTAGGTACGCTGTAATGTAATAGTTTCCCCATCATGTGTTAATGTTCAGTTTTTGTTAAAACAGCATAAGAAATGTGTTATTTAGCCTTCTGACTAAAATGGGGTTATCAAAATAATAGAAACATGTTTGTATAATGCACTAATAGTCCAGACCACAGCCTCCAAAATGAAAACACAGGTGAACCAACAGTTATTTTGACCAAACGCTGAATACCACAACAACATGCAATGCAGGACAGCAGGATTATTAGCGTGCATTCATTTTCACCAGTGTACCTAATGAACTGGCAAGCGAGTGTGCATCCCACTGAGTAATAATGGTAATGCGTGATCTCTAAATCTGAGAAAAAAATAAAAGATGTGGACCGGTGTGCGGCTGGTGGATGATTTATTCATGCAGATTCAAATGGCGTCAGGGATGTTCAGCGCGTCACTACACCTCAGCCATTCAGACAGACGCAGCTGGGTCAATCCGTACTGTTTAAGTCAAAACTATTCATGACTCACTGGCGTTCTTTCTTTCTCTCTCTCTGTCTCTCTCTCTCTCAGGTTGGAGGTCAAAAGCTGTGTGGGGCTTAGGTGATCTGGGATTTCTATCAAAAATGGAAATGAATTCACTGATATTTTAATGAAAGGCCAAAAAAAAAAAAAAATGAGGAACAACAGAGAGTATCTGGCAAATTATTAATTTATAGGTTTATTAGTGTATGTAGAGTACAACCGATCAGGCACAACATTATGACCACCTTCCTAATATTGTGTAGGCCTCCCTTGTGCCTGCACAGCAGTTGTGACTCTTCAGAGAATGGACATGGGCCTTCTGAGGGTGCCCTGTGGTGTCTGGCAACAGGATGTTGTTAGTTGGGGGGGAGGGGGCTTTGAGCCTTTGAGTCCTTTAGATTGAGGGGAGGGGCCTCTGTGGATGATCCCACAGATACTAGATCAGTTTGGGATCTAGTGAATTTGGAGGCCAGGTCATTTTACTTGTTCCTAAAGTGTTTTTGTGTGTGTGCCTGTATCAGGCTGCATCCTGCTGGGGATGGCCATCAAGGAGCATCATTGCTATGGGGTGGGGGTGCCTGGTCTGGTCTAGGTGGGTGCTACATGTCTAAGTAACATCCACACCAATGCCAGGTGCAAACGTTTCCCAGCAGAACATTCAATAGTCACAAGATGGTCAGAGTCATTCGTTTCCCCTGTCAGTGGTCATAATGTTGTGGCTGATTGGTGTACGTAGAGTATCTGTTAATGAAAAGAAGCAGTGCAACAACCTAGGGCTGAGGAGTTAATCGTTTTCAAACCGAATTTGCAATTTTGAAACAATGCAATTAGTGCAAACACAAAGGCTGCAATTTAGACTCCATGTTATACATAATTATCATTACTTGATTCAATTACAGAATGAGCAATAATAAATGCACGCTGGACGCATTTCATGTATTTAAGTTCTCATCCTCGCATATGAATATAGAGCAGTTAATGTTTTTGCTTTGATCTCGTGTGATAAACGCTCCGTCACCTTTTAATTGTCACAGACGTTTGACTTTGCATAGAGCACGTCGCCCTCGTCTAACTCCTGCAGACGCTGCATAGCGGGCCTTCATCATACACACATCTGCTGTCTGGCATTATACATTTTAATGTTGTGCATCATGGACTTATCTAACTGTCCCAGCTGTGAGCACACCATGACCACGGATGAACAGCAGCAGCACTGCACGCTGTAATTATATAGACTGGTGATACTGCACCGCACCTGTTACCTGCTAATAAACTCTGATACGGCGGACAGCAGGTAGGCCTCCCATACCCAAATCAAAAGGGTAAATAGGAAGTGAGTCATTTCATTTCTCGAGAGCACGAGGTGCGGACGAAAAAACCACAATTCAGAGAGCATGGGAGAGCTCAACCGCCATTGATTTCAGATTACAATACAATTTGAGGGGGAGTTCAAAGAGTGCGGCGGTAACTCGACTCACTTTTGAAGACAAATTGTGTTGTGCTCATGCCGCGCGGAGCTCGGCTGTGCCTAATGACTGATTAAGGCAATCCTAGTTAGCGCCGCGGATGCTGACTAACAACAGGAAATCTGATGAATCACATTAGCATCCTATATGTTGAGAGAATGAAAAACGCTTTTTGTGAAGCGACTTGGACAGAAACGTACAAGGTGAGAGGCCCTTACACTACCGAGAGAGAGAAAGAGAAAGAGAGCTAGGGTGGAGAATGGGGGGAAAGAAAAAAAACAAAAACCACCCACTCTTTTACATCAAAATGACGCACGAGTGCTGAGAGAGATCAGATAAAAAAAAAAAAAAAAAGGCCACATCCCCCTCCCCCTCCTCCCTTCCCTCCCCTTGAGTCAACCGGAGCACTGGTAGTGCTGACGTGGCCGTGGAGTGCCAGCCTTTTAGACGAAGCAACCACGGGAAAAACATCAGTCCTCCTCCAGAGAGAGGAAAAAAAAGAAAAACCCCAGGGACGGTCTCATCGAAGGCCAGACACACATGTTCACATACATGCAGGGCGCAGATGTGCTACGGTTACAAGGCCGTTTCTGAGCACCCACCTGTTTCCTCTGAAAATGACTAGAGATCATGACAAACACTCTCGAGCGGGACTTCACACAGGCCTTCTGAGGCCTGGTGCAAACGGAGGGAACTTGGCAGACGTTAAAATAAAAATTAAAAGAAAAAAAGGCAACGATCCAAGCAAACTGTCAGGATTAATCAGGTGTGCACATGAACCCTTGATTTAATTTGGAGAGCAAAAAGAAGCAGAGGAGATAAGCCGGAAAGAGAGGCCGCCTGGGTTAAGAGAGGGGTGTAGAAATAAAGGAAAGCAGAGGGAGGAATAGTGACACAGAGAGACGGCAGTTTCATGTGCCTATAAGGACGGAGTAGGCTTGATTATTAATTAGAGCTAATAAATAGTCTCCAATGACAAATAAAGAGGAGAGATAGAGGGGTCTGGATGCAAGCAGACTGGCACTAGATAATAATTACAGCCAAGCAGCAATGGAAAGATGCTCGACTGTAAATAAAAACAGCAAAGTAGTATTCAGAGATCGCACTGTGGAATATGCTTGTGCACGGTATGGCACCAATTTCTCGCGGGAAGGAGCCATCAGTTCTAATCAACAATAAGCGTTATTTTCTATTAGCAGATTAAGAAGCCACGCATGTGTGCGCTCGTCCTCGGCCAGGCTGCTTCTCCAAAACATGCCTGTTTGCATCCAACTGCGACCAATCCAGCCAGACAGAAGAGGAAGAGGAGGAGGAGGAGGAGGAGGAGGAGGAGGAGGAGGAGGAGGAGGAGGAGAAGCGAATGAGAGGAAACCGCTTTCTCTGTTGATCTGTGTGCAAACCACAGCCTAAGGGAGGGAGCTGCACGGTAAACAACGGGAGAATTTAATAAGAACGGCCATTTTTCTTAGGTGTTCGTAAACTTTGTCTGAATTCCTAATATGTCATGGCACGCACGTGGTTTGTGCATCCCCCGCCGGTATGAATGACGTTTACAGGAGGGGAAGTAACCTTCATGCTTGTGCTTATCACATGCTGGTGCTGCTTTAACCAGAGCAGGGCTGTGATTATAGGAGCAGGAGGTTTTTCGACAGAAGATTCACTCTAAAACCACCATTAAATTAACTAATACCCCAGATCTGACCTTTGGCTAAACTTAGAAGAAAAACCTGAGGTTATTTTGGACGCCCCCTCCCCTTATCATTTTCTATCCTCCTTACCCTTTCTCCCTCTCCCTTGGTATCACTGCAGCAATGGGAGAATGACTCACGAGCTCAGTCACTCTTAGAGGTACTCGCTGCAGAAGCTGTGAATGAACCGTCTGCACGCACATGTTTGTGTACATGTCCTTGGAGTTGGGTGGGGGAGGTGGCGAGGATAAAAATAAAGCGCTAATGTGTCGGATGTTTGCAGTCCACAATTATGAGAACCATATGCGACGAGTTTGGGTTTCGGGAGAGGGCGCTGCGGGTGAGGAGGCATCCTGACACGCCACGACGGTGGTGCGCGTTGGGTTTTGATCCTGAACGCGAGCGCGTGCAGTTTGACGTTGGAATAATTAGCAAACGGATGGAAACGTGATACCTGCGCCTTGAGAGCTCCAGCGCAGGCCAGCTGTTTGTAAGGAATGGTTGGGATTTAAGATTTGAGATGAGCAAAGGAGAAAGTTGTAATTTCCCGTTGTTTTAGCTGGAAATCCTCCAAAATGTCTCCTATTTCAGATCAGATAATTATTTAAGGACACATCCTGATAATCTAGGTGTTAGTTAAGGTAGAGTTGTAAGTAGCTGCTTGTCATAAGGCCAAATAGCTTTGTAACGCCCCACAAACGTCTGAAGTCGCACCACATCCGACCATTTTTCCAACAACACCAACGTCAGACATTCACACCCACTTCACGCTTTAACTGGCCTGCTGTTCAGAGGTGAGAATCTAAGCTTTATTTGAACTTCTCTGTTGTTAAAACTACTATTTGAGGCACTTTACGTGTACACAACCCAGCGCACTGCCACTAACACCAACAACACCAATAGAGAGCGTTTGAAAAAGTGTGTTATTTGAGGATAGCTCGGCCTCAACAGCCTCCAGCAATTTAAGCTACCGATGCGGCTTGGACTGATTTCACTCCGTCCCTGAAAACTGAAAATAATCTCGAAAAGACAAATGACAAAAGAAAACGTCTTCTGCAGAGCTTTCTAAAAGTGAATTCTGGAGGAAATTCTCTGAAGGCAAACTACACTGCACAGGTACTCCTTCACCTCAAAGCGTCAGATGTTCAACAGTGCACGTCCTGGCTGTTCGGTTTTAGGCTCAGAGGACGTGACAGCCCCCCCGACTCCCCCTGATACTAGAAAGACTAACACACCTGCAGCACCATCAGGGATGAGATGAGGCGTTTCACAGCTACGGCATGAGAGATAAGGGATGAGTAGGCAGAGGCACCTACCAACCAAACTGACAACGTGGCTGCAGAGGGAGCCTGGCGTATGCATGAAAATATGCACGCGGTCTCTTTTTAGCTTCCTGTCAAGATGCCAGAATAGCTGTCTTGACTTTTATGGAGACGGCACATCTCTATCAGGCTCAATAAGCCCGGTGGAAGTGGATGGTGCTTTATGCTATCATCCAGACTCTGATTCATCCAAAGTAATGGTGAATCACCAGCAGGCTAAGTCAGATAAGGAAGTGAATCTGATCAACCCGATGGTCCTGATGCTGACTAGTCTCATCAGTCACCCAGCTCATCTGGTGGCTGGAGATGCAAGTGATGCAGCATTTGGATTTGGCATCTAGTAGGGGTTATGATGGAAAAACAAAAGGCCAACCCAGGGAGCGCTGGAGGTCTGGGCTGAAGCTACGAGGGCATGTCCACTTGCATGCAAAGCTCTCCTCGTGGCAAGGAGCATAGCGAGCAGAAGGACGCTAAACGGACCCTCTAATTAGCCTCCCTTGCTAAAGGTCCCTCCTCCAAGGCAGATATCAAAAAGGCAAATGTCTTCTATAAACTGCATTTTGCAAGATTGTCTGTTCCTATTAGGCAAGCTGTCATGGCCTAACACGTGGCAATTACGCACATCCAGCTGCTAAAAATATACTATTGAATACACAAATTGATGTGGGATAGAACAAATCCTGAAAAATATGTGCACAAACCAGGCTGGCTTTCTCGGCTGTGTCATGCCGTCCTGTCGGCACACACCGGGGTCAAAGACTGAGGCGCGCATATGCACAACAGACACTAAAGCGAACAAAGATCGTCTGTTGTTGTAAACAAACAATAAACCAAACCAATCAAGCGACCACGCATACATGCGTGCATGCCCGCAGGAACAAACGCACACTCTTCTTCCTCCTTCCTTGCACTGCAAGCGGTGAGTCATCCCTCTATTCACGTCACAGAGAGATGAGTGCACCCTGTGACAGGCCAGTTAGTAGCAGTCACACTGATCTATGTGGCACCTCTCAGCTCCTTGTTTCTCCTCTGATGGAAAAACTATGTATGCTTGCTCCCTATTAGGAAGGTTTACTCAGCTCATAATGGGGGGCTGGTGTAGGAGCTCAGTCAGACAGGAGTAGGGAGAAGAGGCCCTGCTGTGAACAAACCGTATGATGACTTCCTAGCTGAGCAGCATCACTTTCTCCGACTCCTTTTTTTATTTTGTTATCTAAACCTGAAGGCCTGTGGCGCATCCTCTCATTGTTATTCATATATGCCGCAAGATATAGACAAAAGCTACAGACGTAGCACTGTCTTCCAACACAGATTTGGAGCAAATGCTGGCTTAGGCACAGGTCATTAAATCCATGCTACAACGTCAAAGGGGTCTGCCTCAGCCGTGGTCACAAAGTGTGTCAAAGATTATTCACTCACGGACCTTTATTATGTTGACATATTTTATTTTCTTTATTAAATCACATCCAGGGTTTAAGAGAGGAAAAAAAAAAAGCTCATGAGCTCACAGAAATGTCAATACAGGGGCGGGATTGTCCCATGTACCAAGCCATAAACAAAGCAAATCATTCTCAGATCAATGTTTTCCCAGGCAACGGCGGTTTATCATACCCGGTCACGATTGCGGCCCCAACGACTCTACCTCCTACAACTACTCCAGCAGTCTTCCCATTCATGCTGTCAGCAACACGTTAGAGCTAGACTCCATTGTCGCTGTCACAAAGCCGGCACAATCACAGACAATTGTGGAATGGGAAATGACTGCCATCGGGATAAATAGGAACGTGTAACACATCTCCCTCAAACACCGCCTTTCTGCCCTATCTCCTCCGCTAAACACTGTAATTACGCTATATGTTTATTTTACATTTAGATAGATTATCAGCCGGCTGATCGTTTTATCGCCTGTCAAATAAAAAAGCATGCACAAATGAGGGGGATTTATTTTTTCTTTTTTTTATACATATTGTTTTTCCACCAGCGTATGACAGCGCAGAAAGAATAAAGGAGTGACACATGCTGTAATATGAGAAGCGGTGCAATAAAAGCATCAATAAATATAAAGGTGGATGGATTCATAGCCAGGCAACACCTGAGTTGCTGCGTAAAAGAAAACTAATTTAAAACGTCTAAATGAGAAGATTTAGACGTGGTCACCGTGCTTATAAAAGAACAGGTTCACATTTTGAACTCTCTCGCAAACGGCGATCATGTGACCCCGTGAACGCCGACACAGGTTTTGCTTCCCTGCAGTCATTCCTCGCAGAGAGCTGTTCCTTAAGCACTTGTAATTCAAGTAATGGGGGGACAAAGTCTACAATCCTTGATCTAACGAAAGCTTACCTCTAAAGTTCAGAGTAAGTAGAATGAAGTCTGACAAATCAAGTGGATACCGTCCAAACTTATGGCAACTTTTAAGTAGAAAACTCACTCTGTGGAAGTAACTTTGGAAGACGCCCAGTTGATTTAATTATCTCAGACTGCTGAAGCATCATATTAACTTCAAATACTGGGTCTAGAATATACTTTGGAAGGAAGGACTGTGAGGAAGGGATTTTACTAACAGCGAAACATGTTTCAAGATGAGGACATACATGAGGACAGAATGTGAACCTATAAGCATGTGTGATGAGAATCAGTAAATCAGTGTCTGCTTTGTAAGTAACAGAGACTAAAACAGCTAATTTCATTCAAAAAAAAAAAAGAAGAACCTTGCATAACCAGCTTTACTATTGTCTTTATTGGCTTGGACTATAAAATGCAATTAAGTCAGTGAGGAGGCTGAGAGCTGTGCCACACGACTACCGTCCTCCCATCATGTCTAAAAAAGATGCATCATTGCATCCTGGCTGCCATCTTCCATTTTCAAGGCAAGCCAGGTGTATGTGACTGACTGAAAAAAAATAAAAAAAATCTGGGTCTGTTAATGAGATTATGCTAATCTGAGCAAAATGCACATTTCTCTTCCATGTGCTCGCCAACCTCTTTACCAGGAACACCTGTATGATTCAGTCTAATCCAATAAAACTGGCATAAATTTGTCCAACCCATTAACATACATGATGGGGGCAGAATTTCAATATAACCTCAGTAATAAGCCTTTTTGAGCAAATGGTGCACTCTAAAATTACTTAGTAGATGTCACTGTATTAATTCCTTTTGTTATTAAGGATAAAAACTTATGGTGCGCCTCAATGGAAATGTTAAGAGTTTTAAACTTGAGGCAAAAACATCTAAATGCATTTTTGCGAAAGTCTTTCAGGATTGGGTTATGAAACAAGTAAAAACAGTAAAAAGAAAAAAAAAGTAGTTTCTTACCTGTGATACACTGATACTGACCATCCTCTCGTCGAATAGTGAAGGCCTCACCTGGGTTTACCTGCACCAGGATTACCTGTGGGAGGGAAAAAAACAAACAAACAAACACGGTTCAGTCGGTTTATTTTGCATTGTACGAATATTAACAGTTTATTTCTGGGAAAAAAAAAACAAAAAAAAAACGCCTGCGAGCGGAACAGCTAATCGCAGTAAAGGATTAGAAAATTGAGAAACTGGGACGTTTAAAAATAAATAACCTGTAGGCAGCGACAGATTTTGCGTAAAAGGTAAAAAAGGTAAAGAAACTAATTTTGAGATGGCAGTTTCAACCCGCTTTAAAATAAATCACAATACACATGAAATAAAGGAATGAGAATTTAAGCATTTCTCTCAGTACCTACATTTAACATACGGGGAAATCGCTCTGTTCACCATTAAACCTCTGGCACACATCGGCTACGTAATCTACTATGAGTCACTCTCCTGTCATTACAAAAGACTGAACAAGAGAAACCTTCTTAAAAATAATAAATAAATAAATAAAAAAGGTGCCCTTTTGTTCAAAGCAACTTTTCTAAATTATTACAGCATTTCTGACAATGCCACCCTTCTTTAACCACAAAATAAAATCCACATAATCAACTGGTACAGCGAAGACAATATGAAACAACTTATTCTCTTAACTTATCCTCACAGACGCCAAAACCTCGTAACATAAACTGTACACCTTGTAAACTGCTAGGTTTTAGTTGCCTGGCGCTGCGTGTGGGCGCTGGTTACCTCACTCTTGTGGAAGTCGCTGTCATAGAACCTACACTCTTCTGGCAAAGGGCTCTGGCTATGGCTCTCTTCAATCACTGAAATCATCAGCACCTCCATCTCTGACACTGCTCCCATTCATGTGCTCGGCAGGCAGAGGAAAGAGCCCTTTGACTGCCACACACAGACTCTCATATGTTCTTACCAACGCACACGAGCAGCGTCAGCAGCAAGTGTAGATGATGGTGGAGGTGGGAGGAGCGAGGGAGGTCTAATTGAATCAAAGTCTGGGCACTTCGCAGTCATGTGTGCGTTTGTTGTCCACTCCCTACGCCGCTCTTCCTAGGAAGATGTCTCCTTTTTTTTTCCAATTTTTCGTTAGAAAATAACGGCTACAATCAATCCTGTGACACTCACTGCATTTTAAATAAAAATATAACAAGGAAGGATATTTTACTTGCAAAAGATCTGACTGCTACTTACTGTTGCCCGCATTGCTTTTTCTCATTCAAGCGTCACTATTCACGCAGTCACAGAGAGGAAGAGAAGCTCCAGGGTCTAGCAGACCCTCCACCGCTTCACCCAGCCCTCATGAGAAATCACATGACCTGCGATGCCAACACATCTGGCCCGGCTGGTCATTTACATCCTCCACTTCCATCAACTCCTGCACAAAGTCCAGGAAGAGGCGAGACGCAAGGGGAGCAGCAGCAGCAGCAGCAGCAGCAGCCGCAGCCAGGGGGGGGCTCGGTCTCTTGCACTGGATGTAGCCTTCACAGAAAGTGTGCCGTGAATCTCATGTTTGCTTAGCCTGGCTCAGCCGCATCTGCTCCAATCGCGGCACTCTCTCTGCAGCAGGCGGCTTGTTCACTCTTGCCTCTGGCTCCAGTGCAGCCTCCCTACCGTCAGTATCCACAGCAACCCCTTCAACAAATAAGCCACGGCGAGTGTCCGCACCAAACCTTCACAGAAGGGATTGAAACCTTATCAGCGGGGACCGCTCTCCGGGAAAAGGCGGCGGACGAGCTCAGGAAAGCAGGACCGAAAAAGGAGAAGGACTTTGGATGATGCCTCAGTTTGTTATTCAGTTTCCTTGTTGCCTCTGTCACTGAGTGTGTGCCAGCTCAGTTAACGCCTGCTGTGCTCCTTAACGTTCATTTCAATAGCATTCCATCAGGGTGTGATCATGGCACAGCTGAGCCGGCAAAGGTATAAGGGGTCCATAGCATGGGGAGTCCTTTGTTCTGTCTTTTTCACAACAACAACAATGGCGTGAGGGAGCCGAGCGACCCACGCAGCTTCTGAGGCTGACATATACGACTACGCTACAGTCCCTCTCCCTCCCTCCCTGCGCTCCCTCCCCCTCACACTCTCTCCCGGCTCTCTCTCCCATTCACAGAGCGACATGCCATACATCCTCTCCTAAATCTCCGATCAATGCGAGAGGAGATGAGGTGGTGGGAGTTCAATCGCGGAGCTCGAGCGTCGGTGACAACTGCAGCCCCTGTGCCGCCTTCAAAGATCACAAAGCGGCGCACCGACAGTCAAAACAGAGGCATTATTTGAACAGCGACTAAATAAACACAGCTTGCAAGTACTCGCTGCTTCTGTAACATCTGTCCTCATTTATTCTAAATGGATCGTCCCTTAAAGCGACAGTGCTGATCACTTGATCAGCGTGTGTCAAGTTAGCAGGTACTCTGCGTCACTGATGCCGCTTGGCAAGGAGTGAAGCTAAAGCCTCCACTAAATGAGAACCTGCTGTTTGTTTCACTGTGTTAAAAAAAAAAAGAAGTCTAGATTTAAGGTATTATACAAATATAGCTGTGAGAAGTAATCATGAAGTATTGCAGGCTTGTGCAGCAAGATGACTTCAGGGAAATGAGAAGAGAAATTCATTCAATGAGAAGAGAAATTCATTCAAGAAATCTATATAGTTTATCCAAACCGACCAGACACAAATAAGGGGTTTAAATATTGCACTGATCTTCCAATAAACATATTATTATCCTGAGATTTATGAAGTATTTCCTTTTTTTGTTCGTATTAGTTTTCAGATTCCAGCCCATCTACATTTGAAAGCTCCGATATCAATTCGTAAAATCCTTGTTTTGGATCCTCTAGGTAGAAACCCTCGCAAGATTCCCACACGTGTGACGGCAGGTCCAAATCTGTAGCTCTGAGAGCCCCGTCGGGCCTGAAAGCTGTTTGGATTTAAAAAGTATGACGACAGAGAAAAGCAAAACCGGAAACCAGATGTGCCAACTGGAGGGAAAAGGATCGCAAAATACCGCAAATCTCCAAAACCCAATGACAACATCTCTTTCATAACTTTCAAAATGGAAACGCTCAAAATTAAGCGATCCAGAATTGAGTCTAGTCAATTGGAATTGAATCGATTCAGGAAATCAGTGCTATAGATATAGATATACCCGGTGATAATCGTGGGCAGTTGTAGACCGACGCACACTGGCCTTCAAGTTAATTTCACTTCCACATCACAATTAACCAAAGCATCTTTTTTAGACTTTAACATCTTTCTTTTTTGTTGTTAAGCAGAACATAGCCGTGTCCACACAACAATTAGAGACAACCGCTAGCTAATTTGAAGGTGGAGACAGAAAAGCATTGGGGCGTCAACTCCTGCAATTCTATTTATTTAGCTGCAAACATTAACTTTCAGATTCAGAATCTAAAACTGACTTATTAGTTCTGCAATAAAAATAAAAACATGCACCATAATATTGTGCTATACAGCAGACAGGTTGTCAAATTATTCTATTATTATTATTTAAAGCCAGAGACATTGGGTTTAACCTTCTTGCCTCCTAATCTATAATGACGTAACTTATTTATTGCACAAACTGATTCTTTTCCAGAATAGAAAAAAAAATGACAGGGTAAAAGATTAATAACTGCTTAGATAAAACTAGTTCCTCTTTAGATAACGCACTTCTCTTACATCCCCCTGAAGCTCAGACGGAGTCATTTACTTATAGTGCTACTGTAAAACACATTCAAGCTCAAGCACAAGCCCCTCTGCTGACTGAATGTATCACCGAGCATCTAGCTGCCAACTGTGTGACGACTTCATTTGTAACTGGACAGACTGAAAATGTGCGAGGATACTGCAAAGGTTACTTTTCACACAGATGACTAAGCACCATAATGTGCAATGGTTTTCTGGTCACATTCACGGCAGAGATGATCTTTTATTTTCCTGAACACTGGATGGAAAAAATAAATACATGTATTAAGAGAACAGGAACAATCAAAATCAGATAGACCAGCACAGGTTTATAGAACATCATGTCCAAAGGTTAGACAATTCCCTGCACTGTAAAGATTTGCATCAAGCTACGAGTCCTATGCAAAGAGAACTAGTTTGCGCACACTGTCACACAGGTGGCCACTGCTGTGTTTTATTACCCGCGAGAACGGCCTGCTCTGTGCGTCCGTGGCTGTTAGCTCTGACGTTTTTCAGTCGTTGGTGACTCAGAGTTCGGGTTTCTCACTATTTGTTCCTCTTAATTGTTTACTGTGTGTTGATGTGACATAGCAGCTGGGTGGAAAGGAAACAGGAGCTAAATGACACAGGGAAAATCCTGCCAGCGTCGGAACTAGCCAGGAACTAACACAGTCTCCCTGCAGCTGATGGCATACACTTGCGTGTGCAATGATGATTCAAAGCAATTTGATGATCCTCCGCTCTCCAGGATCCCCTGGAAACGTGGCGTAAGGGGATAGCAGGCTAGAAACAGAACCGGGGGAAAACATCTGTCATAGATGTGTTGCATGCTCTTGTAAATAATTATCTTCTTAGCGGTATTAAGCTAGAGAAGAAGATAATCTGTCATATGTATTTATCAGAGCAACCACAAAATGTTAGCAGAGCACAGAGTCAATCATATGCATCCATGTATTATCTACCATCTGAGTCACGTATACATTTCCACGAGCTTCCTATTAACTGTATGAATTAGTTTTCATGTTTCCACTTAATGTCTAAGCATATTTCTGTGAACAGTCACTGAACTGACTCATGGGGCTTTTTTAATAGCAATTAATGAAATAAAACCATCAAAATATCACCAACAACGCAAAACATGGCCAGTCTACACCTTTAATAATAATTCTGCTGCTTCCCTGTTGCAGTTAATTAAATAGAAAGGCGTGAAATGTTTGTCTTGGCACTTGAACAGGACTCAAAAACTGACAATTCAACAATATAATACAATATGATATGATGCAACACATTCATGATTGATGCTGCCACCACCATGCTTCACTGTGGGATTGGACTGGTGTTAACTATCAATCAAAATCAACTGTTTCCGTAACCGTAACTCTTAGCACAAGGGTGGAGAGGATGAGACTTAGTTCAGAGCCAAAGCCAACAATGCTCACAGTCCAGACATCCACCAGAAAGGAGGAAAAGCAATTCGCTAAACACCCATTAGATAAGTGGAACAAAAACTCGCAGAAGTGCTACGTTTGCATCCACTCTACCTGCAGTCAACTTCGCTGTGGCCCTCTTAATCCACAGCCTGTGTGCTTTACACAGAGTGAATAATAAAAAAATAAAAAAAATAAGCTGATAGTGCAGAACAGTAAAACTTGATTAGCTACGCATCTTGAAATTAGTTAAAAGCTCGTAAGCAGCGACGCTGATATCAACATGTGCCTCCTCGTCTCAGCCAGAAGTCAAGCAGCGAGCCTCTTCACATCAGCAGCAGAGGGAGGATGACGGTGGAGAGGATGAATGACGCCGCAGGTCTCTTAGCCAGTTTATTGAAAAAGGGTTTGCAGCCTCCCCAAACAGGGCCAAACCACTGAGTAATTCAGGAGTTTGGGAAATGATGTCTGGTGTTATTTACTCCGTGAGTATTGCTAATGGTTTCCAAGCCAAAACTTCCATATTAGTGCATCACCCGTACGTGTGTCTGTGCTGAATATTGCCGCAGCAATAATGCCATGGCTTGTCCTACCCACTTAGAAGAAAGTGTCCAAAACACTGCTGAGTCACACACTGTCCACCTCCTCACAATGGCTGACAAACAGTGGGCTCGCCCTCGTCTTCACAGATGATTCAGTGGCTGACCGGGAGACGAGCAGTGGGCTGCATATTTGTTACAACATCTCAAGCCCCCTGGCAACTCGTCGGGGACGCAGGTCCAAGGACCCCGTCTCCGTATCTGGCTATAGGATGCAAGGCCAGGAACAAAAGGTGGCTGAATTGGGAGCGAGGGCTCACTACGCCGCTGTAACGTTAGCCCACGCAGTCACAAGCAGACCACACACTCTGGGTTGTGTGGCTGTGCGTTCCCTGCTCAGTTTGTGTAATTACCATTTCATCCAGAGTGCTTTTACACAAGACCAGGGCAAACAGTGGGGTATTAAAATCTCACGGCATTTTTGGAAAATGGAAAACCAACAGTATTGTTTGAATAAAATAAAAACGTGTTGGAATATAATTGAATTTCGAAGGCATCTGAAAAACAATACTAATACTTCCAGATTCACTGTTTTCTCCGTTTTTGTATTAGGCAAACTTCTAATTATATAAAAGGTTGAATGGTTCCTGAAAGTGTTTCATACAAAAACTGCACAGCTAGACGTCTCTACCAAGGAGCAATACTAATCCCTTACAATCTGTCAGGTTGCAAACACAAGCCTAAAAGCCATCAAAACAGAGGAGCATTAAAATACGAGCACAAAGGACACGCAAGACATTAAATGGCAGGCCTAATGAAAAAGAGCAATGAACAAAATGGGAGAAAATATACATATCCATCAGCAAAGCCAACAGCTAAGTACATAAGCCATTAGCTAGGCTTAAACATTGACAGAAACAGACTGATTCATCCGTTACCAATTTAGCTCCAAACCAAACGGCAAGAGCAGGAAAAACCAAAGAGGAGCTAAAATGGAAGGAAGCAGTGATTCATGCTGGAGCTAAAGTCTCTTAAAAGGAATCATCTCAGGTAATGACCCCCAAGACAACAGCTTCCTCTGTGACTCAGAATAATTGGTCCAATAGAGCGTTAATACCAAGCCAGGACTGGGACGAAGAGAAGAAAAAAAAAAAAAAACAAGACCAAAGACTGAAGTGTCCTTGCAGATTCTCTAACTAAAGGTCAGAAACAGAGGGGTCAGCCATCGCAGTGAATCGTCTTCACTGTCACCACAGTCCTGCCTCATTCTGTCAGGGGCCAGACCCCTCCAGTGGTTGCTGCTCCTCACTCTGCAGCTGTCATGATATTTACACACCTCCTCAGACACAACACACTTAAGCTACGTCAACAGTTCTTGGAAATGTCTACGTCAAACAAATGCAATCCCCCCCCCATTTTTTTCCCCTTTATTTATCGTAGGTCAGTTTCACTGGTGGTCAAGGGTCAAGCTCTGATTCAGAATCAGTGACACGAATTCCCCTCTTCGGTGCATGCTTCAAAAGCTGTCTTAATCGTGGAAATCATCGCATGTAGCGTGGGTTTTTGCTGAGCATATGTACACAGCTTAAAGGTTAATACAATGAAAAGGTTAATACAATAAAACTCACAGACAGTGTGAAGATAGGCGTGCAAAGAGGAATCGATTTGTATGAGGAAATTGACGTAAGAGCCAAAGCCGTGGCAGCCTTACCTGAAAACCAAAGCTCAATCAATACGGATACCTAAACCAAGGTAGGACAAATTAAACCTAGTTGCTGTGCTCCAAAGAATCTATTCTGCATGCTTGTGTGACTGACACATCACTAGGCTGCCCTTAAAAAACACCAAACCAACACCACCGGAACAAAATAAACCCGAGGGTTCTGTTACTTATCATGCCACCGCAAGTATCTATTTGAGCCTGACGTGAACCTGCTGCTAGCAGAAGCAGATCACAATCAACTCCTCACTTGAGAAAGTTATAAGCAATTGTCTTTGCAAGGACATGCACCCGTGTAGAAATTATACACACAAAGCACAAAGCACAACAATCTATTCTGCTGTAATTTCACTGAATTACAACCACAGCGGGTGCTGCCCAAGAGATCTCCCGGTGTATCGCTCCCCACTTTTCACTATTGTTGGTGTGGTTGTTTTATTTTCAATAAAATATTCTTTGATATTAGCTTTCTCCTGTTTTGCAATTGATAATTGTGGTTTATAGCCCCCACTATTCAAAACTCATTTATTCAAGAAAAAAAAAAAAATATGTGAATTCCCTCTGTTTATCCGACAAATAATCATTGTGTCAACAAAGAGGCAGAAAATAGTGAAAAATACATGCCGCTTTTCAAGGTTTCATCTTCTTTTGTCCTAAATCCAAAGATATTTACTTTAATATCATGCGCGACAAACAAAAAGAAACCCTCACATTTAAGAAATCGGACGTTTTTCATTAAAAACAACGACGTCAATTAAATCACTGGCTGAACAGATAAACGTGCATATTAAATCTTAAAGCTCAACAGCCATGAATTGTTTTTTTGGGGGGTTTTTTTGCATACAATTGTACACCCTGTACCTTGATGCTGACATGCCTGAGAGGGATACAAAAACATGTTGTTGTTTGAGAGGCACAGATACTTGTTATTCACATTTCAGTACATTTCACCCATCATGAACATGCGGCGTCTCAAATTGGTCTGAGCAGCAGGGTGGTAATGATGTAAGCCAGGAAGCAACGGTGGCGTTTTATTCCTTTAGTCCTCATAAAAAATACAAAAAAAAAAAAAAAAGTGTGTAAACCGTGACATGGGACATGTTCAGGCAATCGGGTAACCTTTGTAGGAGGTGGTAAGGTAACTGAATTCCATGAGAACACCCTCGCCGCCGTACACAGGCAGCAAAATTTGATCTCTAGGTGAACAAAGCCTGATTCAGGAGAGGGTTTTTCCACTGTGGAAAATGACAGAGAAGGCTGGAAAGCCATGTTTAATAGGGCAGAGCTAATATTAGCAAGTCTTATTGGGACAAACTACCCAACGCTGAGGAAACGGCTGAGGAGATATCACTGTGAGTTGCATGCTGTGCCCCAGGAAGTCGGGGAGACTTAAGCACATCAAACTAGAGGCCATCAAAATGACAGAAAAATCACCCAGGCTTGTCAGGGCCATTCAATCTCACTCTGATAACTGACAAGAGATGATGGGGCGCAGGGATACCGACGGACGTCTCGTACATATGTGGCAAAACGGCTACCAAAACCAAGACGGATACGGTTCATAAATAACAAGCACCTGCTGAAAATGAAATATGCTCCAGAAGCAACTGAAGTGAGGACAGCAAATCCACCTGGCTTGTTTCAATACACAGCTGAGTAAGAGCTATATCTACATATTTTGTTTAGCATCTGAAACAAGCCCCGGAACGCAGCAGGTTTCGCAGATTTGAATGCATCCAGAAGACACGCTTAAGGCAATTTATAACAACAGAACAGCGGGAAAGAATTCTTAAAAATAGGGCTACGTTTGTAATATTGTAATCTTGCTTATTCCATTACTCAAGGCATGAGATAATTAAAAATAATTATATGTAATTAAACTGAACAGCTGAAACAGTGACAACTCAGGTCCCCCCTCGCCACAGAAAAACCCTGCTGGACTATATATCCAGCCAAATAGCACATTAGCGCTTCCCTGCTGCGCTGGTCAAACCGTGCGCCACACAGCCGTCAGTGAAGCTACTTCACTAAGTGATCAAGTGCTTTAAGTGCGCGAGCAAAGACTTCCCCCAATTTCACTGATGAAGTTCGTGCAAGTAGTGCATTATGAGGCATCAAGTCAGAGAGTCAAGTCTAGTGTTACTCATACAGCGGTACAAATATTTCTGACGGGAACAACAAAACAGCTCGTGCAATTACGACTTTGTTTTCCACATGTGCGGAGTCGTGCAACCCTGCACACTTTAGGCAAAAAAAATAATGCATAAGCAGCGTTTCTAAAAAAATAAAAAAATAAATAGATAATCTTTTCTAGTGTAAAAAGGGAAGTTGCTTAATTCAGACATAAAAGACAGTGAAGCAAGCGCAGCTGATAGCAGAGGATTTGAGCGCAGTACCTGCTGGGGGCCCTCCCCGTTGACCATGGCTGGGGGTGGTGGTGAGGCCAAGATTGGGAGTTCAGGGCTGAGAAGCTGGCCAGACTCCAGAGGTGGCGTGCGGTCTGCCATGTCTCCCTCATTCACACCACTGAAGAGGTACTGCTGCAACAAAGACACAGAGGGATCAATGGAGACGCACGAGGAACACCACAAAAGGTTTGTGCGACATCATCTTCAACACGGACAGTCGTTCACCTCGTGCTAAGCAACACGTGGAATCTTTCACCTCCCTCTTAGTGCATAGTATGAGTGTGACACTTGCATAGAGATGAAATTATGATATGATTACCATGGAAACGATGTTATTTTTTTGCTGCAACTATTTTGAATACTTTGATGAACGTGACTGCAAAATGAAAGCAACATATTGAGAAGAACTGGACAAGATGGCGCCGCGTTCATACAAAAGAATTTGTGTTGCATGCACCTGACAATTTTCTCCAGTACCGGTATGGTTCACATGCTCCCTTCCTTACACTGGGCGGAGCCAGCTGACATGCATAACTGAGACAAACACGTGTGTTAACTACGTCTTCAAGTGAGCCGTTTAGGTATCTGAATTTGAAAATCTGGGTGGTCCAGTGCACTGGTGGTCATTTTGGAAATGATCACTCCTTCGATTGACAATCATCACTTACAGCTCACCTGCTGTTGATCTCCCCAGCTCATAAATATTTGTGTACAGACTAAACAGAGCTTTTTTTTTCCAGAAAGTTATCAGGTCCTGGTGCTAAATAAAAAAAAAAAAAATAGAGTTGTGCCAGAATGCAAACAAACAGGTTATGTAAAACCTCGCTACTCAATTGAAAATGTCTAGTTTACAAGAAATCAGGCACAAAGTAAAGTAACCGCCAATGAAAAACATAGTAACAAGCTGAACTGCGCTGAATGGGAATTTGATGCACACATCCTTTGTTTTCCACTGCCAGTAACACACTGGACTGCACTGGAAGGTATTTTCTGGTTATCGCCAGCTGCTCCATCTAAACTACACATGCCTGGTAAATGGCCATCTGCAGTTCGTTAAATGCTGCTAGTAAAAGTAATTGGGGACCACAATTAGTGCCGTTGTGATTCTCTGTATTGTCGATTACTCTTGTTTGGTACGAGGTGCACACTCCCCTCGCATGAAACTTGTATATTCCAAAAGCCTGCCTGAAGCGGTCCACCAAAGCAGACGCGTTTAATCAGTCGACATCAGAAAATGTGCTCTCTCGGTATCTGATGCAAACTAAGTTTCTATACTCTCAACAATGAATCAAAGCGATACTGAAAAGTGTTCCACTACTATGCCTCTGTTCAGCTCTTCCCTCCTCCATAAGTTAAATACTCTACATTTTCTTAACGACAAACCCGTACACAACCCACACCTGTCTGCCTAGGTGGAAAAAACACATCCTATAATAAAAATTTAAGAAAAAACTTCCCATAGTAACGTATTATGCGCGCCAGCTGTCGGCTGACGGGTATCAATAACTTGCCGAGCACAAATATGGAGCATTCGAGAAGGGAAAATACTAATTTGAAATGACTGCATAAGGAAATGGTTAAACCCTTTCATCAAAAGAAGACAACTGTTTCTCAACCATTTCCTCCTCTAGTGCAGAGTCAAGCACGCCAGGGTCTTCTCACGCCCTTCACATAACAAACACAGATATCCAAAAGCTAACAGCGGAGGAGTATTAAGTCTGATTAATTCTAGTAATCATCAAACAATAATCAAACAAGTGGGATTACACATGAGCTCATGTAAAGCCAAACACTATGAGAGAAAAAAAGACTGCAATATGATACGTGTCAAAGGGCCACAGGGAGGGCTGGCCACTTGTGGGGACATAAATTATAAAAAGATAAATATGAATTCTGTCAAAATCAACAGAAGACCGTGAGACAAATGCAACATGTGTCCTTGAACTTAATTACACTCTAGCGCATGCGTCCTTAAACCTCGCAGTGATCTGGCTTATCTGTTAGCTTTGGCCCCTCCCCTCCTTAAGCTTAAACCACAAAGTCAGTTCACAGTGCGATGGTCAATGAACTAGATTTGAAGGGAGCTATTATCGCCGGAGCCGAGGACTGACATGAAATTAGTCCGGTGTTACTAGCGGGCTCTAAATGAACGCTGGGCTCCCTCCGTTCCCTTTAGGCCTCTGAATCAATAACAGCAATCAAGTGGCATATTGCTCTCTAAATATTTAAGTAGATCAATGTTTAAAATTATTTGGCAACACAACACTCACAACAGGTACCTGCAGGTCAATAAAATCAGATGTAATGAAAGACACTTATCTTCTTTACATCCCCCTCACCTTAACATGACACAGGAAGATATGACAATCTCATTTTAGACCTTTTACAAAAGGGAAACTATGAGGAATTTTGGAGACAGGATATGTACCTAAATTATGATCAGAGCGTCGGTGCTTTCCCCACTTCACTCCCATGCCTTCTCTAAAAAGAGATATGAGGTTATACAAGTTTCAGATAAAATAATCAGGAATCTCTTCAGCTTCCTTTTAAGAACCGGCACGACAAACGCCACCTGACTCTAATGTTCCTGACGCAGCAGCATCACGCCGAAGCCTCCGAACAGCCCTTCCTGTTGCAGCACAACAAACACAACTTCGGTATCGAAATTGTGGTCACATCTGTTGTTACCCTGCCCGCACCTCACATTTGTTTATGGCTGATGGTGCAGTTGAAAGGGACACGGCAGCTGTTTCTCGGTTACAGTTTTGTTGAGACGGGGGGGGGAAACACCTTGGCTTGTTCAGAATAAAAGGCTATGCTACAGCTGTTTTGCTTAACCACCATTGTTAAGAATCAAGTCAAAGGCCTGGATAAAACTGTGGTAATGATAAGGAGCAAGGCCTCAGTATCAGTATCTAATAACAACTAAAAACACTGAAGGTTTAACGTGGAGGCATAGTTGTGACGCCTGGAGATATGTTTTTTTTTTTTCTGTGACAAACATCTGTAAAAGGTGCAACAGCTGGCCATCCATTAAGTGCATTGAACTTATCGTTGTAGCTATCCTCTCCTCTCCTCTCCCATGTCTGCCTTGGTTATTATTCCTAGGCCTTTCAACCACAGGCACGAACTGGTTCTATTTAACATACCACGCTAATAACACTAAAGTCTACGTTCAGAGATAATGCTTCGTATTTGTTAGCCAGCAGGTTAGCAACCTTGCACTCAAAGCAATTGTTTACTCTGGCTACAGGTGTGTGTGCTTAGCGTTATGTCATAGCTGTGTGTTATCTAACTATAACATAGCACTGCAGTCAAGGCATTGACAGACAATAACCTTATGGCTTATTTCTAGTTGCTTTCCCCCCCTAGAGACACCGCTAACACACCTTGTTCGAAGCACAAGTGATTTATTATCAATAGCACAGCTAACGTTACTCACTCAGTCTGTTGGCACAGCAGCAGCAGTCTGGACTGACACGCCGATGCACAGCGATGATTCCTACGCAGCTTTTCCAGAAATGTTTAACGTCAGCAAGCTCCGACGACCAGCTACTTTCTGCAACACCTGAGACTGATAACTTGCTAGCTACCAAGACAAACACAAGACAAGGCAGAGTGTGACATACTAGCGTTAGCTACCTAATGCTACCTAGCTAATAGTTAGCAAGATGATGTGCTTTTCTCGTAATATCAGCGGCGATGGCTTGTATTAACTACGCCTCAAGCAGGTCGAAGTAACTACCGAGCAACTGCGACGATGCCAAGTATCGACAATGTTAGCCTAACTGCCAGTTTTATCGAGGTAACTTTCCATCCAACCCTGTTCCTTGCATAAAAAGCAGGAATTTCGCCATCGCTCATCGGCTTAGTGCGCATGCGCATTGACAGCAACTCACCGCGAATCCCAAATTCCAAGATATCGATGAGGGACATTTAAATCGTTGTCACATTGTTCAGTTGTGTTCGTGTCGCGGACGCGGTGGGTGTGCAGTGGCGTTATATCGCACGTCATGTTTCTACCTACATTTCCACGTCATTAAGGAAGACCTTATGGTTGACGTGTCTGTGATCGGTTCGTCCAAGTCAGTCTGTGAAATGTGACCACGTTTGTTTCGGCTGCATAACAACACACACGAGCAGACTCAACCCTGCGGTCCCGATGTACAAATATGGCTCAGATTTCCAGCCGTGGCCAGCGTGGTTTGGGAGGAAATTTCCGGTCCACCTTAATAGCATCATGTTGCCAGTAAATGGTACTGTTGGTCTTCATTCATGAACGGAAAATTACTATGAGTAAGAAAAAGTAAAAAAGCAGGCAAAATCTCATCACATCCGTCTATCTAACAAGACTGCGTGCAACAAGCAAAAATAACAAGACAGTATTAAATGAAAAGTGTATATTTCAGTTATTTTCTTTAATATTTACCCCAATTTACACACACTTCTAATTTCATTCATTCATTCATCTTCTATACCCGCTTCCTGTAAAGGGTCACGGGGGTCTGCTGGAGCCTATCCCAGCTACACTTCTAATTTATACAATTCATTGAGATATTCATCCAGCAAAACTTGCACGTGGTTTGTATTTACTAGGTCACGAAAATAACGCTGTACACTGTTTTATTGTGGCAAAAAAAATACTCTCATGTTTTTGCACAAATATGTGTGTAGTGTATATACAGTCAAGATGGTCAAGACTTGGTTATCCGTGGCTCCACCTGCTGGACTTTATACAGGAGTACCGCACAGTTTCTGCCACAGTATTCAATGAAATAGTGAAAAACTAGTTTACAGATGATCCGCGAGACAGAGGGACTTGTTTTCAAGTCCAAGCAGTCTTATCCTTCTTCATAACATATTTATTATAGATTTGTCTTGGTAGTATCTGTTAAAACTGGAAGGAACCGTCTAATGGATAAAAAATAAATAAAGTTAAAACAGAAATATGTCTGCAGTCTAATAAACCAAGAGACTTGAAATTATTTTGTGGTTTTGCACAATGTGAAAATAAACAATAATATATAATAATAAACCACAGCGTATTACTTGGTTACTTGGTAAATCTGTGGATTACTTTAATTGTTTTTTGTTTTTTTTAAATAAATGTATTTCTTCTTTGGGACAGGTGAATAAACAATAGGAGTTCAAATTTCCGACCATCATTAAACGCATCACGTGATTACAGGAAGTATTGGGTGTTTTTTTTTTCAGGCGTTGGTAGCGATCAAAGCTAGCAACAACAAGCTGCAACCGTAGCAGCTACGGAGAAGCTAGATTCTCGCCAGTCTGCCATGATTCATTTAGTAAATAGCTTTGCTAGATATGTCAGCTGATATATTTTCAGTGTCGCTGTTGACTAGAAAACGTCAACCCCGGACGAAACACTAGCAAGAATAACCGCAAGGTAACGTCAACAGTTGGAACCGTCAACGGCTACCAGTAGCAACGGCGCTCCTTATGCTAATTAGCGCAATAGTTTTTGCTGGATGATAGCTTTCGTTAATGGTGCATGACACATTATCATTTGTTATGTTTTCAACTTGGAAGCCCCATGCTGTAAGTTTTATAACTCAACATGTTTAGTTCTAGCTGTGTTTGTTTGCTTGTAGCCTTGTTAGCATTTGCTAATGTGAAGTGCTGAACTTCTCCTGAAAGCGGTGTGTGTGTGTATGCTTCATGGGTCTGTGTTGAGGCAAAGTGCACTTTGATGTAATTACTGTCTGAGAGAAGATGACTGTGATTTTAACAGATATGATTGTAGAATATATTGATATGAGTGCCTTTTGAAACCCTGAGGTTTGGAAGAGAAATTAATTTTACTAGTATTATCAGATACTCTTTATATAGTTGGTAACACAAAAACACATCAGGTTTAATGAGCCTTTATTTATCTTGAAAGAAGTCAAGCCTACTGATCTCCATTAAACACAGAAAGGCGGAGAGCACATTTAAAATCTGTTTATGAGCTCATTCTTCAACTGAGGTTCAATGATTATGCTGGAAATAATGTGTCAGGCTTTACTTTTTCACACATTAGTTTGCCTCAGCCACCATGCATACCTGTTTTAATCTTATCCGTGGAACAGGGCTCAGTTCCCAGTTTCTGTCTGTGCTGCAGAGCACTTTGAGGCACAGTAAACACTGAACATTTTTACCCTGTCAGGTTTTAATTTATGCATCAGTCGCTGCGGACTAGACAATACTTAATTTCCAGCTTACACATTCATTCATTCAGCAGTTTAGGTTGGCATCCTTTTGCGGGCAGCTTTTTAATAATTGAACTATAAAAACTCTTATCACTGTGTGTAGTTTATCAACCAGAGCAGAAATGCTTTACCCCTGCTTGACTCACCAGTTGCCATCACAACTTTTTAACTGTGCTTTCTCCTCATTTCACAGCTGAGTAGTATGCTGGACGTGGGGAAGTGGCCAGTGTTTGCGCTCCTTCCTCCTGAGGAACTACGGCTTATCCGGCAGGCTTGTGTCTTTGGCAGTGCTGCAAACGAAGCCCTCTATGTCACAGTTAATGACGAGGTAATGTTTGGGCTTTAAGCGCTGGCGCTATAATCCTCTTGTGTTTTATATGAACTTGTGTTTCGAGGCTTGAGAGACTTAATCTACTTTCATTATATTGATCTGATGATTTAGTTCAGGGGTGGACCGAAAAATGCTTTGAGCGTCTCACTCTCCGTTTGATGCAAGGCGCGTTTCCAGGCGCAGGGATAAGCAGATAGAATGAGGCTATTTTTAGTCATACAGGCCTAATACCTGAGCAAGCGCCATTTTTATCCTGTGGAAACGTGGAGCGCGCTACTCATCTTTCCACGCTTGCCAATTTGTTTGTCCCTGTGGCACAAACGGTTGATGTTGTGGAGCAGTGGACTGTGCCGCTAAATAAAAATATGGTCCACATTACATTCAGTCTGGCCTGCGTGTGTGCATTTTATTACTTAAACTGGTTCCATTTCATAATCTTAACGTTTTGGGAAAGCTTAAAAAAATGTTTGGTTGTCAATATAATTTCATGAGTCATCTATTAATTGGCAAATTAATTGATAATTATGTGATTATTATTAATTACAATCACTAGGTGTTATTGTAGTTCATGTCAACAACAAAATGGATTTTTACACTCCCCAAATTGTAAACCTTGATTAAAAAGAATTAAGAAAAGCCTTTATTTGTCCTGCAGTGATGAAATTGCAGTGGTCATAAGTGTTTATATTTAGTCAACTAAAATACCAAGTTTGCTATCTCACTAGAAATGCTGAGGGTTATCTGTAAACACTAGAATATAGCACCCTGTAACGCTTCAGCTGTGACATTTGCTCTCCACAGGTCTTTGCTCTAGGCACCAACTGCAGTGGCTGTTTAGGGCTTGGAGATCTTCAAAGTACTATTGAGCCACGCCGGATCGATGTCTTGTGTGGGAAGAAGATTGTGTCCCTAAGCTACGGAACAGGGCCCCATGTGGTTATCGCCACTGCAGGTAATCTACTTCAGAAAACCTTTGTTTGTACCAGAGGGTGAATTTCCACATGTGGCAGAGGATTGAAATCTCGTGCAAACAAGACCGCACATGCAAATCTGGTTTTATAGTGATGCTGTGTTACTGCTGCCGCACACTGTCAAAAATAATTTGCATTGATAAGGAATACTTTTTTGACTTTTATGCCGGACGCTCAGTCATTGCTCTTGTAGTTGCAGTAGAAGTGTAAAATGCTATAAAAGTCAACTCTCCTTAAATGTCCTTGATACTGAAGATCATCGCAGACACCTTCTGTATTCAATGACTGTCTGACTACTCATAATATAGTATCTTTTGAAAAGTGGAGGAATTTGTTTTCCAACCATGACAACTAAGTTTTGTTTCAGTTCAGTTTTTGTTTCTCAACATCTTCCCTATTTTTCTTGTTGCCCAGTTATATTTGATTTCCACAAAGCCTATTTAAACAAGATTTCCAGCCATTGTGGTGTCTATAAAAGTAGTGCTGAGCCTCTGCTGTAAATCACATGAACCTCCTTATCTTTTAACAAAATATTAACCACTGTGACAACATGAATAAAAGTTTACTTGCTACTGTGCAGATGGAGAGGTGTTTGCCTGGGGCCACAATGGCTACAGCCAGCTGGGGAATGGAACCACCAACCACGGACTTACCCCGGCTCTGGTGTCCACCAACCTCCTCAGCAAGAGAGTGACAGAAGTGGCCTGTGGCTCCCATCACACTATTGCCCTCACAACTGATGGAGAGGTGATGTATCCTCTCACGTGTCCTGTCTTTAGTTGGATTCTCCTGAATCAGTGTGTTTCTTTGAAGAAGAAGAAGCTTTATTGTCATTATACGTGAATACAATGAAATGAAGGGTAAACATTAATCTCTGTGTTCAGGTGTTCGCGTGGGGTTACAACAACTCAGGCCAGGTAGGCTCAGGGTCTACAGCCAACCAGCCGACACCACGTCGGGTCAGCAGCTGCCTGCAAAGCAAAGTGGTGGTTAACATAGCCTGTGGTCAGCTCTGCTCTATGGCTGTACTGGACAATGGAGAGGTAACAGAAGTGGTTTCTACAACATGTTGTCTGACCATGCTGGACATCAGAATGTGTCTGCATCTGATCGGAAACACAAACGCATCACAGAGAGGAAGGGTTATATGCACCGCTCAGCCATTACATTAAGATCAGTAACAGGAGAAGTAAATAACATTGCTGCTGGGAAACTTTTGGACCTGGCATTCAATGTGGATGTTACTTACACATGAACCACCCACTGAGACCAGACCAGACACCCCCACCCCATAGCAATGACACTCCTTGATGGCAGTAGCCATCCCCTGCAGGATGCACACACACTATCTGTGGGATGATCTACAGAGGCCCCTCCCCTCAACCCATAGGCCCCAAAGGCCCCACGAACAACTAGGTGGTCATAATGTTATGCCTGATTGGTGTATAATATACTGGTACAGATGCATTTTCAGTCTCTCAAGGAAGACATTTATAGTGTTCTTTTGCTTGTACACATAAAAGTGGCACAAGTAGTCGTGTAAAGAGTGAAAAAGGAGCCGAGGAGGAAGAAGTTCAAACTTGGCCAACTTACTTGACTCACTAACTGGTTGTCAAAATGGGGTGGGTGGGATCCAATGTTATTTGAACACAAGCGACTTAAAGAATCAGTGCATTATTCTGTACATTGTTTTTGCTTTTATTTTCAGTTAAACAGATTTTCAACCTGATTTAATCTCACTCACATTCAAGAAATCACCTCAATATATTTGATGATGATATTTGCTAAAAGGGAAATGAGAAGGAACATGTTCAAGTATTTTACAGTAGGCGTTTAATACTCACAACAATAACACCCGAAATACCCGGAAAAACAATTGTCCTTTGTTTGCAGATCTACGGTTGGGGCTACAATTGCAATGGACAGCTAGGTTTGGGCAACAATGGAAATCAGCAGACCCCATGCAGGATCGCTGCCCTCCAAGGTGTCAACGTTGTCCAGGTAAGCTATGAATGTCATGAACAATTCTTTTCCTTTCCTTCCTTTAACATTCACTTTAAACATAATCTTTCTTCCAAATATAGGTGGCTTGTGGATATGCACACACGTTGGCACTTACAGATGAGGGGTTTGTTTACGCTTGGGGAGCCAACTCATATGGCCAGTTGGGAACAGGCAATAAGAGTAACCAAGCTCTCCCCACACTAATAAACACAGACAAGGAGAGGTTAGTACTTTATTTTTTACATCCTTCCCTCCCTTAGTGAATACTGATGGAGCTTTTCAACCATCAGAACCATCAGTTCTGCTTTCGTACGTGGACCCAGAGTATGGCATGTTGACTGGAAATCTCTCATTTGCACAGCAGCTGTGTTCAGGGAGCCACAGAATCAGTCGCACTGTGGTAAACCAACATATTGCGACCACAGAATCGGTTCCATTATCCAGCACGATAGGTTGTTAAACCAGGTCTTCGCGAACTCTTCAGCAAGTTCTGTGTACAGTTTGTTTGTTTGTTTGGCAAGTATAGCCTTCAAGTTTCTGCGTTAATTCAGTCAATGTCCATAAAATGTTTCTCTAGACTAGTAGGCAACACACTCCACCTCCGTTTTTCTTTCTCATACTTATTTTTTTGTCTGAAATGCCCCAAAACTGCACACGAATAGAAAACAAGTGCTTCCTTGGTTGAATAGTCCTGTGATAACCATGTGACAAGATTATTATGGACTGGTATTTCCATAATAATTTTAGTTGCTTAATATTGCACAGTACAGAGAGTGAACACACAGCTGTCAGATGAATACTGTATTTTATAGTAACACTCATAATTTCTTTATTTTTTTTTAAGGTTTCACTTCTGTATTTCTCTCTGCAGGATGGTGGAGGTGGCTGCGTGTCACACCAGCCACACGTCGGCTGCAAAGACGCAAAGCGGGCAGGTCCTGATGTGGGGACAGTGTCGAGGTCAGGCTGTGGCCAGCCCTCACCTCACGCATTTCAGCTGCACAGACGATGTCTTTGCCTGCTTTGCCACGCCAGCCGTCACGTGGCACCTCCTCTCAGTAGGTAGGAAGAACAGAAAGTCTTCCAAAAGTGAAGAAGGGTCCATAAACTTAGCTAATTAAGGAGTCTGTAGTTAATTACTTGATATGGTCCCTTTTACTCTGTGACCTGTTAGAGATAATGATGCAGTGGGCACATTTCTGAGTGTCTTAGGTACAAATTCCTGGAAGTGGCCTAAGATATAAACAGGAAACTGTGTTTCCTCTCAGTGTCAAACAAGTGTTTATATGAACTCAGCTTAAACTGAGGAGCATTGACATGTCACTTAGAGGCTTCATCTGTTGTTTACACTCCACTTTGTAACACTACGGACATCCCTCATAAAAAAATCAGTTAAACAAGCAAACCACTGAAATAATAAGTACTCTCTTGAGTGCAGTGTCTTCTCTCTGTGCTGAAGACACAAATGGTGACAACAGTTACATTTTGTTTCCTTAGTACTTCCTTTTATGACGATATGTCTAATTTAGGTGTATAAAAAAAAACAGATGTTCTTGGTTTTTATCAGATGGTGATGACTACTTGACCGTCGCCCAGTCTTTGAAGAAGGAGTTTGACAGTCCAGAGATTTCAGACCTGAAGTTCTTGGTTGATGGGAAATGCATCCATGTTCACAAAGCCCTGCTGAAAATCAGGTACAGAAAAACAAGAACCCTCCAAGTCCAAAATGAAGATGTGAACTAGTGCAAACTGGATTTCATTACTGATTATTTTATCAAATGTTTTGTTTCAGCGAAATATTTACTTTTCGCTTCTTAAAATGTTTCACATTTTAGTTCAGTAATATGAGATTTAGTGGAGCTGCTGTGTGTCTGGTGAGAATGTACCCAGTGCACTTTCATGAATGCAGCGCTTCCTTCATCTGGGTGCATGTAACGACCTTTGTGGAACTGAAACCGTTCCTCAGGGTTTTTCTCATAGATGTTGGGCCACTGCAATCTTTGCACTGTTTTTAAGAGACTATTTTCCTGTCTTCCTCACACCAGCTGCCTGCTTCTCCATCCTGGCTTTCAGTTGTGTCACATGGGTGTTGTTTTCTCATTCAGGAGTTGCGCTCTACCATGAGTAATGAGCACACATGGTGCGCCACTCTGCGATTCTTTAAGGGGAAGAGAAGCACACTTTGGGACTGCAAAATATAGAAACATGAAATCCTATTGTAACTACTACAGCAATCTCACTGCACCATCTTTCTGTGATCATGTCAGATAATACTTAGTGTGTGATGTACCTTCTGTAGTTAAAGTTCCAGACAGCGATTCAGTGTCTTTCCTGTTGAAGTCACGGGGAAGGAAAGACAGGCTTGTTGTTTCCTCGTGTTACTTTTTATAAACACCCTCGAACACAAAGTATCAGCATTCCAGTCCCTTGCTCTTTCACACTGCCGGTGGGAAGGAGCCGCGCTGTCTGCAGTGTCAACCTTAGAGCCCATTCTCACACGAATATGCAACGGAGCAAATCGCCTGCTCTGGCGAGATCGCATGCAAATGATACGTTTGAGATGCACCAGAGAATGACAGACTCAGCTGTTTGCTCAACCGTGTCCCGAGAAGAAGAAAATAGGAGTTTAGAGAGACTGGCAGTGAGGGGAAATCTGAAGAGAAAGCGGTAGTTTGTGTTTCCAATGCAGAAAAGAAAATCAGATTTGTAATAGACATGCTAAAAGGACAGGTATGGTATTGTTTTCTGTGTCACAAGAAAATATTCTGCTGCTTGTTTTTCCAGGTGTGAGCATTTCCGTGCATTGTTGAATGAAACGGACGAGGATTCCATAGAAGTTCAGCAGTTCTCGTACCTGGTGTACAGAGCCTTCCTGGAGTATCTCTACACAGACACCATTAACCTGCCACCAGAGGATGCTATTGGTAAGCTTATGAATGGCTCACTGTGGGTTTTTTTTTTTTTTTAACAGGTCAGAGAAACATTGAAACGAGTCAGTGCATAAGAAGTCCCAAACCCAGACTTGTTCTTGTGTGTAGGGTTGCTAGACTTGGCCACGTTCTACCGAGAAACAAGGCTGAAGCGGTTGTGCCAGGAAACGATCAAGAGGGGCATTTCTGAAGAGAACGCCATCACTCTGCTGTCTGCCGCTGTCAAGTATGAAGCGCGGGTAAGCTGCTAGCCCCTGACACACAGTCAGACGCCGTGGCGTTGGGGGGCCTGCACAGTAGCTAGTCGCTTATACTCCTCAGCACTGACCAGATAGCCCTCTTCATTTTTAGGACCTGGAGGAGTTCTGCTTCAAGTTTTGTGTCAACCACCTAACGGCTGTCACGCAGACCCAGGCCTTTGCAGACATGGATCACGACCTGCTCAAGAACTTCATTAGCAAAGCCAGCCGCTACGGGGCCTTCAAAAACTGACTAGAGTGCCCCCGTAGAGATGGACCCAACGCTATGAGGTTGAAGCTCACAGAAGAGAGTCGACCCTAGACCAAAGTAAACACCCGGCGGATGAGCGTTTCAAAGACTTGTCACTGGGGATGTAAATACTGGCAACTGGTTTAAGGTTTCACCCACTAAGTGAAGCTTCTGTGTTACGTCTCAAACTAACACAGTGCTTGCTTGGGGTGCGTGTATTGTGTTACACCAGTAGTCCAGTCACAAGCAAACAGCGCAGAGGCTTGAGATGTGCCTCCGTCTGTTGTTATTATTATTTTTTATTTTTCTGCATCACTGACATTATGCTTCTGATTCTGATTTTGTTTGACGAAGACGTTCGGCGAGGCTGCAGGGATTTTCCTCGCCAGCACAGACGGGACGCCTGAAAATGCAAAATTATAATGCATTGCAGTAGAAGGCTCAGTAGTCAGGTGTTCAAGTATTCAAGTAGGTCAATCACACTGGCCTGTACTGGTTAGTAAATCACATTCTCAGTGCTTATATCACTGTGCTGAACATTTCTGTGTGATCACTTAAAAACAGGAAGTGGTTAACGCTTCACACTGTGCTGCTTTTATTTGACGCCTTGATTCCAGGGCTTTCTGCGCTGGGACATTGTATCTAACGTAGACAAACATGCACGCTTCTCCAACCAAGTCAATGTTTTGCCACTTTTGTTTTTATATGTTAGTTATTCATCACTTATTCATGCGCCATCCGAACTTACAGTTACCGTTTGACGTTAGCATTGACTAATATTTGCACCGTTCTGCAGTCGCTGGGCGAAGGTGCAACCAGTTACATAATCATGAGAAACGAGAGCAAACCACTGCACGTGTCCTTGTGTCTGCCCCTCTCTGTGCAGTTTGACACTGTTTGCAACACGTTTGATTCCTGTGTATCCTGATGTTGTACTGCAGATGCAGCTAATTTCACAGTTGCATTTCATTGTAATTTTGGTATGTTTACAGTTTTTATCATTTTTTTTTTTTTAATTGTTGACATGTCAGCGAGCAAGCTGGTTCTTTTTACGAGGGTTTCTTTATACGTCTCCCCAGGTAGCACCTTGTGGTAATGAAATTGTGCTGGCTTAGGGTAATCGCCAAGGTATTTCCATCTTGAATTGTTGAATCGGAATGTAAAGCTTTATTACTTTAACAAGCCAATTAGTTGTTTTTTGTTTGTGTGTGTGTTGTTTTTTTTTGTTTGTTTTTTGGAACATTTTGATAATTACTAAAAATGCCAGTGTGTTCTTGTTTTATATGGAAAATGCTGTAAGATGCAAACTGTGGCACTAATAGTTACATTTGACATTGTAGTATCTATTAAAATAAATAACAATGAATGTCGTGTGAGGTAATTCTGTGTTACCAATAGCGGCCACCAGGGGGCTGCGTGTTCAGTTTTAATCTATCTCAGTTACCTCTGCAGAAGTAGTTTTAATAGATAAACTTATTTGTAACTATTTTTTGCACGGTGTGAAATGCATGCACATAAATATTAGAGGGGCACTTGTTTAAAATATATACACCGCTCTGTGTACAGCTTGGGCAGAGCTAGTCTTGCGTCCTTGCCACAGGATGTGAAACAATTAAAGAGCACTATCTGCCACACGATTGTACATTTAGATGTAGTAACCGACACTTTTTCTGCATCTTCTTGTAAGAGTGTTTTTTTAGTTTTTTTTTTTAGCATTGCATCATTCAGTCAGGCTGCATTGCAGTTTCAATTACAGCCGTGCGATTCAAGCAACATTACGAGAATCGCAATGATACCATACGAAGTAAGAGAATCAAGCAGAGACACAAGAGGATGTGTTGATTTTACATCGAGTCTCATGACAACTGTTAAAACCTACACAGTAAGCCGAGCCCTAACAGGTGGCACGTTTGGACACATCGTGATGAAATTCAGATCACCACCTCACGAACATAATCCAGTTACTTAACTCTCTCTGGTGGACACTCCCAAAACAAACGATGTCCACATGGCCTTCAGGCTCCCTGTGTTCGGTGTAAGGTGAAGCTGGGAACAACGGCTCATCTTATGAGTGTCATTCACAACGCTTTGCTGTATTCAGGTCTAAACATTGGTCTTCTAATGCAGGAGTTCCCAAACGTTTCCATGCCAAGGCCCAGCAAACAGCATTAGCTTCTAGCTGAGGCCCCCCTTTGCAAACCCACAGACAATGCTACACAATATTTAAAGAAACTTTTAGAATGATTTTTCTTACTTTTATTCACTATTCAATAACTATTATTATATTTGTTTAGCATACAGTAAGTGCTGCTTCATATTTTACATTCAGATATGATATATTGTTAATAATTGTATTTTATGATAATGATTTAAAATGTAATTTGATTATATTTTATAATCATGATTAAAAATAATTCGATTATATTTTTTATTTTTGCAATGTATTTTCTTCCCTCCAATTGTCGGAGGCCCCCCTAGGCCTCCACTTTGAAAACCAATGTTCTAATATATGGTTAAGTCACCTTTCAGGGCAAGGTGCCTGTTTACTGTCTAGTGTGCTGAAGCAGGCTGTTAGTTGAGATGTATATAACATACAACATCAATCAACAAAGCAGGCAGATGGTGCATAGTAACTGACTAATGCCATAAAACAATCTGAGATAAAAATGAAGGATTTCATGATCACAATGAGGTACCGATTATTTTAAAGTAAAAGTACCACACAAACTCTCAGTTACTGTTTTAGGAATAAACAAGAGCACAGGGCCAGAAACGGTGCGGAACTATAGTAGTCTTACTACAGGTGAGTTAGCTTGTATTACTGTATATATTTACACACACACGCATACTCATATATACTGTATATATAAGAGTTTGAGGTGTTTTTAGTTTGGTAGAAAATTACTGAACCGTATGTGGTTTCTTGTTATCTAACTATTCTAAGTACTGGTGTGTGGCTTCGGCTGCGGTTTGTTGCTCTACCCACTGTTAAGTCAGTACAAAATGAAATGCCACAACCTTTTAGCACACCTCTTTCGGGCCTGCATCTAATAAATGTGAAATATCTGTGAAACCTGTGAGCTAGCTAAGCGGCGGGCTTCTTGTCTTACACGCCTCTCTGTGTAGCTTGTTTCACCCTCGAGACACAATTAGAACTAGCGTTCCGCACTCAGGCTGACGTTATACTGGCAGCGGCGTGGTTTGTTCAGAGGTGCTGCTTGTTTTATTCTTGTTTTATTGTAAAACCGGGCTCGTGGGGAAAAGGTAACATCCACTAAGTTCTTTCTGTCTCTGAAGCTGTCTGTCCTTTGTGCTAGTTTTAAACGGAATAGAGCTTAATTTAAATCTTGAATTTTTTGGTTTCACTACACTACAGTAATAATATTCAGCCCATTTGCCTTTCTAGTGGTGGACAAACACGCTTTATGTGCTCTGTGCTTTGTTTTGTTTTTTCAAACTGAAACAAAATCAGAAGGAAAAATCCTGATTCTTTAAAATCTTTACTGTGTCCTTTTTGATACGCACTAACTATTCTATCCGCTATGACCTTGCACCGACATATGTTAAACCCTTCAGCTGAAACAAACATTTACAAGGTGCAGATGTTAAAATTAAAGAGAACTGCTCAGATGAAGTTCATGCAAAGCTGTTCCAAAAAGGTTGACTTTCTTGCACCAGCGTCGCGGACAACAGAAAACCTGGCCGACACCACGATTTGAAGGGTGTTGCCGTGCACAGATAAACTGATGAAAACCTGACAGTGATCTTCAGAGCAAAAGACGTCACAGCTCATGCGACTGTGTTCACGTGTCAAGCCCTTCCTGAGTGGTGTATAAGAGATCCGTTCCGGCTTTATCTATACATTTACACTTCTAAGCTACGCTCACAGAGACAACTTTTTGTGGACGGCTGCAAAGAGCTTTCTGAGAAGACATGGTGTCAGCTGCCTTTCAAGCGCTGGGCCTTGCCTTATGCGTCATTGCCTGGATTGCATCGATCGCTGCTTGTGTCATACCCCACTGGAGAGTGACATACTTTTTGAAGGATACTAAAATGGTTTGGGAAGGCCTGTGGTTGTGTTATGAGATAGAGCGCTCAAGAATCTACAACGCATATTACTTCTCCTCAGACCTCCTAGCTGCCCGAGCTTTGACCATCATCTCCATCCTGATTGGTATCGTTGGCATATTCCTGGGTATCGCAGGGGGAAAGTGCACCAACTGCGTGAAGGATGAACGCTCCAAAGCCAGAATCCGCATGGCATCGGGTATAATCTTCATCATTGCTGGTGTTTTTTACCTTATTCCAGTGAGCTGGACATCAGTGTACAACACTAAGGACGTAGACAGCCCACTGTTACAGAATGCTCGGGAGACGAAGCTGGGGTCTGCATTTTTCATCGGCTGTTTAGCCTCGGTCCTCTTCATTCTGGGCGGTGCGATCCTCTGTGTCAAGGACAAAGTCTCTGCCAAGAACTCGGCTCCCCGTTCATCTGCAGCCAAGGACTATGTCTGAGGACAGAGAAGGACAGAGTTTGCAAAAAAAAAGAAAAAGGCTTGATGCAAATGCTCTGTGCTCCATGAAAGGGATTGACATTAATGATGGTTTTAGTTTCATGCTGCCTTGTTGAGCTGCAGCATTTCAAGATCTGTTTCATCAAGATAAGAAAAAGAGACGTGCACCGCAAATAAGATCTGTTAACGTGGTCAATTTCTTTTTTTTTCTTTTTTTTTTACATTTCATTTAAACACAAGAACATATCATTAAATGTTAAATATATTTGCAAAAGTACGGTATTACAGTTATTATCGTCATAAGTCTTTATCATACTGTAAAATAAACCTGACTTGTTTGTGTTGCTTGCAAATAACTTTTGTTGTTTCACATTTTATTTCGGGGGGAAACATGCAGCCCAATTTGCTCTCAAGCAAGCCGGACCAGCAACACAACAGATTTCAGATTTCTTTCATAACATTTCTGTGTAGAGTCTAGCCTGAATTACTACTATACTATTAACAAGGGCACTAACGTTTAGCTATATGGCTAACGGTTAGCGTTAGCTAAAGTTAGCCGTTAGCCTAAAATGCAGGTCAGGAATGTATGGACCGCACTGTTTTGCTGTTAAACTTGCTCCTTCATTTTGAAGAAATGATATAGACGAACTTAAAATAGCGGACGTTTTGTGGAAGGAGTCATTTTCTTTTTCCATGTTTTTTTTCGGCTAGTTAAACATTAAGGTTACTGCCATATCTTCTGGTAGCTGGCCATTGGTTGACCATGTTTTTTCTTCTGCTGGCCTGGCAATTGCAGATAGGCTATAGTTCTTCAACCCACAATTAGCGTTTAAAAATGAAACTGTGGACTTGTGATGTTTTTTTATTTATTTCAACCACTTCTGAAAATGGTTTGGGCCACTTATTAGGGCCAGCTCTGGCTGCAGTGCGGCTGAGTTGTGGGCCTCATGTGGCACACATGTTGTCGGATGTGGGCCATAAGGGCCGCAATTCATTTATGCATTGGGCTAGACCAGTTTTGCTGTGGGGGGGTTAATAACCTATAAGTAACAACAAGTGCAGACTTTTTGTCCCGTTTAAGTAAACTGTCCTTTAAAAAAAAATGAAATTGTTTAAGAAAAACATTTGAGCCCGTTGGTCCTAGGTTCTTACTAAAAGAGTTATTTTCATTGAAAAATTGCAGTCTTCTACGTAATTTTCGCACTGTGCAAATTCATGCTGAAGGTCAGATTAGACCCTCTGGCGGGCCACTTTTTGGCCCGCGGGTTGTATGTTTGACATCTGTGTTCTAAAGTCATGTGCTGGGTAATTGCCTGTGCAACACTGCGCAGCAATTCTGTCATCTCCAAGTGTCTAATGTCAATGTTTTCATGGATTATGTCATGAGACTTGATTTGCGAGTGTGTGAATGTAGGAGGAGCCCAGGAAATGTCTTTAGTGAGTCACAGAACGAAAGGCTGGTGAACCTGCAGGAGCTGAGATCTAAGGCAAAGGGTTCAACAGTAGCTGCATTCCATTTAGTTGTTCCACCTCCCGGGATTTCCAAAAACAAAACAAGTGCAACAACTGGACTTGTAGAGTTTCTTGAAGACATATCACCACCTATAGCTTCTTCACTTGCCCTTGTTTCAGTTTTTTTGGGGAAGATATACCATCACCTGGATGACTGAGAACCTTCACACACAGTAGACTGGCTCCTTGGTGCGGCTAAATTGAACAAAACATTCCTTCATATTAATCTGTGCTTTTCTGTTGTATCTCTGGGATTTGCATCATGATCAAATAATTCAGTTTAAATATAAAAGTAACATGTATATTTCAAGAAATATTAAAATACAGCAAAATATTTTTATTTAAAGGGGAACTACCTTTTTTTTTTACAACCTGGACCTTATTTCTGGCATAAAATGCGTCCGTTTACTCACACTTATAACTTTGGTGTCATTTGGAGGATGATATTCAGATCTGTGTATGTCCATATAGTGGGAGTGACTGGGGCACCGAAACGCAGCCTCCAAATAACGCATTATCTGCAGCGAAACTTGTTCATTTCACCAATATTTTGTTATGATACACTAGCGCTGTTCCCTGTTGAGTCCAGAGCTGCCTGTTATCGTCATCTGGGGTCTGTAGATTGGCCTACTTACCTCTGACCTGCATGGAGCCCCATTTACACTTTAAGCTTGTTTGCTTGTGTGTCTCGTAATGTTCTCTTACTGCAAATAATCTTATTGGATGATTGATTCTTTTTGTTTTTTTGAAAACCACAGTTTGATTGTATATGTTGAAGAATGGTAAGAGGATTATACGGGAATGCCGTTAACATAATCATATTACGCAAGGAGCTGGTTAAATACCTCACTCTTCTGTAGGAAACCGGATGCACGTGGAATATTTTTCTTTCTCGTGTCATTGTTAGTCTATTTGCTTTGTGAAAGATGATGGCACAAATCATTTCGCGGCTCAGGTCGCCAGTCTATCGCAGAGATAACAGAGAGACAGACTCTCACACCTACGGCCAATGAAACTAACAAGCTTGTCTTTAGACGGTGGGAGGAAGCCTAAGTTCCCAGAGAGAACTCATTCTGACACAAGGAGAACATGCAAACTTCCAGGCAGAAAAGCCCCTTGCTGTGAGTCATCAGTGCTAACCAAACCACCACTAATGCCACTGTGTGACCTACTTAAATTGACTTGTGCTTTAAAACCTCACCAAAAAAAAAAGAAAAAGAAAAGACATTAACAGTATGCATGGTTTTTGTGCTACACAGGGGATGTAGGGGGAGGTTTTGTGTTCGTGCAAAGTGAGATTATCGGTTGCACTTTATGTTATACATTCAAGTGATTGTCACCAAGGCTGATGCCGGCGCTATGTCTTGAAAGCATGCATGCATAATGTCCTGCTCTCGGCACGTGCATGCTTGTTGTCCGTGGCGTTCATTACCATATGCATGACTGCGCCGAAGAATGCATTCAGCATCAGGTATACAAAAGATAAGAGGCCTAACTGCTTGAACAAAGCCCAGAGGAGAGAACTGAGGGCTGCACTGTACACCAGCCTGATCACGGTTGTGGTTCTCAGATCCTTTCATTCTGTTAAGTTAACAGAAATTGCTATTTCTTTGCTCCTGATAAAGTCCTTTGGTCAGATTAACAGATAAACACCGTGGAGACGACTTGAAAAAGACTGATATCTCACAGCGAAGCTACCTCAGAGGAACAAGATACTTTTTCAAAGTGTTTTCAGAAATTCCCAACCGCAGTATTTTTGCTTTGCGGGCTGGTCTAGCCTGTGCTAAGAATAAAAGCATCTGCCTCAGCACTGATGCTTTAACACTCAAGATTCTGTTGGTTTAATGAGCACAGCTGCAACTCTTCTGGTTTTTTGTTTTGTTTTTCGACTCTCCTAAGTGGCTCCTGTGTGGTTAGCTGCTCTACCCACTCTTCAGTCACAACAAACATCACCACCACAGCATTCTGTCTCACTGATTTCTAAATGCGTCCAGCATGTTAGTTGACATTTTGCCACTTTCCACCCAGGTTCCTGTGGTACCTGCAAAGTCACAGCGGTAGAATTGTCTTTGCTCAAATACCTCTTGCATAGCTATTCAGGCATGCAGTGTAGCTTGTTTCACCCCTGAGACAAAATTAAAACTTGCGGTTTTTACGGTCTTCTCACTCGAGATGACATTATACCGGCAGCTGCACACGTTATTCAGAGGTGTCACGCCATTCTGTGCAAAGCCAGCTTTATGGGTAAAAGGCAGCAATGTGTAGTTCAAAGTGCACGCTGTGTACTTGCATGCAACGCTGCGTGATGAGTTCAGGAAAGGTAGTTAGTCAAAAATCAAAAGTCATGGCGACAAAAACTTAAACGTCTGCAGTATGGAGAACATATCTGTTGTGTGTACCTGCACACAAACATGACGCAGACTCTCACACTTTAGAAAGTGAAGATGAGTCTACTCATTTTTTTCACTGGGGGAGAGCCCTGTCTCGGTGGGTGGGGAGTATTTGTAAAATGCCCTCGCTGATAAGGCTGGATATTTGTGTAGGGGGGGTCACAGCAAACAGCAAACTCTTTCGGTTTGTTTCTATTTGATCAAATGTCAGGACTCTAGTTTAGTTTTCATTCTGAAATTTCCAGAGAAGATGTAGATGAAGATACCAATCGTTGCATTTCCCTTTTCTCATGCGAGTATCTAACACTTTCCAGAGAAACTGTGATATAATAATGTTTTATTAAGGCATTAAAAAAAACCTCTTACAGCTAAAATCAGATTTGTTTAGAGTAGAGCTTCTACTTTATGTAATTGTAAGTTTTTCCGTTTTCATTCAGGAAGAACAGAGATATGGGGCACGGCTCAGTTCTGTTTGGCTGTTCTGGTTTCACTCGTTATTTGTTTGTGGAAGCCAAGACAACACTAAAAACAAACGGCATGCATGAGTACTGAACTTCCTGGTTCACAAGAAGGGTCCGTACATGACATAACTGTTAAATGCCTCGGGGCCGCATCTCATGCTACGGCATAGATTGCTAAGGTACACTCTACCTGAGCGCTGAGTACATCTGGCAGAGGCAGCTTTAGAGCTAACCACATGTTAAAACCGACTGTGAGTGTGGGCCTTTTATTCACAGTAAAGCTGTTTGTGGTGCAGATTACCCTTTCACATTCGTTTAGCAGGTTTCCGTTGCTCGTGTTTAGATCCTCGAGAGGGGGGTGCTGCTTTATGTTTCTGAAAGTCACATGGGTACATTGGTGTATTCGATAGTCGCCTGATTTGGTGACATCTTAAAACGTGACACATTGGTTTAAGATCATTTACTGTAATGACACACCTGACCGAAACTTTACTATCACCGCTTGGTTTGTTTTGTTTAACGGGCCATTGAACCTGAGTGCTTTCATTTGAAGTGAAATGAAACTTGGGATTTTGGTAAGTGCATCCATTTAGCTTAGTTTAGCTTAATTTAGCCTAGCAGCCAGCCTGGAAAATAGGGTGAGCAGATGCTTGTCAGCACTTCTGAAGCTCAGCCATTTTTTTCAGCCATTTTTTTCTAAACAACTACCTGAATATGTTGGAAAAACTTAAACTTGATATTTGGAAAATGTCAAGTTTCCAAATCCAGTTAAGTTAGCATAGCTAAGCTTAGCATGTGGCCCAGCTCTGAACAAAGGAACTAACACTTGAATAAAGGTGGAAAATTCTATCTGCCTACACCTTTGATGCTCACTAATTAACAGGCCAAACAAAGCGTTGTAAACCCTTCATTCGTTATCTGTAAAGGATTGTCCCTTGGGGGTCCGTGGGGGGTGGGGTGGGGCCTATCCCGAGTGTCAGTGGGGGAGAGGAGGGGTACATCCTGGAGAGGTGGCTAGTCTATCCCGGGGCTAACACAGAGAGACAAACAAGCATTCACACCTCCACACAGAAAGGCCACATGGATTTAATGTACACTGATCAGCCACAACATTATGACAGAGGAGTCCAGAGAAGTGACTAACATTGACCATCTTGGGACAATCCAGCATTCTGCTAGGAAACTTTTGCACCTGGCATTCATTCGTATGGATGTTACCCCATACACTCCTTGATGGTAACCAAAAAAAAAACAGCACAAGATGTTGACCTGGCCTTTCAGAAATTCACCAAAAACGAAGAGGGAGAGCATGCGCATAAAGCTTGAGCGCTGTTTACAAATCGGCTTTAGAAGAAACCAAACTCAAAGAGAAATTATATTTAGCCATAATAGGATTAATATCTTCTCCAGCAGGAACACGAGCATGTAGTCCACCATTGTTGTTGATGATGTTATGAGATGTCTCGCGAGATATAAGAGGTGGAAGGCTGCTCGAGGGGTGTGGCGATGGTGGCGATGACATCATTGAAACGCACGTATGCGTTTTCCGCCGTTTCCGCCGTCCACACGAAAACGCAAGAGATGCGTTTGCAAATTTTTCACCCTGGGACCAGGTTTCAGAAAAGTGCGTTCTAGCCCTCGTGCTACCCTCTTGCATGCTCTCTATCGGTCTGTCCATTCACTTGGTCCCAGAGACCCCAAAGGTAGCACGAGGGTTAAGGCAATGCGTTTACAGGGTTTGTGTGGACGATCGGCCAAAGCGATGCAAAACATCTGCGTTCGAACCAAAAAGCGTCTCCGTGTGGACGGGGCCTCAGAAGGCCCATGTCTATCTCTGATGAGTCACAGCTAACTGTTTTGGAGGCGCAAGGGAGACTAATACAATATTAGGAAGTTGCTCATACCTTTCTGACCGATCTGTGTAGAGTAATAGCTTTGGTTTTCAGTGGAACTCACATTGAGTAAGCAAACTCCTGTTATGACTTAACACTGTCTCATGAAATCATGAGGCAACCTCACCAACTTGCAAAGATTTCAGATTGTCACAGAATTTTGTCTGAACGCTCTTTGCACAACAAGGTTATGTCACCAGCCGTCGCTTTTCTCAGAAGCCTTCAGTCTTGGCCTTGGAGGTACCAGACAGTTTCCTGGCATTGTGAGAAATTTAACAGTCCAGGGACTGCAGGCACATATTTTTGTTTGACGACCACATGCTTGCATGTGAAGCGCTTGTTTTTATTCGCTGGATGGAACTTTTTCGTGAGCGAAAGACAATAGTACAGATTATTCTTGAACATTGCGCTTTAGCCTTGATGTTTTGTTTGTTTTGTGGCGGGGCTGACAAAGAGAGGCACATTGGCTATAAAACGGCCTCCGTGTCTTTGATTCTCTGGAAGATTTTCCTTTATTTGTTTGACTGTTACCGTTGACCCTGGAGTCAGAGTGAGCTATCCTTGGATTAGTGTCATGCCGCTGTCAGTGCAGTCAGGAAGATACCGCTGCAGTCGATAACAAACAGCTGAGGTTACGTCTGCATGATTTTGAGTACAAAGAGTGGATTTGGCAGAATAACCAACGGTTTGATCTGCCAGTCAAGCATTCGTTTACTGACAGGAAGCCCAACCATGCTGTAGGCTTCCTATTTGACACAGTAACACCCGCACGAAACAAATACACTCAAAGACTTAACAGCGGTTACTCGGCAAAAGGCTGACCAAGAAGCTCTTTCAAGTTTTCTGAGACTTATTATTTAAAAAAGGGGAGAAAAAAAACTCCACATTCCTCCCTGCTAAGCTACTTCACTCACAACAAATGCCCCAATGTTTTTCACCGACTGCCAAGTAGAGACTTTCTCCTGAAGGGGAACTTGAATTCTAGCGTTGTGGCGAAGAAAGAAAGTTGTGGGCATGGATAGACAAAGGAAACTGAAAAACTACTGAGAGCTTTTTGTTCTGTGTCATTTCTTATGTCTCCTTCGAAATAAATAAATAAATAAATAAATAAAATAAAAAGAGGCCGTTCTACTCGACAGTGTAGAGCTGCTGCCCACACAGGCTGTCACAAACGTGACAGAGACATCCCATCAGACCTTGCGGTTTAGCACGCTGCACAGCGGTGGAGGCGGCAATTACTTTAAAAGCTGCACTGTGAAAGTGTAAAAGCAGGAATAAAGCAGAATTTGAATATGCAGCTGGCTGGAGTAGAGCCAGTAGATTCATCTATGACAGTGTAATGTAAGCAGCAATCAAATTACCTGAGCGTAACAGCTATGAATTTAAACGGTTAGCCGTGTGGTGTAAAGAAGAGTTTTATGACGCTGTTTGGGGTGCAGCTAATTGAAAGATAACTTTATCTACAGCAGTAAACTCTATTTTATATCTTCTACGCGCGCCTGATTATGACTTTTAATTAACCGAAGGAATAAAGAACAGGAGCAGACCAAACGAAGCTCATAATCCACGTTTTAATGTGCAATCACTCCGATACGAATCGCCTTCCTGACTCTCTCATAAGCCGGGGTGAGAGGCGGCTTAAAGCGGGTATTTCCATCGTGTATCCCTGAATCAAGAAGTGTGACAATGTTCCAGTAAATCATGAGCTCTCATTATGGAGTTTTAATGAATTCCCTCTCAATGCAGCGTTGTGAGCAGACAAAGGAGGAGGAGGAGGAGTTGGGCTGCAGGCGGCGGGAGGAGTTACTACAGCTGCTCTCTCTCTGTCTCTCTCTCTCTCTCTCCCACTCACTCTCTCCCCACCACTCAAAGTACAACAACTGATACCGGCACAAAGAAGAAGTGCTCAGCAAAAGCCCCAGGGCTTTTGGAAGGAGAAGCAGAGAGACACGCCGAGCGCCTCCGTTGGTCAGTTGGCGATCACACTGAAGAGGGAGAGAGGGAACAGGCAGCAGATCCGGAGGACAGACACTGAAACACATTGTCACACAGGACAGCAGGGGGATCGACTCAGGCGTCTGTTGTGCTCTGGGGGACACGCATGGTGGTTTGTGGTCGGGGCGCTACGAGAGATGGAAGGCTGACAACTTGACGGTTGGGAAGGACAAAACAAAAAAAAAGCAAAAAGAAGTTTTGATCACTTTTTTTTTTTTTTTTTTTTGCCATGAGGCGGATATCTCTCTAAAGGACCTGGACGTGGACATGCCATCATTGTCTTGTGTGGACTGAGCAGCTCCTGGTGGGTACCGGGGACGTTCTGAGTGAAAAGGAGGCACGTTTGTGTGACTGATTTTTTATTTTTCTGAGTAAGTACAACCGAAGCTGGAACTTGTGGGGTGCAGCTGGGTAGAGAGACAGGGCAGGGGGAGGGGAAGACACTCCAGCCTGGATCTCTGTCCTCTGGGAGGGGTCCTTTCAACTTGAGGTAACCCCCAAAATAACAGCAACAAGAGAGGGGAGGGAATCACCATGTGCAGCCGTCCTCTCTAACATGGGCAGCTGTGTTGGAGGGAAAGATTTGTGTCTTTCGGTGCGTCCTGGTGTTGGACTGTTCTTGTCTTTGCTTTTCATTCATGGACAGTTCATTGCTGCTTTTATTATATAGCTGTTACATAACAGACAGACAGCCCTCATCCCTCCGCTCTTTGTCTCTCATAATGTACAACACTACCGAACTTTTGGACACCACAGTCCTGCCACAGCAAGGAGAGAACTGCTCCAAGAACGATGAATTCAAATACCCACTGTACAGCGCAGTCTTCAGCATTGTGTTTGTGATCGGGCTCATCACCAACGTGGTGGCCATTTACATCTTCGCCTGCTCCCTGAAACTGAGAAACGAGACCACGACCTACATGATGAACCTGGTGGTGTCGGACCTGCTGTTCGTCTTCACGCTGCCGCTGAGAGTCTTCTACTTCATCAACCGGAGCTGGCCTTTTGGGGGCACGCTCTGCAAGGTCTCCGTCTCGCTCTTCTACACCAACATGTACGGCAGCATCCTCTTCCTCACCTGCATCAGCGTGGATCGCTTTCTGGCCATCGTGCACCCGTTACGGTCGCGGACGCTCAGGACGAAGCGCAACGCCCGAATAGTGTGCGTTGCCGTGTGGGTGCTGGTCCTGTCGGGGAGTCTCCCCACGGGGTTCCTGCTGAACAGCACCACGACCCACAAGGACAACGCCACCTCGTGCTTCGAGAACTTTTCGTCCAAACAGTGGAAGTCTCACCTGTCCAAAATGGTGATCTTCATAGAGACAGTGGGCTTCATCATTCCACTGCTGCTGAATGTATTCTGCTCCATCATGGTGTTGCAGACTCTGCGCCGACCCCAGGCGGTCAGTCGCGGGGGGAAGCTGAACAAAACAAAGATCCTGCGCATGATCATCGTGCACCTCTTCATTTTTTGTTTCTGCTTCATCCCCTACAACGTGAACCTGGTTTTCTACTCCCTGGTCCGCACCAAAACGTTACAAGGCTGCTCCGTGGAGTCGGTGGTCCGAACCATCTACCCCATAGCCCTCTGCATCGCTGTCTCCAACTGCTGCTTCGATCCCATTATTTACTACTTCACGTCGGAGACCATCCAGAACTCCATCAAGAGGAAGTCCCAGGTCAGCAGCAAGTGTGACGTCAAGTTCTCGGAGGCCCTGCAGTCAGAATCCAGCTCCAATATCCAGTGTAGCCTGAGGTCCCTCAAAGCTAAAGTGTTCCGCAGCGACTCTTCAGTGTAAACCCGTCCAGCATAAAGACTACGACACATCCATCCATCCACGCGCGGCGTCGAGACAATGGATTTCCCTTTCGGTCTCCATCTCAGGGCAAACGACCGGACGCCTCTGCTTCGCAGTATTGCCGCGTGACCCCTTCGTTCGTGTCTGTGGATTTGTTATTACTACTTACTAATTTCCCTTTCCTGTGGAATATACTGTAATTGTGTCAAGTGCAATTACTCTGCCAGTGACCTGGAAGGGAATGTGATCACTGAACGGCAGGACAGTAATGATATTGACTGCCTCGTGTGCCTGTATATCTGTGCATTGTCATGGTAAGTTGTGGTGCTGACTGTAGAATGTGCCTGTTAATTTAACGTGGAGTTATATCAAATTATAGATGTACAAGTCTTCTTTTCTTTTAAAAGTTGTTAACTATAAATAGGTCCCAGAAGTGCCTTTCTTTCTTTCTTTCTTCCTTTTTTTTTTTTTTTTTTGTTCTGGTGACATTTCATTGTAGACCGTGTCTTTATTGAGATTTAAATGCACTGACAGTTCCTCCTGCTGCACTCAGTTATGAATAAAAGTATTGCAATGTGGAAAAACACAAAAATCTTTCGTCTGTTAAATGAAAGAAAGAAAGAAGCAGGCATATGGATAATTTGCTTGACTTGAAGCAGACACAGTGACACAAAATCTGTTTATTGCTGCGAGGCTTCTTATCTTCTCACTCCAGTTTGCACAAGATTGAGCCGGTGTAGTGGCGAAAACAGGTGTGACCTCGTGCTGCCTAACTGCTAAACCTCTTCTGCAGCATTTGTGCGACGTGCAGCGAGGAGATAAACAAGTGGAACAAGTGGAAGTAGAGAGTGTAATGGAGTCCGTCTGTATCCCACAGGCAAGTGCTGACTTCCTGTGTGGCAAGAAGGAGCCTAGAGAGAGGAAGTCTTTATTGGTTGTAACGGACAAAAAAAAAAAAGCTCTTCTTATTTGTATGGATGTTATGAATGTGGTTGTAAGAACCACAAAGTTAATAACAATACAAGTGAGCTATACTTGCGTCTGCTTTCAGTGCTCGGTGTCATCTCGTATGTGTGTAGTTTTCTTAACCTAGACAGGACTTCTATTTTATCATCCCGTAAAAGTTCCTCTTTCACAAGGACATCGTGTTCTCCTGTTGTATCTTGCAAGGCTGCTCCCTTGCACGAAACGGGCACAGTCTGTACAGCCCCAAAGTAAACCATGATGCCTTTGATCAGGGAAAGATTACACTTCTAATAGCGACGCAGGAGGCCGGTCACGACGTGGACAAATGAACCACAACAAGCGAGAGTGAGGACGCCGCATGAGACAATAACCAAAAGCATGTGGTGCTCGAAGTGTACTGACGTAACGCGAAGGTCAGTCAGCAGGTCTGTGTTCCACCTTTGACACCGAAGCCATGTGGGTGCGTCTAGGGCCGGGCTGAAAACCCGCACTGTTGTGAAAACAAACACCAGCATCTTTAAGGCCCGAGGAGATTCATCCCTACGCATGACGACTGTATCAAATGAGTGCGTATCCAATCCGACCGCCAGGTGCTGACCTATCGGGCCAAAGGTCAAACGACGCAAACGTCTGATTAAACGCAGCCACGGTGATCACACTGATGATCTTATCACTCCAACATTAAAACTGCACAAATAGCAAATAAATAAAGGAAGTGCATTTAGACATCTCCTCATCTTTTTACACCTTCTGCAATTTACAGCATATGATGCAACTTCCTGTTTCCATTTGTTAGTGAAAATGAAGACTCATTGTGGTTTAACGTTTGTATGGATGCATGAGACTCCGAGCGGCTGCATGAGGGACTGGGCCACCGCTCATGTGAGCTCAGCATGCTCCTCTGCATACACAACAGTTATCTAATCAGCTTGACCTCTCCTTCCCAGCGGGCTGCAGGATGAGAAAACACAGGCGCCCGCTCTGCTTGTCATCGCGTGCGCTCCGTTCTGAAGTTAATTAAGGACGGGGGCGTGCGATCGAGCCCTGGTGTTCGCAGTTTTTATTTATTTATTAATCTGACGGGGACAGTGAACATTAATGAACATCTTTTTCGGACAGCAACAGACGTAAACATGCCGGATTATGGCAACAGTGCTAATTTGCATCCACGGTCCCTTTGCAGGTAACGCAAAAGCATGACAGGACACAGGGCAGGACGATAGATCACAATACCTGGGACTGCAGATGGAAATGAGCTATTTGCCAAATTTGGTGCAGTGTAATTAATACGTTTTGTACGAAATAAACTAAATAAACTAAAAATTAAACCAAGCACATCACAAGACGTAATATTACAAAGAAGATAAAGATCAATGGTTACGAGACAGGTTTGCTTTCAATCACTCGATGAGGTAAGTTCTGCAGGTTTGCAATGTGGGACACGCCGTAGTGGGGGAGTGGAGAAAGTGTTTCATTGTGATGCAAAGAAAATGTATGAAATGCACACCAGCAAACATTTCTAAGATAGTGACCCTGAAGGCAGATTTGACGTGCAGCGGTTTGATTAGATTTCCCATTAAACAGCGCGTAGAGATATTAGCGTATAAATAATTCATGTATAACTGCCTGGAATCCTGCAATCTCACACAAAACAAGGCCCCGGGCTGGGAAGCTGCCTTCCTCAAGGTCATCACAGTTATCTGCAAGTGGAGGCGAAAACAAGTCTGGATGTGGACTTCAGTTTCATATTCCCCCTGCGTGTTTACTCCGGTGAACCTCTTAGCGGCTGCTTTGAGGTTCCGTCGGTCCGTGTCGGGCGTGATTTCTCGGCGGTGGTGTGTTTACGGGGGTAGAAGAGGAGGAGGTGGGGTGGGGTGGGTACAGAAGAGAGACAGGGGCGAGGTCCACAGCTCTGATCACATGACAAGGGAAGGGTCTATCCTGCTAAATGCTAAATGGACCCGGGGGAAGGGGGGGTATCTGCAGCGGAGAATCAGCTATTTTTTCCTGCATGTGTCACACAGGATAAAATTAGGAGGAAATGGCTGTTATTACCCCAGATGTAACCCATGCCCATTTAGATATCAGCACAATTTTCCCACAGAAATCACCTACAGCATCTCTGATTGGTCCGTTTATGCACTGGAGTTTGTGGAAAACACGTATCCCGATTGAAAGCCTCTGGGGAGACAGAGGCAGAGAGGCTGGTCAGCACACAACATGCTTGTAACTTTCCTTTAGCGGGGAAAGAAGAAGCCAGAAATAAAAACACATCACAATCAGTTGTCGAAAGCGGGGATTCGGAAAACAGGAGAACAACAGCCTCACTCATTCTAAAATCGAAAGCAGCACTGAACTAATAACCGGCGACCAGTGGGACAGGCTCGGTGTCTGTGAGGAGGAGGTAGGTAGGATGAATAATGGTAATCTCCCCCCTACTCCCTGTCGCCTCCAACCGTAAACAGGCCTTATCAATTCCCGAAGGAGTTCTGTGGCCGTTGCGTAACGCCTCAGGAATGAAAAAGAAAGCATCAGCTTGATAAAACGCTCCTCTTCACTGGGATCATTTGTGTTTAATGGCACGTTGTCCGCCTCAGACAGCGAGGAGGACAGCTGATCCAGGCCTAGCCTACGCTTAAGCAACTTAGCCGGGGAATAATAAAGGGGTATTTGTTGGAAAGAGGGCGCACAATGTCCATCATTGTTCTTCCCTTTATTGATTACCTTTGGGCATAGAGTCGGGCCTGTCGCAGCCTGTTTGTGAGGCATTAGTATCAGAGCAAAGAGCTTCCACGGAAGATGATTCATGGAGAAAGACCGCTCGGTTGCTCAAAGTGAGAAAAGTCAGGAGAGTTTCGAACTTAGCTAATGACAAATGTTATAATTAACGCATACAGGCAGCGATGGGGGAACACACTGGAGGCAACAGTATGTCGTAACACATCAAAAGACAGTCACCAGTTTCATTTGAAAACGCAAGTCTGAGCAGGTAGGGTGACACATGGGGAAAGAGAGGTTTGGCGTTCAGATTCACTCCGCAAATCCTCCGTCTGGGAATTCCCGCTCGCGCACGCAGATGTGCACCCACTGTTGCAATCCTATTTTCCAGGTTTCATACTGACAGATTTATCTCATGGAAACACTCCCACCATTTCACACCCAAAACGCACCTACGCGACATGTAACAGGACGTCCAATCTGCTGCTGCTGGTTTGAGTTTGAGGGTTTCGCCCATCTATGGAATACGGGAAGATTGGGTGTGTTCAGCCTGATGAAACAAGTTGAGACTTTCTCAGCTGGAAGTCCTTCCTCTTACCAGTCCCGGTGGTTTAAACAGTTGTGGGACTGGCCATTGTGAGGACATTAATCCTCTCTTGCGGCTTCTAACCACAGACTGCTGCTGCAACTGACGGTCTCGTGAGAGACGGGAAAGGTCCCAGGGTCAAACTGCACAAGATCCACATGTCCTGCGCGTCCTGTGGGAGGAAAATAATAATAATAAACAAAGGCAGAAATTTGTCAAATCTCCTTTTATTCGTATATACTGTTAAAGTAGCATTATTCTAATAACTTGGTTTTGTGTCTTTTCAAACCGAGACGTTATCAGAGTCTGTTAGCGCTCCTGGAGCCTTATCTGAATCAGGAACTGCACATAGCTTAGGATAAGAGTCAAATAAGTCAAAATGAATGTAAACTTTTAATTCCAGTCTAAAGTAACTAAACATGCACTGAACTGAAATGAGCTCACGGCAGGATTAGCGATACCCTCCCGGGCCTCACTAATGCTACAGCACACACTCATAAACAAATGCCCACGGCGCAGTCCACAGCTCTACCCCACATAAAAGCTGACGCTCGCAGGTCAGCCTTAAGGTCAGCGTGTTCCCCACAAGGAATTTCTCAGACCACACAATACTTTCTCTCTCCTCCTCCTCCACCTCCTCCTCCTCCTCCTCCTCCTCCTTCTCAGCAGAACTCAGTCTCCTGGAGCCACCGTTTAATTCCCAAATTTGCTCAATTTGTGCGAAAGAATCGCTCAGTAATGCTGAACCATGTTTATTGTTTAGTATAAAATGAACCCTGGCCGTTGCCCCCGCCAAAGCAGGACGCTTGGATTCGGGGTTTCTCGTTAAAAGGCCACTTCTGCGTCCTTTTGAACTGCAGGATCCTGGAGAGACACTTGGTTTATTGACACTCTGGCCTCAGGGTGGGAAGGACACGGCTCATTGATGCCACCGAGGTTATCTGCGTCGCTCCAAAACAAACTCCGACGCAAAATTAGCTCCAACGCAGCAGACGAGATAAGGAGAAGATAATCCCAGGGGACGCGGAGCTGCCTGATGATCCACAAGAGACGTCCCATAATTATATATTAATTATGCTATCTCACATGCTTTCTTATAAATCAAGGGAACAATAAACAGATTCGATGAAAAATTGTTTTTATGCAGTCATCTGGAACTTTAGATACTGTTGGCAGTCATGATCTCTTAACAGAGATTTAGTAAATCAGCCCAAACACGTTGCATGCATGCACACAGAGCAGGCGTTTCCGCCAATGCACACAGTGCTCCTGCTATGTGTGCTCGGGGAGCAGAAGCGTCATGACTGATAAAAACATTAACCATTAACCCGTCATTGATCATCCACCGCCTTTTGAACTTGTGCAGCTGGCTGCACTATTTGAGATCAATGAGACACGAACACTAATTGTGGCGCTAAATGGAATCAAAAGCTTTATTTTATCCCGGCCAGTGAATCGCGAAAAAGAAAAGAAAATTACACCCTCACAGTTTAAAGGACGCACTTTTTACTTTTTAGCTGTTTAGAGGAGGCTAATTAAAAACCCATTGCCCCGCCACTCAAGTTGCCATCTCCTGCATGCGCTGTGGGTGTGTTAGTTTCAGAAGTACTTTGTTGCATCAAAAATCTGCAACCAGCGCAGCAAATCAGGCCTCCAGCTTCACGAGGTGCAAAGTGTTCTAGCATCTCACGCCTCTCGGAAGCAGCGAAAAGACACCGGGGAGGGTGAGATCTTTCACACAGAAAGCTGAGGTGCAGCTTGATGTAGGAGGAGCAGCACGCCGAGATCAGTGAGTGGGCGTAAAGGAAACAAGAGGTCACTCGCTTTTGAAGCCTCAGAGCTTTAGTTGAAGTAAAGGATGAGTCATTTTCTTACTTTGGTCCCCAAAAAGAGTAAAAATCTATTAAAGACTGCGCTGAAAGACTCGCCTGCTATTGATCTTATTGTGAACGATGGCAAAGAGAGCCCGTGGCCCAAGCTGGAGGTGGAGTTTCTCATTTGGCGCCACAAACAATACAAGCGTTTAAAACTATAAATGGCTCTACGACCTACACAGAGCCAGCAGCAGTGTACCACAAAAAAAAAACAAAAAAAAACAAAATGAAGTAAAACCCAAGATCCAAATTTAACCGTGCTTGACCTTTTTTTTTTCTTCGTTACTTTGATGAATTGTGCAGCTCTGCTTGGCCGCGCCATTCTCTATTGTCTGATACGGAGCAACAAAACGCTGGCTGCAGACAATGGAGGGTCACTGCAGAGGGCTTGAAATAATCATAACAATGACAGCTCCAATATTTATAGTGGCAAAGAGACTCCCGACTGCAACGCCTAAGTGCTTTGTTATTAACAGGAAGAGTGGCTCCCCGTGAAGAATAAACAGCACTTGTCTTTACTGGGCGACTCGTGTTTGCAGGTTTTTACGGCCTACTGGAAACCAGTGAAGCTGCGTATGTGCAAGGCCTCAAATCCTACTGTAGGCAAAAGAGTCCGAGAGCCGGAATGCCAGAGGTGCTGCACGACAGAGGCAGTAAAGTTCATCCAGTTTAGTCTGGATTTTAAAAAAAAAAAAACTAAAACTAAAAGAGGACTTTGTTAGAAAATGCCTTTCTAAGCATCGGTAGCCAGACAGAGATCACTAGGTCATCTTGCATCTGCAGACCTCTTCCTGAGTGAAACTGGGAGCGCTCAAAAAGTAGGCCACAAAAAGGTAGACAATAGGGGAATCGAGATTGTCTGAGATAAGGCGGCACGGTATTTCACCGAGGGGTGATGACAGTGGCCGAGGGTCGAGGTGCGGTAACAATCACACCTCCTCCCTCCACCCCCCCCCCCCCCCCCCCCCCCCCAAAAAAAAGAAAGACCAAATAAAAGGCCTTTTTACAGGCCACCAGGATGAGCAGGAGGAAAACTCGACGGAGCTCTCCAGATTAGGGAAGTGCCTGGAAAGACGGCTAAACTCTGACTCAGAGTGGATGTCGAAAGACAGGAAGTAGCACGTTTCACAATGAGCAAAACAAAAGGGGTTTAGGAAATACTACAACACCAGGCGTGCACCAGTTCCCGAGATTTTTTTTTTCTTTCTGCGAGCTGCTCGCCTAGTACTCGACGAACAACAACAAAAAAAATCTTTGCGGCTTCACTGAGCTCGTCGCAGAGCACCCAACATCCAGGTGTGAGTATCAAAACTGGCACGACTGCCACCTTTCACTTCTTGTGCCAGTTCAATGACTCACGTTCTAAGTGTGACTCATTGTGAAGTTGCATCATTGACAGTGTGCTTAAAAACCCGTAGATGCCAGCTTCTGCAGCGCACGGCATTCAAAAGAGGAGTTTCTCCTTCAGGCCGTTTGTAGGTGATGAGATAGAGTAGACATAACTTCACATCCTTCCTGGAAGAGGAAGCCTCTGCTCATGTGTTTGCCTGGCTCGCTACTTCAGTCAGGATTTATTTTCAAGCGTCTTTAGCGCCAACAGTCATAGGAGGTGGACAAAATAAACAAGAACACCTGCGCAGTTTCACACAAACCCTTACACCCGCTGCACACACTTTGTTTCTGATGCCCAGACTTACTTGACAAATATTTTACAACAGTCTTTTAAAAGACTCTACGGAGCAAACAAAAACCTGTTTACCCACATCTGGAATCCTGAAGCTTGGGTGTTAATATCATATCAGGACAAGACAGCACTCGTTTTCTGATGCCGTTATTTGTGTAACATGAGGATATTAAATCACAGAAGTAATCGTATGTTTTCTGAGCTCAATCTGATAATGATTATCTGTCGGTAAGACTGTACCCAGCTGGGGAACGATAACCATCAGGCCATTCCCCTCCTCTGCAGAGTTAGAAAAGGTCACGCGAAAGAGCCTGCGCTTGTATCTCTTGTAACTCATGCAATGCACCTCTGATGTCAGCAGGAGATACATACATAGACTGCAATCGATATATAACACGCTGCCGCTGCTGTGTTTTTAACACGTACTAAAAGGGGAGATCACCTATGTGCGGTTCACACTTCTGCGACAGTTTGATAGCGCTACGCAAACAGCCCATATCCTATGCTGAGCCCAGCACCGCGGCCTCACATGAACCTCAGCAGACCGCAAGAGCTGTGATCGACCACTTTGATAATAGCGTGTTTTACACTTTAGAATGTACGGCTGCTTCTCCATTTCTATCGTACTTTACAAATTGACTGTGTTGGATCAATATAGACGGAACGCGTCGAGGAAGGCAAGCAGGGAGCAGAAACCAAAAAAGACACGGCGCTTGCGTGGCGTTGTTACAGAGCGAGCCGGGCTGACGAAAGCATAGACATATATACATAGACGCCGCATTGACTGTGGAGGGACATGGCTAAAGCACCGCCATCTTGGTTCAGGGCTAGCAGAGGGAGGGGTGCATGACCATACGAAGGAAAGAGGTACTCCTCAATCTCAAAGTGGAATTATTCGCTGAATTTTGGACTGATTTCCAAACGTATTGATCTGTTAAAAAACGTCACACATGTAGCTATGATAAAAATATGGTTTTACTAACCAAATACAAATTTTACTTAATGTTACCAGCAGACTAGCTTCTGACAAGATTGTAAAGAAAAGATGCTGGACTTCAACTGAGCGATTTATGATCACTTTTTTTATTGCTCCTACGTAACTTGCGGCTACATATGTCGCTTTAACGTACGTAGCCGTAACGTACGTAGCCGTAACGTACGCTTTATCCTTCTCTGGTTACCTGTGACTTTCAGAGTTGAAGTAAAGATTATATCGCTTTAAATACGCCTTGAATGGTCCCTCTTACATCTTCTTCTGCTGTTCAGGGCCCTCTTTTCTAGCGGCCCCTACTTGAGGAAAGGCCTTAAAATGCACTTTTATTGTATTATTATTAACTCTTATTTTATTAATCTTATCTTACTATTTTTATATCTTTATGCCAATTATTAATGTAAAGCAAACTTGAATGCTGCTATTTAAATAACAAACTAAAGGCACCCCTCAGTTTAGATGGCACCAAGCCACAAAGACACTCTTGATTCCTTTATGGCCACCAATTGGAGACCCTCCTATCTGCAGGACACAGAGCCCGCTATGCTATACCACTTTCTTTGTATCTTTGCGGAACATGGATATCTACGGAGGTTTAAGAGTATTTTAAAGAAGCCGAGGGGGGGCTGGGCCACGCCTCCGGCCGTGGTAGGGGACTCATTGTGGCTCCGAGATAAGGGCCACAGCTGCAGCCCCGAGCTTCCTCAATAAAACACGTCGTGGGCACAGAAAGGCGCTGGTAGCGCGGGGTTCTCCTGACAGACGATGGGAGGTTCCAGTCGCCGGAGTTACTTTGGCAGCAGGATAATCCATCCCTGGTGTGACTGTCGGTGAATCAGCATCGTTATGGTTTTGTTGACTCAAGGGTCTGTCGTATCCATATCCTGCTGATCCCAAACTGACACTGGGCGAGGCTTGGGTTCTCTGTCGGTTGCCAAACATGTGGTTTTTCCATTGTCTGCTTTTATCCCATGCTGTCAAGCTTTTAATTTGTCTAAACAAAGACAGGTTTTACTTGTTCTGTATTCTAATTTGGGTGCCAGTAAATGAGAGCATAATCTTAAATTTACATGGAGGAAGGAAAATTTATCTGATAACATCTAACAGAAAGAACCAAATGAGGCCTCCTGCGCTCCTAGGTGATTTCAACTCCACCTAGTGGTGCATAATCAACATCTACTGTGGGACAGAGAGAATAACACCATCTAGGGAGGCCTGATGTATGGTTTGTTAAAGTCTTGTCAGGGGAATAAAAGCCAAAGAATACCATGCCTGAACATGTTTAGTCTGCTTTGGACATTGCAGAGGAAATGGACTTCAAAAGTCACAGGGCGGCTCGAAAACCGCGCGACCCCGTGGAGACCCAGCTTCTCTGATGGGTCTAATATTTCCTGCTTCCCCGACGAGCCAAACAGAAGCTTCCAGCCGGCCTCAATCTACCGGGAATGTTGTCGCTGGTAATCTGAACAGCATGCAGCAGATGTTCCAATCAAATCAGAAACAGATCGCACACGATAAACATCTTTATGTTTAAAAATGTTTTTATGTCAAACAAAATTTAGTGTCATTTAGTGTGGAAGCAATCTAGAGCTTACCGTAAATACATGTCACAAAAAAACTGTATTTAAAAATCAGATTGTCTGAGCTCAGCTGGATTTATGTAAACTTGGATAAGAAAAAAATCCCATCTTTTATAACAGATGACTTTGGCACGAGGAAAAAAAAAGTTAGTGTTTTGAGCACGTGCAAAGGGAGTCGGCTCAGAGGGAATGTGGCTTTAGTGTTGCGAAAACATTTTCTCAGCTTCGTCCGTCCAGTCACACGGAGAGTCTTCCTCGAAGTCCCTGTGAAGAGAGGACACATGTTTTCATGCGAGATGTCAAATCCGTCCAGTTAAGCAACAATAAAACGCTAATCCACAGTTTGCTAATTTGTTTAAAAGCTTTTGGAATTGGAAAAAACCACGTGCATGACTTTACGTATGGAGACTAAACCATGGAGAAGTTGTGGGCTTTCGAAGCTGCATTTAGAAGCAGAAGAAACCGTCATCTTTCAGTTATTTCCTCTTTTTTTCCCCCCCTCCTGCTCACGTGACCGTATGAGATGTGCTCCTCATCAGTAAAACCCTTGAATTCAGAGACTAATCAGAGTCGCTTACGTGTCCTCGTCGTCAGAGCGCGGCTCCAGTCTGGACTCGTCCACGGTTACCTCTGGCTCGGGGCCGTCCGTGTCGTCACCCTGCGGCTGGGAGAGTGGCCCGATCAGAGGGTTCTCACCTGATATCAAAAACCAGAACATATGACTCTCTTAGCGTGTGCTCTGCAGCTCTCACATTAAAGCAACACGTGTGTCACATAAAGCAGACCTCCTTTGTTTATTATAAATGTGCTGAAGGCTTTGCACAGCTGGGCTTTCTCTAACAGGCTCAGAAGCCTCTCGGGAGGACCCCTCTCCCATCGTCTCCTCTGCCCGCCGTCCTCCGGCTCCTCTGACACACCTGGAAAAACAGGAGATGCGGCGCAACGATAAAATATTTAAACATTCTCAGGAAATTAAAAATGCTGCTGCCGTCATACTTCCACGAGTTGAACCGGCGAGGGACTGGCTGTCAGATGAAACCAGGCTGGCGCTGGCCAACACCTGCAGCACGGTGTCCGACGGCTCGGTGGGCCACTGCTTTCGGGGGGCGGCCTCCCTGCTTTCACCGCAGCCTTCGGGTAACCCCACACCTGGGGGTAAAGGGTTAGTTAGGACAGTGTTTTTCAACCACTGTGCTATGAGATTTCGTCAGGTGTGCCGTGGGAAATTATTACTTGCAAATAATATGCCATTGTCAAGTGTCTATGTATATATATCTGTCTGTGTATCAGAGGTTGTGCTAGACTTTTTCGTTGTCTGTCATTTTGACTGACGAGAGATGATGAGACGAGTACCAATTAATAAGGTCACTCGCCACCAAGTGGTCAGGGTGTGAACTGCAATCTGTCAAAATGATGGATGGCTTTCAGATTTTTCCGTCACATTTTTTTTTTTAAAAAAAGGTCAGTGACGGAAAATATTCTGTTATAGGCTACAGAGTTTAATTTTTTTAACGTTTTCGGTTGGTGGTGTGCCAAAAAAATGTACCTTGGCTCAAGAAAGGTTGAAAAACACCGATTTAGGACATGTGTTATCATATTCCTCTGGGATAAATCGTTGAAACCTCTTTCTCACTAAAGTTTTCACAATTTCCCATGACGACACTTGTTGACTACCTTCAAGTGTTGATGTTTTTATTAAACTCTTCTCCCCCAGAAGATCGGCCACCCTCTTCCCTTCTTCCCTGTTCCAGCGACCCGTGCGCCTCTCCCGCTCCTCGGTCTCCGCGGCCTGCGAAATATTCAAAGCAGTAAATCAAATACATAACACGAGCTCTGCGGCCATCTGAACCAACAGCAGCTTGTCAAAGGTCAGATTCCACGTAGGGTTACCACAGCTGGGGAAGTTGTGCAAGACTTTAAATTCTCACTTCGCCATTGTGTCTTTGACAGAGTGTCGCTGTGATAAACGGCCGGCCGTAAAAGCCACTTCAGGTTCGGCTTGACACCGTGCGGGAGGGTTGTGTTTTCACCTGGGAGGGCAGATGTGAACGAATGAGCCTGGAAACCCGGTGGGAGTATAGGATGGTGCGCAGGGACGGCCTGTCTTTTGGGTTAGTCTTGAACATCTGCTTGACCAAGTACTGGAGCTCGTAGGGCAGGTGGCTGGGGAGGGGAGGGTAGGCACCTCGGCACACCTTAAGAATCAGGCTCTTCCAGCTGGGCGCCTGGAACTGAACACGGGAGGGGGGATTTCTGAGACAACAAAACCACACGGAAACATCTGAGCCACAGAAAAGACACGGCAGATGATCACACTCGGCAGAAGACGCAGAGGCTACACTGTATCACCACAACACAGTGTGGCATCTCACTGTGCTGTGAGATGGCAGTATTTTACACAGTGATTCATTGACAGTATTTGGAGGTGGGAACCGCAGTCAGATACACGGTGCATGCAGCATGGAGGGAGAGTGAGAGACGGAGAGACAGAGAGGGGGGAGTACCGGGTGTCGCAGGGTGCACAGCTCGTAGAGAACGCAGCCCAGAGACCACACATCACTGCAGGACACACAAAGATAAAGGCGGTTATTCATTCACACCAGACATTCGTCATGGCCCGGCACAGTCAAGGAGATCCGAGACTGGCTGACGCTTCCATGAGTTGCATAACGACGGCAGAACTGTGACAGTGTGAAATCCATGTTGTTGACGCGCGCATTGAACTGAAAACCAGCATCTGAGGAGAAACTAAAGCAGTTTAAAGAACTAAGGAGGGGCCGTTTGAACAATGAACAACGGTGTAATGATGAAACAAACTAAATCTGAACGTTCTCAAGCAAAAGTCGTGTCATTTTCATCTCTCCTGTAAACTTGTCTTATTATTTTTGTGCTCCATTTCTTATATATGTATACTGTATTTGCGCGTTCTTAACTGTTCATACTCCTCCACAGTCAATTTGGTCTGTTTCTGCTGCTCCATCAATATCAGCGCATCCTTATTATCCAATGATCTGTTTGTCTGTATTCTCCGAGCCAATGACTCTGAAGTCCCTGTTCATTAAACTCATTCCAGTTCCATCTATCTACCTTTCAGATTGCCTGTCGCGAAGCCCCCAGCCCATCTCCACTTCAACCTGGTTGTCCAAGAGCTGTCAACTGTAGTTCCCATCAACCAGCGTCAAGGCTCCTGGGTGTCCTGTCCATGTTTAATAGCCTCAGTTAGGACTCCTTTAGCTGAGGCAATTAAATTGAAGTTATTTATTCTCCCAAGCGCTTGCTTTTCCATTAAATTTCATTCTTCCACTTCATCACTTTTCATGGAATTATTTACACGCTAACAAGCTGTGCAGCTCATACTGTAGCTATATGCCTGGAAACTGTCTGCATTTGGCCCTCGTTCACTTTATCAATTACACGCATTCCTATAGGCGCATTGTTCTGCCGTCATACGCGTTTCGCCTTAGGCACAAGCATTTCCTCCTGCACAGACAGACATTTCCTTAATACGGTAACATACCTCTTATTGTTGTATGGCTTGTTGTCCCAGATTTCCGGCGCCACATAGTACGGCGTTCCGACGTACGTGTTAGCGTAAGCCTGCGGGCTGCAACAAACTGATAAAGTCAAAATCTAATGAAACGTTGAAGAAGAAAAAAAATCACATTAAAAGAAGAAAAGGGGCAAATACCTGTTCAGAATGCAAGCAGAGCCAAAGTCCCCGAGCTTGATTGTCCCATTATCTGTCAGGAAAATGTTCTGGATGAGAAAATGAGAGAGAAGATGAAGCAAAAATAATAAGAGCATCCAACAATGGCAAAGTAATGATCTTGTGCACAAGTGGGAGATCATGGTGTGATCTTATCTCAATTTAATTATTGCACATTGTTCATTTTCTAACACTGGTGAGATTCTAAGAACATGCATACTGACTTCTTTTTCTGATTCAGAGAGCAAAAACAAAGAAAACTGAAGTAATTGTATTAATGATGCTACCTTGGACTTCAGATCTCTGTGCAAAACCCGCTTATCGTGGATATGATTTGCACCGGCGCACATTTGAGCAAACCACTTCAAGATCTGGAAAAAAAATCTGAAATTAGAACAAAAAACTCTCACATGATTGTCAAAATAAGCCACATTTAGGTTAAGTCCTACATTATCGATGCAGAACTGGGTGGTTTTCTGTTTCCGAATCCTCTGGAGCAGATCTCCTCCTCTGCAGTACTCCATAACTATGCACAGGAGGTCATCAGCTGAGCAAACACAATCACATATCTTAAGCAGCAATCCAAACATAATCATAACTGCACGTCCTCCAAACTATCTTGTAATGAGTTTTAAAGGGAGGGAAGCGTGTGCGATTACCTTCGAAAGCCTCCCTGAAGGCCACAATATGAGGATGTTTCAATCTGGACAGCAGGACGGCTTCTTTCCTTGAATTCTCCAATTTGGACTGATTCTATAAAAATGCAAATAGAAACGAGGATGGCATTCTCTATTATACAAAACACAGTGCATCCACGTCTCAGTGCAGGCTGCTATCTGGGAGCTTATCTGAAAAGGCGCAAACAACATTTCCATATCCAACCCCAGGCTATAACATCACATTCTGGATTAAAATACGGCCTGCTAGCTTCTCCACGTGTAGTCGTGAAAACATATGATTATTGTTATTACTGCAGAAAGACTTCCTGCATTGAGGGGGGTCAACTCCATCACTATCTCTGTTTTCACGTACCTTTGGAAGCTGGATTTCCTTCACCACATATTGTTCCTGACTGTCTTTACAACGGACTAACACAGCTCGACCAAAGGAACCTTCCCCGATGACTTTGAGGAGTGAGTATTTCTCCATTGATTTAGTTTTTTTTAAATAAGGCACAAAGAGAGACCACGCAAAACGATATAAAGCAACTAGTTAACACAACGGAACATGTCGGTGGAGGAGTCACTTGACATTTATTGTTCTAGTCTTCATAATTCACAGGGATATTCTATTCAAATATCAATACACGTTCATTTGAAAAGACAAATCTACCGACTTCAGAACCGGCTGCTTGTTTGGAAGCTATTTCCGTGTTATTGTGTGACGTAGGCGACGCGCAGCCGTACTGCGCAGCGTGGCCGCAAGATGGCGGTGTACCCATTGGGTGTACCACAATCTCTAAATCGCTGATTGAGAAGTTCTCCAAATCAAGTAAGAAGAACTGAAAAAGAGTTTTTGTATAATATTGTATAATATTGATGTTATATGTTTATTTACCACTTTTTTTTTTAAAAAAAAAAAACACATTATATAGGGTTATTATGTTTAAATTATAAAAATACTTACCAATACCAAACGAGGACGAGTGTTGGTTTGGTCCAAGAATATAATAAGAAAAAGAATAGAACAGAATATAAGATTTTTATTGTTATTGTATATCGACGAAATTGAAAATGCCGTGCTAACAGCAAACATGGCATCTAAAAATGTAAATAACAAAGACTCTAATGATGGAAAGAGTAACGCTGTCAATAGACATGACGTCGAAAGTCGGGAGATTCGACTCTAATCGCTCATAAAGGTCTTCTTACGTTTAGAGGTATCTAAAATGAAAACTAAAAAAAAGATTTAAAGAACGCAGGAGTTGGTTTGCTGACACTGCATCCACGAGCGCTCGTGCTCAGAGCCCGGATAGCTCAGTCGGTAGAGCATCAGACTTTTAATCTGAGGGTCCAGGGTTCAAGTCCCTGTTCGGGCGATCGAATTTTTAAATTGCGTACTGTGATTTATGGTACAAATGTACCATCAGACATTACAGAAATAATAAATAACCGTCTGCTGTACCGTTCCTAAAAATAATTGTCACTTATATAAATCACGTCTTCCGGCTAATGTAATATAAACAATTCTCCCCAAACAGTGTATTATTTAATTGGTGTAGAGATTCTCAGTTTATTTATTATTAACTGAAGATGATTAGAACTGCACAGTATAAGTGCAGATGATCTAATCTGGTTGTCCTCTAACGGTTTTTATGTCTGGAGGTGATTGATTCAATAAACTATACAAATTATAAGACATTAGATACTGTGCACTCCTGCATCGCTGCAGGCATAACACGATACTGATAAAAACAATAAAATAATATATAACTAAAGCAACATTCAAGATTCTGCAAACAGATTTTGAACTCAGCCAAGAACGCAGTGGACCACCACTGTGCACAGGATCAGCATAAATGTTAAGTGTGTGTAACTTAAGCAGTTGAAACTTGAACACACACCGCGGTGTGGTCCTTTAATGTTCAGCAGAATTCCCCAAACATCTTGTGCAGCATAAACCGCGTGTTTCACAGCTAAACGGCCGCAAAGTGGGACCAAATTACTAACACTGGCCTCGTTAACTTCTGCTTTTCGCTCTTTTGGCAGGACCGGTCGCACCTATCAGCAAACTATCTTCCACAGGAGGGAAATAAAGGCAATAATGAGGTAAATATTGGGCATGATGCAAGAGTTTGTTCACAGCTCTCGGATTATGCTGCCCATGCTGTTTGGGGAAATGAGTTTCGCTCATTTAGTTTGGGAAGAAGTCCTGCACAGACCTCAGCAGAGCTTGTACTGATAAATGTGTGGGGAACTGCAAATAATTTAGGGAAACTGCACCTTAAGACGAGACAGCCATAAACTCTTGACTTTGCGCTGTAGAATTTAATAGAGCAGAAGGCATAAGTGCAGTCACTTTTAAAACGGTAAAATATTAAGTACAGAAACAAGAAAACCAGTAAATAAACAAATGCAGCTGGCCACCGTGCGATAAAGCTCTGCAGTTTTTCTATGAGAAACATTTTCCCACTGATTCATTTTCTAATTTGAACATTCAATTGTGTACTCATAACATGTGGAATCAGTCAGATGCCGTGTCTAGTTTGTGCATCTTCATAAATGACAGATGGCTGACTGAGAGGAAGCAGCTGCGGGGCAATAAAAGTTCAAAATGAATGACGTTAAGATAATCGAGGGTAGAGGTTTCTCAATCCTTGGGGTTGGACCCACGTGGGCCTGCGTGCCACGGTCACGGGAGACTTCTACAGTACATAATACATATGCAACGCTTCAGTCGTGCTCTTGAAAGAGAATGCAGAAATGTGCCATCCTCACATGGCGGCTTGATGAAAACTCCTCGAAGAAAGTCCCGCACCAGTGACAGCGCTATAAGTTTTAAAAGATTGTTCCCTTTGTCGTAAAAATCTGTCATTCTTAAGCTCCGTTTAAATTTTTTATGTTAGACATTATAAGTGATGTATGTCTTGATGTCTCGCCAGTCTAATTTCTAAGAGATGCTTGCACTATATTGGAAGCCATCAAGTGTCCTTTCACATGGGCGGTTGGAAATTCACTGTCTGAGAAGGTGAATATTTAAGTCCATCAGAGACCCATTAAAAACCCCAGACACATATAATACTTAGTGTTTAAATATAAAAAAATAATAACGTGTACTGTCTGCGTATGAAATACTGTTACAATATACTCTGACAACACTGTGTTACTCTGGTGACACATTTTAATGCATCAGATAAATTAACACAGCGGTGGTAAATCTTGCCCTGTGAGAAATTAGATAATGAAACATTAAAGAAGTAGCCTAGCTCCAAACAACTGGATCAATGCCAATTTTGAGCTGAAAAGAAAAGGATGAGTTCAGTGTCGTGTCACTGGCGCTGCTTTGTGGACGGTGAAGGTCGATTTTTTGGGGACGATCCAAACTTTGCCCGAGGTTCAAGGTCCGTTTGAGCGCCATAAACTGAGATTTTATCACCATCTGTGGCGCTCATCCTCGACATAATTATCTCAGGTGCTGTCACCTTGTCCCTCTTCTTCCGCTCACTGTCCCTGACGTTGTTTATCAGTTTATCTCTCGCAGCGTTTTTTTTTTTGGTTTTTTTTGGCTTTCGATCGGGGCTGCCTTTTCCGCTGAGGCGACAGAAACAGTCCGAACTCAGATCCTCAAACACTCCATCACAGGCATGAGGCCCGCATTCAAGGTCCTGGTAATTTAAAGGAACGCGTGTATTATCAGCAAAATAAAATAAAAGTAAGCAAAGTGAAAGTACTGGATCTGCACAAAAAGATCCAACTGTGATTGATTCGTCGTTATATCTAACAAACCAGAGTGGGAAATGAAAGTGTGCTACATAAAAGTCGGGCAAAACAAAAAAAGGGAGTATCAATTTAAACTTCTGCCATAGGGGATGGAAGCTGCTTAGCTCAGAGTCTGAGAGTAGACCTGAGGCCCGAGGGATCTACTGTGCACAAGACCATGTCAGACAGGTAGATGTCAGGTAGACCAATAAGATCATCTGATACTGAAAAACAAAGCAGCCACTTTAAAACAGGACCAATGTGATTGCTCATTTAGGTCCAGATAGGCTCAGTGGAGGTGGTCTGACTGTTTCTTTAGACAGTATAATAGTGCAGTGGTTCTCAACCTCTGGTCTAGCCCCTCCAAAGGGCCACAGTGAAAATCTGAGAGTAGTGACATGGATATCAAAGAAGAAAACTAATTTCTGTTTGTTTTGTTTCTGTACTTTTGTGAAGCCGAAGCCAGGCTAACAAAAATCTAGGATGCAACTAAAGACATAAAAGGTCACCGGCAAAAGTGGGTCTGCGTGGCACAAAGAACATGTGTCAAAACCACAGGTGAGGCCTTCAGATTGAACCGATAATTCAAGAAAAGCAAGGGGGAATACAACCAGGTGCAGGTGAAACTAATGAGGGCTGTGTTAAAACACAAAGGTAAGAACAGGAAGTGAAACAAGGGACACTTGATGAGACTTCTTTTCAAAGCAAAGGAGGAATTCATCAACAGCAAAACCCAGAACCATGACATCCAGACTGGTGACCCGTCCAGGGTGTACTCTGCCTACTCTCTTGGACAAGTGGGTACAGAAATGAATGAATGAATTGAATGAACATCCCATTGGTGGAACTGCTTCAACATAAACTAGAGATTAATGGATATTCTGAAATACAATGTTAACAGCCCTCAGAAGAGTAAATGTACGCCTACGAGTGAGTAAATGTACCGTGGTACTTGCCATGTCTAAAAAACACTTAAGCTCCACCAATTCTCAGAAAACCTTGATGGATCGCGTGCCAGCAGATGCTTTAACATCCAGGATGATGTGAACATTATGGACATTAGTGAGTAAAATCCCAGGAACCTTAACAGCGAACATCAGCCCTGCAGGAAGTCTTCTGCAAAAGACACAACACCGTGATTATCAGTTACCTCATCCAGACAGACAGACTCAAACCTGGAATGTGTTCTCACCAAGGAGGTATGATGAGGGAAATATAACACGAGAGGATCATCTGAACAACTCTTTGACAAAACCGAAAATCAGCAGCTGGAACCAGACATCGTTCTCTGACACTGAGCAAAGAAAGTTGCCGCAAAGAAGATCATACAAAGATGTGATGGAATCAAGGCTGACTGAAAGTCATTTATCATCTCAGCAGATCAGTGCAGGCCTACTTGTGGTTCCTAGAATTTCAAAAAGTAGAAAGGGAGGTAGAGCCTTCAGCTATCAAGCTCCCAGTTTAGTTTCGAGAGACATTCCACCTCTATACTTTTATGGTCAGGCTTAAGGCTTTCCTTTTTGATCAAACTTATAGTTAGGCTTGGCCTTCTCTCTACTGCCATCAGGTCGGCGTTTCTGATGCCTGAGGACAAAGATTGAGAGGATGAAGAAGAGTTTCTATCCACATGCCATCCGTCTACTCAACTCTGAGCCTTAACTGGACTTAAATGCCACTGCACCACTGCAGTTTATTCATGCAGCTGCTAAATACTGTAAATATTTTTATTCTATTTCTCTTATTCTCATTTTTATTCTGTTTATCTCAGCGTACATTACACCTATATTGCTTAGCTTGTGTGTAAACTACTGTTTTACTGTGGTACGTATTTTCTTTTACTACTGGCTGCAGGTACTCAACCATCCCTTAGTTATGCTGCAATAGACCTAGGCTGCTGGGGGACAATGCACCGAGCACACATGTCCTCTACTCTTGTCTCTCTCTCTCTCACCGAGCTCCTGTCCTCTGATTTCTTTTAGCTGGCACCGAGCTCCTGTCCTCTAATTTCTTTTCTATCATTACCCATGCAATTCTGTGGTATTACTGTACAGCATGTTAGCATGTTACCTGCTGTGTGTCCCTTTCACCCCGGCGTCCAGCCCTAAACAACATATATACAGATGAAACGTAACTCAAAATATATATTTAAATGTGACCCCTTCATAATCAACTGATTTTTGGGAATAGACTGTAATTTAACGTATTTTCTAACTGATTAGAATTACCTTTATGTTGTAGTTTAATTCAAGCAACCAGATGTGCGCAAAAATCTAAAACAAACACTAGAGGGCGTTAAAGGGGAAGTACTGTTTTTTACAACCTGGACCTTATTTCTGAAATAAAATGCGATCGTTTAATCACACATATCACTTTGGTGTCATTTGGAGTCATCCGGACAATATTTAGGTCCGTGTATATCCATATAGTGGGAGTGAATGGGGCACCAAACGCAGCATCTAAATAACACATTATCTGCTGCGAAATTCGTTCATTTCAACAATATTTTGTTATGATACGCTAGTGCTATTCCCCGTTGAGTCCAGAGTTACCTGTTATCATCATCCGGGTCTATAGATTAACCTACTTACCTCTGACCTGGATGAAGTCATCTCTTTTTTGTTTTTGTTTTTAAGGGAAATAGCTAACTTTGTGTCGCAATCCGTTTATCACTGCACATGCGATTGAACGTTACCATGAAACACATCTGGTGAAAATGCTGGTGGAGGGTTTTTTGTTTGCAACTGAGCATTGCATCTAGCTCTGTGACAGAGAGTATTACTGTTAATTGTTCCGAAGAAACTTGACTAAACAGCGCGTTAAAGTTCCATCTATTGTTACAGATAATTAAATAATCAAGGCTGGATTCTTAAAGAAGATTTCAGCTACTGTTAGCTTGGGTACGTAGGCTATTTTAATCATTTACAGGGAGTTGCTGGTAACTGATAGATGCTGACATTCTCCGAGCACCCCTGGGAAATCTCGGCGACGGGCGAAACCCATCATGTGACTAGCGTGTTTACACGATCGCGTTAGAGAAATAATTTGAAATCCATTTCAAACTGCAGCAGATACTTTTGCGGCGGAGGATAAAAGACTCAGCACGTTTCCCCCCTCTGAGACTTGTGCTCTGCAGCGTCTTGATGGCAGAGGTGATTACACAGAAACAGACCCTCAGTGTTGTCGTGGCAATTATTAGATAGGAGCTCGGAGAATGCTGCTCTTGCATCTTCTCTGCTTATGTGGTGCGTTACAGTCGGTGGCGCTTCCATAGGGTCTATAAGAATATGTGCTGTTATGTTCAGTCTCTGCAGGGAGGAAAAAGAGGACTTATGAGCTTTATACGCAACAGAACTCCGTGCAGGATTTCAGGAAAAGTGTGTCACCTTTGAGGAGCTCACAGACTTGTTTTCATTCCTCGAGATTGTGCCTAGACGTACAGTTTCATATCCCTGAAAATGTGTGATGCAGTACTTGTGAGCTTTAGGTATTTATAGAGTAAAATCCATACATGCCGGCAATTCAAACAAGTGAGAACATAAACGTCTAGCAGCTACGAAGCTGTTGCAGCCAGGTTTCACCCAGCTTTAAAAGCTCTGCTGCTGCCTGAGCTTCAACCGAAGCAGCTTTGAAAGGTGAAGTCAGCCTACACCCAGCAGTTTCTCATTGATGCTAACTGCACATAAGGACTAGGTCTGTCACGGCAAACCAGAGCTGCTCCTTTCCTCTCATCCCTCGGCGGCAGTCGTCTCTTACCAGGAAATAATTTGGAGGAGCTGATGAAACGAAGTGGTGTAGAGGAGTGGCGAGGCGGCGCGGAGGCCGCCTGAGAGCTGGCTGTTTATCTCATCATGAGAGAATGAGACGGAGAAAATGACATGTTACTGACTGCGTGGGCCGGACCCACGGGTTTCTGTTATTAGGCTGCTGATGTCGGTTGGTCAGATTTGTTTTTGAAATCAAACGGAAAACGGAGATAAGTCGGGGGCCACATGTGCAGCGTGCTTAAACCTTTAAAGACTATAACAGAGACGCAGTCCTGATATTAAATAGATCTATATTTATGTTTCTACGGCGATAAAGGTTTTAATATTAAACTCATTCACAGCCATATTAAATCCACACAGGCAGATTGAATTATTCTGCCTCATTAGACTCTCTTCCGACTCTCCTGCTTTCTTTCTGTTTCACGTGTTCTTGTTTGCCCAACGCGGGCTAAAGATCAGCTGATGAGTTTTTAAGAGGGACAGGAACACGGAGGCAGGACAGCAACCCTGTTTAAACAAATGTTTGAAAGAAGCTGGATTTGATGTGGGCAGATGAACATGTGGGCAGGTCTCTGTATTCTTCTTCTTCGTCTGTTCAATGGATTTATTGTTCTCAATAATGTGGAAAAAGAGAACCTGTTCTTCTTCTTCTTCTGTTATATCTCTGGCAGATTTAACGCTCCACAGCTGGCAGAACAGCTCTGTACATGTCGAAAAATTTCTATTGTGATTGATTTTGTTTTGGGACATGTCAACACAATGGTATACTTCATCAGATGATTGTATTTAGCGTCCATGTGAACAGATAAGATGGAGTCTCTCAGTGAAGTAATGTTCACATAACCCACTGTTCATAACTTGCTGGGACACTTGAATTCAACCTTTGATAACATTATTAGTCTCATATGAGACAGGAGACAGGAGAAGTACATTAGATGGATTGACTATGGTGTCGTGTAGAGGGTGGTGGACATTGTTCACGATGGCCCGGAGTTTGTTCAAAGTCCTCGGCATCTGCCACCGATGTCAGGGACTCCAGCTCTGCCCCTACCCCAGCCACGAGGTGTCCTTCTTCTTAGTGCTGCCTCACCAGCACACCACAGTGAAGTGGTGGTAGAAGTATGGTAGAACATGTCCAGCAGCTTCCGGTAGATGTTAAACGAGTCTGGACTGTTAGCCGACCAGTCCAGTTTGTGAACCAGATGTAGACCAAGGTAGTTATAGGCCTGAACCACCTCTACTCACTTCCTGTTGGTGGTTACACACTGCAGTTGAGGGCTGAACTTAGGGAAATCCACTACAGTCTCCTTGGTTTTAGATGAACTGATCCAAAGGTGGTTCACTCCTCACCATGAGACGAAGTTGTTCACCAGATTCTTGTACCCCTGCTCTTGTCCATCCAAGACACACACCTCAATTGCAGTGTCATCTGAGAACTTCTGCAGGTGACATGACTCTGTGTTGTACTTGAAGTCCGAGGTGTGACATGTTCTGCTAGGAAACATTTGGGCCTGGCATTCATCTGTGTGGATGTTACTTAGACATGTAGCACCCACCTAGCCCAGACCAGGCACCACGACCCAACGGCAATGAGACTCCTTGATGGCAGCAGCCATCCCCAGAAGGATATAGCCTGACACAAGCACACACACACCATTGTGTTGACCTCCCATCAACCCATAGGACCCAAAGGCCCCCACTAACAACATACTGCTGCCAGACACTACCCTCAGAAGGCCCATGTCCATTCTCTGAGTCACAACTGTTCTGGAGGCCATATTATGCCTGATCGGTGTATCTGCTGGCATAATCTGGATTTAATTAGTGGGAAAGCTCCACCCACTCTTAACCTGAGACGGTGTAATCATCCAGAAGTGAAAATGTGCAGGTATGGTCCATAAATGTTGTTTAAAAACTAAGCAGTCATACTCAGCAGACAAATATCGCTTAAATATCCCCTCCCGGTATCAGGATTTACCTTTTTCTGAGTTCAAACAAACTTCTCATTTAGAAGCCCTGCTACCCACAGCCTCCCTGTATCCCTGAGGGTGAACCAGCGAACCCTGAGCTGTAATCCATCCACGCCTGTCTGCCAGCTTTGAACCTCTGATCCTCTGCGCCGATTCGGTTTGTCCGGCTGAACGTTACCATGGATTCCCTTTACCTCCCCTGTCCGCATTAACATGGTAATCGTCAGAGCTAATTTGCAGTTCCTTTAAGTGGAGTGGTGAAGCACAGCTGGAAACAAAGAACAGACCGTGCGGCCAGAATTTGATTTTTAATCGATGAGATGGAGTGACTTCAAAGATTTTCATCCTGAAACTAATTGTGGTTCATTTACATCCCAGATGATATACTTCACCTGTAGACCTCGGATTATTATTGAGTTGCCTATTATTGAATTTCTTTTCTCAGTGGTAGCAGTTGTGGCTCACTATCTTGCAGTGATATACTGTACATCTTTATGGAAATTTATTATAGTAGTACTAAATCCCTTTTAAGTGGAGTTGTCCTTAAGGGCAGTGATTAGCTCACAAGGGGAAACAAAGGTAATAATTAGAAGGAATCAATTGATGTGGATGCATCTGTCAGGCTTCCTTAAATAACAGCATCCCTGAGAGCTGAACGTACAGAAGCCACAGGCAAACAGACGAAACACGAGCAGGCCACGAGGACATCTTCACTGATCCGACGCCACGGACACAGTGAGGCCTCGTGGGCACCGTTACCATAATTTCAGCCGTATTAAACGAGACGCCGCACACTTCCCAGGTCTGTAAATCTGTTAGTATTCATATGGCGGTTCGTTTGCGCTGATGTTTTCTTCCCCTCCTGGCATTTTCCTTAAAGGTTAAAGAAAATTAACGGGGAAATAAAAAGATGACGTTTATTGTGGGCTATTTTTTTATTTTGATTCACCCCAAGTGCACTTGCCAACTTGATTGAGATAGCGTGACTTTAGCTGACCTTTTAATGTATTTATTATATATTTATTTATGATCCAGGCAGTAATCTGACTGGTCTGTTTTTACACTCACTTTTCAAGCTTGGTTCTCCTAAAGGGCCAGTTCACCCGATTTAATGTTTAATGTTCGACTTGACAATCTTTGGTTCGTTCAAAAACTTTCAAAGAGGTGAAGCGTGAGCTGAACTGAGGCAGATGAGGGTGGGGGTGGGTGGTGGGGGGCAGACAGCTCACTACCTGAGACATCATCCACCTGTCACTGGATGCAGCAGCGCTCTACATTATGCAAAACCGTCAGCCTTGAAATCACTTTAAACATTAAGATTCACTGCAGTTGTCAGGGACATGTAAATTAAAAATGGAGCTATATATTCTATATATACTGTATACACCGATCTACCACAACATTAAAACCACTGACAGGAGAATTCCAGTTCATGTTCTGCTGGGAAAATTTTGATCTGGCATTCATTCATTCGTGTGGATGTTACTTAGACATGTAGCACCCACCTAAACCAGACCAGGCACTAGAGGTCGACCGATAGTGGATTTTTGAATGCCGATATTATACCGATAGTTTGGAGCAGGAAAAAAACGATAACCGATTAATCGGCCGCTGAAATATGATGCACGTTTATGCTTGTTGAACTAGTGGTACTTATTGCCTCTGCGAAGGAGGTTATGTTTGTTGACTTTCAACTTGTGAAGGTTTTATTTCACTTACAATGACACGTGTTGTCGTCCAGTCGACTTGTCTTCTCCAAAGATCACTTAACTCCTCTCTGCTGCCGCTGCACACGCTGCGTTTCTCTCTCTCTCTCTCTCTCGGCGGAGTTTTTTTTTTTTTTTTTTTCAGAGAGAGACCGAGAGCAGTGCAGGGAAGAAGCAGTTATGGCACTGTGGAAAAAATGGCAGCTATCGGCAACTATCGCCGCCAAATTCCGCCTATCGGCGCCGATTAATCGGCCAAACTGATTAATTGAGGTCGACCCTCTACCAGGCACCCCCACCCCATAGCAATGACTCAGCAGGACGCAGCCTTACACAACCACACACACAAAAATGCTTTAGGAACAACTAAAAAAACATGAAGAACATGTGATGGTGTTGACCTGGCCTCCAAATTCACTAGATCCCAAGCTAATCAAGTATCTGTGGGATGATCCACATAGGCCCCCTCCCCTCAAAGGCCCCCCACTAACCTCATTCTGTTGCCAGACACCACAGCACACCCTCAGTAGGCCTATGTTATAATGTTATGTCTGATCAGGGTATATATACAGTATATATATATATATATGTATATATATATATATATATTTCTGCTAAAACGTTGGGTTGGACATTTTAACACGAATGTCTGCGGGAATTGACTCGATTTGTGAAGCCAGCCTCAAGTGGCCATTTGAGGAACTGCATTTCATTTTTTATCGCTTCAACGCTGGATTTATTTCTCACTCTCACATGTCGCCACTTGCTCACCACGTAAAAAAAAAAAAATAGATAAAAAAAAATCATAGCGCTCGCGGCGAACCAGTCAGTCTGGATTCACATCAGTTACGACAGCTTCGGCATCCCTTCATCCAGCAGCTGACGAGAGCAGCTGTACTCCCCAGTTACCACACATCGTGCATGTTTTAAGACAATCGGACGCCGCCCACTCGTAACGAGGCCTCACGTTGAATGGCACACCCTGTCAGTCTGGGGCACGGGCGCTACGGCTTGACCCCAATGTGTCTGCCGCTGCTGATGAGGCATCTGTTTGACACTCTGTAACAATCACCGCTGATATCAATCAGCACGGCAGATCAGAGGGAGAGAGAGAGAGGGGGAGAAGAAAGCGGAGGAGCCGCGCTATCATATCAAACAGTACTGAGAGAAATACTTCTCAAGTGTGGCTGGAGAGGAGGGGGCATTGCCTATTATCTGGTGGGTGCAGAGCATTGTGTGAGAAAATGGGCATGCTAATGAAGGCCAAGCACATGCAGAGCAGCTGCATTGTAAATGAGCTGACTTTGAACACTTGGATATGGTGTTTGTTAATCAAAAGTGGAAAGAAATAGCTAAAAATAGTGAGCTGCAGCTCTCAACACATTTACAGCTAAGGTTACTGCTAAGAAAACCACTACAAAGGCAGCGTGAACTATGAGATACCTCTTGACGTTAAGCTGATGGCCTGATGGATGCAGAGCTCCTGCATTTCCCAGGGTGTGATCACATCTCAGGCTTTGTCTGGACGACTAGCGTGAAGCTTTGAAGCTGAGAAACGCGATCAAAAGACAAAACACTCAGGCTTGAGGTCGTGAGGTTTTCCTCATCGATAACAAGGAAAAAGTCAAATTCACAGCTCTGTCTGCCCTTATCCCCTTTATTGATTCGGCAAAAAAAAAAAAAAAAGAGAGAATAAATGTCTCCCACATGTAGCGAACAAGATCAAGAAGCCATGGGAAAGGCTTTTTAGGAATGCGAGTTCAGGCCCCGTTCGTTTTGCCTCAGGGGCGAAGTCCGAGACTGGGAAAAAAAAAATTAAAAAAACACTCCGGAGTTTCAATAAACATTTATTTACAAAAACCAAAAAATAACCACGAAGAATAATTTGAGAGTGAATACAAAACATGTGATAACATGATAAAATACATTACCATACACAATGTATAGCCTATCTTATGAACGTGTTAAATAAACTCTGCTTAGATTATTATTTTTTTATTATTTTTTTTGGGATATCTGAAAAGTGGAGGAAGCAGGCAGCCAGTGTTGGATTGCTTTATAGGGATTATTGCATTTCAGTTCGTGTTTAAGGCAAGAATGAGACACGTAGAAGAGACGGAAACACTTCACGTAACAATGAGGCAATATTACTTTTCTGTTCGTCACGGGGCACACTACCACATAAACATCAATGAGAGAAGGAGAGGAAGACAATGAAAGACAGAATATTCTTTTCATTAAAGAAATAGTCATGTAACAACTTACAAATAGGGTTGGTCCATACATTTTTCATTTAAGAACAGCTTTTAAGAGAAGAACCAGTTTTCAAAGCCGCGCGTGTGTCTGTGCTGCATTATGAAACAGTCCCTGCAGTTGTCAGATGAGTAGTGTTCCATGATGTGCAGAGCACCATAATGACTTGATGTCTTTGGTGCCTGATGTGCTGTACTGATGTGAGTCCACAGAGTCAGAGCCCTCTCCCTTTTGTCGTACCGCCCGAGGTCTCCATCTGTCCCCGTCTCTCTGGTTCCGTCGTCAGTACGGGTACTGCTTCTGCCTCTTCCCCGCGAAGCAGGACAGGATGGTGCACAGCAGCATGGCAGCCGCCGCTCCGGCCCCTGTGCAGTAATACGCCCAGCCGATCTGGCAGGAACCTGTAGAGGCAAGCAGAGGGTTCAGGAGAATATCTTCATTTGATCAGAGTGTCTGTCAGGAAATACCTGTAATACACGTGCTAGGCAGTACAATAGGTCGAGATGGGTGCTACATGAAGCAACATCCACATGAATGAATGCCAGGTCCATAAGTGTCCCAGCAGGAACACTGAATTGTCACAAGATGGTCAATGTTATTCATTTCTCCAGTCATAATGTTGTGGCTGATATATCCCAGTAATTTATCTATCTTGTAGGGATTGTAGATTGTAGATTGTAGATTGTAGAACCTGAATCCAACAGATCATCCATGTCCTGAACGATAAGCACAGAACACAAAGTCACCGGCCACTTCATTAAGTACACTAGAGTAAATGAAAGCATTCTATAATAGCAGTCGTGCACTAAATCTCACCTTCATGAATGCTATGGTATTCTACATGTTGATTCAACATGTGGTTTGCATTTCTATTGAACTGTCTTGTGCTGTGCAGACATGTGTTTTTATTTGGCAACGCCCCACTGTAATCACTTTAGTGAGCTAAATAACACAGAAACACGTTTGTCTGTACACTCTTAATGTCAGTGGGCCCCGATCCATGCCAATGCACGAACCGTGCAGGACCTCTCCCTACTCAGGCCCTGGGTAGTCAGGTCCCCTTTCCCGCCCACTACCACGCCCATGGGGAGACCTACACAACACTAGGAAGCGTCCTCCAGATGCATCAGAATGCATTCGTTTTCGCCAGTACCTAATGAAGTGGCCTGTGAGTGCACTTTAATCCACCTTTAACGCTGAGTTCAACACGTTGGCGTTAAGCACGGAGAATGCTGTGAACTGCTTAACATTTTTTTGCATTTCCCGTCTTCATGTGGAAAACAGTTAGCACTGTTAAAACAGAGCATCAGAACATAGTTTAACAACAGTGTGGTATGTGGCAAATGCACAATACGAGACGTTTCTCTGGGAGGCACAACAGCAGGACGGCACGATCTGCTGACAGCAAAAAGCTCTTCATTAAGACACATCTATGATAAGGAAGGAATTATGTGGATTATTAAACAGGATCCGACTGATTCTGTTTTTTTTTTTTTTTAATAAATCGCTGTGGCCATCAAGACCTCTCATTATAAATATCACATTTTGTGAGCGTGTCTGACTCATTTCAGTTCTCTAATTACCAGCTGGCTCGTAGGAGGAGGAAGCGTCACATTAACAAATCATATCAGCTGCCGTTCTCACTGCGGAAATCTGATTTCAGCGACCTAGAGCTGAAAATACTTATTCCTCAGTGTCTCATTGTTGCGTCGCCGCAGTTTCCCAGAATGTGCATGCGCTTTATCCGTGCGTTAATTAAAACGAACGATGCAGGAGGATTGAATTTGAAAAACATGTCGAGCATACGTTTCTTTAATGTCTGATTGTTCATGATTAATGGACGGGAGATGAGTTGGGCTCGGATGTGGCGTGATTTGTATGAAATCCACGGTCCGCGCGGGAGGCCGTCACCTTGCTTCTCGCCGCAGCGCTAACAAGAACGAGGTGAAGCTAATTTAGTTTGCCAGTGGCGCCTGGACGGATCAAAACGCACTTGTTAACAATGATTTATATGAACAAAGGGCCCGCTCTTTCAAAGAGGAAAGAGCACAAAATGAAAACATTATTACTTCTGCTGACGTGCTCTGAAATGTTAGTAATTAAGATGATATGTTTGAGGAGTTAAGTGCTCGAGAACTGGATTTTGATGCCGCTCCAACGTCTGCCTGCTCACACACAGCCCTGTGTGTCAGCACAGATGTGTAATGCACATGAAAGAAAATGTACTACTACATAGTGCTACAGTGTGGGCTTAGTGGTTTAATATCTTTACACAGTTATTAACACGGTGACTGTTATTAACCGGGATTTATGACCTGGTTATTTTAGCTTCAAAGGAAGAGAACTACGTTAGCCTGATTCTATTTTGTCTCGTTGGCTGTAATTATAAAACACACACTGTTGTTAGATACTCCATCCCTCTGTTACAACATTTTAGATTACGGAAAGGGTAGGGACAACACTTGTTGTTTCTGAATGGACAGAACCTGTTCTAGCTTTCGCTGCCAGTCTAGAAATTACGCTTTGTGAACGGCCAGCTACGCGGAAGTGTAGACACTGTGATGCGCTTTGAGAGCAGACAACACGTACTGTCCACTCTGTGGAAAGAAGTATGAGTTGTTGCCAAATCTCTGCACGTCTTGCGGAAAGACATTTTTCAAAGAGGCCGAGGGGACGTCCCTACCCTGTCCGTAATTTGCAGCGTCTCCTCAGTCCTAACTGCTTTAACCGTGCTTTCAGGGTGCCACCAAGGGGCATGTTCATGATCGGTCGTGATGGCTTGAAAGCATATCAAGAATGGCATTATCTATGTCCTCTTTAAAAATATTCCTCTATTAATGGCATCTCGTACTCCAGTGCGGTTTAAAATTCGTGGACAGACACAGCGGAGTAGAAATAGGAAGTGACGTTGCACTGTTGGGTTCTGGCCAATCAGAAACAAGAAGTGTTGTCCCTATACTTTTCCTTAATCTGAAATGTCGTTGTGTTTTCTGTAATGTTTTTGACCTTCAGGGCCACCGTACTCTATCCATCCATCCATCCATCCATCTTACAGTGTTCTACTGGGAAACTTTTGGACCTGACAAATAGTTTGTGCTGCCTTTTCGAGGTGATGAGCGAAAGCGTTGTAGTCATACACATTACCTAAGCACTGCTACATTGATCCACAACAAAATAAGTTTAAAGGACGAACAGTGATTGGCTCTAGGGTGAAATATGCAACACGGTGCAATACTTTGAATGCTAGCTCTGGTCATCCTTTTCTATCCATTATCAATCTCCCATGCGCCAGGCAATTCCTAGCATCACCTGCTCTTGTTTTTAATCATCTTCAGATGATGTATGCATGCATGAATTCATCTGCTCTCTCCTCCTCCTCTCCTCCCTTCTCCTCTGCCTGCTCATCCTCCCTCTTTATTTGGTCTCGCTACCCAGTGGGTCCCCTCATAAGAGTTGTCTCCTTCTCAAGGCGTAGCCCAGGGCCATTCGGCGTAGCCTAATGATGGAGAGGTGCACCTCCCCAGAAATGTAAAGCTTGGTTTATACTCTCACAACCGGTCTACGCCGGCGAAAGCATTTATATCTGCGGGCTGGTGTGTCTGTCCTGTTCTGTAATTACGCCACTCCAATGCTATGCAGCCGCATAACACAGAGAAGATGGTGTGGAGGAGGCTGAAGAAGGGCGAATGTTTTGTGCTTGTTGTCCGGCCACTGGAGGCTCATTTAGGGGACTGCGGGACTAGATGCCTTAACCTACGCACGTAGCTGGCGCCAGTGCGAGCCATTTATACTTGTGCGCACTCAAACATTGTGCCTTTTTTGCCAGTCGGGTTCATTTTTCTTTCTATTTCCTTTTCGCTTATACAAATGTTTGTATCTCAGAAACTCATCAGTTAAGCTTTCCTCCATGTGTTCAATCTTTATTGATCCAAAAGATGGAGAGCAGCCTCAAATACTAAAGTGGAATCACAGCTCTTTTCGCCTGCGTTACCGCGACGAACGTCACGTCGGACTACAGCGTTAGGGTCTGGGCTGTCTGATTTCAGCATGCAAGGTTACGCCAAAGGCTATGACGTGGCGGCACAGCGACTATAAACCAAGCTTCACTTTGCATCGTGGAACATCGTGCAACGTACGCCGCAGCAGATGTTGATCCACATTTCTTTGACTGCAACTCCAACGTAAGCCGAAGGCCAGTTGTGGGAGTATAAACCAAACTGGCCAGGAAAATGTCGCCAAGTGCTCGCTCTTAGGGTTTCAAGCTCTGTGTCCAGAGACAATATGGATTCCTGTTAATGCTATATAAATAAAATGCAGCTGAATTAAATACCTAGTTGAGAGACTGCAGAGACATTCACTGAATAATTACTTCCATCTACAACAACAAGCCTTTTCATCCTGGCACCCAGTCCAATCATGAGTGATTCAAGGTTGAATCTTGCCTCTTTTTAGACCCAGAGACCCTAAATTATTTCTCCCTGTGTTGTTCCGACATTTGATATCCTCAATAAAATATTTTATACTAAGTAAATAAAGTCAAACACTATTTATTTGGCGTCAAGTAAAGCAGCAGCTGCGGCGCGAATAGTTCTTCCACCTCCCTGGTGTCTGATAAAGTCGCATAATACCGTCTGTGAGATCAGTCTTAAAATGCCAGCTGCATACAGAGCGCAAATTGAGGCTCCTGCTTATTCTCAGCACATATTTAGAGCTGTAAAACACTCCAGAAATCACCAGCTACCGGAGCTTCTGTTGACTTTTTATCATACATTTTAAACACCTGGAAATCGCATCTCTTCGCTGCGTGACAGCGCCAGAGACGTGAGTCTGGTTTCTAAAAAAAAAAAAAGCCAGAATGTCAAGTGTCAGATATAAAAACGCCGTTCTCGGTTTCACACCTTCTCATCGATTCTTCAATTCTGGGAGCAAAAATATTCAGCGAATGCACGAACACGATGGCTGAAAGGCTGAAAGGCTGCTTGCGTGCTGGATATTCGAGGCGCACATCTTACCTAGCTGAAAGTGGTCTGAGTTGTTGTTGCAGGTTTGTTTTACTTCCTCACTGTCCCATCCCAGCGGGTAGAGGGCGCAGCCGGATCCAATGAGCAGACCTGAGAACGAGATAAAGAGAAGGAGAGTCAGTCAGGTAACGAGATAAAGAAAAAAATAATCTCACAAAACGCAGCAGAAGGCTGAGAAGACACAGATTGGGAGAGGAAACCTGCAGCAAGGACAAACTCTAATCATCAAGGTGCCCGCTCAGCTCCTTGAGGAAGGCCTGCATTGTTTTGTAGGAGACCTTGCCTCCGTGGGTTTTCATAATTTAAGAATCTTTTCATTAATGCAAATGAAAATGCAAAGCAGCGAGCTGGTGTTTCTCTCCTTGCTCCGTGCAGATATCCGGCGAATGAATTTAAACCAGGGTTTTGGTGCGGATTCCTCGCTCTCTCTTCGCTTTGCGCTTTAATTAAAGTGATCAAAAAGACAACGAGCTGCTGTTCTGTGGGATTCTTTTCACCTTATCGACGGCTTCCAGCTGATACCGGCGCGTTTCGGGGACTTTTACCTGTGTGTAAACTGACACGGGCCGCGATTTTTACCACTTCATCACGTTTTTTTTTGTTTTGTTGTTTTTTTACTACAACAACACAAAGAACTCATTCGCCAGCAGTGCATAAAACTGCTGTAAATGAGCAACCAACATATGCAAATAGCCTGGTAATTTCTCACAGAGGCAACACTGGAAAAAAAACAAAAAAAAAACAAGCTCTTTTTTTCCCCGTGCGCAATAATTACTATAAAACTGTGGAAAATCCTTGAGGGAATGCTTTATGTCAGTGATTAAGGAGACTTATGTGTGTGCTTAAAGCTGCACACAGAGACAAGAGAAAAATCTAGTCAAAGCCATTACATTAAGGATTAATATCCTCAATATTTGCCAGAAGCCAGGTCTTGACAAGTTATTCCCTGGATGTCAAGGCCTGTCTCTTAAAATTACCCCGTGGGGGCCCCTGGTAGGTGGCTCTGCCATCACATTAGCTTAATCCCCTCCGATGTGTCTGGCCCGCTATCAGTTTTGGGATGTGAGGATGGCAGCAGAGGAGGGGAAGGGGAAGAAAGCGCTGCCTTCCAGTTTGATTACCCTCGCCATCCAGGACTGCCTTATTACATCTAGGCCAGATAACAAGCAGGAATTAATCCACACGCTAACGCAGATGGGCTCGACAAACTGGCTAACATCTGAGGTTGAGTGGGGAAAGTGAAAAGAACCTCTGCGTTTTCCCTCAGCCGCACTCTAAAGGGCGGTCACCGGCGCAGCCTCGTGAGGAGAAATACACTGACGACGGCGATGGAGGAAAATCAATTCAGTGAAACTCTGGCATATTGATGAGAATGAAGGGATATAAAAAGGCTTTGACCAAGCTTGTGTCATTACAGCTCAGGATCAGAGGCGATCCGGGGGATTTTCATATACCTACCAGCTCAACCGTTTCCCCCTCAGACCCTTAAGAGAACTTCAGACGAGTTTCAGCCACAGAAACCGAAAATTGCTGTCTTACAGCTGAGCAAGAGTAAAACAGCTGCGTTTGATGTAAAATCCCCGTTCACGCCGTCACAGCGGACGACCGTTGATCAGAAAAAACAAAGCACCAGGGTGTGCATTCAAGAGCAAACACCCTTTAAATATCCTCGGTTATATAATGTTATTGGATGTGTTTAGATTCAAATTTGTAACCGTAAAGACTGTAAAGCGCGCCAGCGTGGTAATGTATTCATGATTAATATTTAACAAAATCAAAAATTCCCTTTCAAGTGTGGTGTAATGCGGAGATACGGCGGCATGTAATCAAATTGAATTTCCTTGCAGCAAAATGGAAGAAGAAGAGGAAAAAAAATAGGCAGAAAGAAAAAGAGGCAAGATGTGTCTTTGTTTCCCAAAGACATTGTTATTCTACCCAGACAAAGTATAATATTTCCATTTGGTAAAATCAAGCTTCGTGGGGCTTCTCAATCACACTTTGATTAACGCATTTCTTAAAACCATAATGTTGTGTGCTCCAGAGAGGGGGGAAAAAAAGACTTCAAGAGCACAGTTTCCACATCAGGTCAGATTATGATGATGACAGGGAGCATGTGAAATTGACTACAGGCGGAGGAGGAATTATTTCCACAACAAGGATGAGAGCTGACTTATAGACGTATAGTTTTGGTGTGAGCATTTACAGGTTACTGCGACACTGCCATTAAAGGGGAAGTACTGTTTTTTTACAACCTGCACCATATTTCTGGCATAAAATACGGTCGTTTACTCACCCATATAACTTTTGTGTCATTTGCACTCGTTCAGGAGATAATTAGATCAACGTAAATCCATATAGTGGGAGTCAATGGGGCACCGAGACGCAGCCTCTAAATAGAGCGTTACCTGCCGTGAAACTCGTTCATTCTCCAATAGTTGGTTATGATAAGCTAGTGCTACCTACCTGTTATCATTGCCTGTAGATTGACCTACAGGTCTACTGACCTGGATGATGTCATCTCTTTTTTAGTTCTCATTTGTTTTTAAATGAAATATCTCGCTAACTTTGTTCCGTTTATCACCCATCTGGTGAAAATGCCGGTGGAGTGTTTTTGCAGCTGAAGACTGTGTCTAGCTCTGTGACAGAGAGTATTACTGTTAATTGGTTCAAAGAAACGTGACTAAACAACAGGTTCAAGTTCCATCTGCTGTTACAGATAATTAAATAATCAAGGCTGGGTTCTTAAAGAAGATCTCAGCTACTGTTAGCTTGGGTACGTAGGCTATTTCAGTCATGTGCAGGGAGTTGCTGGTAACTGATAGATGCTGAGATTCTCCGAGCACTCCTGGGAAATCTCGGGCGAAACGCAACGGTTGGCTTGCTTACATGTAATTTGCTACTGCTAGTTTTTTGCAACAATCTCTGAATATTTTTCAGATAGTGACTGCCAATGACACAAAAGTTATGTGGGTGAGTAAATGACTGTATTTTATTCAAGAAATAAGATCCAGGTTGCAAAAAACTGTAGTTCTCCTTTAAGACAGACTGCTAGCACAGGAACAAAAATCACTGAGGTGTAATCTGCATCATAAGTGGTCCCACGTTTCTCTTTTAGCTTTTATTTATTTCCCTTATATATTTATTTATTTATTTTACCCGGGATGGTTAATTCCATCAAATCCCATCCTCCACACTCACTATGTGGGTTATTGAAAAACCAAAGGTAGGGAGGCTGGTGACTGGGATGCCGGGAAAGAGATTACCAAGAATGAAAAAAAAAAAAAACTCCTTTCTTATAATGTTCATGAGCCAAGCTGTTAAGAGAGAAGTTGAGAGGAAACTACCCCAGGCTGTGATTCTGCATGCATGCTGCTGTAGACGGATACTTCATGTCCTTCCTACATCCTAAGCTGACACAGATACGCATCCATCGGCACAAATTTGCGGGATGTGAGGCTTTTAGCATGTGGCTGTCAGCTACAGCAGACTGCTGACCTCTTAAACTGCTGCAAAGCGTTCTCGTGACCTCCTATCGCACAGTGCGTAAATGCACTTATTGTTTTACGTGGCTTTAAATCCTGGGGCTGGATCGAGCTCAACTGAGGGGAAAAAAATGGCTTCACGCTAACTGACAGCATTACAACAATAACCAGCTTTTTAACTGCATGGAAAGAACGTAATGGATTCAGATTTGTGTTCCGCTATAAATTCTTCAGATTAATTTCACTTCTTACCAATTCCGTCTTCTGTGAATTTTTTATCGTCCCCCAAAAGCACAGAGAGGAAATCTTCCCTTTCAGACAACATCAACAACTTTATTCTGCTCTGAGCAGATGGCAGTCTGCAGGACCCGAGGATGGCTGGTGGATTTCACCAGAAGGCTTGTTCAGGAGCTATGCTGCAGCAACTCCGTGACACTGCACAACAGACAGCCGGGAAAATATGATAAATGTGAGAAATCTGCCAGCTTCCAGGCGCCGAGTGTGTCTGTGTGTGCCAAAGAATACTATAAAGAAATAACTAGTTCTCCTTCTGCAGCATCAATCACGACCTCGGGTCAAACTTGAAGACGGCCTCGGCTTTATGGGAGATCAGGAGAGGTTCGGGCGCTGCTCTGTCGCCACAAACCTGGGAGGTGTGTTTGTTTACCGCCTTCTGCCTACAACCACTGCTCGCAAATCAAAAAAAAAAGAAAGAAGAAGAAGCCAATTTTGGAGTGTTGTTTTAGTTTCTATGACAACCAGCTGATGCTTGATGGTGTCTGGCGCTGGAGGAGGTGAAGAGGAAGAGGAAAAGAGTCGGATTAAGCGCGCGGTGCAGGATATTAGAGGCCAGGAAACATTTCACAGATTGAGTTTCAATTGATCTCTGTGTGCTCATTATCAGAATGACTAGCCCAGGCCTAATGGCTTCTCTGAAAGGGCTCTTATATGAACTGGGGAAAGAGTTGAGTTAAATGGACTTAACCAAATGCAATCGGTCCCACATATCATTGTTCAATCCATAAAATCTGCTCTAATATAGAGGTCGATCTCCTGCCTCTCCTTGCCTCGGATTTCATCATCGCAGTTGCGCTCGCTTTTAGAAATTCGCTGCTTTAAAGAGCGCGCACAGACAAGTGTTTTATTCCATCAGGCCCGAGCAGTTGTTCCCCGTCTTTTTTTTTTTTTACTTTTACTTTCTGTCAACGCTTTTTACCTGAATGAAAAACTGCCCCCTTTTCATACCCCCCCCACCCCACCCCACAGTCTTTGATTTAGGGAGCGCTGATGCCTTTTGTCAAGCCTTCCTGCTCTCTGTCAGGACCCGAGGAATTTCTTTACCCTCCTTCGTGCCCCGAGACAATACCATTCAAGGTTATCATTCAAGAGGCCAAAGAGGACAAGCGGGGAGAAAAAAAAAAAAAAAAAAGCCGCTGCTAAAGCCGCTGAGAATTTAGCCGGGCAGGGAATTGGAGTCGGGATGTGCCTGAATGAGCTGGCTTAATGTAAGACATTCCCTTTTGGGCTCGGAGGATCATCCAAAAGAGGCAGGGAAATGTAAGAACAACCTGTGAAGGAAGCCCAGTGCAATGCCAAAACAAAAAAAGCCACCTTTAAATACCCTTCAGTCTTATTTTTACTCAAGACAATCAAAAAGAAACTGAAACAATGCAATGAATGCAAGCTGTTGTAATCGGTAAATGCTTCATTATCTCATGGTATGTGCAAAACATGTACAGACTCAAAATCATAATGAGGAGACGTTAACGTGTGGCTGACCTCATTCTCATTCCTCACTTTACTATCTTTAATCAGAAGCAGCCACAGGTTCCAAGTGTCACATCAGCCTAAACATCCTGTGCGACTAATCTGCTTGCAGAAACCACCCCTGCATGCCGAGGCAAGCGCCCCCCCCCCCCCACCACTTGAAACACAGGGCACACATCAACACGGGCCAGCCTTTCTTATCGTGTTTCGATTTCCCTCTGCCGTTCAACTTGCATCCTCCGGGCTCTGAGCGGGGCTAACTCCTCCGTGAGCGTTTTTCTCTGGCAAAAGCTGTCTTTTTCTTTTTTTTTTTTATGCGAAGCCGGAGGGTGTGTGTGTGTGTGTGTGTGTGTGTGTGTGTGTGTGTGTGTGTGGAGGGTGGGTGGGGGGTTTGGAGATTCAGTTTGAAGCATGCATGCAGTGGGAGATGGTGAGACGGAGAATGAGGGGGATGAAGAGAAAGAGAGGGAGAGAGGGAGAGGGAGAGGAGGGATTTAAAGAAAATATGTGATGTGCACAGTGAAGCATAGGAGTACGTGCAATGACTGGCACCGAGCATGGTATCACTCACTGCTTTGCTGCTCATTTACAAAGATGCTACACTCACCTGCCAAAACATTAGGTACACTATGTGAAATCCAATGCATTCTAGTGTAAAAGTCCTGCTCTCAATATTAATTTATGCCTATTTTAATGTTTAGTTCATGTGGAAACAGCAGCTTGAGGGCACAATGATGTGGCGGTTAGCATGGGTTCTCTCCGGGTACTCCGGTTTCCTCCCACTGTCCCAAGACATGCTGGTTAGGTGATTCTACCACCGACCTATCCAGGGCGTACCCCAGAAAGTGAATGAATGAAACAGCAGCAGAAAGGTATGGTCATATTGGAGGATGTAGCTTGTGGTGCTGTTAAACTGGACTTAATTAAAGACAAAGGTGTTTCTGTTGTTTAGTCTAGCCCATCTGACTAAAACGGGGTTGCCAAAATAATAGAAATGTATCAGTACAACACAATAGTACCACAAACCTTTACCAAGCTAGGATTTCATACAGGGCTGTTGCATTAGAATGCTTTAGGTTCAGCAGTGGTTTTGTCAATATTAGTCTGCTATTCAGTTACTGTTGTTGTTGTTTTTTATGTCTGCAGTCTTTTGTTGGGTTTTCTGTTTCTCCAAGATTCGTCTTCCCCCCGTCTTGAATATCAAACACGGGAAACTGTATCTCTGACCGGGCCAGTGAGATCGGAGCTCCGTGACAAAACAAATCTACTCATTCGGAGTGTGAGCATCATCTCCATGACGCATTTCCCACTCTCCTCTGTTTGCTACCGCCGGCCCAAGAAAAGGTCAGACGCACACAAACGGCCCTTTATGCCAAATTATTGAGTCATGTTCACGCGCGGGCTACGCTGATGTATTTGTGGGGCCATCTAGCATCTGTTTTGTGGTGTATTGCTTCTTTGTTCGTTTTTTTTTTTGTTAGCCTCTGAATGTCACCTACCCTCCGGGGCTTACTGATGATAGACTGATCTGAATTATAGTGCTTTACGCGTCCATCAACACACAGTTAAGTAGTATTTCATCGCAACACAAAAGCGTAATAGCCTCCAAATGTTTCCCTTCGTTTTACTCCAAAGAAGTACAAGGAAATTACGAAGAATTAAGAAAAACAAGTGTAATTTCACATAGCTGCAATCTGCTGTTTACTTCTGGGTAAATGTTGTGTTATGTCTGCAACTCCTACTAAAAAGCCTTTAGTGGGGAAATTAGGAATAGGTACCATATTTAAACTGCATTTAATTTCTTCTATGTCATTTTTGCACTTTATGTTTGACTACCCTGTTTTAGAATGGTTCATTCTCTACATATTTTGCAGAAGTTTGCAAAACTAATTAGCCGACGAGTTGGTGCTGAATCCAAAGAGAGCTGACGATAGCAAATGAGGGTACAAATAGGTCTGCAAAAGGTCTAAGGTTGGGAGTGTGCACAATAAAACAGAGGCATCAATGCATGGTGTAGTGCAATGAGTGCTGTTTAAGACCACCATCACAGTTTGCAAAAGGCTGAAAAGCCTAAATGTACGTCACAAGCACTGAAAAGTGTTGCCTTAAAACAAGCTGCCAAGACGGGACCTCTTCAGTCGCTAATGTAATCAGTCCTGAATAGAAAGTTCTCAGGAACAGGCCCAAAATAAGCTCCAAGACGATGCACGATGTACGTGCTGTTTGCTTGGCTTGTGCCACTCTCCCCCTCTCTCCGTGCCCAGTCGGTCATCAGTCTCCATCACCGACCCTGGGTGGAAAGAGCCGTTTGTGTTGTATTGATCTGTTTCGGTGCTTTTGCTACAGGCGTTCTGTCAAGAGCTTGCCTTATCTAATCACACCCTTCATTTGTCGCACAGTTTCCGACCACGGCCAGTAATTAATAAACACACCAATTACAAGAGCGGAATTAACTCGTGCTTCATTAGGCAGTGGTCAGAACGCCATTAGGTCTACGGCTCAGCAGAAGCGCAGAGCGGGAAATCATGCACAGGCTGGGGCATGCTAACTACGTAGCGAATAACTTTGGAAAGAGAAAATCCTTCTCTGTGCTTTTCACACCAGGGTGCAGAGATTTTATCTACGTCTCACTGTTTCCAGTGACTAACCCGTGCCTCCCCTGCAACCTCAGCCATGTCTCCTCTGATCTCATATTGCAAATTGGACATTCTTCCCCCTCCTTTCAGCAGAGTCAGAAAAAAACGTGAGGGGAACAAGGGAAAGAATTCGGCATCCAGCATCCGAGAGGGGAAATTCCTCCTTAAGCTTTTCAAAAATGCGTTGTATACTTTTACCTCTCTCTTGTAAATCTAGTCACTCATGTGCTAAACTAGTGTTGGAATCCAAAGCATGACAACAGTAAAAACACTGAGGTCTGTGGTGGTGTCATAGAAAGACTACCCACGCCAACGTCAGGGGACTGCTACTAAACTCCGCCGGTATCAGTTTAATGCATTTTTCTTCAAAATCCATGGGAAAGATTAGCTTTTGAAACGTCTCGAAATGTTTTAATGACTTATGATCAATGAGGTTTGGTGGCAGGGTGGTGGCAATAAGCAGCGTACACAAGTAGAAGTTTAAAACGCGCTAAAAAGGGGAATATGTTTATAAAACTGCATCAGTGGCAGCTTGGGGTTTCTGCTTAAAAAGCGGTGGCTTTTCCATCCATCAGGGAAGCGAGTCAAGAGAAGAAGAAACAGAAGCGAGTCAAGTGATGAGCACAACAAAGCCCCAGGGTGTGAAAATCCTCCTCTGGGTAAGATCGACTTCATAGGGTCCTATAAGTGTTGCTCCTCTAACTGGGTCATGTCTGAGAAGCGCCCTCCTCCCACTGTCAGCCTGACTGAAAGGCATGACAGCAGGCCACGTGTCCACAAGTCAGCGTACAGTATACACCTAGAGCAGCACGCTCCCGTCTTAATCACCTTTTATAATGAGAAGTGAGCACGCTAACGCACGGCCTTCTGGGGGAGGGGGCAAAAATCAAAAGACGCTGCAATGCAAGCTGTAATATTCATGTTAATGGCATCCAAATATGCAATGAATCTTTTAGTATCCTTCACGCAGACACTGCCAGATATCAGAATGCCTCTCTGACAGTGCTGGGACTCATCATGTGAGCAGCTCCATACCACTAGCACAAAGAGCCTCCTTTCAAAAGACAATGCAACGCTTCAGGGATCAAGGAAAAACTCACTCCCACTGCCAAGTGTACAAAGTACTCCACAGCCTGTGTTTAAAGCCCCGGCCCACGGCATTCTCTCCGTCTTCTGGGACACACACCATGGTAGTTTATTACCCCCAGGGATTGAGTTTAAGCAGCCGTACCCCTACTGCAAAAAAACAAGCATAAAAAACAAATATATCCTAAACTAACAGGTCACTGTTGGTTGGATTTCATTGTGTGGGTGTATTATAAAAACAATTCTTTAAGAGCGGAAAATCTCCGTAGGATGTGAGGCCCTTTTCAACCTTGAAACTGCACCAGAATAGAGCTTGTGTGAAGAGTCACAGCAGCAGAAAAACATAGTGAAAAATGTAGTTTCCAGAATAAAAAAAAAATACTTTTTACAATGAGAAAACTTTAATATATTCATAGCAGAGTTACTCACTAAAATGATTGATGTGGTATTTGTGCCAGTTGAATACTCCTTAAAGAAAACTCCAGTCTGCAAGCTAGCAAGCCGTTTTTTGTGTCACGTTTTATTTAAATATTGCGTATGTAGATTTTTCTGCGACACACTGATCAGCCACAACCACTAACGGGAAAAGTGAATATCATTGACCATCTTGCACCAATGCGACGTTCTGCTACCTGGCATTCATTCGTGTTGATGTTACTTGTAGCACCCACCTAGACCAGACCAGGCACCCCCACCCCATAGCAATGACACTCCTTAATGCTAGCAGCCATCCCCGGCAGGATGCAGCCACAAAACCACTTTAGGAACAACTCAAAAAACATGATGACCAGCACAAGGTGTTGACTTGGCCTTCAAATTCACTAGATCCCAAGCTCATCAAGTATCTGTGGGATGATCCACAGAAGCCCCTCCCCTCAAAGCCAACATTGTGCTGCCAGACACCACAGGGCACCCTCAGAAGGCCCATGTCCATTCTTTGATGAGTCCCAGCTGTTTTGGAGGCACGAGGAAGACCTACGCAACATTAGGAAGGTGGTCATAATGTTATGCCTAACAGTAATCAGGCTGGCCAGATTGTAAACTATGATCTTAAATCCATAAAGGACCAATCAGCATCTTGTTAAAGATGTCAACTGGCAGCTATAGGAGTTTTATATGCAGCATATTGACACCACGAATGACAAACTCCAAAGCGTGGCCAGCTAGTTCTCATTATTTCGTTATTCATTTAAAAATTAATTGGTTTTGTTGGCGTATGGGCGCCTCACTGGGAAGATGCTACTCGTAGCATTTCATGCATGTCGTGCAGCGCCAGTTTATAGCTTCACATCGCAGCGTGCAATGTCGTCTACCAGTAGCCTGGATTCAACGCAAGCCTTTTATGTACAAAATCTTCCTACAAGCGTGGGAGGAATTGTCTGATAGATAGAAGCCTAATCGCCTGCCAAGTGTTCTTAGAAAGGGCCTCGTCTTTAACAAACAGCTTCCAACTTCTTCTTTGAGATACATCATTTTTGGACAACAGTCAGCCAAGAGAAACAATTTTCAAAGAGACTTCGTGGCTGTGACGCGTTTCTAAAAATGTCAAAGCCCGTTATAAAGTTTCCTTTATGAAGTTCCTATGTATTGACTGATAAAGGTTATGCTGCGTGATGAAGCTCGAGTGGCTCCTCTTTCATGACATGCTGCCACGGTGACATTTGAGAGCCCTTGAGGAGGAGAACGGCAGAAATGAGAACAGATTAGGTAACATGTCAAGTAATCTGTGAGCAATACAATAAGGCCAGCGCGCCGGAGAGGTCCAGATCAGGTTGTGCGGGACTCTGTGTGTGCTCATGACATTTTGTATGATATTGAATTGGCACTGTGATCCTATAATCATATAATATCTGGTTTATCCTGCCCGCTGGAGGATGAAAAGCTATTTCTGCTCCTGGTGATTCCACAAATCGAAACCAAACAGACGTCCAGAAAAAAAGGCTATTGATTCTATTTTATATGGTAATTTACCGTCATAATGCTTTTTAATGTTGCCACGCCGTCTGTGAGAAGGCAGTATCACGTCCTGAGATAAAACTGAAGCGGATGTTATTATTATGCTGAGGAAAATGCTGTTGATGAAACTGCAGGAAGTGCTCAGAGCCCACGGCTAATTAAATAAACCCTAGAATAAACTTAAAGGAGACATGACAGTGACACTTGTTTGGCGCTGAAACGTCAAACGCGCCAAAGCATGATGAAATATCCCGAGCGCCTCGTGGGTTTTTCCCAAACCAGCAATTATTTTAGCTTCTTGGTCAGGGCACTGGCTGAACGTGATGGCTTGATTTTTGTTTTGACAGGCGCATTCGTTAAATGTTCTCCTCGATAAACAGTTGTCAGTTAAGGGCCTCAGGCGAACCGGATCAAAAGCACTTAAGGTAAAGAAATAAACCCAGCTGGATGAGTATGAACCCTGACAAATTAAAACCCAAAGGGTTTGATTGCGAGCAGGTGGGCTGAAAATGAAGCAGTTTGTACGGGTAATTACAGAAAACACCCACAGTTATGTGAAATGAATCCACGGCTTTCCTTTTCTTACTCTGTGTTCTCTTTAGCAGTGCAGCATTGACAGAGCAGGGTTCCGCGTGAACTTTTTAAAACAGGACGGCGCCCCGGCCAAGTCTCTTTTTACTACGCGCTTCACACAACGCTGACTTATCACCTCTATTACACTTCTGCCACCCACAAGCACAAGGCTTCAATCAAGCAGCAGGCGTTCATGCCGTAAGAGTCGGTAGATCCTATGAATCCAAAGATTATAAAGCAGCGGCGCAAGGACGAAAGAAAATCAATAGTTCCCTGAGTCCCTCCAAAACTGACTTTCACGGAGATGTAACGGAGAGAGAGAGAGAGAGAGAGAAGAAATATGAATACAAAAAAAGATGCAATCGGATGTAGGAGCAAAGCTCTTTAAGCATCACTGGTTTCTTCCAGCAGTCATGGGGGTGTTGAATTTTCAGTGTCCCAGAGACATATGTTAAATCCACCCTGCAGCAGCAAAGTTTTTTTGTTTTTTGCCGTCATAAAACTCTTCAATAAGCTACTTACCTCTATAATTAAAAGAATTAGGACCATTAACTGCATATACAGGTGGATGAGATCTTCATGATGTCACCCATAGGTTTCCAAAAAGCAAAGCGGCTTTGAAGATTCTTGGAGATGCAGACGGATGAAACCATAAAAGACAGCTAGCAACCTGCAAGGGCATCCACCTGTCCTTAAAAGTGGCCCCCACTCTTAAATTATACATGACTGACACTAGGAGTTACACAAATAATCATCCCTTGTACAGTAATCTGTGGAGACCAGAGGCAGGCATTGTTGACATGGCCGTCACTTTTGGATCCAGCATCAAGCGGTGATTTTGAGGAACAGTTCTGCAGCAAATGCAGCAGTGCAGCAGTGAGCAAGTGCAAATTGTGCAACGATGCATGCGACAGATGACACCGGCTTTGTTGGATACTGGCAAATTTTGCATATTGCTGTTTTTTTTTTTCAAAAAAAGGCCGAGCGGTAACCTGCGTTACATCTCCCCTGGAGGCATGGATTTGAATCCCACTTCTGACAGTTATATTCGGGTCTCTGGTTTGTCTGACCCCTCAGGTGCAACCCCCCCGGAGGCTGCAGTCCACCTCTCCATCAATACAGTACTGTTGTTATTAATTCATATTCTATTGTTATAGATTATGTATGGTATGCTGAGTGGCATATGAATGCATCATTTCCCAGTTTGGGATTAATAAAGTATCTATCTATCTATCTATCTATCTATCTATCTATCTATCTATCTATCTATCTATCTATCTATCTATCTATCTATCTATCTTGTTCATCTGTCTGAATGAGCCGTTGAGAATGAGCTCCGCTGTCTCTGCAGCGTGCTGTGTAGAGGGCTGGACTGAGAGTCCATGATGGAGGGCAGTGACCTCCTCGTCCTCCCTGACTCAAACGTCTCCACGTTCCGCCCCGTATGATGCTGACGGCCCTGCGAATGAGTTTGTTTGTCCTGCCGGCGTCTCTGGCACTGATGCCGCTCCCCCGGCAGCGGACCACAGCACAGCAGACGACAACGGACTGATCAGGTCGAGTGTATCAGATTCAGTGTGTTCCACAACGATGCTCCATCTGTTTATAAGATACGTCTGAGGCATTTTTTGAGAGTTTCAGAGGTCGGTAACCGTCTCTAAATGACAGCGATATGTTAGGATATGGCCTTGTAATGGGACCGCTGGGTGGAAAGGGTTAAACTGCAACCATACACCGATCAAGCATTACATTATGACCGGAGAAGAGAATAACACTGACCATCTTGTGACAATTCAACGTTCTGCTAGGAAAGCTTTGGACCAGGCATTTGTGTGGATGTTACTTAGACATGTAGCACCCACCCAGACCAGAGCAGAAACCTTTACCCGATAGCAATGACACTCCTTGATGCACACACACACACAAATGGTTTAGGAAGAACTAAAAAAAAACACAAAGAACAGCACAAGGTGTTGACCTGACCTGGCCTCCAAATTCACTGAATCCCAAACTGATCAAGTATCTCAGAAGGCCCATGTCCATGCCCTCATCTGACATTGGAGGCGCAAAGAAGACCTACAAAATATTATTATTGCTCATAATGTTATGCCTGATCGGTGTATATCACACTTATAACCTCCCAACCTCAGTCTATATTAGTCCAGTACAAGCAGAGCTTTGCAAAGTTCCATAATAAACTTCAGTATCAGTATTCATGAACATGCGAGTCTTCAGAAGCTCAAAACGAGAGATAAAACCTGGGATCTGCTACACTGATGATGTATTAGAGATAGGCTTTGTGGGATGAGACTGTGAAATCTCGCAGCAAAATTAACTCGGTGTCATTATAGGGCTCTCGGAGATGAGGCAGAGAAGTTGGCCTCTGTAATGTCATTTGTCTACAAAGGCTCCCATTGACTGTCAGAGGAGGTCGTCCAGAGAACGTGCCCTGATTGAATCAATCTGAGTGCCTCTGGCTCTGAGAGGGGTTTGTTCCTGCTCGCAAATTACGGCTGAATTGAAGATCATATAGGCCGCTGCATGTGCAGACTCATTATTCAGGGATGATTTTTTATTTTTTTTCCCTGAATGTTGATTACTGTAAACCCGCTATGGCAGCCTCACACTGACTGAAAAATCTGCCAAAGGCTGTTGAGAGTGTACCACTGGACATTTCAGAGCTAGTCAGTCTGATTGATTGAGCCATAAAGAGTGTGTCCGTGGGGCTAACAGGACTCGGATAATAGATTAGGAGTCTGTTGAGTGTTGATTAATGTTAGGGGATATAACTTGTGGCCAGCGGTGCTGAAAGATTTATATAAACAGGGTCTCAGCGGCGTTATATACGCACAGTGAATTGGAGTGATTTAAAGTCAGCGAGGATGAAACCAACGCTGACTGTCCCCAGGACACGAGCTGAATCAAAATAGAATTGTCACAACTCCGTAATGAGACAAACACGTGCGTTAACTGGCAGACGAAGCAGGACGGATTCAGATTTGAGATTTATCTCAAAGAAAACAACCCCTCCGATTTGATTTTCTTTGCTTCTGAGAAAATAATTTGATGACAGCGGGAGATAAAATTCCTCTGCATATTTATACGGGACCTTGTCCGTGTCAAGCCCTGCCCCACCCTCTGGACTTAGGACGCCTGATTAGTATTCAGCGAATTCATTAAGACACAATCGCTGGTGTCTGGGAACATGAGAACTCTTAATGGAGGAGAGGTGGAGTTCAGCCCTCTGGGGTGAGTCCCTGCAGAGAATAAAAAAAAGCCCATCCCCCAAACCTGAAGGTCACCTCGTCCTTCCTGCGCTACCAATCTCATGATCAGAGACACACAGCTGCTGGGAGGGGGGTTTAGTGTTAAGATCTTTATTTGCACACACTGTGTTGTTGCCAGCGTACAATGATCCATCCACACTGGGAAAAAATGTAAAAGTCTGACTCTTGGCTCGACTGTCCCCGACGGCTCTCACCCAAAATTCATCACCCGAGAGGGAGTGTTGTTGTTCCGCGTTGTAATACAGTGTTTCCCCGTGTAAGCTATAAGAAAATATAAATGAGATCAGACTTTGTAGCCTGCGGACCATCCATCCCTCAAAGTTGTACCCCTCCCAACCCCCAACACATCCCCCCCAACTATTAAAATCAATGTTGAGATGAATGAACGGCCCGAACCAGGGGGACACTTCCGGCTGCTCCAGTGGTTCATACATTAGCGGGGAGGCGAGCTTTTTGGTTGCACCCAGGCAACCCAGCGATGAATCATCCCTCAGGGAAGCACTTACACACTTCACCCAGTTTAATAAAAAACACCAAAAAACCTGTCGCGCATGAAAGCCCCACAATAATAAATCACAAGCGATGCATGGAGCCGCGCCGTGCAAATCCAGTGGAGTTTGGCTCGGGCTCTCGCGCTCGCTGCCGGACTGACACTCGGGTGAGTTTCTTTCATCTGGCTGTTAACGCTTTAACGCACGGTGCCAACGCGAAACGCACCATTTCTTTTACTCTTAATACAAATTACAAGAGAATTCAAAAATATATGCATTCTCTTGTAAGTGAGGCACAAACGCTTCCCCACGGTTTAATATAAAAATGCAGGCTTTTGTGCATCACTTCAAGTGGTCTCTTGATTTTTAGTGTGTGTCAGTTTTGAGGTGTTCGTAATTACCATAAAAACAGAAAAAAAAGGAGGTGCTGAAATGTTCTGGTGGTCCACGGCGTGCATCCCTGAGAGAAATCTACGCTATATCCTGAAGCATCTTCTCTTTCCTTTTTTTTTTTTTTCTTCTTTGCACCACAATGAGGCAGAATGACTTTGATCATGCACTGTATCTCACTCACCAAGAGGAGAGGAAAACAGAGCCGGGGCATAGGAGCTGGAGATTCCACACGAGGGAATGCAGAGCAGAGGAAAATGAGGTGAACAGTCATAAAAACGAGAGGCAGAAAACCTCCAGCAGCCGCAGCACCCTTGACAGGAAGCTAAGCTGCTGAAGCGAGCGTCAAACAAAACAAACTGCTAAACCCCCTTTCTGACACTTTGCACGGTCTCAAGGATTGTCACAACAAGAGTGGGAAATTAAGTTGCCACAGACGTAGAGGGACATCAAGAACGGCGCTCACAGGGTTTCAGTTCACACGACAGAATTAATTCATAAATCGTTATTCGTGCCTCCTTTGTCCGATACCGAATGATTTTCTGCACCGTGTTAAGTTTTTGTCACGGAGCCAAAGCTAAAATAGGCTTCCTCTCAGCAGGGACCGAAGTATTCTCTCAGAAGATGCCTGTTTTTTATTTATTTTTCCGCTCTCTCTCTTCCAGAGCGCTGGCATGGCAGACGCATAGGCATGAACGTGACAGCACGAGCCAGTCAACAAACATACCCAGACAGCGCACTTTCATTTAGGGAAGGAGGGAGTACTTCAAAGTTCAGCCTGCGGGGTCAGGAGAAAATATAAAAGAATACAGAGGAATCTGCGCCGGCGGAGCATGCATTTCGAGATGGGGAGAGGCCGATACGGCGGCGAGAATGGCAGCAATAAATACATCCGTGCACTCAGGACGCAGGTTTGAAAAGGAGGGAGAACCTGTTTGATGGTTCCGTGATGTCTGAACTGTGCCTGTGTTAATTAAATTTCAGCAGCTAGAATTAATGAATAGTAATAATATGCATTCCTATGAGCTATTTGTGACAAATCCCAAGAGAGGCACTTATGCTATACCTCAATGGCACCAACAGTAAGTAAATAATGCCAAGACTGGATGTGTCACATGTATTTCAGGGGGGAACTGCTACAAAGAAAGGAGTGTGTTCTTCTCAGAGCGGATGTGTGTGCGTGTGACTAAGATCAGGGGCGTGTTGCAAAAGGTTTAAGGTACCCATTACTGCTGAGTGTAGCATCAATGGGATTAGTGGTACCCGGAGGGCACAGATGGCACCGAAAATCCTCCGAGGCGTTCTGGAAAGGTCACTCACCCACCCGTTCACTGAATCGCACAGACTCCTCGGGCCGGATTGTGCTCGGGCTTTTAGTCCCTCATCAGTCCTCTGAATGCCCCACTATCGTTCCTTTCAAGTGTGGAAACGGAGACGGGGAACAGAAAACGCCTCGAAAATGTCAAACGGCACGGAAGGACCTGGCAGTGTCACTGATGAGATCGAGGCGGGCGCCGAATTGGGCGAGTGGCGCTTCGGAGGAAAACAGACTTTATCAGAGCGCTTTTGTTAAGTTGTTCAATGAGACAGGAAGAGGAGGAAAAAAAGATTCATGAAAGGACGCCAGTTGTCAAAGAGCGCAAACAACCGGATGTGCGTGCTGCCATTCGGTTTGAAGGTCAGCTGTGACCTTTCCTTTGTCATCCTCTCATTCTTTCGCCTCTGTCACTGCATGTACTTGTGTATACGTCGGCCAGCGCGAGCCGCAGAAAGGAGTCTTGCGTTCCTCCTCTGTTGTTTCTGCTATACTGCTGTGTCTGTGTATTTCCTGCTACCATACGGATGCAACCTCCCCAGGCGCTGGCTCCTCCACCAACGCCATATGGCAAGGAGCAACAACACAGGCGGCGCTCTGCAAGACTCTACCGGCGACTCCATACTCCGTGTTTGTTCTTTAAGGGATCCAATAAAGCACTTCAAGTGGGAGTTTTCGCCGCGTATCACAAGCCCAAATCATTTCTATACAGTCTGAGGATGAGAGTGTATGTAGGCGGACTGGCTAACAGGTGGTTTGTAACGTGTGTGATACTATTTAGAATAAAAATCGTTCAAAAATGACTAAAACATGGTGGTGGGCCGTCAACTTTATCAAAATCACTGATTCACATTTTAATATTTTCTCATTAATCTCATTAAATTATTCACAATAGCCTATTCTTCTGTTCTTTTCATTTTAAGGCTTGTCTGTCTCTCAGCTGCAGTGATTCCTACAGTGTAACTTTACATTAGAGCTTTTATTCAATCTCAATTTCAGCCGTCACTTGTTGCTGGAGTCAAAGAAATCGGCCTGGGCCTTCACAGTTAAAACTGCAGGTGGTTGATGGATGCATAGGATGATTCTGTTCCTTTAATCAATTACATTTCAAGTTTGTATTCTTAGGCCTTCTCTGCAGCATACGGTAACGTCAGAACATTCACATCCTGTGATTGGACCATCAAGGGGCGGCTCCGTTTAAGCCAAACCAGTTGTTCAAATTAATCTGTTGCACAACTAAATCAACGTTTTGATTGAGGTATTTTTTTGAACCCACAGTGGCAGAAGGAGGAGAAGCTATCGACTTGGTTGCAGATCTTCTATTTTCACGGTGGGCTTTGAAGGAAAAGCTGGATATTGTGAGGAAATGCCACCCGACCCTGGAGCTAGCTAGCCCGACCCAGCAACTATGAGCACTAGCGTTAGCTTACAAGCCCAGAGGAGAATTGTTTCTTAAGCTCTGGTGAGTAAAATGAATTATATTTACAACTATTCTGTATATTTTTGGCATTTTATTGGGTCAACATTGATGCTTCTGCTGGATTGAGTAAAAGGAGACTTTTTGAATTGCTCTAATTGAGTTTCTTGATTTAGTAATGGCATTTATTTTGCTATATGAGGTACTCACCCACAGTGCAACGTCCTGTTTTATTGTGTATCCGTATGATACGGCGTCATAACATTCGTATTAAGAAGTGTTTTGCAGGGAGCTGTAGGCCTTGGTGGAAAATGCATGGCCCCCACTACTTAAGCAAACATTTGCTGTCTGCTGAAAACACAATATTGGAGTAAAAGCCAAAAGAGGAAGGACTGAGAGTACAAAGGCGAACTTGAGCGTTTGTACATCATTAAGAATCTTCTGTTTTCCAGGAGGTAAAAGTTTACCTAAAAGGCTCACAGGCCCCAAAAGCCTCGTCCTTATGCTGCTGAACAGATGACAGCTGGCAAACCAATCGCTGAACTACAGGGAGCGGTTTGGATGACGTGACGTAAAGCTCTGTACACAAAACTACCTCCACTATATGGATGTAAAATGAATCTGTAGCTGTACGGCTAATCTCTGAACAATCATCCAACAACAACTTCCTGTCTCTCATCAGTACTACCATCAAATTAAAGCGCTAAAAATATTTGATTTATGTCTTCATCCTGTCGTGTGCATGGAGGATTCATAATCTCACACGAGTGAAGGCGAGCTCTGTCAGTCAAGTCTTTTACAGCATAGCTGAAATTCTTGCCAGGCCACAGTGGGCAAAGTCAAAGTCGCGGCTTGGCGGCGGGAGAAAACCATTTATTCCAAAACACAGAAATTACAAGGTGCAGTGCAGCAGTATTTTTGGTCAGTACATTTGAACGAGCGAACTGTTATTGCACTTCACCTTGGCAGCACAACGTGTACACTTTCCCATTAGGTCGTCACCTTGGGAGTCGGCCCGCCTCGTGATTGTTTAGCAGGAGCAATAACGTCAAACATCTCCCGCTAATAATTCATTTTTTTACCTTTTAGTTGATTCTGACAAACAGCTCTGTCTGTACCAGCAGAGCGAGGGTGAAACCAGCTTGTGGTAGGAAGTGTGAAACCAACCCCGCTGCAAATAGATTTACCCAGCCCTGCTGGCCAGACTGGCATGTGGAGTATGTGTTATAATGCGAAGATGAAACATTCGTACCCGGCAATCACACTTCGCACGGTGCTCTCGTCTGCACCGGCACCACGTTGCACGTCCCAATTTGCAACCTTCCATCAACGAATCAAAATTATTACAGCATTTTATGCCGCGATGTTAAGACTAATTAATTCAAACGAGTCCACGTGGAATCCCCCTGCAGAGCTCTACAGTTTTCTGGATCACACATTCAGTGCATTATGCAGTGAGTGATACTGGTGTCAAGATGCAAGGAGTGATAAAGTGTCAGCGCCACCCCTGACATCTGTGACTGATTGCAAGTTGTTATGGTGCCAGTGATGAATGTGTGAACATGATGAATTTAACACCGTTCCCCAAGGAAGAGGCACCTTCCATTACATGTCTTAATGCTGTCTCTTCCTCCTGACGGCTTAATTGATCCTTAGGGGACAACAAAGAAAGCCCTCCACCACCTACCCCCAAAACGACGGCGCCTTTCAAGCTTTTAGCCCCTTGTTCAACATTTAATTACGAATCAACAAGCCGCTGAGCCTCTTGTAATATTGAGCGGTTGCCGGACCATAAAGGTGAACGCGCCGTTTTATCGCGCCCGTTAATTTTCATTGGATATATATATGTTGTTTTCCCTCAATACAAGAAACGTGGAAACTGGGCCAATGTTTCTGAATGGCACATCCTGATGCCAGGGCTTCTGCTGCTGCGGTGCGTGCTAAACTGAGCGCCTTCATGGACGATTTCAGAGGAGAAATGCAAAGCTTGGAAGAACAGAACCCCTTTCTACCCGCAGAGGCTGACCACGGCATATGCTGCTGCTTATTATTCCCCGTGTCTGCTTGTTTTCCATTGTATTTATAGCGGGGAAAACTTGATTTAGATCTGCTCCATCTGGTGATTCGCTGTACGGATGGGTGCCACATCCCCCCCCCCCCTCACTCTCTCTCTCACTCTCTCTCTCTCTCTGCTTACTGGCTTTTATTTAAAGAAGATGGTAACTGAGATAACAGGGCGTCGCTCCTTTCTCCATCTTTCTCCCTGACACCAGCTGCTGCAGAACACTTTATGATGCTGGCTGGGAGAGAATGAGGAAAGGGGGGGGCAGCGGAAACCCACCCACTTTCTCTGGTGGTATGCAAAGATTCCACAGGCGGCCTCCAGAGCCCCCCTTCCACAACCATCCCCCCAGTCTCCCATCAACCTTCAGAAACCCTCTGAAAGGGCGGGGGGGAAAGAGTGGAGGTAACAGAGCTGAGCTTTAGGGCGTAGAAGGGGAAGAGGCATACTAAAAACCATCTTTACCCTCTGACTCCGACATCTGAATCGCCTTTTTTTTTTCTCGAGGATTTGTATCCTCAAAGGTAGCAAGTGTAGGTGGCGATGTCTTTCATGCACAGTAAATGCGCTCCACGGGAAACGTAACGCGGGATAGACGAGCTGCCAGGAGAGGATTTTCTGATCTAATGAAGTCTCCAAATACTGACACACACACATACAGGTTCCAACAACACCAGGGAGAATGGCAAAGTCAAATGTTGGGCATCCTTCTGACCGCTTCAACGTCACGGACGTGAGCCCATTTTCACTGCAATTGCATTTTAAAGGAACTCATAATACCTCTTAATGGGAAGAAAAGTCACTGCAATGGACAACTGGTAATGCGATCGTCTACCCGTGACTGACGCTCTATTCAAATCTTTCTTTAAATGCCCTTATTTCATTACCCTCTAATGTATTCTTTGCTCAGTGCAGAGAGAAGAGGGGAGAGATGAGGCAAGGGATGGGCAAAGATGAGTCGCTATCTCAAACCGTCTCATTTCATGGGTTATTTTTCTGCTGAGAGAAAAAAAAAAAAGGAAAAAAAGAAGAAGGTAAAACTGGGTAAATTCTAATATGATGATTAATCTGCATCTGGCCTCAGCTGGAACAGGTCGTTTGTCTCCTTTACTGCCGTGTTAAAGGATGAAGTTTGCTGAAGCTGTGTTTGACTTCCCCTCAGAAGGAACAAACAGAGAGCTCAGCCTCTGGCAGCTTTGTCAGGAGCAACATGTCGTTCCTTTTGCCACAATTGCAAGACTTTCAGAGTGTACTTGCCAGAGTAAACAACTCACCATAAGGCTGACCGTCTGTCTTCTGCAGCGTGGAGTAACTTTAATGTTCTACTAAACACAGTCTGCGCTGAAAGTGGCAGCACGCTTTTGTTCGGTTTCTTCCATTTGGGATTTCTGAGCAAGGGGTTATGCAGCCAAGACTACAGAAACTGTGTCATTTTAAATTTTAAATATGAACTGTTAAAGCTGAATATGGGTGGACTCCGTGCAAAGTCTGCTGCTTATAAAGATTTAGTCACACGGTGCTGCTAGATCGGACCGCAGAGCCTCAAGACTGCGGTTCGCGCAGCGCATCGTGTGACAAAACCCGAGCAAACGTGCACGCAAATGATTTGCAAACAGCTCTTTGTCTTCCAAAAAAAAACTTTGCGTAACGGAGAGCAAACACGCCGATGAGGCGCATCTTCGGCGGCTCCTGCGCCATGTGCATGTGTTTGCATAACTCCAAGACTGATTGTTTGCTCCCAGCTGTCAACAGACCTGAAATATACAACAGGAAGAAAACTAAAATGTTGAATGTTGTTTCAGCAAACACGATGTGTGAGCTGCTCCAGAGACAAACTGGAGAGGCGAGAGCAGACGGTGATGGGGGGGGGGGGGGGACAGCACAGCTAGTGGAACTAACCTCCCGTGCTGTTTGCTCACCGCCACCTCTGTGTGCGTGAGCGCAGTCACGCCTGCTTGTTGCCTCTGAAGAGGCCTGAAGCCCCCCGCGGGGAAAAAAGGGCCATCTTCACTGGTTTTCACGTCCACGCTCACCGCGACAGGCCGCTGCTTTAGTGCCCACCTGGTGACCAGATGAAGGCTTCAGGGTTCAGCTGCACCTCGTAGCTCTGCATATGCAAGCACACAACAGGACAGGCTGGTCTCTGCCTGTAGCCTGTCTTGAAGACGAATGAGGCAGCGACGCTGGGCCTGGGGGCCCCCGGGCTCCTCGTAGGTACTTCACTGTTGGGCTGGTAGATTAGCTCCGGATCGCAGTTGACATGCCACAGCAGAAAGGAATTGGATGGTGGAGAGAGGGTGGAGTGTTTTTGCTCCACTTCAAAGAGGAGCAGCCATTATGTGACTCTGCCTGTGAGGTGTTCATAACATTTCCATTGAATCATGTGATGTTGCTGGTGATATAATTCACTATTACATCTTCTTTCCTTGCGTAAAAGGATTATTTGTGGCTGTATCACCACGTGCTGTGGAAATATGCTGCACCCTTTTATCAGCACTGATCATGAAAACATATGCACTATTGGCTTTTCATTGGAAGAACATAATAATAAATAGCCACGGAAAGACCACATTAGCAGCCACTCAACTGACAGCAGCCCTTTCCCCCGTGTTCCCTTCACCCCCTCCCTTCCCCACCTATTACTCCTTCCTTGAAGATATATAGCCGGCCGTACACATGCCAATGAATCACAGTCCTGCTCTGCGCACGGCACTGTGTCCTTGCTTAGGTGTTACTTCTCAAGCTCAAGGTCTAACTACAGGGTAATTATCCCAAAGAGCTGAGACAGAGGATGATGTGTTTAACCAACGTACGAGCCGAGCTCCTTAATTGCCCGACTCGCGGTGCGGGATCAATCATTTTGGTGGATTCTTTAAGACAAAACTAGAAGGTCAGCGCCTGCACGTCACGCAGGGAGAGGGACCGACGAAACGCCACGTGTGAGGAATGTGGACGGAGAGGAAAAAAGCCTTGGGGGAAACGCTATAAAACACGTTTTTGGAGGACGTGGCCAGGCAGCAAACAGCCGCTCTCTACCACAAAGTGTCAAATGGTGGTCTGCTCGGTAGCTATGGGGAGGATGTGGATCTCTTTTCGCAGATCAATAAGTCCTGCAGATGCTGCTGTCACAAGACTGGTGCCTGCCCGTGTCCGGGTCTGTTCCCACAGCTCCCACTGACCTCCTGCCCACGGGGCTCGCCGAGGGGAGGAAGGCGGAGCTCAAAACATCCTCAAAGCGCGGACGCCAGCGGGCTCACCAGCTGACGGACCTGAGCTTTGATCATGATTACAGATTGCAGCGGGTTCAGGGCAGGTGTCTTCCTGACTCGGCAACACCCTGCGGAGAGGCCGTCAATAAGCAGCGGGAAGGACGGCTGTTTGAATACTTTACCTTCGGTGACAACAAACCTTTAAACGTCTGATGCCTGTGTGCAAGATGTCCGCTTTAAATTGTTGTTTTGTTCGGTCGCCTTCCAAGAAAGTGGAAACCCACGGGAACGTCTGACTGGATTTTCAAAGAGGAAACTATTTTTTTTTCTCTATTAAGGAAATCACAAACTCTCGCCAAAAGGAGTTTTTAGGAACCACGCCCGAATTACTTTGTCCCATTTATGTATCTGGCTTTGTTATGAATCCACACAGGCTTTTATTTTCCGCTTTAGAGACTACCGTCACATTTCAGTAATGAAAACAGACTACACAGAAAGTATCTCTAAAACCCCAGCGCTTCTTTTTTCTTTACGTTTGAAGCTCGGAGTGGCGTATGTGTAGTGTAAATGTGTCTCTTCAAACTGAATGTAACCGCCGGGGGAGATCTCCACGCACCGGCTGCCAGTAGCCAGCCAACAACCGGCCAGTAAAAAGAAAAAGTGCTCGGCTCCTCTCAAGTTTTTCAAGTAAGGGTCTCTGAAGGAGACAGAACAAAGCTGCGGGTTGACCAGCAACCATACATTTGCCGTCTTTCTTTAGTATGAGCCGTCCTTTGGGTTGAGAGTGTGTTGAAAAGGCAGGGAGTGTGCGATTCACGCCGACACATGAAAGCTACAAAACACATGGGAAAGCAATCCTTTCAAATAATAAACTGTCAGATTTCCTGAGAAACCTTTGACATTTAATTTCACTCTGTTTGTCTCTATGACTGTCTCCTGTCTTGATAAACCACACATTTTAAATCCCATATTCATGACAGAAGCAGATGTATTAATGCTTCACTCAGCTAAAGTGAAGGCTTTCATTTCAATCCAGGTGGTGTAGCTTTTGATTTCTGTATCTAACTCACGTCAGTTCAAGATATATTAATGATAACAAAGGTTTTCTGGACAGTATGGGTCAGCCTCGTGGTATTACGGAAGAATCTAAATCAAGAAATGAGATTAACACCAAATAAAAATGTAGGAAGGCTCAGTTATATTTTCTATAACCAACAGCAATTCATCAGTTACACTAGTGAAGCTCTTATGGCCACGGAGTAACAGCTACAGGAGACCAGAGGAGTAATAGAGGGTTTCAGCTTCTGTGTTAATTTGACGGCATAGCTGCGACCACAAGAGCTGTGATTGGTCCGCTTAGTAGCACCGTGTTTTCGCTTTACTATTTCCGGCTGCTTCTCCATCTCTGCACGGTTAACTGAGGAGGTTCGGAGATACAGTACAAGCATTTGTATGACTCGTCTTCGGCAGAATTTCTGCGAAGGTTTCAGGCCCCGTCCACACGGAGACGCTTTTTGGTTTAAACGCAGATGTTTTGCATCGTTTTGGCCGATCGTCCACAGGAATCCTGTAAACGCACTTTCCTGAAACCTGGTCCCAGGGTGTAAAAATGCGCAAATGCAGCTCTTGCATTTTTGTGTGGATGGGGAAAAACACATTTCGCATCGCCACACCCCTCGAGCAGCCTTCCACCTCCCGCGAGACGTCTCATAACAACATCAACAACAATGGCGGACTACATGCAAGATATTGAGACTATTATGGTTACTAGGACAAAATATCATGCTCCTGTGTCACCACGCTGAGCAAAAAAGGAAGATGGACAACCACAGAAGCAACATTTTACATCCACCGCTCCGCTCCTTTTTTTGATGAATTTCTGAAACTGAAACAGCGCCACCTATAGGCCTGGAATATGAAGTAGCGTTTTGAGTCGCGTTGAGACGGATCCCTGTGTACGCAAATATTCTTGAAACAATGCCAGGGAAAACGGAGGGGGAAAAGATTGTTCTTTTACATGTGGACGGGAGCCTCAGTCTCCATTGTTGAAAGTGAAGCAGAAAGTAGAAACAAAAATCAACCCGACTGTTAAAAAAAGGCACAGCACTGACTAGAGCTTGGGCGGCGTTTTTACAGAGCGAGCAAGATTGACGAGCACACAAGTATAAATGGATCGCACCGGCATCAGCTACATGTGTACAGTCCCACAGTACCTTAAATGAGCCTTAACTTGGCAGAACATTCAAACTTTAGATTGGAAATTAGCAGAATAAGGCGGAGTATGTCACGTGTTTGGAGGGCAATGTTGTACTTCTATCCCTAATAACACAGCGGCCAATGGATCTTTCTTTTATTTACTGCCTTGTCTAAATTGAAAGCATTATAGCTGGAAATAAGGGAAATACTTAGAGCTAAAACTCGGACATTGGGGAGCTATATTGGCTAAAATTGGTCAATACAGTCTGACCTGGGAAAGCCTGGGGGTTCTTCCGGAGGAGCTGGCTGAAGTGGCTGGGGAGACGGCTGTCTGGGCCTCCCTGCTGAAGCTGCTGCACCCGTGACCCGGATAAGCAGGAGAAGACAAAGACGAACAACCGCTTTATTTCAGGACTGTAACTCCAAAGGTAACATTGGGTGACTGCCCAAAGAAGTGCGATCAGGAGCACGTTTAGTGGCAAGATTTAAGACACATCAAACCAAGCTACTGGCGACCAGGGACCAACTGTGCCATTGCCTCGGGCTGCCTACGTCTGGGTCAAAAAGTTGCACTTAAACACAAGTCAGACAGTTCACCCAAGGGCCAACTAGCATGCATGTACTGCGCTTGCACCACACCAACAGATGGCAAGCTTCTGTATTCGTTATTTCAAAGGCCCTATGAAATCAGGAGGCCTAGGAAAAGACATAAACCATCAAGCTAACCCCTCCTGGGTGCCCTCTGCGCGTTGCGTACTCTTGCCACATCTGTTTGTCTTCTTGTGCATTTGTTCGCTAAGCTGAATAGCCACGACTAGCGCCAGCGGTACACGCCACAAAAAAACTAGGGCCACACACACTCACCAGTGGCCAACTGTCTGCTTGTCACGGCCCCTACGCAGACACAAATTTATTTTAGGATACACAGATACACCAGTTTCTTCAATAAATCACTCTTTCGAGCCACCTGAGGTGCCGCTCCTGCTCTGCAGACTAATCCAAAAATTGGTCCAACACGCCGTAGCCCGTAGCAGCCGAGATACATATTAAAGTCGCGCTCATATCCTAGAGGACAGCCGGTGAGCCCACACGCTCCTCAGCTGTTTCTCCGCTCATTCGCGAGGTAAAATGATCTTTAGCACACCTCCAACTTGAACAGCCTGAGAAAATATCAGCTAAATGATTGCCGAGCTCCAGACACACTGGAGGCTGGAGGAGAAGATGCCGTGATAATAATGGGCATTTACTGGGCGAAAGCCAGAGGAGCCTCAGCAGCCTCTGGTTTTTTATTGACATTTTGTGCATGCAGTCAGTTTACCAGGTGTCTAACAGAATAACCTTGATGTCACTTCTGTTCACGGGCGCCGTTCAGTGTAAAGTGCTGAATGACTGATGTCAAACTCACCTTGCTCTATAATAGCCATCACTGCCGTCTCACTCCGGAGAGCTTATGCAGTTATAGAGGCAGCCAAAAAACAATTTACTGCAACATCTCATTTCTGGGCCAGTCAGTTGTGAGGGAAAGACATCGCTACACATCAGGTCAGATATCAGATATCCGGCAGGCAATCAAACCGCTACAACCTGCGCTTTGTGCGCTCCACCGTGTGACTGATAATCTGCACCGTTGTTATCAGCAGGCCCGAGCACCTGTGACTCCTCAGCTCCCATTATCTCCCTTTTTGCACATGACGAGCCGTTCGGCATCCATCATGGGCGAGGCTGAGTGCTCTGTTTGAGCAAAGCGCGCACACACTGGCCGGCCGCTCACAACCGTGGTTATCTTCAAATGTCAGATGGCGAGGCGCATCACGGTCAGGCAGAAACACGTTGAGCAGAACAGCTTTGGAGGATTTCACTTCCTGATCCCGCAGCTCTCGCTGAGATTCGGCGATGTCGGGGGAGTGGAAATAAAAACAACAAAGCCTTCTCACCTGCTATTGTTTTTATCAGAACTGTTTAGCCCAGTCGCAGCCCGCGTTGTGATGACAGGCAATCAGCTGAATCGTCTTTTATTTGTGTAATTTCACCTTTAACTAATCGCATCAAGAGCGCGCTTTGTGAACGAGCCAAATTCAATTTAAGGCGCTATTCTAAGAATTTCCTTATGACAGTCATATCTTGGGCTTTCCTGCGTTTTGTGTGGTCTAGCGGAGGAGACGGGAGGCGAGGGGAGGGAGCTGGCCTACGGGGAATGCCGACAAAGGACAGGAGATAGAGGAGTGCTATTAGGACGGTCACGATAGCGACACATTCAGTAATGATCAAGTCTTAGCTGGCGGTGCAAGGAGATAAGTAGAGTGAGTGATATCGCTGGCAGTGGTTCGCCTCCCAAGGGCTTGGCTCCACATATAATCACTCTGTAATTACAAATCCTCCATTCTGCTTCACCTTAACAGGTGCTTCCCTTGTCTTTAGTGGTCTCTGTTAAAAGCTCTGCTTTCCTTCCAATTTGCCCCTGTAATGGCGGCTCCTCACAGGCCGGAGTCGGGAGGCTGTAGCTCCAGGGATGTGGGGTCTGTAATGAGGTTCACATGTTTCATTTAAAAGAAAGAAAAAATAAATCAATAGTTTGTGGAGATGCTGGATTCTGAAGCAGCTCAGAGACTGGAAGGATTTTATTTATTCCTTTATCCCATTTTTCGCTTTTGAATGGATTTAGATTAGTTCGTCTAGTGGGGGCTTTATTTAAAATGAAAGCGCACCACACAACGCAGACGAATGATAGTGGTCAGTGTTTGCATTATCTCGGAGCTATTCGGTGAAGATTGGTGTTTTCATTATGTCGGCGAGCCCATAAAGGCCGGGCATAACTCATATTTAATCATCTCGATTCTTCTTCTCCGTCTTCCGCTGCTGGAGACGTCAACTCGCGAGCCGGCTCGAGCGATAGGTGGAATACGTGATGAAAAAAAAAAGCCCCGGGTTCAGTCACAGTGTGACTCTTAATCACGCGGTGGAAGGGTTTTAGCAATATTCTGATGCAACTGGAGCCAGGTCGCCATTGTTATGGAGGAATCCGCGTTGACCCTGCGGGCCGGGAACAACAGCAGGAGAATCAGAATATCCCAGACCCAAAATTAGAGCAGACAGCGAAGTCGCTCTGCTGAATCAAAGAGTACCTTTGTTCCCGTGCTCCCTGTGGAGAGGAGCACAACTCTCGGCTTTCACTTTGGGCTTTTCTGTGACATTTTGAAGTGAAAAGGGCAGACGCCTGAGTGAAGGAAGAAGTAAGTAAAAGCAGAAAAGAGACTACATCGATCAGCCACAACATTAAAACCACAGACCGTAGAAGTAAACAACATTGACCATCTTGTGGCAATTCAGTGTTCTGCTGGGAAACTTTTGCACCTTGCATTCATTCCTGTGGATGTTACTTAGACATGTAGCACCCACCCAGACCAGACCAGGCACCCCCACCCCATAGCAATGACACTCCTTGATGCACACACACAAAAACGTTTAGAAAGAACTAAAAAAAACACGAAGAACAGCACAAAGTGTTGACCTAACCTCTAAATTCACTAGATCCCAAACTGATCATGTATCTGTGGGACGATCCACAGAGGCCCCTCCCCTCAAAGGCCCCTCCACTAACAACATCCCGTTGCCAGACACCACAGAAGGCCCATGTCCATTCTCTGATGAGTCACGACAGTTTTGGAGGCACATGGGAGACCTGCACGATATTAGGAAGGCGGTCATACTGTTACGCCTGATCGCTGTATGTGACTAATGGCAATAAAGTGGCGGAGAGGGCAAAGAGGACAGATTGTTTTGCTAAAGTTCCCATAACAGGTGAGGCAAGAGATAAGTTATCACTGCTGATATCCTCCACTGAAAACAGAGCTATTTGTTTAGCCGACCTCACCCAACATGTCAAAGCAAGCCCGGGACTCAGCTTTCAATTTGGCCAGTGGATTTATGAAAACTGCTCTTTGTGTATGACATTTTAGGACTTTACATCTTCCATGCACCCATTCTACAGTCTTTCCCCCCCCTCCCAGCGATCCCTATATATGGCCATCGTCTCTGGCTGATCTTCATAAACACATACAAATATGGCTGCAGCCGTCTTCTGTCCTGTTTATAGCTTCCTCGAGCTCTCTCCGAGATGAAGCTTGCTTTCTGCATTCCAGAGGCCTTGTGTTATGCTTTCACAAGGCTACATTTTGAAGCGAGTGGCTGGAAATACAACCAGCCACTCGGTCGTAGGGTGAACTGAATCGGCGTCTCATCTCTGTTGGGCGGGGTGGGGGGGGCTCTTATTCGGCTTTTGTCTGTTAGTAAGATAGGATACATGCCTGGATTCATGCTGGATTTTGTTTATGCTTTGCAGGAATTCTTCTTCTTTCTTTTTCAGGTTTACCTGAAGGCCAGTCGACAAGGAGCCGTTTAAACTGTTGAAGCTTGACAACAATCTGCCCGAGGAGGGTGAAAATAGTCTTTGGGAGCTTCACTGACTATTATCCGAATTGCATGTGTGTGTAGCTTCTCAGAGGCAACTTGTAGCTTAACCTGTTTATCTAAAGCAACAGACCCCTATAAATGCTACAAGACTCCAGGGATTTCACCAAATGTTGACCGTCTCTGCCCCTCTCCCTCCCTCCCCTCTCAGTCTGCACCCCCTGCTGCTGTGGAAACCAGATCCTATAATGGGAAAAGCCCACCCAACTGCTGCTGACCAGCTGGAATGAGAGTCTGGGAAGCAAAGCAAAACTGACTTCCACCCAAAACCTCCCCAGTCTGCTCGCGCGCAGCCGCCGGCCGCAAAATGGCGATTATTCTTCAGCTTGTGTCAGCCTTATGAAAACTGAGGCATGCACATTTTTTTCTTTTTCCCTGAGACAATATTTTTATGCAGCACAATTACAGGGTTGTCATTTTATGATAATGACGGGAGTGACATTTTGCTGATTACTGCACCAAGGTGACTTTGGTGGTGGTGGTGTTTCTGCAACAAAAAAAAAGCCTACCGTGCACATTTTGCATCTTTATTTGCAAAATTACTTTTATTTTTATTGATCGCTAAGCACATGAACACAAAACAAGTTTATAAAAGCTGAATATGCACTAGAAAAAATGACTGACTCCCTTTTTTATTTTTATTATGCACAGCCACAAACTAAATATAGATTTTAGAGACAACAAAAGGAAAGCTGTGAAGTTTACAACAACTCAAACACTCTCTCTTGTGCAACACGCGCGAGTGCACGTTCATTAAAGACCTCTCAAATTAAAACAGGACTGGAGTGGGGGGTGGCAACTGAATATATTTACCCCAGATTCTCAGCATTCCTTAAGGCAGACAGGAAAGGCAAGCAAAGGCCCCGGCCGCGGGGACGTTAATACACTCAGCCACATGCCGGCTAATCTTCATGCGCTCTCAAGAAAACACAGAGAAATACAAGAAGCAGCAGAACTGAGAACGGTGGACGCGGCGTGCGGCTACCGTCACCAGATGTTAAACAGACCGCGGGACGTGGCGGATAAACGTCCGAGCACAGGTGACCCCCACCCCCACCCCTGTCCTCCTGCGATCTGACCCTCAGCTGTTTTTTACGCCATCCTCACCTGTCCTCGGCGTCTGGCGCCACGTCCGCATGTGTTCCTGAGTGACACCGAGGGACGTGGCCTCTCCTCAGAGCGGTACGCTGACCCTGATCTAATTCTCCCGGAGACAGAGGCAACTCTCTTCTCCGGCTCCTCCACGCGGCTCTTAAAGCTATTCCTGGCCGCTCAGGGATAAAATGCTTGGCCACAGCGACTCAAATTAAATTAGACTTCTGCAAGTCAAAGGAGGAAAATGGCTCACTCCAAGTTCCAAGGTGGCGTTTGCATTTTGCATATGTGTGTGCCGTTTGAAGGGGAAAGACGCTAAAAACAGACAATCAGTGAGGGTTACTTCACCAAAAACAGACTCGTTTTAGATACCGTGCTGTCATCTCAGTCGAGTATCTGCTTCCACACATCCAGCCCATAATCTATTTTCTTACTGGCTCGCTATTTGACCTATGAGAAGACAGCACAAAAGAAGTATTGACCCCCACATTCCCCTCGCTGGGAAGAACTGGGTATAATTAACTGTAGTGTTAAAGGCACGGTGCCTCTGAGACTGTAAAACAGGGTATGAATACTGAGCAAACCGCTTCATCCCACCGGGCTCAGACCCAATCCATGCAATCCATACTTATTCATTTATTCACCCAACTTGTGGTCTCCGACTCCCGCAGAGACGCACCGCAGGTCAAACGCACGCTTTCCATCTTCCTCATATCTAATTAGACGCAACATGTGGCGATACGGCCGGTGTTATGATCTGTTTGTGCTCTCCGTTTGTGTTTCTGACTAAGGTATTGCTCACCGTGGCTACAGGAAAAGGGCAGTGACATGAAACATGCCCTCCGCAATGTGTGTCAGCGGAGATACAGAGACGCAGGAGCCTCCGCCATCTGTTGAGCATCTGTCTGAGCGCTGATTCACCCGTTCACACATGTTCACTGTTTTACGTGTTGTGGCGAAGACGTGCTAACAATCAACAATGACCTCTCTGTCGAGGTAGACGAGGAGGAGCCGGAAAACGACTACCAGTTATTATGTAATCTATACGTGTTATCAGCTACGTGGTCAGCCCACCACTTTGGCCTAAATGGAAATATCCGATGGATTTTCTGATGAAACTTTGAGCTGAGTAACGATCCTAATGGCTCCTGACTTCCATCCATTTCATTTTCTTTTACGGGTAAATGTCAACACGTGCTGCCGTCAGATGGAACTCGTGAGCTCCCGCTTGCGACACGGGAAGCCGTGTATACACAAAGTGTTTGGCATTCGTGTGGAAACTTCAGCTGCAAGTTGCAGGAGCATCGCTGCTAGGCAACCGGTGTGGATTTATGGTAAGGGTCAGATCCCTCTCCGTAGGTGCGCTGCAGGTCAGGAGCAGCTCACCGTACCACCGCGCCTCAGACTGCGCCGGAGCCGGGTTACGACCGCAAACAACAGTGATGCAATTCCTCATTCGCGTCCCCCAGTGGGTGAGCGAGCGTAGAAAAATCTCCTTTCTTCTGCCTCCTACACACAGCCTGCCCAGATGTCTTCAATCTTTTGTGTGGTGCAGCGATTTCAGTAAAAGTAACTTGAGCCCTGACGGGAACTGCTCAGTTCCAGCTATTATTGTTTGAAGTAAAGTAAAACTATCATTTCAGCAGTATAATTGTGCAATGCATGTATAAATATCTGTATAATACTTAAATTGCAAATGAAAATGCAACATTACCTGCTGAATACACCAATCAGGCATAACATTATGACCTTCCTAATATTGTATAGGACTCATCAGAGAACGGACATGGGCTTGAGGTGTCTAGTGGGGGGGCTTTGGCTCCTATGGGTTGAGGGGAGGGTCCTCTGTGGATCATCCCACAGATACTTGACCAGTTGGATCTAGTGAATTTGGAGGCCAGGTCAACACCTTGTGCTGTTTTTTTAAGTTGTTCCTAAAGCGTTTTTGTGGCTGCATCCTGCTGGGGATGGCTGCTGCCATCAAGGAGTGTCATTGCTGTGGGGTGGGGGTGTCTGGTCTGGTCTAGGTGGGTGCTACATGTCTAAGTAACATCCACAGGAATGAATGAATGAATGAATGCCAGGTCCAGAAGTTTCCCAGCTGAACAGTGGATTGATTGATTGATTGTTATTTACTAGTTGTTTCCTGTCCTGTGGTTTTAATGTTGTGGCTGATCGGCGCATTAGCATCTCCACTCTGTCACTGCGGACCACTAATGCATGCTGTCACACTCGGAGTGCCGCTGCTTTGAAACCTTGTTGATTAATGGATGAGTCAGTTTGTCAAATGGTTAAGAGAGAGCTCATCTCAATTTCCTGGATGCAAATGACTCGTTTTATCCGACTAAAACCAGAGAGAGAGAGAAAAAAAACAGCTTTGAGTAGCTGGAACCAGCACGCGGAATAATAACGTTCCTTTTTTATTTTTTTTTGTAAATAAACCAATAATTTAATCACCTCATATTGAACCACAAAGACGGAGATCTGCTTGTGCTGCTGCATTAACGCCAGGCACGACTGCAGACACGTTTTCTGGAACACTTCAGTTCAAACAAAAACAACAACCCGATATGCAGCGCGCCTGCTACTATAGCAGCAAAAACAATGACTTAACAGAGAAACAGACTGAAATAACCCTTCTGTCTGTCCTTTGGTTCCCCCAGACTTCCTGTTTGACATATCTAAATCCCTGTTGATGCTGGGCTTTCCGCCCCTTTCTCTCTGTTAATGTGTGTCTCTGTCGTTTTTTCTTTTTTTATATCTGCTCTCTCTTTCTGTATTTCTGGCTGAACTCAGGTCCACTCTTCGGGTCACTGAGTACTGACCTAATCTATTTTTTTTTTTTCTGCTCGCAGCATAAAGCAACGTGCACAGCCACTGTAAGGAGGAGGAGGAGGAGGAGGAGGAGAGGAAAAATAGGCGAAGGACACAGATGGGTGGACAGAAAGCGGAATTAGGGGAAAGGTGAAACAAGCCTGAAATAGAGAGTTAAAGACGGAGCGCTGGAAATAATACGAACCCAAAAGGGGAAGGGCGGAAGAGGAATAGTGAGAAGAGTGAAGGGCGAGGCAGAGCGATAGACCTGAGTGCTGGGGGGAATAAACTGCCTCCGGTGCACAGGCCACGTTTCACTGCTCTCTGGATTCAAACACCCTTGAGGTGGTACAGGCGGGGGTTTTGAGGGAAGAGTACAAGAAGGAGAAATAGCTGCTGAACGAGCGTAGCACGGTGAAGTGGTCTCTACTTTAAGTGATCAATCAACCCAGAGGGAGAGAGAGATCCACTTTATAACCATCAGAGGCCGGAAGTGCAAGCAACGGAGAGCAGGCCGCCGCTCTGAACACCGTTGCGCGAGGCTTTTGCCCGTAATGAGAAGCTTTCTCCTTTCTAACGCACGCATCGGCGCTACATTTCATCTCTCCCCACGCGACAGATAAGACAGTGCAGTCCATCATCATCACACCAAACTGGCAGGTCTGTGAGTTTTGGAAGGAGAAGGAAATATTTGCTCGTCGTCCCGGAAATGTCTACCATTAAACAATGACTGTCGGGTGACGCCGTTCCACACGGACGGAGTATTCAACCCGGGAAAGATGAGCTCTTCATCCCCTGGCGCCTTCCTCATATGGATTTCATTTAGTTGTACCTCTTGAAAATGAACGCTGGCGGTGAGAGGGGAGTGGAAGCGCACATTCTGGGACTGGGCGGGATCCAGCTGGCGCGAACTCACAAAGCCCGACGCAAGGACAAAGCTCCTGGCTGTGCTGGTATGGCTCTGAAACAGGACAACAAGAGGCGGTGCCAAACAGTCCTTGGCAACATCATAGAAGCCACAAAGGCTGCCCATCTGTAATTTATTCATATGTCTTTAAATTTATCGCTCGCGCTCGTGCCCTTGAGATACCCTTTGAGCCGCGGAGGTAGCGCGGCCCGACGTGATGAAGTTAATTTCATTTGGCCCGAACTACACACGGCCAGGATGCTTTAATGCATGTCGGGTGCGACAGGTCACCTCTGCGAGAACAATAGACCTCCTCAAGGGAGTGGTAAACTTACATTAGAGGGAAACGTAGCTGAAATAGGCCGAGCATCCTCTCTGCAGCTTCATATTCTTCATTTACAGATACGGTGTGGCCAAACTAGTTACCGGCAGAGAGGTGTAAACAGAGCCAATCGAGCAGAAAGCGGACCACGGGAGCTTTCCCAGGAGGCAACGCAGCCAATTATTTGATATTCCAGATCAGCTGCAACTTCAGCGGAGGCCGGTGTGGGAAGGTGTTCAGGCAGCGCGGCCAGCAGATCTGTTCAAACGGCCGAGGCGAGAGCCAGCCCCTCCCTCCCTACACCCCTCACGCACAAACACAAACACGTGTTTCTCGCTCAGCCTTATACAGTTCCATCTATTCAGTTCCGTCCGCGCTTTTCAGTCCACTCGAAGCTTTAGCGGCTCCTTCCAGCTCCGCTTTGATGAAATGGGAAAGATAACCAAAAATAAATAAATAAAAAGAGAGAGGAGCTGCGAACCCAGAGCTTTACAAGCGGTCGAAAGATAAATGTGCTTCGGATGAATTATGAGTTTGTCGCTTCACTCTGGAGGACCAGATCCTGATCTCGTCGCATCAAAGAACTGGTAATATTCAATGTAACAGACATTAAATGCTTTCAATCAATAATAAAATACTTTGAGCCCATCCCGCGGTGACGCCGTTGGATTTTTGTCCAAAAGACTTTTATGCACTTGGCCCGACAATGACAGATAAAATTAAAACTTTATAGATTCCCTGCTGACCACAGACTTCTCTTATGGCAGTAAAAAAAAAAAAAAAAAAAAAATGCTGCGCTATGTTGAGCTATTTCAAACTTACATCCCTGGGGATCACTACACCTCCTCTGAAACAGTAGTCCTTTCTTTGTACCCTACATACTTCCCTGAGCTTGCTATGGATCATATAGTTTTGTCTTGTTATTTCACTTTTAAGGCTGCTCCGCTTCGTAGCATTCTCGATACATCGCGCCGCCCCCTCCCCCTCCAGCCTTACGGAAGCTCCTGACATTTTTATCAACAGCTAAATGGATTTTAATCAACGCTTGCAGCAGGACAGGGCTGCACGTGTTCTGGAACGACGCCTTTTTCTCCGCCGACTCGCCTAATGAGACCAGTAACTTTAATTTGATTGACTTGCCTTGAAAGGGCAGCGGAGAATACTTTTTCTGCATCATAATAAACCGGCTCATCATTTGCAATTCAAGTTAGTAAATAGACATCAGCAAGCCGCCGTCGTGCATCTCCTGGCCTAACAATGTCGAATCTGATTCTGGAAAAAAAACAACTTGCGATTCTTTTATTCAACAACAAAGGCATTCCTCAAATTTGGCTGTTCTATTGTTGGCGATGTAGAAACAAATCCCTTTATCTTTTCTTACTTTGCAAACAGCAACAGCTCTAATTATCCATCCATTGTTGTTGTTTTTTTTGAAGATGCCAAGGCTTTTCATCAGGTGTGAGGTAAAAAATAAAGAAAAGAAAAACACAATCAAAATAGGTCACACTTCTCTACTTTCGGCGTCCCTGCGTTGTTTTCCTGCCAAGTTTTTAAAATGATTTTCAGATTTCATTTTTAAAGCCACGGTCGGGTTTGGCGTCTGGCTTCATCACAAGCCCATTAATCCCTTAAGGCCGGTCACACAGCGCGTGAATTAGACCGGTCTCAGACGAGGTTTTCAGATCTGAGACAAAAAAAATTAAAAACTGACGTCCGAGGCGGTTCAGAGCACACGGCGGCGGCGGAGGAGGCAGAGATCTCCCCCGTTCAGTCTGGTCTGAGAGGCAGCTCGAGGCGGGGATTGAGCGTTTTCAGGCATCTGCAGATTTTTGTAAACCCATTTGAAGTTCTTCAGTGCAGAATCTGCAGTATTTTCTGCAGCGCGAGTGTGACACAAGAGGAAGGATTGGAGGAAAACGAACAGCAGAAGACAGAGACAGTGCGAGACAATCCAGCAGAAAGGTTGGAAACCTGATGCAGAGAGTCACGGTTATGAAACAGTTATACATAAAACAAGAGCATCATCAGTCTGGCTACCTAAAGGGGCTTTTATTTCTCTCTATCTATCTCTGGCTTTCTTTCTTTCCCAACCACTATCTCTCACTCCCTCTCTCTTTAAAATGCTGCGTTTAGCCTTCATTGTCTATTTTCTAGCACATCCGACTTCACACAAACTTAAACTTTTCCAATCTTTTATCTCCCGCTGCAGTTCCACAGCGCTGATAAGAAAAAAGTTTTTAATATTTGAAGTTTGCTTCTGAGAGATTTTTTCCAAACCAGTAGATCGGATGCCTCCGTTTAATAACATCGACCAATCCGAGCTATAAAACAGCCTGTTAGGAACTGACTTGGCAGCAGGCTTCCATCACTTATCCGTAACATTAACATTTTGCTGAGCAGACCAGGTATCCAGTCACAGAACATGTCAAATTGCCAGTCACCGCGATGCAATCAAACAAAAAAAAAAAGAAAAGAAATTGTCAAAACAACAGCAGACACAAAAGCAGACTCTGAAGGCGGATCATTGTGCTCGATTGCGAATTACAAAGTTGGTTAAAAAACAAAAAGTCACCCAGAGTGCTTAAATCATAGCAAAGTTGAACATTAAATAACTCCCCTCCCCGCTGCGTGCAGCTCGGCTTGACGCGCCCAAAAAGACAAGGCATGGCTCCGCGGGAGGGGGAGGAACAAAATCCCTAACAACCAAATCCAAGTCAAGAATCTTTTAAAGTCTGAACCTCTCATCTGTGCCACAGTCGTTTAGGGTCCGCACCGCTGCATAACGGAGACAAGGAGGCAGTTGTTTAATGTAAGCAGCGCAGAGCTCTCAGAACTTTGATTTATGAGCCAGAACAGTCTCGTACGTTAACTCCGAACTAGAGGAAAAATCTGGGCCTCTGGGTTGTTAGCAATTAAGCTAGGGAACGACGTATAGTGATCTGGGAAGAAAACGGCATTACGAACGACGACAACAGCAACAATAAAAGGTCGGATTGTCGCGTCTGCAGCTAATCTACTATAAAATATAGAGGTTATGTGGATATTTCACTAATGAGAGCGCAGGGACCCCTGACGTCTCGTGCGGCATGCTCCTCCCAAACTGTCCACTGCATTCGCCCCCTCTCCACCCCGTCTCCCCGCTAATCGCCGAGATTTGAACACACTCCTCAGCGCCCGAATCAGCCGCTGCCCCTGCAGATCTTTATTCCTCAGCCAAGTCCTCGCTTAATGAGAAGCGAACGCTGAACGTTTCAATCGTCAGGTACTTTTTGTCCCCCCCTCTCTCTCTCTCTCTCTCTCTCTCTCTGAACTTCCCCAGCCTGCCCCGATATTCCGACGCTGTTTAGGAGACAATACATGGAACAGCCCACTGAGCTTCCCAGTCGTGTCACTTCCAATTAGCCCTTCAGAGACATCTCTGCCCTTTGGCTCACCAGCGTTCCGAGTTAAAAAGATCTGAGCGGCGTCCCTTGTATTGTGAGCAGCCTTCCTTCACACTCCCACGTTCTAAATTCATGCGTGCCTGGATTTGTGAGTCTGCGAAAGAGGGAAATCGAGAGGAAGACAGACAGGAATTTTCTTTTTCTTTTTTAATCCTATAACCAAAAATAGTAGCTCGCTGTGACACTGCAATGTATGGGGCTGCTGTGAGCTTAATAGCAGCTCCCCTTATGCAGAAAAAAGTGCACATTTCTGAACAAACCAGCCAGCCTTCACCTTAATCATCCTCCACATTATGCATCATTAATACTGATGTTCCTAAGTAGCTAAGCCTTTTAGAACTAGGACATGGCATGTTGTGGTGCTCCTCTGCAGATTTATCCTCCTCAAAAACCTGGCGGCTCTGTCAAATCTGCCTTCAACCTGCTTTTCTGTCACATCACTTTTTAAAGCCAAAGCGAAGTGATGGGGATCGTAAAAACAGCAGAGCGGTGAGCCACAGTATGCGAGCGAACGTTTCCCAGTTAATGAGAGGGCTGGAGCGCCGCAGCTTCTCAAACTAGGGCAGAAGAGAGATTTTTGCAGCTCCGATGGAAGCCTTCCCTCAGACCTCACATCCCGGGAGTGCACATGTGCAAAATCAACAAGATGCACAAACAGAGCCGCCCGCGCGGGGCTGCGTCCACTTACTGCGACCAAACAAACACGCGGGAAACAACAGCAGGCTGCAGGGGACCGGGCTGCCACATGGACAGGAGTCAGCTTTTGCAAAGGGGAATGGGTTCTTTTTAAACTTCAAAAGCAACAAACACAAAGCAGAAAAGGAGTCATTCTCACTCATGCCGAGGCCTAGAGGCCCATAGCTCGCATGATTTTCCATCATTTCACCAAACTACAAACAAATGATATGAACCGATGCCAAAAGTCTGCTGCACATAAAAGGGAGGATATGGAAAAGCACTGCTCTGAGTCAAATAAAATACAGGAAACTCTTATACTGTTACGTTTTTCTGCATCAAACTATGTTCCACCATATTTATAATAACTGAGCTCATTCTGAACTCTCTGAAAGGGACCGAAGCCGTGCACGGCTAAGGGCCAATCACAAAATGTCCACACCATGTCCACAAACACTCACATGAATGGAAATGGACTTCAAATTCAGTTTAATCCCACACAGAAACGAGCAGAATACTGAGAAAGAAAATGTAAAATGATCCGTAGTCATTAAGTGTGCAACAGGACCCCCAGATCTCGCTGGGAGACTTTTCATTTCCTGTGCAGCTGAGTGTGCGAGGAAACACCAGGCTCTCAGCAGGTTCGCTGGCCAAGAAAAGTATCGAGGTTCCCTTGTTTCTTCATGAATGTGATTTTGATTCATGGTTGTTTTAAACACATTTCATGAGAAACTACTTGTAAAGTAATCTCTAAACATCTGCATCTCAGGGCGTCATGTTTCAACAAAAAGCAAGCCGTGAAGTAAGTTAAAAAGTTGAAAGATCTCTGCCCAGCACAAGCACAGACGCAACTCACCTCCAACAAACTGGATGCCGCCGGCCACGCGACCGATCGTGCGGGAGATGAGGTCAGAGATGCAGCAGCCCATCAGAGCTGTGAGCGCCACCAGCAGGAGGAGCCCACACCCCACACCTGTCACCACCGTGCAGATCCTCCACGGCAGACTGGGGATGCCGTTGAAGGAGGCGTAGCGCCCGCACTGCTCCAGCATCACCGTGGTCTGCCTCTCCTCGTCCCTCACTGGGTAGGAGCAGCGGCGGAACGTGCCAAAGGACACCGGCTTGTCCATCTGCGCTCCCAGCAGCCAGTAGGGCATGAAGAAGCCAACGCAGGAGGCGGCAGCGCACAGCAGGGACAGCAGGGCCCAGATGACACCCGTGCATGTCAGACTGGACGCCATGGTAAACAGTCTGCGAGCGGTTCACACAGTCACCGAGCCGGACAGCAGTTATATGAGCAGTTGCCGTGTTGCAGGGGGCCTCGCAGGGAGCATTTAACACGAGCAGTCTTCACCTTCTCAGTGACTCCGGGTCCCTGTCAGGGAGGGAAGAGAAACATCCGGAATAATCATCTGAGCAAACAAGTTGTTGGCTTCTGACACAAAGTTACATAAGTAATAATAATCAGAAATATAAAAACATAAGAGACGTTATGAAGGGGTTATCACTCTAAGCAGATAAACTAAACCAAAGTATAACATTAAATGACATAGCACAAGATTACTAAGACTTGATCAGAATAAATCAGCAAACGTAATAAAGTCCTGATTAACTTGGCCCGGTAAATATTTAATGTAACTGTAAGTACTGTTCTCCATCTCCCTTGTTTGTTTAAGGCGTTTCTCTTTATCATCACACAGGAAAAATAGTTATGAGTTCAGGAAAAGGAGCAAGAAAATATGCGTAATTACAGATGGTTTATAATAACTCATAATTTTGAGCCTTATTTTAATTCTACTAAAAAAAAACTGCAGTGTTTTCCATATAATAAACTTTAAAATTGCATCAGAGACAACGCCAAACAACACGAACAGAGCTCATGACATGTTAATTAAGTATGAATAATGTAAAGCGCCCACATAAATCAATGGGGGAACTGGGTGTTTAGTTCAGGGAACAGTCCCTGCAGGAGTAGCCACTCCAGCAGCACGCAGTGATTTTTCGTTAGGGGTGACCTCAAGGAACACACTACCATTATCGCAGTGCTTACACCGCCGGAATGAAAAATAAAGCAAACTCGGCAAAGAAGAGGGAGAGGGGCTTACATGTTGGGAGACCTCCGGAAAAAGGTGCGCTCGCCGTACGCGGAGAGGCTGCTTCCATCTGCGGGCTCCAGCTGTGTTGGGTGTCAGGGCAAACTTTTACTTCAGTCGAGGGGTAAGAGTGAGGGCAATGCGTTGGAGCTGAGGAATGTAAATCCAAAAAACAGAAGCAAAAAAAAAGAAGAAAAAAGTAGTCACCCGCAGGATCACAAATCACTTCCTTCTCAGCCTCATCAATGTTTCTGAACCGAGGCGCTGATCAATTATTCTCTCCTGCGCGGTGCAGAAACGTGCTGCGTTTGACTGACTGGACTCCTGATTCACATTCCTGCTCAGAGAGAGGGAGAGATAGGGAGGGAGGGAGAGAGAGAGAGAGAGAGAGAGAGAGAGAGAGAGAGAGAGAGAGAGAGAGAGAGAGGGGCGGGAGGTGACTATCAATCAGCCTATTCTCCACCCAGGGGCTGGTCTCACCGCTACTACCGTTCCTACGGGCTTCTGGTGCATTCACGGATGCCTCGAAAACTGGACACTCTCTTGTGTTCGCGCAGCCAGAAACTGCTGAAAGGAGGAAACAAGGATTAATGCATGTAATCTTGCCTGCTAGTCCTATAGTAAATCTTTAAGAGTATCAATACTGCAAAAAAGAAGGGAGAAAGTATATTACTGTAATTTTAATTTTGACATCCTTTGAAAAAACCTTTGATTTTTTTTTTATGTCTAATCTTTTAGACTTAGATAAACTTTATTGATCCGCAACGGAAATTGCTTGATCACAGTGGCTTAGGTGCACATAAAAACACTCTTAAAGAACCACACGTAAAAGAAAGATTAAATAAAGTAACATCTAGTAAATTAAATTAGCATATGTACAAATGTACAAGAAATAGAGACGGAAGAATATATATTATATACATAGGAATGATAGTAAGGAATCGTGTCCATTAACATGACTAACATGAAGTTATCTGTTGTACGGGCTGAACTGAGAACAGTATGAAAGAAGTCCTGTTGTGTTCACTGTCGGAGTGGAGCTGGATCAGTCTTTTGGAGAATGAGCTCTGACGCCCTTCTATTGTCTGGTATAGCCTAGTGGATGTGATGGATTGTCCATGATGGAGAGCACTTGTCCAGTGTCCTCCTGTCCCTCACTGAGACAAACGTCTCAACTCACTGCCAATAACATGACCAGCCGTTCAGCTCAGTTTGTCAGTGTCCTTTTTGCTGGTGCTGCTCCCCCAACAACCCACAGGGTGCTCCCAACAACACACTGGTAGAACGTCTCTAGTAACTTGCTACATACATCAAAAGACCTGAGCTTCCTCAGGAAGTAGAGTCTACTTAGACGCTTCTTGTCCACAGCATCACCGTTGTCCCACCAGTCCAGTCTGTTGTTGTTCATGTGGACTCCCAGATACTTACGGTGGTCCACTACTTCCACCTCCAGGTCCTGGATGGTGATGGGCTCCGCTGGTGTCCTCTTCCTCCTGAAGTCAACGACCAGCTCCTTGGTCCTGTCCACATTCAGGAGTAGGTAGTTTACCGGGGACGACTCAACAAAGTCAAGTCAAGTTATTTTACAGACTAGGTCAAATATTGAATTATGAATATACATTTGTAATGATCTGGGGGGTTATGAGTGTTCATGTCTACAAATCTGTATTTTAATGTATTGTTGTATTGAATCTGTAAAGAAACTGTTGATTTGTAATGGTGCAATCAAATGTTTTAATGCCCTAAAAAACCTTAACACCCTAACCATTATATCCTAAAGTTTTAACATTTATACAGCTGAAAACAAAATCATGTTGAAAACTTTAGTCGTAGTATCCAAACAAAAACAAAGCTAAACCAAATGCAACTGGACTTGTTTGGTTTTCTCAAAGTCAAATCTTTTTGAAGTTGGTTTTTGGAACATGCAGATCTATTTCACAGCCTGAACACATGAAATAATTAAAAGGGCAACATTTATAGAGCAGAGTTTGCTGAAACCAGAAGAAAAATAAAAGCTGGCTGAGTACGAGCCACAGCAGTACATTACTTCTGTAAATGTATTAGTTTAATTTAACAGGTGACTTATTAATAAGTTATGATTTCCCCTTTATGAAGTGAAACTGAAACTGTTTGAGTTAAGTATATCTCTTTGAAACTCTGTGTTAAGCTGTTTTTAATGTAGTTAACTTGATTTGCACTATTAGTGGGGGCACTGTTTGCCTTTAGTTCCCAAACATATAATTTATTGCTGCAGTGAGGGAAACCACCCAACTAATTATTAGTCATCCAACCACTCGCAGCACTCCTGCCACTCTTATTAACATTCACGTGGAAATGAGTGGTGAAATTGCAAATGATTTTAAAATGTTTTAAAAGGATGCAGATTTGCGTGAGTAACGTGGTGATTTTTTTTTTCTAAGACATGACACTGGATACATTTAAAAGTAGAATATTATCAACACTATTTGAAATCAGCTTTGTCCTCTGCTCTCCCTCTGTGTTAAATACTTCCAGTGAGAGTTTGTGGAGAAAATTAGTCGATCACTCCTACGCATGCTTTAATTTGCTTTGAAAACTCGTGACTTGCTTACCTTTAAAAGTCAATCTGACATAGACACAACACACAGGAAGACAGCGACTCCCTCTGTACTGTAAAGCATGTGACCTATTACTCATGCCCTGAGTTACTGAGTAACTTGGATTAACAGTGTCATAAAAATACAACTAAATATGAATGAAACGTTAACGATATCTTCTGTGTTCCAGTTTAAACTGGTAGTTTTAAAGAGAAGCGCCTATAAAATAATATTTGTTTAATATCATTACCATCATCATCGCTTTTTCTTTATATCTGAAAATTAAATCTTACTTGAACGTAAATTTGACCACGTAGCGGAACGTTTGTTTCGCTTCCCGTCTGGAGTCTCGACGCAGACCGGACGTAAATCACGGACGGACCAAAACATCCTTCTTGATAGTTGACGTGGACCCGTCTGTCTGTGTACAATGGCTGATACTAAAGTAGAAATTACAGCCGACAGCTCCAGTGCAATACAGAGTCCAAATGCGCCGTCCCAGACCAACAACCCGCTGTCACGGAAGCTCAATAAGATCCTGGAGACGAGACTTGACAATGACAAGGTAAGGGAGGAGAGTTTAGCCGCATGCTAGCTAGCTTGCTAGCTAACGGTAGCTACATCTGGAAGCTAGTCGCGTTTTATGGTGTATTCTAACTGCAACATTATAATTTAACCTCAGCTAATGATTTGGTGCAGATTGACGGTGCATGTCCTATGAGATTAAACTTAATATTAGTGTAAATTAATTGTGTAGCTGTTTGACAGTTAGCATGTCGCTTCACTGACAGTCGTCCAGTTTGACAGTTGGACCTGCTAAGATATCGGTATTTGCGGCCAGTTAGGTCAAGAGAAATACAGGAACTGAAAAAAAAAAAAAAAAAAAAAAAAATTATAAGACCGACCACCAAAAAACTCACCAATTTCCCAGTTTTGGGTTACAATGGTTCATCTGCAAGACAGGCAGATCCTCGCTGTTACTATACAAGTCATAACACCGTGAATGATCATCATTACCATGTTTGTTTCCTCTTCCAGGAGATGCTGGAGGCTCTGAAGGCTCTGTCTGTGTTCTTCACCGAGAACAGTTTACGCACCAGGAGAAATCTTCGTGGTGACATAGAGAGGAGAAGTCTGGCGATCAACGAGGAGTTTGCACGAATATTTAAAGATGTTAAAGAGGTGAGACCTGACACCTGTCTCATTTAAGTGTTGATGTAATCTTTTGGGAGTAATTTATTAACAGCAATAATCATAAGATCAACAAGTGAAGCAGAAAACCTGACAGCTTGTGATTCAAGTCGTCTGCTTCCAGTATTTATTTAGACATTAATAGACTGTCACTGGATGTGCTGTCCTAACACATTCTGATTTATGAATTTTCACTGCCATTATTTTTTGAAAACTAAAGCATTTATGTTAATAATATTATGTTAACATTAACAAAAACATTGTTAACACAGCAACCAGTCACACCTCTTTGATTTAAGTTTTCATGTGTGAACAGAATTGTGTCTGCATCAGTATTATTGTGTCTTCATGTTCCCCACAGGAGCTTGAAAGTGTTAATGAAGATGTTCAGGCCATGAGCACATGCTGCGAAGAAATGACCAACACATTAAAGGTATTTTAGTCAGCTCCACGTCATTTTAATATGCTCCTTTTAGCATAATGATTTCCTAATAGAGAGCTATATATTTCTCTAAGCTTAATATATTTGGATCAAATCTGATCTTTAAAATGTCACATGAGTTATTTCTTTACTTCCTTGAGACAATATAATATTTGCAAACCACCTTTTTAAAAACACTGTAACTTCTCATCAACAGGCTGCGAAAGAGCAAACTCAAGACCTCATAGTAAAGACCAACAAGCTGCAGGGAGAAAAGTGAGTTTATTCTAAGAGGCGACAGTTTCCTCTTTGTGTTTGTATGTTTGTGGGTGGTAATCTTGTAACTTGAAGTATGCATGTGTGGCATATTTGAAATAACATAGAGAGAAACCCGAAGTAAAATTCACTAATATAAATATTCCATTTGATATTTTATCTTAACATTTGGGGTCTTTGGTATGTAATAGCAGTCTTGTAGTTACATGAATCATGACAGCATACAGAAAATTTCATCAGCCACAACATTAAAACTGACAGAAGAATTAAATAACATTGACCATCTTGTTACAATTCAGTGTTCTGCTGGGAAACTTTTGGAGCTAGAATTCGTGTGGATGTTACTTAGACATGTAGGACCCACCAAGACCAGACCTGGCACAACCGCTCCATAGCAATGATGGTCCTTGATGGCAGCAGCCTGACACAGGCACACACACACAAAAACGATTTAGGAACAACTAAAACAGCACAAATTTAGTGTCTGTGAAGGTTCTCAGTCATCCAGGTCAGGCTAATCCAAAAAAGTTTTCAAAAAGGTAACTGGACTTGTCGTCTTCTCCAAAATCTACAAGTCCAGTTGCCTTTTTGAAAACTGTTGGGCACAAATTTAGTGAACACTTATCTTCTCCGTAAGGTCCTGTATAAGTCCTGCGTTGTCCAATAATAGTGTTGGCTCTGAGTTAATAGTGATGGGACTGTGAATATAAAATAGGGCCGTATGATGAGGCTGTCAACTTCTAAAGTGACATTTCAGAACGCCGGCAAGACCAGAGAGCTAGACCGACAACATTTATTTTAAATTACCTCCAGAAATTTTAACAGATACCTCAAGCCATTATTTCTCCTCTTATCTGTTCTGGAGCAACAAGTCATTTTGGAAACCTGTCGCTTATGTCGCTGATTTTTTATTGGTTTGAAACTAGACACCATCATTTTGCTCCCACTGCTGCGTCATTATCCCCTTTTCTATTTAGTCAATTTTCCAGACAGATAACACTTCATTAAAACTCCACTGCAGGGATAACATGGTCTGGCTCTGCAGGTGATAAGCTTTTATTGCACGCGTATTGCTAACAGTGCTAACAGTTCCCTGGTTGCCAGGAATAGACTCTTATTGTCATCCTCATCACTGTTTAAAATATTTCCTCAAATTGATGATAACAACATTCAGAGCTGAAGACTTGCCTTCCTAGTCAGTGACAGTTAGCGGCAGATTCAGTGCAGGGCAGGAAGAGCTGGCAAGCCCCTCTTCATTTTTGATGAGAACGGATGAATGATTTATGAGGTTGATTAATATTTCTTCTGCAGTTGTCTGTTTGCATACGGAGGCTAGCAGTCATCATTAATGGAGCCTTATTTGTTTTATTCGTCTTGTTCTGTGATGTTTGGCCGTGAGATTTACATCAAAGTAGTTCCTGTTTGCACAGCAGCGCTCCCTGATCTTAGCGAAGCCAGATTATTACGACTGGGGAGCAGGCTACCGGTGTTTCCTCACATTTGACTGTTTGCACTGAGATTTGCTGAGAACACAAATCAAGAAGAAGAAGAAGAAGAAGAAGCGATTACACATGCAGATCTGATATATGCAGCTCACCCTGACTTAAAGTGTAGGTCTTCACTGCATCGCAACTTTTGGAATATTGATGGATTTCTTTGGAATGAAAGCCTTAATATAAAATTAATCTCGGCATAATTAATATTTGAATTACAACCCGCCGAGATGTTGACAGCTGTGTGACAGTAAAACACTCACTCCCGTTGGCTGGTAGCCGGTGGTGGAGGGGGGTGGGCTGCGGCGTTCATTATCATACGCGGCAGATGTGACCTCCGTGCTCAGTGACCTTGTGAGTTGACACGGAGGCCGGGGTAGAGATAATGTAGATTTCTGCTGAAAGACACGGCTGACAGCTGTGATGTACTGCGGCAATTCCGTGCTCCACTGGCACAGCTTCGGGACCTCCTTGACAAAAAGGTGACACGGGAGGGGAGGCGTGCAAGACCGAGGAGGAAGGACGCTTTGAGTTCTGAATCTGAGAGCGGCGTGAGGCGCCGGTAGGGATGAAGCTCCCGGTGAGCACGTGCGGGGAATGAATTAAAACGGTGCACCGCTTCGTGCAGGCGGGCTTGTTGATGCTAAGTGGTCGGAGGTTTTACATGAATGCCCTTCTGAGTGTCCCCTCGCCTCCATTTTTTATTTCCACAGTGGCCCCATTGGGACCTGCTGTCCGTCTATGTGACATTTTCATTCGCAGAACCGCAGTGACCCCCACATCCAGATTGGATATTGTGTGCACGCTGGGCTTTGACCTTGTCTTGAGCAATTTTGTCTCAGAAGAGCTACCAGGGGAGGAGTGCAGTCAAGCTGTCCTCCTCCAGTCACCCGTTGCACCTCCCCACTCTGGTCTTCTTGGTCAGCTCTATTTCAGGTCACACACACACATCTCTGCAGTCCAAAGCCACTCGCTCATTTTATGCTTTTGTCCTGTTGACACTTATTATAGCAGCGTTTGCAGCATTATCTCACATGTTGCTCTGGATATCTAGGGCAGCTCTGCTGAGAGAGTAGAGTCGCTTTCAAAGCTCTGCAGATGATCTTGATTTGTATTTACCTGGCAGAGGAAGCATGTTTGCTGTTGTATGCCTGTGGCACCGTGTCATTTGTCAGCTCTAATGAAACGGAAAGTACCGGCAGATTGCTTACAGTGTGCAGAAGCAAAGGTAGAAGAGGTGAGCCGCTGAGAGCAGCCGACCTGTGTTTGTCCGCCGCCAGCCCGGACGGGCTGCTCTTTTGTTCTCGGCTCGTCCTGTTTCAAAGCCGCTGTCAGCAACGGCGCTAATAGGCGTTGTGTGTTGTTCCATTATGAACTGCAGTGCTAACCACCTGGCCCTGCCCTGTGTGATCTTTGCATTAGGGTGACACGTCGTCGCGCCGAAACAAGTTGAGGCGCGACGCAGAATGGATGTTCCCTTTGACTGGGAGCCTTCGTGAGCAGCCGGAGCTGAGGAGGATGAAGTGTTGGATTAGTTTCACCAGCTATTACTGAACCGCTCATGCAGCTCCAGCAGGCCTACGTGTCTGCGTTCTAAAGTGCGACGTAGATGCATTTAGCAACCGCAATGAAGATTTATCTGCGTTTGAGTCGGGGCTGCTACTCATTTCCCACGGCACGTGATGAATGAAGCCTTGTGTGCCATTGAGACTATTTTTCCTCGTGGTTAAAAAAAAATAAAATAAAATGACTGAGTATGACTTCTGTGTTGGTCATTAATAAATCAAGGTTGATGAAGCTCCTGAGAGAACAATCAGAGACATCTGAGTGTAAATGACAAACCTGTTTAAAATGACACTTAAGGCTCAGCTTGCTGCTAATGAGGATGTGGCTGTGAGCGTGCCTTTGTGTTGTCTGATGTAACGCCGTGGACTCTGTGATCACTGGCGCGCGGCTAACTAACAGCTCTGCGACTGCCAAATTTCCACGCGGCTCTTTCGAAGACGGCCCCCGATGGATTCTAATGGATAATCGACCCACATGGTTGACAACTCATAAGGCTCACCGGATGCTTGGCTTGTTAAAGAGGGATCGTTCGCAGTGTTCTGTAAAATGTATAATAAAACGTGTAAATCTTTTTTTATGGAAACGATACGTTTAAGTCACTCGGCGTAAAAGTTAGTGAGGCTGCTAAACGTTACTCTCAGTTTTTATGCACTTGGCTCTGTGAGGTAATTAAGTAGGCGCCGGTAATTTTGCCGTTTGACAGAGCTGTTTATGAGCTTGTGCCGTATTATATTGCTTAAATGTTTTCTGTGCTTCAGCGGACAAAATCAATCGGCCCAGTTGCGAAAAAACCCGAGCACAAGCACAGAGATGGACCGTTGCACACTCTGTGACTTGCCTTCCACCCCTCGTGTAAACCGGATCTAATTAAACCTTTCGCTTGTAGGGGATTGTTCAAGAGATAGCTTACATTATTGACTTCATTCTCCTCTGAAGCACTTGCCCTTCACGTTCTTTACAGTGTGACGCTGCTGCATGTTCCCTCTCTCTGGCATTCAGTGATTGCAGTTTGGAGAAGAATGTGTCATGTCCTGACAGCGCTGTGGAAAATGATCCTGCACTTCCGCTGTGCTCGTGTGCTCTTTCTTTCCTTTTCTTCTTCAGCTAGGGAGCTCCCACAATCCCCTTCTCATCCTCCTTACCTTGTATAGGCGTGTGCAGCTTGTCTCTTTGTTGTGATTTACATCCTGGAGGAACAGGTCTGTCACTCTTGGCCTGGATGTGAGGAACTGAGGGCGTTTCTTATCTTGTGGGCTGTGAAACTGCCGCCACTTTGACGTGCGAGCGAGGTTCTCTCTCTCCCGAGCCTGTGAAGTTCAACGTGATCACGCTCTGAAAATAAATTGGGGACCCGCTGGGAGCAAGTGCAGCTTTAAAATGATACTCATTCGGTCATGCTGAACTTGAATTGGAAAGTTTGTGTACCCTTAAGAGCATCGACTGTAGACATGAAAGTTTCTCTTAAACAAAAAAGGAGCAATGTTTGAAACGGGTATGTCTCAGATTCCCTGTTGTCTGTAAGTGTGTTGCTTTTTTCCTTCTCGCCTTTTTTGCGAAGATCACAACTCAAGAACCCTACCTGACAGAAATACCATGATACACCGCAGTCCATAGAACGCATGATCCAGTTCGACATTTCTAAAAGCTTGCTGCATAAATTTGCATATTAGTGATAAAACTGCCTTCCCCGAGACGACTATAGCTCCTCGTTTTAACACGCGTCTACAGATTCCCATATTAATATTTCTCGTGTGCCGTGTGTGAAGACAAGCATGTTCGCACGAAAATAACTATTAGATACTCTAATTCATGCATCGCTCATTTTAATTTATGGCCTAATTTGCATGGCTTCTTATTCTTTATGTATCACTGTAATTGCGCTGGGATATCAGGGCCGCGTGTTTTAATTTGTTATTTCGCGGCGGCTCGATGTGTTCTCCCGTTCCATCTGTTTTTCAAGCGTGCCGTTTTCACACGTGCAAGCACTTCTGAGGCAAAACATGCAACTTTGTTCTGTTACTTTGTAGTGTAGTCACATACAACGATCAAGCATTACATTATGACCACCTTCCAAATGTTGCGTAGGCCTCCTTTGTTTCTCCACAACAGCTGTGAGTCATCAGAGAATGGACATGGGCCTTCTGAAGGTGAGCTGTGGTGTCTGGCAACAGGATGTTGTTAGTGGGGGGGACTTTGGGTCCTGTGGTTTGAGGGGAGGGGCCTTTGTAGATCATCCCACAGATACTTGATCAGTTTGGGATCTAGTGAATGTTCTGTTCTTCATGTTTTTTTTTTAATTGTTCCTAAACCATTTTTGTGTATCCAGCAAGGAGTGTCATTGTTATGGGGTGGGGGTGCCTGGTCTGGTCTAGGTGGGTGCTACATGTCTAAGTAACATCCTTGCGAATGAATGCCAGGTCCAAAAGTTAAACAGCAGAACACTGACTTGTCACAAGATCTTATTTACTTTTCCTGGCAGTGATTTTAATGTTGTGGCTGATCGGCGTCTGTTATACTAGTCTATAACAGACCGACTGAGAGACGCAACTGGAAGCAGCGTCTCTAAGGGATGAAAAACACTGCCACAGTTTTGGGGATTTGGTAGCTGTAAAGAAGTTTTAAACACTCTCTGCATCAACACGCCGAACAAAAAGAAGCCTTGAGGTCCTGTAAATGATGCTTACAGACAAACACTGAATCACAGGCTCCTGTAACCGATTTACAACCCTTTACTTTCAGCTGTCTGAGCCCTGGTAATAGCCGTGTGAGAGAGAGACAATGGTCCGATAATGTTGGGTTCTCCTGCTCTACCAAAGTAACCTGGTGATTTACTCATCTGTCCTCCGCCAATAGGGAGGGGAGTACAGGCGGGATGGTTTGGTCGGAGGGATGGGAACGGGAGGGAGGACTCGCTGTTGTTCAGCTATCCCGTGACAGAGTTCCCTGTTTGACTGGGGCGGTTGCCATGGTCACTATTGTATTGAGACACTTAAAGTGACACAGATAGTCATCGCTCTGCTGTTATTGATAGCGACAAATCCTGGCCGGTATCTGGCCCCGTGTTTCCTTTGTCTCTGTTGTTTTCCCCCTGACATTCATTTTCTGACTGCTGCACATGATATCTTCACTCTGTGTCCCACCCAGTTGTCTCGCTCTCTCTGTCAGTGAGCTCAGCGTGTGAGGAGTGTGATTGCCATCTGCTGTAGGACTCAGAACATTACAGCTTGTTGACAGCATCTGTTACTTTCAGTGTAATGGACACATGACACATATTTTTGCTGTTCTTTTTCTTTGCACAGTAGGAAAACGCTAGAAAATACAGATAAAGCTCCTACTGGGCACTGATAAGAGACAAAGCAACTCGTGCTTGCAGAAAATGTATTGAAGTGCGACACTGACGAGTGCAGGAAATTACAACATTTATCTCTTTCCCTTCAGTCAGCGTCTGGAGGTGAGAGCTCAGGTTGCTCAAGCTTTCCTTGCCAAGTTCCAGCTATCTAATGAGGAGATGGCCACGCTGCGAGGGGCCCGGGACACTCCCATTACTGAGGTAATCTCAATTATCACGTGTGCTAATGAATTTAATCGCGAGCAATCGTCCCGTTGGCAGCCACAGAACGCGAGGACGTAGAATCAGATACAGAAGCTGTCTCCTGCCATTAGCTGCATCCTCCCGTTGAAGTGCCAGCGTGCTTTGTGATGTGTTGCAATGTGATCAGAATATTAAGTCCATAAAAGTGGCTATGGTCCGTTAAAGAAAGCAATCTCTGCAATGTTTATAATGCTTATGTAATCCTCCATCAAGAGATCTGGATGTGAATGCAGAATGCGAAATAGTCATCAAACGATAACTGGAGAGATTTTGAGGTTTCTGCTGATGCAAGCTGAATATTTCACTGCTTCACATTGTAAATTCAGTGTTGTTTTGTCAGTGAGCTTATCACTTACTGCCAACCTTGGCATTTTTAGACAGCAGATCAGTTTGAAATATATACATAGGGAGTAGGGGGAACAAGAAGGAGCAGCCACAGTGAGCTGTAGGATGAAGAGCTGCAGGCTGCATCAACAGAGAAAGAAACTCCTTTCACTGTGCTCTGTTGTCCACAGACTCATGCCGTGTGTGCAGTGTAAAATCAGGGGGTTGCTTACAGAATGATGCAAAAAAGGAATTTATTTTTGTCTGACAACAAACGTTTGTTTTGCTGCAACTTAAAATTTCCATATTACTATTAAATGACATTTGTTGTTACCACTAGTAACTGCAGGTGTCGCCAAATCAACCAGGATTTTCTTGATACTGTTTATACTGCAGTACAAACAGTATGACTATACATTTAATCCTCTTGTTTTCTTATGTTCTTAGCTCTTAAGTGGGACATTAGAACCACTAAATGTCTGTGCAAAGTGAAGTTACACACTTTTCTATGAAATAATTAATTAAAAAGTAGAAATTATGCAAATAAGTATACACATAAGTAAAAAGATAGCATACCCAGTTAGTCAGCAGGAAGGCATAACAAGGACTGAAATGTTTGAGATGAGAAATCTGACATTTTGAGTTAATTTAAGTGACTTTTCATAGCATCTTTCCCGTCATTTTATATTTCACATCAATTATTAAAAATGCTAAAAAAACAAAGTCACAATTCCAAACCAATCCTTCCTACATGTATAGTGAGTATTTGCTTCTATTTTTGTACATTTGTGAATATTTTATTTTTTATTTTAATATATTTTTTAACTATCTTAAACATATTTTATTGTGTTTTTTCATGTGCAACAGAGCTACTGTGACCAAGCAATTTCCCTTAAGGATGAATAAAGTCTATCTAAGTTTAAGTCTAAGCTTTGGTTTTGGTCAGTAGTTTTGGATGTGAAATAATAAAGCACAAATGAAGCTTACATTTTGTGGATGCAACATTACATGATGTCAGAAACACCGTCATCACCGTCATGCCCAAAACCATTTTTACAAAGCCGTTATTGTTTGTCGTGTTCTGCCAAAAAAGTACATTGACTTCTGCAGCTCGGCTACACAGATACTTCCTAAAACACTCATTTGTGTGTTTCCCAGGATTTCTTCAAAGCGCTCAGCCGGGTGAAGCACATCCACGAGGATGTGAAAATCCTCCTGCGGACCAACCAACAAACTGCAGGGTAAGATGCGCGATTGTTGCCGCCGCTGAATTCAGCGCATTTATTACAAACCCTAAAAGGTGGAAGCGGAAAGAAAAACATCCGGGTTTAGTGTCCGTATCACTGTCAGGGCTCTGACTCTGCTGTGCCGCGGGGTTATGAGTATGTAATGTGTGGTCTTGGCTTGTTCCAGGTTAGAGATCATGGAGCAGATGGCTGTGTTACAGGAGACATCATATGAGCAGCTCTACCGCTGGGCTCAGAGTGAGTACAGTACACTCGGTTACAATCACGAGTACACTGAGGGCTCTCTATGACTCTCTTTATCCAAGTCAAGTACATATTGTCACTATTTTGGTAAAGTGTGCTTGCTTGATCAGAGGTTCTGTTTCAACGATAATTTGCACGTCATTTTTTTCCCCTTTTATTGGAATACAAAACTTTGCCCTTTCAAGTGAGAGAAATTGCGTGTAAAGACATATTTAAGGACGCTTGTGACTCATGTCCGTCTCTACCAAAAGAATGCCAGAAAACAATAAATTCCACAGCTGTGTTTTGCCATTGAAATCAAAATGGAAATAAACCGTTTAGATCACAGAAACCTCACTGGTGAGGTTACGCAATAAGAAAATATAGAGTATTTGCTAAATTATGAGTTTCTCTACAGACGCGTGTTTTGCTGCGGTTTGAAATATGCCAGAAAGACAGAAGTCCCGAAATTTGGCAAGTGAAAGTTTGATGATGGTCAAATGAAAAAAGCTGCAGGGTTATAATGTTGGTTTGGTGATTTCACCGCACGTATTCTGTGCATTTGTCAGCCGTAAAAGAGGGAGGAAGGACAATTTCGCTAAAATGTCACTGCACTGCAATCTTTGTGGAACAACCGTATCGTTAGCCTTGGTTAAAGACGACAACAGATGAAGTGTTTACTCCGTTTCGCAGTCACATTCTGGCATTCTGTGTATCCGTTGTTTGTATTGTATAAACATAAAGTAAACTAACAGATGCCTTGATAAAACGCTCATGGAAAATTATGACTGACAAATCTTCCCGGGGCTTTGATTGTCACCGACAGGGTTGCCATGGTCCAGAATGTTTATGCCGCATAACACAATCGTAGTTACTAGAAAGTGGAAATTAAAGTTGCATTTATTGTATTTTCTTTCTTTCTACATAGACGAGTGCAGAGGACTGACCCAGGAGACGTGTGATATCAGCCCCGTCTTGACACAAGCCATGGAAGCCTTGCAGGACCGACCTGTTCTTTACAAGTAAAAACATGAACACACAGAAACGCGAACACACGACGCGTGTAGGTTTACGTCAAATGCAAAAACAAGCCCTAGTTTTTTTACCCCTCAAGTCATTGTGCAGCTCTGTGTTTCACTCTGCCACCGTCTCCTTTGGTTAAGTGTGTCGCAGGTGAATAGTGAGAGCTGAGGGCATTCTTGTCACTTTGCTCTGGGAGAGAAAAACAAAGAGGTTCTCGGTTATAAAACAATGGAGCAAACAGCCTGAAGCAACAGAAAATGTCACCACATTGCAGCCAGCAGAAAAGCAAAGTGCAGAGCCGCTAGAAGAAAAAGGAAAAATAAATCGCAGTCAGAATGAAAAAAGCCAGCATTGTGACAAACCGTGTTTGAAAGGTTCTGACAAATACCATTTTTTTCAGTCTATATTTAGCATGAACTGCCCCATATACATTTCTGCAGTGGTTATTAAGGCAGCGTTCAAAAGAAACAAACATCAAATGTATGCTTTATCATGCTTTAAAACCAACATACATTGCTGCACTTTGACTGATTCGTCTTGATCTGCATGATGTGATTTCTTAAATCTGTGTAACAATGCGGCTCAGTGCTTGTGACATGTTGTTAGAACATAAGCTACAAATATTATCACGACACGCTAAACAAAATTTACAGCCTCGCTGTTTGTTAAAACATCCACATTTAAGTGACAAACAGTTTTTGCTTTGAAATATACATGGAACAGATGTTTGAGAAGAGTCCAACCATTGGCATGCATCAAGCAGAGAAAACATCTGAGGACATTGTAGAAACTACTAAAACTGTGATAGTGGGGCACCATCGTCTTTGAGGAAGAAATTAAACTTTTGATGTAATCAAATCAAAGACAAACAGTAGAACTCAGAAAACAGTGAGACTAACTAGATAAAAGTCTTCAGTTTGTTAGGCAGCATAAAGATTGGACTCTGGAGCAATGGAAGAAGGTCATGTGGTCTGATGAGTCCAGATTTCCCCTGTTCCAGAGTGATGGGGGCATCAGGGTAAGAAGAGAGGCAGATGAAGTGATGCAGCCATCATGCCTAGTGTCTACTGTACAAGCCTGTGCTATGGGGCAGTGCTATGAACTGGGGTTGCTGCAGTTGCTCAGGTCTAAGTTCATTAGCTGACTACCTGAATATACTGAATGAGCAGCTTATTCCATCAATGGATCATATTCCAAGATGACAATGTCAGGATTCATGGGGCTCAGATTGTGAAAGAGTGGTTCAGGGAGCATGAGAAGGATTGTTCCACCACAGAGTCCAGACCTTAACCCCATTGAGAATCTTTGGGATGTGCTGGAGAAGCTTTGAGCAGTGATCAGACTCTCCATCATCAATACAAGATCTTGGTGGAAAATGAAAGCAACGCTGAATGGAGATAAATATGGTGACATTAAAGAAGCTTATCGAAACAATGCCACAGTGAATGTGTGTTGCAATCAAAGCTAAACAGAGTGCAACGAAATATTAGATTGTGGCCAGGCAGTGTATTATATTTACTTTTTGTATTTCTGTCCAACACTACGTCATGCACAGTTATGTTATTGATCTAAACCCACTCATTTTGAAGCTGAGACGCTGTTGATTATTTTATTTTAACATGATGTTGAAGCACAGAGGCTTAAGAACAAAAGCAGAGTACTGGCAGTAATACACAGGCAATGGAGAAACCTATTTTTAAAAGCAGTGATTGTCAATTTCTGCAGAAATTATGTTTAACATCTCCTACAGGCGAGGGCAATTTGTCCACAAATGGAAGAAAATAAATGCACAGGTCCCACAGATATTATGAAGCTTGAGATTAAAGTTTCACACGTTGTGTACTGGGAAGTACACCTGTCACTGTCCCTGTGTCCAAGGTCCCTCTTCTGCGCCCGTGTATGTTGAGGCTGAGACAGTGGATATCCGCTTTCTGGGAATCTTAATTCTGCGCTATCTTCTGTTTAGTCTGCCGCCGCCGTGTCATCAGAACGACCTCAAACTCTTTCCTTTTGGAAAAGCTGCCTACGCTGTTGATCTTAGCCACTGACCACAACACACTGTCTGTACACAACAGCTCCGTGCCCCGGCCCGCTCCGGGTTCGGCCGTTGAATGTTGCCTCATTTTCTCTTTTGTGTGGTCAGGTACACTCTGGATGAGTTTGGAACTGCACGCAGGTGTGCCGTGGTGCGAGGCTTCATCGACGCCCTCACCCGCGGTGGGCCAGGAGGAACCCCGCGCCCCATAGAGATGCATTCACATGACCCCATGAGGTACATTTAAGTCCCACTCTAATGTGTGAGATTTTATCCTAAAGGAAAGTTAAGTTCTGATGAAATGTTGCTTGTCTGTGCACAAAGTTTGAAATGATGCTGAATAATGGAAAAACTGCTGCAATACTTAATGTTTTCTTGTCATTGACGAGAAGTTATTAAGCAGAATTAAAAAAAAAAAACAACAACCAGACATTTCCCTAGTATTTCATGATGGATGAGAGCCTGTGTAGAGTCGTACGAGTGACTAAACCTTTGCACAATGCCCTTAGACGCTGTAGAAACCAGAAGTGACAGACTGTTTTCGCAATTATTAGTATTTTGCGTGATCTTGTGAAAGCGCTTCTCATGATTCTCTTATTGTGATCATGAGAAAGAGTTTTGCCAGAATCTAAAATTACTCTGAAACATTCAAGTAAAAGCAGCAGGGTTGTCTCAACTTAGACTGCTCAGGAAATTCAGTTCCTCGAAATACAATTAGGTGCCTAATATGATATTCTAAGGTGTATTTGGTGAATATGTGAGCGTTCACACCGCGATCCCTGAAGTGTGAATGAGTCGGTCAGCAGTTTGTCCCTTAACATTCAATTCGGGAAGATATTAGATGTCTTATTTTATCACAGAGCGTTTGAGTGTGTCTTTGTTTCCTGTTGTACAAAATTCTCTTCCCTCTTCCTCCTGTGCCCAGGAGCCTAATGGGAGATTTTCTCAGAATACCAGGCATGTGGGGAACACAAAATCACCTCCACTTTGTAGGAGACATCAGCAGTTCTGAGAACATCAAGTTCTTTCTCACCTCCCTATGTTCTCTCTCTCTCTCTCTCTCTCTCTATCTCTTCTCTCTCTCTCGCACACACACACAGACGCTGAGTTACAAACAATAATTCAAGTTTAACCTGACTGTTTACTACTATTACGTAACACCCGAAGTCATTTGTGTTTGTGAGGGGGAGTGAAACATGATGACCCATGATGTAACTGTGGTCGCGGCGCTGTGAGATTAGCCCTCGGCTTGGCTCTCTAATAAGGGACGTAGTGTTTTAATACAGGGTGTTTTGCGTCTCTTGCAGGTATGTCGGGGACATGCTGGCCTGGCTGCACCAAGCCACCGCCTCAGAGAAGGAGCATCTAGAAGCTCTACTGAAACAAGTCACTCTGCAAGGTATGATTAATTATATATTCGTGTAATTATTATATATTCATATTCAAAATGCCTCAATCAGAACAGACTGGCCCGATCACGAGGAGGAATTTCCGATCAGACGGAGAGAGGAGGTGTAAATGTAGAAGGATTAGCACCTATCAATCATCTTTTTGGTACTCTTTTTTTCTTTCGTTTCTTCATTCCCTCTGTGCGTGTTTGACCCACATGGGGTAAACATCATGTGACGTGACTGCTTTCCAGGAAAGACAGAAACGAGGAGGAAGAAAAACAACCAGTTGTTCAAACAAGAGTTTAAAAAGATGAATGAAGTCTGAATCTGTGTGGGCAACAGCGCTGAAAACAGGCGAATTCATCACACCGCAGCGGGCAGAACCACTTTGTGCGCGTTAGAAAAGATTGATCTGATTGATGTTGTGGGACGTATACCGATCAGCCACAACATTAAAGCCACTGACAGGAGAAGTAAATAACGGTGACCACCTTGTGACAATACAATGTTCTGCTGGGAAACTTCTGGACCTGGCGTTCGTGTGGATACTTAGACATGTACCACCCACCAAGACCAGACCAGAACAGACCAGGCACCCCCCGTTCCCCATAGCAGTGACACTCCTTGATGGCAGCAGACGTCCCTGACACAGGCACACACACAAAAATGGTTTAGAAACAACAAAAAAACATGAAGAACAGCACATGGTGTTGACCTGGCCTCCAAATTCACTAGACCCCAAACTGATCAAGTATCTGTGGGATGATCCACAGAGGCCCCTCCCCTTAAAGCCCCCCCACTAACAACATAATGTTGCCAGACACCACAGGACATCCTCAGGAGACCCAAGTTCATTCTCCGATGAGTCACAACTTATTTAGAGGCAAAAGTTAGACCTACACAATATTAGGAAGGTGGTCTTAATGTTACGCCTGATTGGTGTAATGTCTTATTATTTTATTTAGTGTCCACGTAAACAGTTAAGTTGTAATCTCTCATCAGGGTGATTGTGTTGAAGAAATATTGTCGTAATAAACTTGCCAGGAGTCGCAACGAACAGGAATGATTCAGGAATGGTGCGTCTCCATGTTACATTCACTGACTGTTCTACTTATAACGTCCATGTGTTTCTGTGGTTGTGTCTTCTTGTTACATTAGGTGTGGAGGAGAACATGCAGGAGGTGGTTGGTCACATCACAGAGGGAGTCTGCAGGCCGCTGAAAGTGGGGAGCTGATTAGTTTTTAAAAACAATATCAGACTCGACAGATGTTTTTTTTTTGTTTTTGTTTTTTGGTCGCACACTCTGTTCTCCTCACTCTGTTATTTATTGACCCCTCAGGTTCGGATAGAACAGGTCATTGTGGCAGAGCCAGGAGCCGTCCTGCTCTACAAGCTGTCCAACCTGCTGAAGTTCTACCATCACACCATCAGGTATTTGACACTATAAAACTTTCTTGGCAACTAAGACGTCACATAAATTCTTCCCCGGTTGACTTCTCTTCCTGTATTTGGTCTTCGTCCAGCTCCATCATTGGGACCAGCGTGGCCTCCTTGCTCATCACTATTGAGGAAATGCACTGCCTCAGCAAAAAGATGTTCTTCAACAGCTTGAGCCTTCACGCGAGCAAGCTCATGGACAAGGTGCAGTAGATGTAGTGATTTGTATTTAGATACTCCTCATTTTCTCTTCTGCAGAGGTGAGGAAGTGACTGATGGCAAAATAAGGAGACAAAGCTTTAAAGCGGAGACGGTTTCCAGAGTTCTTTCATAAAAATGCTCAAATGACAGTGCAGTTAAGTTCAATCCTGCACCCTGCGGACACACATTGTGTATTCCAGCTCTGTGTCTGAAGCCTCAAAGAAAACAAGGCTATTTCTGAAGCACTTCTGCTTGTAAACAGTTTCGGGCCTGCTGGCCACAGCATCAAGATGGCGCTGGCTGCCAAGAAACGCCAGACTCGCTACCGTTTAGTTAAATTGACGTCCAAATATACCTCAGCACGGGCACGAGCTCTTCCACATTACACGCTGGCTGTGGGCTGATCGATAGCAGTTACGAGAATTATCCCTGTAGCTCGATGTTAATCAAATTGAAGACCCTCAGGGTTTTGGTGTCAATTCCTTCTAATTCTAGGAACACAGCCTTCGTATAATTTGCTCTATTAGGCGGGCAAAGGTGGCCGCGCTCGGTTCTATACCGTGTGCACAAGGTGAATGAAATCAAAACTCTGTTCATTACAAAAGCTGCACCGACTGAGGCTCGGCGTAACAGCAGGTAGTAGTTGTATATTTGGTTTACCGTGCTCCTCATTACCGATGTTTGCTTTAGTGACTTTTTGGACTTTTCTTTGTGAAGGCTCTGCAAGTGCACATTTGCTTACATCTTGTCGCATGCCCCCCACCCCCTCTGCCTCAACAGGTGGAGCTGCCACCTGCAGACCTGGGACCCACAGCCTCCATAACTCAGACCCTCTCCCTCCTCAGGGAGGTGCTGGCCTCCCATGATTCCTCTGTAGTACCGCTGGATGCCCGTCAGGCTGACTTTGCTCAGGTAAACACACATTTCCACAATAAGATCAGGGTGAAACTCGCCTCCCTTTATTGTTCTGCTTACTATCGTTACAAAAAACTAATGCCGCACCACTCGATCGCTTAAGGCTCTGTCTTGCTTTTGTCTCTCCCAGGTGCTCTCTTGCATCTTGGATCCCCTCCTGCAGCTGTGTACCGTCTCAGCCAGTAACCTCGGCACAGCTGACATGGCTACCTACATGGTCAACTCCCTGTATGTCATGAAGACCACGCTGGCTCTCTTTGAGTTCACTGACAAGAGGCTTGAGATGCTCGAGTTCCAGGTCTGCCTTCATTAGTTAATTATTCTGCTTTTTTTTTTCTTGTTGTTGCAATTAATTATTTAGTCAAGGCCATGAATATAATGATATACCACAGTCTGGTAGTACAAGACAAACTAAAATGTAGGTTTAACTAACAGCTTTCACATTGTCTGTATTGTTCGTTGTAAATAGTTAATTATTCTCTTCTCCTCTATGATAAGCCATAAAACCCAGATCTTTTACTAAAAAGATTTAATTTGCTGTCACATAAAAGGCGCGTGCGTCATGCATTGTTGTCTGCGCTCAAATGCGCCATCTATCCCTCTATTTTTAGCTCGTCTTTTGTAATTGAGCACCACAAGAGCTCCTGTAGAAGTTTCATTATCAATAGCACACTGATTCTCCATTAACCACAAGTACCATCGGTTCACAATGGAGGGCCTTACGACTCGATTTTTAGCTGCTCTCTCTCCCGCATTTTTCAGATCGAGGCTCACCTTGACACTCTGATCAACGAGCAGGCGTCCTACGTGCTGACCAGAGCCGGACTGAGTTACATCTACAGCTGCGTCCAGCAGCACAGCGCCGAACAGGTCTTGCATGTCTGCGTGCACTCACTCGTGAAGTTATAGATCTGCGGATTTATTTCTCACATCTGTCCTCTTAGACTTCCTAACGCTCTTCTAATCATGACCTGAGCCGTGTTGTTTACCTCTTTGGGCAGTATTTGTAGCCTTTGTCATTGCTATGGTTACCACATGACCACATGTCTTTGTTAGCGCATAATAGCATTTCTATCAGATTTTCAGAGGAGGAGGGGACAGAGAAAGACAGATTGCATCATTTTCTATTAAAATATATTTGCTCCTCCTGAAGTGTCCTGTGCAGATAAGAGAGCTGATGCCCTGAAGCCTTCCTCCGTCTTTGTAACACACTTTGCCTCTGGGCTGACTGAGACCCATAGTTGTGGTTTAGCATGCGAGTCCTTACTGTGGGTCATGTCAGGACACACCACACCCTGTTGCTGCTGCTGCTGCTGCCGCCGCCGCCGCTGCTGCTGCAGCTCAACGCAACGCTCAATCACAAACTTGTCATTCTTCTGCAGGCCTCTTTCTCTCCCCGGGTGGCCTCTGTCTCGGGTTTTCTTTAAATGCTCGTCCATTTAATCACGTTTAAGCTGTGACCTTCTGCGCTCAGCGGCCTCCCACATGTCACTGACTGACGAGTAATCCTAAATCTTACTCTCACTGTCTGCGTGGCGTTTTATTTTTCTGGTGAAACGTTAAAAGGACGTTAAAATGGCGCTGCTCACAATGTCGGTCACTGGCGGATGAGTTTGTAGGCTCACAGTATGTTTGTTAATGTGCCCATATTCCTATAAAACCACTCTAGGTACTGTACTAGTGCTTTGAACCTTGCACTACCGTCTATTTGCTGTTTTTTAATGTTGGCAATTTAGGCATTTAAGCTTGACTTAATGTTACCATTCTGGATAATCAGTGACAGCTAATTGCCTTAAGGGTACCTGCTGTTGTGTACACAGAGTCAGACGTGTAATTTACTCTGTCTAGTTAGCAGGATTTAAGGAGGGCATTTCTCTTATTTACTAAGTTCAGTTATTTTATAAGAAAGAAATGTGGGTTAAATCATTATTGATGCCAGTAAACCTTTTCAGTATAATAAATGAGCAGTTAATGATGAATTAACAGCATATGAATTGATATGAGACATCTGACAGGATGTGCTATGCACTAGTTACTGAGATAAACGTGTCTTTGTATTAGACGACACTGTCTTAGTCACGGTTTAAATCATTTTTCCGTTTCCCTTTAAGCACAGGACACAATAAAGACCCTTTCTTAAAAAAAATAAAGTTCTTACGTTGGTTAGAGGTAACACCATTCACTGAGGCATCACTCTGTCCCTCGCTGCAGCTGCTGGAGGCAAATGGTACAAAGTACCCTTTTTAGTGCTCCGTGCAGACATGAATGAACGAAGGCCCGAGGACCTTTGTTCACTTCTGAGATTCAACATTGTAGCTGTTCAAACGCTGTGACCTTGCATTCCAAACTGATGTTGCACGATGCCTTTTCCCCCCCTCTTCTTTTTTTCCTCTCAGGGTCCTCTCTCGCTCCTCCCCAGCATGGACAGCTCCTCGGTGAAAGCAGCCATGGTGAGTTGCACTAAAGCATAAATTCTACCTGCACGGCACCTGATCAACAAGCTGTAATCTCCCCCCCAGGTCCAGTTTGATCGGTACCTGTCGTCACCCGACACCCTTGTGATGCCGCAGCTCAACTTCCTGCTGAGTGCCGCCATCAAGTGAGTTCTCATCCTTAATGTGGGCCGCGGCTTTGTCTGTTAATGTAAGGAACAGCCCAGGCTTTCAGTTAAATGTTTACCGCATCACGTGGTGTAATAACAGGATGAGGAGCGTGTTCAGGGGGATTAAAAATAGCACGGGAGCGTCGACCTAATAATGTTCAACATTCATTAGTTTCCCAGATGTAACACGATCATTACTGCGTTCTAAACAAAACACTCGACTAAATGCAGGGGGAGTTTGGATGCTAAATTGCTAAAGCCACCGACACGTTGAGAGCACGGCCGGCAGCACTGCTTGTATTTGTCTTACTGATCAGAAAATGCACATGCTTTTAGCTCAATCCAGCTGCTACATTGGAGGGCTCTTTCTATGAGTTACGTTTACTGGGAAGTGCAGCAGGCTTGAGGAGCACTCTGTACCTCAGGTTAATGTTCTCTATTAATGGACATGGGAGGACTGATGGGCAGGACGCCATTAATTAGCTTCTGGTCCATTTCTCACTCACACTCGTTCCCTGAAATCATTCCTCCTCTTTGTCTTTCTCCCTCTCTCCCTCTCTCCCGCTCCCTCTCTCTCTTGCTATCTCACAGCTGCTTCCCTGCTCGCCTAAAACACACAAAAACACCCGCCAGCACTCTGAAAACACTCCGGGAGCGCACAAATAATGGGAATGTGATTTTTAGACTCCCTTCGTTTCACATTTTGCGTTAGTGCACTTGGTGTGGGGCAAGGTGTTATACACAGCGCTGCGGTGCCGTGTTCTCTGCGGGCCAATTAAAAATATGGATTCTCAAGAGCCTGAGTGGGATACAACCGAGACGCTCCCACTGTGTCCTCGAGTCCTCTCGCTGGGCTCTTCAGTCCAAGTGTTGCATCCTCTGTATGTACGGTGCTCCTGTGCACTCCTGTGTTCTTCACTCAAACCTGTGGACGGTATTATTTTATATGTTTTTTAAATGCTGTAAAAACTTTAAAATGAAGGTGATGGGCTAAATCTTACGTTAGGTTAACAAAGCAAATAATGCATCTAAAATAAATTATGATAATTTAAATTGACTAATAGAATAATATCGTCAAATATCATGCTCCATCTAAATAGTCCAAAAATTTATATAATTTAATTCATGTGATGCGAAACCAACCACATTTGAGGAGTCAGAACCATCATGTGCATGATTTAACTGTGCACCGATTTAACCAGAACGGTTGCCATTTGATTTTCTTTAAATGTTTAAGTCTGCAGATCAGCTAACTGTTGCAGCTCTAAGATAAAGAAGTTTAAGTCAAATAAAAACAGACGTGTGCTCAATGCACAATCACAACTTCTCTAGAACTGCATCCAGACGCTTGAGAAATTAAAATCTCACTTCACATGAGCAAAACGTGTTAAAATATTTCAATTAAAGCGATTCTCTCATTTATTTTTAGGCCAGTATGTGTTTTAATGGCGGGATTCTCGTGTCTTGACGTTGTAATAAGCATCCATAGATGGCAGTGTGCACCACATACTGTCACTCTTTGTTTTGATACAGCGGGGGCACACAGTGGTCACCGAACAAAAACTGTAAATCCCCACTCAGGGCTGACTTATTTCAGCTCTTGATCGGTGATTAATTACAACACAGCTTTACAAGTCTGATTTAGGAATGTTTAAAAGCCCACCGCTACTTTGTCCAGTGAGCACAAGTTCTCAATAGTTTCCTCTGTTGGTGCAGGGAGCAGATTTTCCGTCAGTCGACAGAGCTGGTGTGCAGAGCCTACGGGGAGGTTTACGCGGCTCTGACCAGCCCGGCTAATGCCTACAAGGACCTAGAGAACCTGCTGCCCAGATCACCTCAGCAAGTTCAGACCTTGTTGTCCTGAGAGGCGCTTCGATCTCAAAGGACACCCGGCGATGCCCCCCGGCACAGGACGGTCTGCAGGTTATTTAAAGAGCTGTGTAATTTATACGGTATAATAACACAATGTGTATAAAAGTAATTGTAAAGGTGGGGTTGTTGGTGGGAAGTGGAGACGTGGCTGTAAATAAGAAGGAAGAACATAATATGTGTACGATGCATTCACTGTCACTGGTGCAGAGCATTCATCCTCTATTTTCACACCATGTAACGCTTTCAGACACTTTTTTTTATTGAAAATATCGAACACTATAAAACAAAAGGAAACTCTGAATTTAAGAGGCTTGTCTTTTTCTTTTTTCTTTTTTCCACACTTAGAAGTGGGCAGGAAAAATTCGCCGACGATGCCAACGGGGAACCTCAGAAGCTTCGGCACAAACGTCATGTTTATTTTAACCTTAACTGTGTCGAGCTGCAGGGCTATAATGGAAAATCTCTCTTACCATCGCAGTTGGCTTTTTTAAACAAAGTCTGCCATGTGAGCTAAGATATGAAAACAGGACTGCAGTGAGATTTAGTTGAATGTAGGGGTTATGAGAACTCAAATATTCCTTATGTAATGTGTTTTCCCCTTGTCTATTTTTTATTGTAATACTCCTTTAAATCTGAGAAACTCAAATCTGTTATGGATTCAAAGACAACATTTAAAAAAAACTTGTGAAACCTTAGAGGAACTGGCCGGTGAAAAGGGATTATCTTAAAAAAAAATATACTTATCTGTAAACGCACAAACAGGACAGCTGATTCAATTTTCATCTCTCGACACTGAACTGCGCAGCAATGGACACTTGTGACATGATGACACATAATATCGTATCTCTGAAAATCCGACGCCACCCGGCCAACATTATCCCCAATAAAAAAAAACACCATTGAAACAGCGGAGATAAGTGAATATTGATCCCATCTGTTGTTCTGCGAGGCAGCAATTCATTTCTGCTATCTGACATCAAGGTTCATGGCAGCGGGCCTGATCTTGGCAGCGCTGCCAGCACTGAGTCCCAGGATTTCCCCAGCTCGCCGGATGTTACTCGGATATCATTGGCCAGGACATCGAGTACTGGGAATAAATGGAATACCACAAAGTTCAGCATCTGGACGGTGTTCTTAAGCCCTTTAAATAGACCGACGCTCTTTTCCAGTCCTGCTTGGCTGTGGTCGGATACGAGCTGGTTTCTCCAGTGTTTTTACTCGGCAATCTTTGGCAGAGAGCGGGGATGATTGTCTGACAAGCAGGAATATTGGATAACGGCACGCTGCATATGTAACAGCGGTGCACGCCTTCACTTACTCAGCTGTGCGTCAGCGGTGTGGGGTTCATGTGGGCCTGCACGGTTCAGCGTGTGAGAGCTTTTCCTTCCACGGTCCGTATTAATGAGCTAGCAGATGTGAGAGGCGTCGGAGCCACCACTTAGAGGCAGGTAGTCGTGAGCACGGCGGCGAACATTCATCCCATCATCCGCTCCATATGACAACAGTTACCAAGCTCTGGCCCGCTGAAGCGTGAACCCAGCGGGAATCTGGGTTAAAGGATAATACTGGGAATAGAGTTTTTTCCTCATCCTCCAGCAGCAAGTGATATATGCCGATGACGAGGCAGATGACAACTTGAGGCTTATCTCTGGCCTCAGCAGAAACTTTGAAAGGAAAATGACTTGAAGTAATTCACAGCGTATGCAAAATTCAAATGCGCTGCACGTCCATGCTTAGAAATATGATGTGTTGCTTCCTCGCTTGGAAGTGAATCATCATCTCCTCAAAGTATGACTTACTAACTAGTAGGAGTGAGGCTTATGTGTCACAGCATAGTGAAGTTGTTCCAGGGTAATGCCTTCAAGGCAGACTTCTGTCAAAGTCAGAATACTAATGTCTAGTACAGTCACCTTTTTGCACACTGTCACACACGTGCAGAATAATTTAGATAGTATTTTCTAGTGACAAAGAGATAATCTTCACTGCATTAAGTGGATGGACTGATGTCTACATAACTGCATGCATGCTTTATCCATCATTATAAAAGGTTTCAACAAGTTATATTTGTTTAGCACTGGCGAAGCTATCAGAAGTTTCAATCCTGTTTCCAAAAGCGCTTTAATGAAAAGTAGAACGAGCTCAATATATCAAATGTTCAGAAAGACAAGCTGACTTTTAATTTAATTTTCACTTCACTTTTTAATTACACACCTCCATTTTTTTTTCTAACAGCATTAATTAGTTCTCAACACTGCTCAACACTTCTAGGCCCTGCTGTCCTATTTTTTTAATTTATTTTTTAATTTTTTTATTTCATCATGTGGCAAACCTGGAGCGAGGTGACACCTTGGTGGTTTGCCATCCCAAATCCTGCTTTGCATAATCAATTTATGCGTGCAGCGGAATGCGAATTAATTAAGCTGCATGTTAGCTAATGTGTCTGAATTTTGAACTTGGAAGTGTTTCCGTGCCGGGGAGTGTTAAATGAATCCGACACGTGTCTGACTGAATTTCGATTGTGACCAAAATATTACGACTCCTGGCAGACGAGAGCCAACGCAAACGGAGGAAAAGGAAAAGGAACATATTGGCTGTGAGTGCTCGGAGAAATATATTCCGACTGCGTATAAAACGGCATCGTCTGCATACATGTAGATAACGGCTTTGTGACACAGTAAAGACTGGTGTTTGGTTTCGGTTTAGATGCCGGGTCAGATGATCACCATGTTTATAACTCTTTTAATAGAAAACACATTTAGAGACGTTTCTTAAAATGTTTTAATATAGGACGAATGTGCAAATGCTTGACCTGCTAACCCCAGACGGAGCTAAATGAAAATCATTAGTCTCAGGCGTTTAGAACACGTGCCGTTTCTTTAAAAAGCTTCAGGCACAACACCTTCCTCTCCTTTCCAGCTCTAATCTCCCCACATGGATAAACATCCTATCAGGCAGGAAGCTGTTAGGAAATCGGTGACGAAACAACGGACTTTGCGTCCGTAATGTACCATATAAGCGCAGTTTACGCTGTACGCCGTTAATGTATTATCTGTTTCTGTTAGCTTCTTCATTTCACAAACTGTGCTGTACTTGCAGATTATGTCCGGTTACATCATGCCCTGCTTTCCTGTTAAATATTAAACACAAACTTTCTGCGGTGGTGTGGGGTGGGGTGGTGGGGTCATGTTTATCCTCCCCGAAAATCTAATTTATCGGTCACTGTGAGTAACACGGTCTTACTCAACACTTGGAAAATAGTTTGTTTTTGGATTTCACCACGCCGGCCAAATTCTGCGCCTCTCTTCTGCTAACATCATCAACCCCGTTTACCCCCATTAGAATAAAGACATTCATAATGTAGCGTGCTCTCCGTGCATTGTGCCGTGGCTGCTTGAAGTGCAGGCTGTGGTCATCCGTCTCATTATGAAGCTGAAATAACTCCTGCCTCGTATCAGTGCTCGCCGTAATTATTTCTCCACGCCGCTTTTGTTACTTTGAAAGGTTACCTTATGTCAAACCTCTCTTCAGAGGCTATTATGTAATTTGTCTATTAGCACAGGAAGGGGAACACTGTGAAGTACTGACCTGAAACAGGAGTGCACAGTAATTAATTTTCTTCTCTGATTGTCTGCTGTTCCCATCACTCTAATCAGCATTTCATTCACTCCACTCCGCACAACGCAACACAACGCACGGGCTTCAGAAGCTTGAAAGCTCCCTCAGAAGCCAGCGTTTGCCGCCTGTGTGATTTTTGACACGTAAGATATAAATCCACATCCATCTGGCCGCCGCTATTGACGGGCATACTCCCTGGCTGACCAGATGCACGTCCAGGTGGCCCGATAAACAAGGCATATCAGAGATATGCTAACGCCGCAGTGTTTGGATAGTTGTGGGATGAGAGGAGAGCGCCGAGCTGACTGGCTCTCCCTGGGCAGAGTTTAGCCAATGATGGAGCTGCGTTGCCCTCGCGCTGTTAGAAGGGCCCGGACCCCCCGATGGTGCCCCAGAATGCTTGTACAGTATTGCGTGTGGCTGCTGATACTTCATTGTGTAAGCTTTTCCTCTCGGCAGAAACATGTTTGCCTTTGCTGGTATGAACACTTTGTACAGAGTCCTGGGCCGAGCACAGGCGCGCTCAGCGATTTCCAAATTGTGTCACTAATGACCAGATTTTTCCTGTGTTGTTGTTGGATTTGAGTCCACCCCCCCCCTTTTTTTTTCCTCCCCCCCTGCATGAACTCTACGAAGAACAGTGGAGTTTTTTTGTGGTGAAATCATAGGTTGACGAATATTAATTAAACATTTAGACGCGTCAAACTTTAAAAAAAAAAAAATCACTCAACCCGATCCAGAAACCTGACAGACAGACCTACTCACGCTAACAGAACAGAGAACAAGAACATGTAACAAATTTACTGTGACTAATGCCTCTGTGAGTAATCCAACATGCTGTCAATCATTACTCACACAGAGAACACTGTCTTCGCACCCATTGGTCCTCATGAGGCCGTGCTGTGCGCCTCTTCAAAGAGCACAGTCCCGTGACTCCCATCCTGAGGCAAAAGATCTGGGCCAAGCGCTGTGTGTGTGTGTCTCTCTCTCTCTGTGTGTGTCTCTCTGTGTGTGTGTGTGTGTGTGTGCAGGAGAGGAAGAAAGACGGCGATTATACGAACAGGCCTTGCTCTTGTCACCGGGGTCACGGCTACGGACCCGGTCATCCCACTTTCATGTGTCTGCGCTCAGGGACAGTAAACAAACGCGGGCCGCGAGCACAAGTTATGGCCGCATCACACGCGGCTGTGTTTTGACGCCACGGCGCCCCGACGGTGATGCAACGGGACGAGGCTTTGATCAAGTCACAGGTGGCTTGGAGTTATGCGCCGATCAGCCGCAACATTAAAACCACTGACAGGAGAAGTAAATAACATAAACCATCTTGCGACAGTTCGGTGTTCTGCCGCTTCGGGTGAGTGTTACTTAGGCATGTGCCACCCACCTAGACCAGACCGGGACGCCTCGTTGTTGATGGCAGCAGCAGCCGTCCCCAGCAGGATGCAGCCTGACACAGGAACACAAACGATTTAGGAACAACTAAAAAAAAACCAAGGTGTTTGTTGACCTGGCCTCCAAATTCACAAGATCCCAAACTGATTAAGTATCTGTAGGATGATCCACAGAGGCCCCTCCCCTTAAAGGCCTCCCCACTAACAGCATCTTGTTGCCAGACACCACAGGATGCCCTCAGAAGACCCATGTCCATTCTCTGATGAATCACAGCTGCTTTGGAGGCACAAGGGAGACCTGCACAATATTAGGAAGGTGGTTATAATGTTATGCCTGATCGGTGTAGTCTGAACACGCTTCTGTAGCTCATTATCAGATGAGCTGCTACAGTTTTTGGTTTATCCGCGTACGTTAAACACATCAGATCAACAGTTGGTCTCTCTCTCTCTCTCACATGTGCTGCGTTTCTGAGAATAAACCAACGTCAGTATGCATGCTTACCAAATAATTTCTTCTGAGTGACTTGTCCCAAATATAAAGCAGACATGACAGAGCGCCTGACTGAGTCATGAATGATACTCCTAAAAATAAAGGAATCGAAAGTCCCGCACTGAACTAGCTAACTTCCCACAAATCCATTTATCTCATATGAAGGCGACGTTTTACAGTTCTGCTTGCTCCGCCGTCTAAATCCTGAACATGTGGAGGCGTTTTGTTTTACCCTAATTGCGAAATGCATCAGCCAGATACGTTTAATCAGATCTATTTCGAGGCGAGAAGACGCTGACGGTTACGGCGCCTTTTCAGTTCGCTGTAATCAGTCTCGGTAAAACATCTCCGCGCAGTGAACGTGTTGTTAAAAGTTTTAGTCATCTGCGGGCAAACTGTGAGGTCTTCTGGAAGGAAATGAACACGAGAACCGAAATATTGCTTCATTATTTTCCTCTTTGGGACGAAGGATCCCGGGAAAAGAGGCGAGAGCGCTGTGATGCAGCTGCGGCGTGTGTTTGTGTGCGTGGGGGTTGGTTGTGCACAAGCAGCACCAGAGGCCTGAGAAGGGAAGGACAGAGCCCCAGTTACTGAGTAACCCAGAGCAGCAGTCCCATACTCACCTTTCCCCTAATAGCCCTTCACCTTTCGAACCACGTGAAGTGAGCCTGTATGCTGACTCCCCATAGTGTGCGCTCAAACACGCTAAGAAAGCTTAGCCAGCAGCGCACGCAAACACAAAGAGCAGAAGTTTCTCCTGACGGCAACGCCGCTTTAAGGTGGAATGCGTTATTCTGACTGTCCCATCACACACAAGGGCCCGGATTTAAAACCCACATCTGCTCAGTTTTAACTTGGCTCTCGGTCAGTGCTTGGTGACTCATCTCTTACTGTCAATGTGAGAGATTTCTGGAGTTTTTTTAAAATAACTCCTCAAGCTCGAGCCTGACAACGCGAACCAGTTCTTTCTGAAAGCTCATCCTTGCATCTCCGGCTCCTCCCATTTTCACCTTTAAACCGACGCACTGCTATTCATAACCGATATCACAAAACATCACAGCTATGTAGGTCAACCAGCCTGTAAAAAAAAAACAAAGAAGCAGGATTACGACTCCGGTGATTGCACTGTCATATCACGAATGTGGAACTTTATTATCCTGCCGCTGCGATGAATTAGTCAGCGGCGGAGTTCTGAGTAAAGGCTTAAAGTCAGGCACGGATGAAATGTGTCGAGGGTAAACCAGGGATGAATACGTCTGGATGGTGAAATGTGTGGGAATGTGTGTCAGCAGAAAGCCACTCCTTCTCATTGTAGCGGCTGAATGAGCGAGATGTCGATGGAAAACATGAGTCACCCGACCTACAACTCACAACAATAATATTTAGCGTGAGCAGGGAACTCGGGGCAGTCTGCAGAAGGTAGATTGGTGATTAGTGGCTTTATACGCAGACTGGGAGTGGCTGTGACAAAAACTGCTGGCCTGACATCATTAATCCATCCCAGCCCACACACTCTCTCTCTCTCTCTCTCTCCTCTCTCTCTCCCTCTCTCTCTCTCTCTCTCTCTCTCTCTCCATGCCAGACTGGTAAGGGAGGTACCGGCTGAGAGGGCGAGCGGCAGAACCAGAGCGATCCAGATCGGCCGCACTGAAGCCGTCGCCCTTTCCTTCGCCGCGTGGGTGTGACCGGGTGATGCCCTGTGTCAGAGGGAGAGAAAGAAAAAAAAAGTAAAAAGAGGTCTGCGCTTTCTCAAAGTACAGATTCATTCTGCAGTGTCATTATGTCAGTTCTTTGAAGTCACTGACTGAGAAATGAGGAGAAATATATGAAAATTGACCATCTTCATTATGCGACTGTGGACGTGTTTGACAATTCAGAAGCAGTAAACTGGCTTGGATTATTGCACCTTACTTCAAAATATAGTTATAATAATAATACATGGCATGGGCCGACTGGGGCCTTACACATGCGTGTAATCAGCAGGCCAGAGAGTAGAGTTTTCTGTTGAGCTCTGCAGCATTATGAACTTATTTGAATCGAGACATAATCTAAATCGAAGAATCGAAATCCATTGGAGAATCAATTTTTTTTTGCCCCACCCCTACTGTCCAGGGTGTACCCCGCCTCTCACCCGGTGGCTCCAGCCTGAATGCGACAGGAAAAGTGGTTACAGAAGCTGAATGAATGAATAGTAATGCATTTAATCTGTGGACTCCTTTCAAAGCCCTCACCTTAAACAAAGACAGCAGTACACAAAAGATTGTAAGAATAAAACAGATGAATCAGAAAGGAAGAAGGAAGGGCGGGAAGAAGATGTGACGGAGCTTGGTGGTAAACGGGATGTCGTATTACGTCATTTTATACTAATTTAATATATAATACGGGATTTTATAGAAAACCAGTGGAGCTGCTGAAGTGGTCTGTGGAGGCGAATATGCCAACATATTTGGATGGAAGACCATATGAGACTCTTACACAATTTGTATTGAGACTATTTTCTCACATTAGTTCAGTCAGGGAAATCGGCGGTAGTTTTATTTGAAAGACCCCGTTGCTGACCTTGTTGATTAGTTTGGTGGGATCTAAACGGCAGGCGGCTGTAGATGGGTCCTGGGTCTTTACTGTTGGTGGACTGCACGATAGCAAAGTAAAATCTAGCAAAGACACAAAAGGTAACCCAGCAGATTTATTTTTACTAAAGATGTGAAGTGCAGCAGTGAACAGCTGAGCGGCATTTCCCCCTCCGTCAGCACGAGTGAAAAACAAAACAAACAAATGATCCGTTCATAGGTAATAGAACTCACATGCACGGCCGTCAGCTGTAGCACCGATTCAGCCTCTCCCCTATCAATGCAAGAAAAGAGCAGTAATAATTATCCGCCCACATAAGACTACTTATTATCTCCGAATAATTTGTAAAACTGAAATCTCATGACGGTGAACTGGGAGCAAACCATGTCTTGTGTACAAATTAGAAAAAGACCAGAGCAGAGAGTCTGTTCCAACTTCTCATTCTTTTCTTTTTTACTAATTAATATCATCAAGCACCCCATTTTGGGAAAAAAAATAAATAATAATAATTTGTGCGCTTTTTGCAGCCCTTGTGCCGTGCTAAAAAAAACAAAAAACAAAACAAAACGGAATGAACGTTCAAATGCACAAATCTGCTGTGAATCATAGCTACATCGAGGTTGAAGCTCAAGTTCACGGTGTTGACTCAGAAAATGAATCACGGAACCTGCGGAGGGCCCAGATCATCTGAGCAGCTGTCCCAACAAGCCGGGTGCCGGGGCCTCGGGCCAGATCGGGCCCTGTTTTCGCGACGGGGGCGGCGGAGGCGGAGGAGGGTCGCTTTGAAATCATGGAAGCAAATCAAATCCACGCAGAGAAAACAATCTTTGGTATTTAACCTGAGAGCACAGAACAGAAGCAGAGAGAGGGTGTTATTATTGAATGGCCGGCTTGGTGGGTAAACCCTCCAGCAATTTCCTCCCATTCATACGCCGAAAGGTCTTGACTTTCTCTTAAGTGATATCTTGGCCCCCGACGTACAAATTTCTCCGGATTGATCAAGAAGTCGGAAGCAGCGTTTGACCTGAAATAGGAAATCACAGAAGGAAGTTAGATAAAATTCAAGAATGGGGGATCAAGCTTCCTCAAAACACTTTTCCACTTGCCCCGCTCTGTGATTTATGTGGATTTGTGCTGTTTTTCCTTTTGTTCGACATCTGTACAGGCAACATGCCAAGCTATCGCAAACATCTGCTTTAAAAGAATCTGCCTCACAAAAGCCTTACATTCATCTCAGTCCACTTGTTGTGCGCCGAGGGCCGACGGGAACGCCATGTCATATCGCTCATAAGGCTCGAACTTGGCATATATGCGGTATCTATGACACGGCGGGCCCAGAAGTTAGTTTCTAATTACACTTTTTTCTGTGCGAGATGAAAGAAAAAGTTGTTTTGAAGGTATAAATTATGGTTGTCGTGGAAACAGTGTGTGATTTTTAGCTTGCCGCTCTCATACGTGGGTGGCCCAAACATGTGAGTCAGCGAAATAGACCACTCACATTGCATCTGCTGTCACGATATGAGAGAGATTATGAACTCGATGTATTTCTTTCTTTCTTTTTTTTTTTTTTTATAATTCCCCGAAGAGAGGCCATATGGTCGAGCCTTCTTTCAGATGGTGCAGCCCGCAAAACTCGTCGTCTGGTTCGGTTTTCTGCAGGTTCAGCTCAAAGATGAACAGACACCGAATGATTGTGGAGCCGTTGGATTGTACAGCCAGGAGGTGATGGGTATGTGCTGCAGTCACGCAAATCCCCCAAACTAATTTCTCCTTTGCGTACTTTCACGATTACTATCAAAGAAGGTAACAATTTCTGATTTCAGGCTGCTTCGGTGAGAGATGCTCAGTCACTTCTCAGGACTTAGACATGTAGCACCCACCTAGACCAGACCATCTCAGACACTCCTTGATGGTAGCAGCCATCCCCAACAGGACACATACAAAAAAACGCTTTAGAAACAACTAAAACAACATGAAGAACAGCACAAGGTGTTGACCTGGCCTCCAAATTCACTAGATCACAAACGGATCAAGTATCTGTGATGATCCCCTCACCTCAAAGCCCCCCCGACTAACAATATCCTGTTACCAGACACCACAGGACACCCTCAGAAGACCCATGTCCGTTCGCTTATGAGATCTACTGCCTTCCCGAGATGGATGCATGGCCTGTGAAAGATACCTCTGTGTTTACAGAAGCGGGATCAAGAAAGTCTGTGTCGACTGTATGACTAAATCACTGTCACATACACCAGATGATGTGTAAACCTCAGACTCCGCTTCTGTTTTTAAACGTCCAGATATGCAGCACGACCTTTATGAAGACGAATCATCATCACTAGACTCATTTACCGCTTAAGTTTGAGTATTTTTGTCATCGCCGTCCTGTCAAATCTGCACTGGTGGTTAGCACTGATGCCTCACGGCAAGGAGGTTCTGGGTTTGGATGCATCGGCCACATGGAGCCTTTGTGGGTGGATGTTCTCCCTGTGGTCTCTCTGGGTACTCCGTCTGTGTCTCTGTGTTAGCCCTGCGATAGACTAGCGACCTGTCCAGGGCGTACTCTCGCCCATTGACATCTGGGATAGGCTGCAGCCCACCGCCCACGACCCTACAGAGGACCAGCGATTACAAAAGATGTATGAATGGGTGCTATACAGACCTTAGTGGCGCAGGTTTGAGTACAATCTGTGCACGAAAGGCCAAACAAATAGCTTTAAGGCTGCAGTTGTTGTTTTTCAAATTAAATGTATTTTGTATTTTCAAGTTAAATATAGTTTAATAACCAATGAATTCAACTGGTTATGAAGGGGTGAAGGGGTCTTTTATGTCAAGCTCAGGTGTGAATTCGAAATGAGAGCTAGAAAAATGTTGAAAGTGGGTTTAATTTGGTCATTATCACAGCCTTCACTTCCTCCACTCATAATACACATTCAATGACTAACGCTAATCCTCATCAAAAAATCCCTTGATTGAAAGAATGTGCAGGAAATAAGATGATGCTGGAAGGCCTATTATCCTCCAGTCAGTGAAAATACTGGGGCACTAATGAGCTCGGGGAGTGAAAAAGGCAGCTGTAGCCTTCCACCTGCTCCCTGGCACTGGCGCCCACGGGAGCAGGTTTGAATCACACCTTGCATGAAGCTCTCCGGGCTCCAGGGGATGGCAGGATACAGAAAGCCGTGTCCAGACTTGCCACCTTACAGTCGAGCTGGCTCCCAACCTACAGGTCAGGCCTGTTTTTCCTGCGCACAGCCTGGAGCCTTGTGTTGGATAATTAAGAAACTTTCAGGGATGAGTATAACATTGGATTAACTGTAACACCTGAGCCTCCATGATGCAGTAGATGAACCCGCGTATGCAGGTTTGAAGCGGTCCTGACTCCACTGCTTTTCAGGTTTCACTTAGATGTTATTGATGCTAACGCAGAAACACTAGAATGGTTAGTAGTGTTTCATTAAGACCACGCACACTGATCAGGCATAACATTATGACCACCTTCCTATTATAGGTCTTCCCTGTGCCACCAAAACGGTTGGGACTCATCAGAGAATGGACATGGGTCTTCTTAGGGTGTCCTGTGTTGTCTGGGGGGGCTTTGAGGGGAGGGGCCTCTGTGGATCATCCCACAGATACTTGATCAGTTTGGGATCTTGTGAGTTTGGAGGCCAGGGCAACACCTTGTTCTGTTCTTCGTTTTTTTTGTTTTTGTTTTGAGTTGTTCCTAAACCGGTTTTGTCATTGTCAGTGTCATTGCTATGGGGTGGGGGTTCCTGGTCTGGTCTAGGTGGGTGCTACATGTCTAAGTAACATCCCCACCAATGAATTAATGTCGGGTCCAAAAGTTTCCCAGCAGAACACTGAATTGTCACAAGATGGTCAATGTTATTCAATTCTCCTGCCAGTGGTCATAATGTTATGCCCGATTTGTGGTTACTAAAGGTAACACTGACCTTTGATTAACGACTCAGTCATATATACAACTGCAAACTTTAAAAAAAATATGTCTTTTCCAACTGTTAATTGGCCATAACATGCAGGTATAAACGCTTATTCTAGTGCAGTAGCTATTTTCTATTTAAACTAGTTATTACCATTAATAAAACCATGAGTACAATATATGATTATTTTTTTCCTAAATTAAGTTTTGCTGTTTATTATTGAGACCTCTTATCTTGTAGAGGTGGATCTGACCAGAACTGTCCCCCCACCCCCTATACAAAATCCATCTGATCCTGCAAACGGTGTTGTATTACAGCTCCCTGGGATGCTCAGGTCCGTGGGGACTAATAATGTCTGTCATGCACGCTGTAATAGCACCACAAATCCAGAGGTGAGATACATTAGCGAGGAGCCCTGACAGATCCGAGCACAGCTCGCGCAACAGCGTGGCTGCGTTTACACCAGGCCTGTGGGCATCAGCTGGGAAAACAAGCCGAGACTGATAACAGATCAAGCCCGCATTCCATCCTGGGCTGTGCTGAGGGACAAAGAAGCGGACCACCGGTTCTCACACATCGTGATAGCCGAATGCATGGGTGTAGGCCTGCAGAGGCGCGGGGGGTTGGCGGCGTCTCACAGAACTCCCGTGCTTTGATACGTATCTCATGTCACGGCCAGGTTGCCCAGCGGCCGTGTGAACGTCTCCGCCAGCGTGGAAAACAAAAACAGACATCTCACTGACTTTATTCGGTGTCAGCTTTAGCAAGGTCTGTTTCTAATAACGCGAGGAATGGTTTTGGAACTGTAACGGCCCAGGTGCTGACAGACCTCCCTCCACGCCGAGCAGGCTCTCTCCGGGTCCATGCTGCGCAGGCCTGGCTGGGCCTGGCCGGGGCCCGGCTGGACGGCTGAGTGCAGGTTGCTCAGCAGGCTGTGTTGTCTCAGCCTTCAGCCAGGGATGATAGATGGAGCTGGAAATGCTCCCAGAGAGGGGGTGAACACGTGTGGCAAGCCGTGGCAGGTGGTGAGCGCTGACTTGACAGCAATTAAATGTACAAATCTTTGATTAAGCTCATGGGAAGGCAGTCATTAGCAACACTGAATTGGTTCACACACACATTCACAGCTTCTCTTTCTCACACGATGTACACACACACACACCACACATGCAGGCACACATTTCTCATACTGAGTAACACTGACACTAATGTATGAGTGTGTCTCCAAGTGATGCTGATCTATATCTGTTTCCTTATGATGTTTTATTAATATTATATTTCGGTGTCTTTACCAAGCCTTTCCGTTACACTACCCTTTTCTGAGGAAATGGAAAGTAAGGCTTTTATTTCATTTATTTTGATGATTCTAGTTGGCATACCGTGCTTAAGCGTTTACATCCCATCATGGTGCCATTAAGGAGGTTATGACATGAGAGGCGCATGAAAATGCCTCAAATACCACCTCGCTGTGCCCGCGAGACCGTCGGCGAGATTAAACTCAACGTTAAACAGTTCAACAGAACTAATTCTGCAGGCACACATGGATTTTAGTCACATATCTACATCCTTTACTGCGCCAGGAGACATTACGCACACTGTGAAACGGAAAATTCAATGGACTATCTCCATTTCTCACTTGCAATAATCCTAATCCTAAATAAGATTTGATCGAATCTGTTTGGTTTCTTTTATCCCTTTTTCTCGGGAATTAACCCAGGGGAGAAATGCTAACGTCTGAACTGTGAACGAAGGTCGAGGATTTTAAAAATAAGCTGCAGAAAAGTGAAAGTCGTCCGACAAACCTGCACAAAAAAAAAAAAAGATGTAAAACCCATTCTGGTTGTCCGCAGCCATGCTGCAACTGTTGCTCCACTCATCCTGCACACCACCACAACACGTAAGAGGGAAGCAGTCCGTAAAGAGTAATGTGCACTCTACGTCATTTGTTCTCTTGGATTACAAATGTGTTTGCAAGTGTTTGTGTTTTTTACTGCAGCTTCAATTTCATAATTCTCCATTATTTTGATTCTCAACTGGATTCTGCAGATGCATGGATATCCAAAGCAAACATGACAACGTTTATAATCCTACTAATACATAGTATAATTAAGATAATTGTAATAAATCATCCCTCAATCTTACATTTAGTGGTGCTCTTTTCTGGGAAAGAATCACATTCGGTGTCTCACAGCGAGGACAAGGCGCCACCTTTACATACAGTGTATCACACACCTAACAAGACCCTTTAGAGTTGCCGCTGTCTTCCTGCGGGACCCGGAGTGGTAATTGCTACCAACTTCCCAGCTCGCTAATGAGACCGCGGTCATTCCTTCTACTACCCAGGCTGCCTCGGGGTTGGACATATCTCACTGTCTATATCCCATAATCCCACCGTCTAGAATAAATAGGGGAATGCTTAACGGCTTTACGCCCGACAAACCTCGTGTGAATTCGATCGGCTCTCGGTTGCCACACAGGCTTACTGAACGTAGCTCCAAGGCTTCACTGTGGAGCTGAACTGTACAATACTTGAATTTCATTAATAACAAAAAATATTCTGCAGGTAGAAGTTCTAAGATATATATTTCCAACCTGAAAAGTGACTTCAATTGAGATGGTGGTGCTAGATTAATAATACATATAGGGAGTAAGTCTTCGTCTTCGTGCTGCTCCGCTCCTTTCATGGGAGTCTGTCACCATGGAGATGTAAAGGTGCTCCCTGCCTGCAGCAGCCAGGAGAGACTATCGGACATCCCCCCCGGACCAAATCCATCCTCAGCAATGCACCGGTTGATTTCTCATGATGAGACAATCAGGAGCTTAACTGTTGACATGACAGTTATGTTCCTGTGTATCAGACGGTAAAATTACCGTGTGTTTTATCCTACTCTGTAAATTTACAGATATTAACAAACTGATTATGAATTTAGATGAGCAGCTGAAAATAGATTAAAGGGGAACTACTGTTTTTTTTTACAACCTGGCATAAAATACAATCTTTTCCTCACCCATATAACTTCATTTGGAGTTATTCTGACGATATATAATGGGAGTGAATGGGGCACCGAAACGCAGCCTCTAAATAACGCATTGTCTGCCGCGAAACTCTTTCATTTCACCAATATTTTTATTATCATACGCTAGTGCTATTCCCTGTTGAGTCTGGAGTTACCTGTTATCATCATCCAGGGTCTGTAGCTTGACCTATTAACCTCTGACCTGGATGATGTCATCTCTGAGTGTCTTGTTTACCTGTAATTTGCTACTGCTAGTTTTTGCAACATGGCTGAATATTTTTCCAATTTGGTGGTTGTGACCGACGACTTTGTTTATGATGGGCGTCCTTACCGTTTTGAGCCAGAGTATACGGCCAACAAACCGAGAATAGATATTTAGAGGCTTCTTTTCGGTGCCCCAGTCACTCCCTTTATATGGATATATGCAGATGTAAATATCATCCGAATGACTCCAAATGACACTAAAGAAATAAGGTCCAGGTTGTGAAAAATGGAAGATCCTCTTTAAGATCTTAAGAATAATGCAAAAGTCAACTCTTCAGAGGACGCATTTAAATGTCCATTATGCATTTAACTCTGCTAATGACTAGCAAAAGATTCACCATCGATGACAAGATGCTAAACATCTGCGATGGGACAGTTGTCTCAAGATATGCAGAGAAGGCCTTATGTTTCTAGAAGCGAGCAACACATGGCTGAATAAATAAAGTTTGGATCAACGCTGAGTAACTGGAGTCCAAAGAGAGCAAAATAAGAATCAGATTATCACTTTAAATCAACAAAACCGCAATGTGAATATGGTGTGAGAATGTGAAAGGAGTGGCTCATGTTGATGAACCTACAGAAAAGTATTGTCCAAGTTCACGGCTCCCCTGAGCCTTCAGGAACATCATATTGGGTTTCATCTCGCTGGCTCGCCGCTCTCATAGCGTCATTTTCAGCCGCAGCTGACAGCTGTTTTCGGTCAAAAAGCCCTCAAAACCTCCCGTACTCTACCTGCTCAGTCCAAAAACAGCAGACAGATACAAACGAGTCGACTAATTAGTGAAGAAAGAGGCAGATATTTCCCTCGTGCGTTGGCAAAAGCTGACTTATAAAAAGAGGGAACATTGTACTCAAATATAGCGGGCGGCCAAAGGCACACCTCCAAAGATTTACTTTTGGTTAATGAGTTGTTTTTGGCTGATGGGCTTAATGAAAGCATGGTTTGAACAAGCAAAACAATGAGTTAGAGGAGGCTGAAGAGGGTTTATGGAGCTGAAGTGACTGGAGTGGTGACTCGTTTTCTCTTTGACGCTGTCATTTTACACATTGTGGAAATCTAAACATTAATTAACGGAGCTTTTTAATTAGGTGTGTCATTATAATATTTGTTGGGTGGGTTATATATTTGATGACATTTGCTGTCTGAAGCTGGTTATCAAAGTGCAAATGTATGAGGCTGTTTGATCAGTGATTACAATTAAAAACAGGACGCGACTGAAAGGATGCGAGTTTGTGATGATGACTCTCTGATGAAACTTCTGTTTTGATGGTCGATGCTGCTCCGAGACCATCACATCATTATATTAAGACAGTGCATGTCATGCAGTCGATAGCATTTCCTGGGTCTTGTTTCATTTCCCATGTTTTTCTGCTCCTCCCCTCTTCTAAGAATACGCTGGCTGCCCTAATCACAGGAACCGACCCGGGCTAGAGGTGCATGCCTTTGCACATGGCAGCACAAATTAAAATGTCTCCTGCCACCCGCCTCTCTAATTCCCTGGCACTATGCCCTGGCCTGTCCCACGAATTACAACCAGACCTCCATATGGTGCAGCCAGCATGGGGCAGGCCAGCTTATTGACATCAGCTCCTCTCTGAACTCTCTAAGTCAATAACTGAGTAGCTCAGAACACACACACTTGGCCAACCACAGAGGGCTAACCTCATAACATTGTTAGAGGCCATAGTAAAAGGACTCGGAGAGTACTGGTTGGATTCTGTGCCGCCTATTTATGAGAAACTACCAGTCAATACAACACACGTGTAACAGAAAGAATCAAGATTTTAAACAATCCTGGACCTTTTAATCCCCTGTGAGGTGTACAGTGGAAATCTTTGCGGTCCGTGGTTTGTTCTCAATTCTAGACACCCTCAAAAAAACCACCCTATTCTACATTTTGGTGGGTATTTTTCTAGTCCTTTTTTTTTCTATAAACAGAATCTGTAGACAAGTGACAAGATTTTTGTGTCAAAGGGTTTTTGGTTTCTGTTTGTAGTCCAAATACTGTTGACCAATCAGATCTAGGTTTGGGCACATGCAGCTGAACAGTCTGTGTGGACAGCAACAGCAAAAACATGAACATGGTGTTGATGTCACCCATGGATTTCCTGAAGAGCGGCTCTGAAGCTCAGCGTGGTGTCTCTGGCCGTCGCCATCTTGGCAAACATGAAAGAGGTAGCTAGCTTTAAAAAGCACCTGTTACCTGAAATTATGGCCTACATAGACCAAAAGTATCATTTTATCTTCTGTGCCAGGCTGTAAACATGTTTAATTCTGATGTCAAGTTGTCGTTTATGTGTTGTGTTGTCTGTGAGGATTGTCTCACTGTCGGAGCCAGCCTCTAGTGGCCATTGGAGGAACTGCACCCCGTCAAATCCTGCCGCTAGTGAGTTAACACATCAACTGCTCATGTGACGGCATAACACTGTCAACAAGCGCTTGGGCAACACTTGTAATGTAGCTGGCCTTCACTCGTAGTGTGAGCATAGCATTGGTCATAAGATGATATTACGATGGACTGCCAAATTGTTTACGCTGCTATCTCTACTGGTACTGATTCGTTTTCTCTCAGCCACCAAAAAAGAAGTATCATTTGCTCACATACAATAAATGATATATGTAAAATAATAATTAAGCTAGTTGCTTAACTGCAATAAATTTTGTTTCATAAACAGATAAATGGTATGTCGGGTCAAATCCAATAAGTTACTTTAAAAGCGTCAGATAGTTTTACTACAGCACCGGTTCAGATAAAGTGGCAATACCATTATAATAACAGAAAACAATGATAGACAAGGGCGGCATAGTGGCGAGGTGGTTGGCACTGATGCCTCACAGCGAGAAGGTCCCGGGTTTCCTTTCTGTGTGGAATTCGCATGTCCTCCCTGTGTCTGTGTGGGTTCTCTCCGGGTACTCCAGCTTCCTCCCACCGTCCAAAGACATGCTCATTAGGTTAAATGGTGATTCTAAATTGGCTGTAGGTGTGAGTGTGAGTGTCAATGTCTGTCTCTCTGTGTTAGCCCTACAATGGACTGGCGACCTGTCCAGGGAGTACCCCGCCTCTCATCCGATGACTGGGATAGGCTCCAGCGGACCCCGCGACCCCTAACAGGAATAAGCGCGTACAGAAGATGAAGGTGAATGATAGACAATTAATAAAAAGAGTATAGGGAAATACTATTTATGTTTGGTACGTATGTAACAGTGAAGGCAATAGAAGGCCAGTGTGCAATTTAAGAGAGGTTTAACCAAATCCAAAAGTTTTAGGACTTTTCATCACATATTAGAACATTCATTCATTCATCTGTAACTGCTTGTTGTCTGGAGGGTTGCCAGGGCGGGAGCTGGAGCCTATCCCAGCTGTAATTGGGCTAAAGGCGGGGTACACTCTGGACAGGTCTCCAGTCTATGACAGGGCTAACACAGAGAGACAGACAACCATTCACACTCACACCTACAGCCAATTTAGAATCACCAATGAACCTAACGAGCACGTCTTTGGACGGTGGGAGGAAGCTGGAGAACCTGAACCCACGCAGAACCAGGGAGAACATGCAAACTCCACACAGAAAAGCCCCAGTTGGTCCACGCAGGGAACATGTTGTCTCCGAACATTTTGAACTTTAACTGAGAACATTTTGTTTCATGGTTTATGTCAAAACATAGACATTTTTTTATAGCCTCTTTAAAAATAAAAGCCCAAATTAGATGGGAGGTCATAAACAAAGCTTCAATAATTGATAACTTAAAATACAATGCAAGAGAGTTCACCACAACAAAGCTGAGACTGAAATCTGGGTTTCCCAAAATATGAAAAAAAAGGAAAAAGTTTTCTATAAATTGGAACAAAAAGTGGGTTTTGGCTGCTTTGTTCTGTGCTGGGTGTATCACTGGTTGGTTGATTTTTTTGATTTGTTTGTTTGTCGCTTGTCTCGCATCTCGGCTCTGTGAGGATGAAGTAAGTGTCTTAAAAGGCAGAGATTGTGGCTAGCTAGTTGGATAATGGCTCTTTTGTGTGATTGTAGTGATAAAACAATGAGCATGAGCTTAACTCCTGATAAAACACACTCTATAAAGTCAATGCACAGAGGGGAAAGCCCAGAGGCCGAACCGACATAGTCAAAAAACCCCAGACAATGATGCTGTTGACTCTTTTATCTGAAGACAAATCTGTGACCGCGACAGTGATGATGAGATAAATCCTGTGGTTGGAGCTCGGAGACGAACTGCCTCCACCTGCAACTCCGTGCCAGACTTTTCCAAACACACACGCCGCTTTGTTAGGATCAAGCCATCGGTGTTTGTCAGCCGCGCCGAGGCGCTGAGCTGTTGATGGTGTTGTTTTCAAATGTCCTGCTGACTCTTGGTTCTCGCCCACACGTAGCCTGGATGCATATTATTAGTCCGGGGCTCAGGTAAACGATATGTTCCTGTATAAAAAACGTAAACAAGCCCAGAAGACCTTTTGCCACGCATGAGTAGAGGGGACATAGAATCAAATGCACTGATGAATAATCCCATCTCTGGCTGAATGACCCGCTGCTGCAGCAGGATGCTTTTGTCCCATTGAAACTCACAACTCGCGGCAGGGTGAGTCCGACTAAAACAAATCTGAAGGCGGCTCTGTCATGAATTAAATGTGAAATAACGATGACACCGGTTAGACTGGCTGCTCAGCCTTCGTCATGTCTCCCCGCTCAGTGGAAAAAACAGAGAAGCGATAGTTGTCAGTCATAAAAACATCCCGCGGCAGCTCCGTCCATAAAAGTGAGCAGACAGCGTGTGCAGCCTTACAGGAATTAAGTTGTGACTTAAACATGCAAATGTGTGCTATTGTTCCAAAACAACATAATGCGCTGCACCACCGGCCACAACCCAGCGGCAGAGTACAGTTACAGCGTCTTTGTGGGTTTTTCTTTTTTTATATAAATATATATTTGTGTCTGTGTGGAGGTGTACAGCTGCGAGAGATTATGAATTCGTCGCCGGATTGAAACTGAAGAAACGGAGCGAGCGTTTTCCTTGCCTCTCTCTTTCAGAGGACGCCGAGCGCTGCAAACTGGGAGCTGGGAGATCCGAATGGGGGGATGTTCACGGGATCGGGGTTCTTTCCATTTGCAGTTAGAGGACGAGTGGAAAAAATCTACAAGTATTAAACAGGAAATATCTGTCGAAGATAGATTAAACATTTTAACACGTATATTAATAACCCCATCCTCCTTTATGGTGCTTTAGAATGTGTTTTTATTGTCTCTCTCTGCTAGAAGTTTATTTCTTTGTGTGTTTTCATATAATCCATCATATTCCCCTGGTTTGTTTTATCTTTTTTGTTTAATACACTTAATGCTTTAGTGATTACCTCTGCGTTGGAAAGAGTCTCTATAAATAAACCTCCCTTCACCTCAGCCTCCCTCTCCTTTCTCCTTTTCTGTTGATGTTTCGCTTTGCCCGTGTCTTTTTCGCCTTTCCCCTTCCTTTCCCTCTTTGTCCTCCTGCGAGTTTGCCATAGAAACTCGGGTGTTTACGTCCCGTGTGCCTTTCAGGGCCTTGTTTATCCTCGAGAGTGCCGGTGTGTGACTCTCTTACTATCATTCTAGAGGAAATACCATGTGTCGCGTGCCAGTCACAGCCGACCGCAAACCCCGAGCTGGGCGGAGAGGGGCATTTTTCATATAAATCATGGAACATGGCTGTGGGCGAGCCACTGCCAGGCTGAGTGAACGGCCACAAATAGATTCCCGTTGCATGTAGTAACAGCTTTGAGCAACACAAAGGCAGACTGTAGTAACCGTAGCCTCTGGTACAGCTGCAGAAGAGGGCTCTTGTTGTTTCTGTGCGTTGCCGAGTTAGTCATAAGATACTACCAAACTGTCAAGTTCAATCCATGGACCATCTGAAGTGAATGCTTGAAATTCTCTGGATTTTAACTTTCCTCCCAGCACCAGAGGGTTTGACAGTATGTGACAGAACGCTCCCTTAATGACCGCCACTTGAGATGTCAGTGGGCACAGTGGGCTCACAGACTCAGCTCTGTCTAACGCCGCTTCCGAGGATGGCTTACATCACACGGCATAAATAGAGCTCTCTGGGCTGTATACCCAGCGCTGTGATGATAGATACTGAAATAACCATCAGGGGCGGTTAACAAGGCCTCCTTGAGCTCGAACGTGTGACAGTACAAAGGCTGCAAGGACTGGAACCTAGGAAGCCAAAGTCATATGGGGCTAATCGGTTCCAGCGATGCATAAATTACCAAGGGAGGAGCGGCGACGGTCAGCGGCACGGGCAGAAATCGTAAAGATGAAAAGAGATGGAGGTAGGATCAGATCGACGTGTGTGCGTGCTAGCTTGCGCGAGTGTGCGTCGCGCCTCTCGGGTGTCTTATCAGTGCTGCTGGAGAGGTCAAGTCAGGACACAAATCACACCCCCAGGCTGGGCTGTCTCCTCTCAACTTAACCGACAGTTGAGCTACATCTGTTTCTATTTTACTCTCTCAGTCTCTCTTCCCTCTTCCAAAGCGTGCCGTTTCAGAGTGGCGTTCGCTGGTTGCAGGCTTGAGCTGCTTCGGTTCAGGTTGACGTGACACAGAGATGAGGAGTTTGACTTTATCAAGCACAGGTTTTCTGCCCCTAGAGCGCATCGGGGCAGGTTCATGTTAGGCTTTTGGTTTGTTTCAGGTTAACACCACACAGAAGCACTTGGCACGCACTTGACACCAGCACAGCTGCTCGTGCCAACTAGAAGGTCTTGGCTTTACCAGTGGAACATTTGAAACATCCTACACAGGGTAATTCAGGCAACCACAGAGCGTCTGAGGCTAACTGGGAGAAGATTTGTGCTATCCAGAGAGGCATCTAGGAAATGGCGGGACAAGGGCACGCAGGTGAACAACAAGTGCCAGTCAGAGGGGCGTCAAAGCAGGCTACGTTACGTTACAAGGCTGGTAAACGTTGGCTGCGCTGTTTCTTACCTCGCTCTACGTTCACTTTACTAGTCCCAGCTTCACCGTCAGCACCTTTTTTTTTTTTTTTTTAAATATTTGTTAAGAAAATCTTTAAGTCCTCTATTTTCTTCGTCTCATCTTCTCTTTTCTTTCCTTTTCTTGTGCTGACTGGACATTTTGAACGTATTGAACTTCAAATCAAATGGCAACATCAAATTTAGACACAGTTTGTGATCGGATGTATGAATTTAAAATGTTTTATGACTACACTGCGGAATTGGGATTATTATTATTATTAGTTCAATACCATCCTTTCAAATTTTGACTACGCCACTATTGGAGAATGTGGACTGACTTGCAATTTTAAAAACAAACAAAACAAAAAAGTGGGTTGTTCATCAAGAAAATGCTGAAAACTGGACAAGCTTAGAGATATGGAGAGAAACATAAGACGCAGAGGGAAAAGATGAGGGAATGAGAAAGGAATCCGTTTAAGTGCAGAGGTTGGACTTTATATTTCTATGTAGACCCCACATGCTGTCCTCTCACGTTCCCCCTGCCAAAACATCTAGTGGCCCCATGTAAGAATGTTTTAGATCCGCCACTGGCACTTGGTCAAACTCTGAGATCACTTGAGCTTATCGGTGGAGCACATGGGCCAAGTGGAAGGGCAGAATATTTAACCCAACCGCAGGAGAATGAGGGCTTACCAAAGGAGCGCAAGCAACCGGAGGCCACATGGAACGACAGGAAAGTGTTCATTTAGGCAAAAAATGTGTTCAGAAGTACTGAGATACACCTTGTGGTGCAACCTGGACACATCTTCAGTCATGTAACCAGGGTCACTGGGTGTTTCAGGTCTTACACAAGACACCCTGACCCGGGTTGACCCAGGCCCGGGTGATTAGGCCACACATTGGCCCTCCTCAACCAGAGCCAAAGTGAAGCCTTTTCAGCCGCTTCCCTGATGTCCTTCATGACTCTTTGCCTGCGCAGTCTGCAGATCCCTAGGACTCCCAGGGTCCGATGTAAAGACTGGCCTGCAAAGTCTCCCACCCATTCCTCAGACATTCAGCCACCAGGTCAAGCGTACTTGGCCCTCTTCCGTTCTTGAGCCTCCTCCATACGCTCTTCCCAGGGGCTCAAGTAGAACCACCTGCTTGCATGACATGGACATCAAGACCGTGTCTGGCCGGAGAGTTGTTGCTGCAATGATGTCCAGAAAACTCAACTGTCTCCGAAGGTCAACCAGGAGCTGCCCCCGTGGGTCTTCTTTGAGACCTGGGGCTTCTCGCTTGCTTGAACGAACATAACATAACACAAACTATAATTGTTCGATATGTGACACACATTTCAATTTATAACCACTTATATATTGTTTTATTGTTGTTTATTGTTTTAGGACACTGGACATGAACCTGAAGCTCGTGGCTCTGTGACTCATGTTCACTCTACTTCATGAATTAAGCAACAAAAGTTGATGACTAACTCCGTTCACACTAAATAAAGCCGCAAACACGCCTGACACTTGTCGCTACACGACGAAAGTGACGCGCAGCAACATCCAGCAGTTGGGCATGCTTCAACTTTTTTTTTTTTTGCGCCAACGGGGCGGGGGCGCATTGACCGCCTGCGATGCGTGCGTTGGTTTCACCGTTTCATTTTTCAAACAGATAATGAAATGACAACGTCGACGTGCGCTTGCCCTCCAAGTCCACATTCCTCAGTTATGTGCTCACCGGTAGTATTCTCTCTGCCTTTGTCAGAACTGTTGCAGTGACGTGGTTTCTGTTCAAATGATAACAGGAAAAGCAACAGGTTTAAAACAACAACTAGGTTTGGGATTAAAATACAAATGAACTGAGTTGCATTCTGCTTCTGGTTCAATACCCAGCTTGCAGCAGGCAGGCTCGGCTCATGCCGGCGGCCCATGGGTTCTGTCATCCACAATGGCACTTCACTAGTTACATGTCCCTCTGCTTGATGTCTTCAGGGCCCGAAGTCTCTCTGAGACTTATTTGTGTCACCTACATAGCCCAAAGGACACACCTCCGACACTCACACTTACGCACACACACCCATACGTGTTCGGGCTTGCACGATAGTTGGGAAAGATAAGTGTGACAAAGTGCCGTTGACACTGTAGGTCGTAAAAAAAAGAAAAAGTTTTCCTTAATCCCATTTAAAAAATGTTTTTTATCAGTAAATACCGCACAGCACTTTAATTTAATTTAGTCATTTCAGTGAGAACACTTTGAGATTTTTTTGGAATGTTTTTACATATTCGGGAACACCAGAGTGTGAATCCTCAAAGAAGGCTGCCGTTAATGGATGAGATGGTGGATGTAATGACAGGTCTAATTTAGTACCAAGAATTAAATGTTCGCACATGTAACCATCCTGCTATGGTGTAACATTACTTTTCATTTATCTAACCCATTGATTTCAGTCACAGGGGAACAAGGAAACACTAGCTGGAAACTTAGGATGTGAAAGCACGCACACGGCAACGAGCGTGAACTCCACGGCATATTACAGCGTCCTCACACTACATCTGTGTCCTGACATGGCCCCAACCGTCTAACCGCATTTTGTCTTCTGGCACCCAGGGGAACATAAGGATCACATATGCCTTTGGCAGGCGTCCACGCCCACATTCCTCAGCTATGTGCTCACAAGCATTCTCTCCGCTTTCCCCCTCCCACCTCCCTCCCACTTTGCTCTGACACCAAAAACTTGGCCCACATTGCTGAGCGTTGTAAAGAAATGCAAACAGTATATTTTTTTTCCCGGGCACTCATGGGGAAGTTGAACTTAAATTTCTCCTCAACACGCTAAACCGTGGACTATGTCTGCCTGTCTGGTTCTGGGAATAAGGTTCATTGATACTTATTCCACATTGTGAAATTCAGCTTTGTTTGGACAAACAGGAAGAGAAGGCAAGAAAAAAAAAAAAAGTAGAAGAATGAGTCCCGACTTTAAAAGAATACTTCTGAGCAGTGGCTTTTTATAAGCCGAGCCCCCCGTGGCTCGTCAAGTTAAAGGTTATCTTTAACTTACAAGTCAAAGTCAAAGACGAAGGGGCCAGAGGGGCTGCGCAGTTCGCTGTGGGGTGACTGGGTTCAGTGGTAGGGGGTGCATGGTGCGGAATGTGGCTGAAAGAAAAAGCCAGGAGGAATCATTACAGAGAAGAAATGAGACGCCAGAACTGGAAGAGTAGCACATGAGCAGAAAAAAAAAAAAAATCTTTTATAAAACACACTTCTACACATGGCTTGAATCTTCAGTTCTGGGATGTTTTATCCTCTTGTGAAAATGTGTTCCATCCAGTTTTTAATGGCGGGCAAATGAGGATGAAACGCTTTAATTTTCAGGATATGTAACGGCAACTGAGCTATTATGCTTATAGCTCCTGACTTTTCCTCTGTTGCAAACCGCGATCTGCGATCCGGCACGGTTATGTCAAATCCTACTCCGCTTCGCCAGTAACCCTCTGCGGCTTCACAAGTCCCTCACCTGGAAATGCCAGTTGGCTTATTAGTTGGCGTAAAAATGTGACCCCTGGCAAGGCAACCTGCTTATCATGTCCTGACAGGCCAAAGACGGTTTGGGTATTAGTGTGCGAGGACTCCCTGCCAGCGACCAAATATGAATCACATCGGAGTTTTAGTTCCACGGTATGTGTAGTAGTAAGCAAATGACTGAATCATTGTAGTCGAATGGAAGAAATAACCAAGAAACCAACTTGTGTGCTTGGATTAACTACTCATATTAGCCCAGAATACTTATAATATACTTAATATATTGTCTTCATTGTACATAAATGTGCATAAGTGCTTCTTAAGCTCCCTCTCAAGGTGCTCAGGAACTTTTACACCTACACCATCGAGAGCATCTTGGGTGGGAGCATCACTACCTGGAGGACATTTGCACAAAACATTGTTGCAGGTTAAGGGACGAGAGGATCCTGAAACAGCCCAGCCACCCCGGACACTCTCTCTTCCCCCCTTCTGTTATCAGGCCGGTGTTCCCGCTGTCTGAGGACAAAAAACTGAGAGACTGAAGAAGAGTTTTTAATCCAAATGCCGTTCGTCTGCTCAACTCTGAGCCTTAACTGGACAAGTATCAAAGTGTTACTGCAGCTTGCACTTTATTGACACAGCTGCAGTATTGTAAATGTATGTACACTATATTACCAAAAGTATTCGCTCACCCATTCAAATGATCAGAATCAGGTGTTCTAATCACTTGGCCTGGCCCCAGGTGTATAAATTCAAGCACTCAGGCATGCAGACTGTGAAACAAGACATTTGTGAAAGAATGGGCCGCTCTCAGGAGCTCAGTGAATTCCAGCGTGGAACTGTCATAGGATACCACTTGTGCAACAAATCCAGTCGTGAAATTTCCTCGCTCCTAAATATTCCACAGTCAACTGTCAGCTCTATTATAACAAAACGGAAGCGTTTGGGAACAACAGCAACTCAGCCACGAAGTGGTAGGCCACGTAAAGTGACGGAGAGGGGTCAGCGGATGCTGAAGCGCATAGTGCAAAGAGGTCGCCGACTTTGTGCACAGTCAATTGCTACAGAGCTACAAACTTCATGTGACCTTCAGATTAGCCCAAGTACAGTACGCAGAGAGCTTCATGGAATGGGTTTCCATGGCCGAGCAGCTGCAGCCAAGCCACACATCACCAAGTGCAATGCAAGGCGTCGGATGCAATGGTGTAAAGCACGCCGCCACTGGCCTCTAGAGCAGTGGAGACGCGTTCTCTGGAGTGATGAATCACGCTTTTCCATCTGGCAATCTGATGGACGAGTCTGGGTTTGGAGGTTGCCAGGAGAACGGTACATTTCAGATTGCATTGTGCCAACTGTGAAATTTGGTGGAGGAGGAATTATGGTATGGGGTTGTTTTTCAGGAGCTGGGCTTGGCCCCTTAGTTCCAGTGAAAGGAACATTGAATGCTTCAGGATACCAAAACATTTTGGACAATTCCATGCTCCCAACCTTGTGGGAACAGTTTGGAGCGGGCCCCTTCCTCTTCCAACATGACTGTGCACCAGTGCACAAAGCAAGGTCCATAAAGACGTGGATGACAGAGTCTGGTGTGGATGAACTTGACTGGCCTGCACAGAGTCCTGACCTGAACCCGATAGAACACCTTTGGGATGAATTAGAGCGGAGACTGAGAGCCAGGCCTTCTCGACCAACATCAGTGTGTGACCTCACCAATGCGCTTTTGGAAGAATGGTCAAAAATTCCTATAAACACTCTCCTCAACCTTGTGGACAGTCTTCCCAGAAGAGTTGAAGCTGTAATAGCTGCAAAAGGTGGACCGACATCATATTGAATTCTATGAGTTAGGAATGGGATGGCACTTCAGTTCATAGAATGAGTAAAGGCAGGTGAGCGAATACTTTTGGTAATATAGTGTATATACAAGAGCTGAACCCTTTTAAGTTAATATTTTAAGCTTATATTTATACGTGCATGTGGCAAATAAAACCTTATCTTATCGTTTCTTATCTTATCTTGTGTATATGTACAAATTTGTATGTGCACAATTTTCTGCAAATGCATATTTCAGTCTGTTGTTTGCTCATTCAGCCTTAGCACCTAGCACACATCTATTATAAAAAAGAAGACACTTTCTATTTGTTCCCAGCCACTGATGCTTTAAAAAAAACTACTAAATTATTTATAGGTAACAAAATATTGTCAGTTCAAATATCCACTATTAGCTCCAGGATCTTTTAACCAACGTAACACAGAGGACTAGTGACAGATTAAGTTCAAAGTGATGTTTACACCGAGCCAAAGCTCCGTGACATCAACCCCCGGATGCAATACAATGACAAATCTTACACATGTTTTACACAGAAGTACATTTATTTAGGTCTTAATACATTAATATTGAACAAGTTACTTATTGATTGCAAATCACATGTCACAATTCCAATTTATCCTGCATACCTGCCCTTGTAAGGTAAATGTAACAGATTTTTTTTTTTATTATCATTTTAAAATATGAAATGGGAACTCTTCCTCTTGTTACGAGGAGCCCTTTGTTATAAAATGTAAGTAAAAGTGCAATATCTAAATTGGTCCAGAATCTGCATTTTTCAGTACTTCTCTGACGAATAAATATTGTGTTTTTTTTTTTCATTTTAAAAATGCAATATATCTTTACATTTTTTTTTTCAGTAATTTGCTTTTTCGATGCTATTTTCTAAAAACTGTAGCTGAGTACAATAAAAACGACATTGTCAGTTTACAAAAGCTTAGCGTATCAATCACTGCATCATCTAGTTTCTAAATAAACTTCATTTTTTTTCCCCATATAACTATCTGGAACATAGAGTTTTGACAACAACGACACCATAACATCTCACAGCGCTATGTTACAATAAAATATCTCTGTTAAAAGTTCAAAGAAAAAGAAAAATATAACAATAGCAACATAAAATTAAGAATACAATGCATAGATTCAATCATTTAAAAATGTAAAGATATAATTTACTTAGTACAGCTCTTTAACTTTTAGAGTGAACCTACATGGATTCATTACAGTTCATCCTGACTTGAGTGACCGGCACAAATATATATAGTTCTGAACACATCACATAATAAAAAGGCTAAATATATCACTTGCAAAGGCAGATTTGGCTATAGTACACTATGGCATGTTTGGGTTAGAAAAGGCAACACTTGGCGACAAAGCCAAACAGCAGCTTCTTTAATGGCTCCCCTGCCTTTTGAAATGCTAATAATTTCATTTTACTCTTTTTTTTTTTATACTTGCTTGTCTACTTAAAATCTGTGTCAGCGGAGTCACACCGTTTAGTCTGACGTACGTCATTTCAACCAAAAAAAAAAAAGAAAAAAATATTTAAAAGCTTTCATCTGTGGTTTGGTGGTGAACTCAATGGTAGAATGGCTTAAAGCTATAGTGCAAAACATTTGCATAAAAATGTACGTCAACCCTTCGCAGAAAGAATGTTTCTTTAAGCTGATCAACACTGCGTAAAATTTTGCAGAGCTGTTTTTTTTTTTGCGGTGACATGTCTGTAAAGAGGCGATGGTGGTTACTAATGTAACCCCGAGTTCTATGAATTCACTTTCTCTGGTGAACAGGAAGAATAAAATATTACCTAAGAAGCCTCCGAGCAAGGTTTGCGATGCTCCAGATAAAAGGAATAAAAAAGAAACAGTCTAAAAAGTAAACTTATTAACATGGATTACCATTTTTTCTCTTCCTGGCTGGTGAGCGCTGAAGTTAGAGCACACGTTTGCGCGGTTACTCCCAACGTCAAAAAAGGGGAGGGGACCAAAGTTCTGCACTATAGCTTTAAATAAAAACCAGGATCGCCTATTAATACGCGTAGTTTTTACGGGTAAATCATACAAAAGACGCTAATGTCAAAAGAAGCCGTTTTGTTTTTCAAGCCACCAAACCAGTCGACTTCATGAGAAGCGGTCGTGTTCACAGACGGAGTCTTCACAAAGGTCGCCACAGTCTTGTGCGCTATTTTTGACTGCATAATAAGTCACTGACTGGCTGAGACTTTTCCTCATTAGTAGGCTACAGCAATGGGTGGGGGTAGGGGGGAAGCAAGTCGGGAAAGATGCAAATATACAAGCTAACATAAGAGACCGTATTTAACACTTAGTGGCGCTTCTTATTAGGGGGGGAAGTTTAAATGATAATAATAATTCAAAAATAGACTTTGAATAGATGTTGTTGTTAAAAAGATGGCGCTATCAAGTCACACGTAACCATTATATCAAATGTTTAACATAATGATAGGTAGAGGTAGGAGGGGCAGAGAGAGTGAAAGCGGTTGGGCTGTTCCTAACAATAGCATCAGAGGCTAAAAAGAAATGAATCACATCTAAATCTAACCATTTGGGACAAAGAAGGAAATTAAAACAAGTTCCGAAGCTGGACAGGACACCGGCCGGTTGCTCGCGGCGTCTCGCGTGGCGGCCTCTGCGGGTTTAACTCGGCGTGAAAACAACGGTAGGACTGAGAATATCACTTTATCCAAACTGCCTCGACCTCGTAACGTTCACAGCGCCCCAAAAAAAAAGAGCGTCGGGCGAAACCTCAACGATGACAAGTTATAGCCCTGATTTCGACAGCGAAGCGAGAGCAGGAAACTGAAAATAATCACCGTTCTTATCTTCAAGACTGCTGGATTTGAGTATCTTCTGGACCGTAGACATTTACAAATATAAAACCCTTCAAGCCTGCAGTCGAAATCTACTTTGTTAGGCACAATAAATAGGCCCCTGTGGTATTAAGGTTCAGAGTGACGAACGACTCAGAACAGTTCTGACGTCTGAGTGCAGGTTATGCACCAGCATAAATCTATATTAACCACAAATAACTTATGCCTCAAATATATACTAAATCTAGTAAACATCTACTACGTAATTTTAATGTACATTCTTGATATATACGCACAAGAAATCAGAAAGTGTATTATCATTTTACAGGCTGATTGATCTCAAGCACAGATCTGTTAAAAGAATCGGGATCCAGTTTTTATTTTATTTTTTATTTATTTTTTTTTTTTTTTTTCTCTTTGAGCTCATTTCTGCTGCCTTGATTTTTGCCTCCACTCTGTAAACACTATTTACAACCTTTAAAAATACACGACAGGACCTGATTTTACAAACTGTATGATTACATTATGTACATTCAGGCAATATGTAAGTCATTATGTAACATCACGCGAGGAGAAATCTCTCACTTCTCTCTTCTTTTTTTGTCTTTTTTCTTTCTTTTCTTTTTTTTTCCTTGTCTCCATCGTGTCAGTCCACGAACCCATGAGCCGGATTACCTTCATAATTTGTCCATAGCGGTAATCAATTATCATTACTTGCACGTAGAAATAGCTTGATTGATGACACACAGTAAACAGCATGGTACGAGTTTGTGCACGTCTTCGGATTTGTGCTGCTGCTGCTGCTGCTGCTGCTGATGAGATGTAGTTGGCAGTGTCACTTGCAAAAGTTACAGACTCAGCTGCCGGTCGGTGTCTGTAACCTTCGTGGGTAAACCAGAGAGGTGTGTTCCAGTTTGGCTCTTGTGTTAAGGCAAAATGTTTGGCACTTTGTTTGTACAGACTTTGTGACGTTTCAAAAATAATCCTGATTCCATCTACGCGGGGGGGGGGGGGGTGGATTTAATGGTGATTCGTCCTCAGCAGGTAAAGACCAATCTGCTGGAGGGGACTTTCTGAAAGAGGAATGTTGACGGAGCAGGAACTGCATGTGATGAGTCGGGAGGAGGATCAAATGCACCTTATGACACGTTTAAGTCCCGTATCAGTTCTGATTGTGTCTAAACAGCAACGACGAGTGAGCTGAACAGCTGCAGCACTGCTCCTAGCCCGACACCCAGCTGTGCGTGGTGGTCTTCACCCCGTGCGGGAAGCCTTGTTGGGTCCCCACGGGCTCAAAGTTGAAGTCCAGCGAGTCTCCGTCCATCAGGGTTTCATGGAGGACCGTGTCCATGTCAAACTCAAACCTCTCGATGGACATGTCGTCCAGGTCACTGGGCAGTTTCTCCGAGTGCGTTTGTTGTGACAGGCCCGGTCGACCGTATCCGTTGGTGCTGATGGGACAGAAGCCGCCGGGCATGCCTCCCCCGCTGAGGTGGCCGGAGAGGCCGTAAGGCATCTGCATAGGGCTTTTGGCTGTAGGCAAACGTGAGGTGCCCCCGCTGTAGCTCAGGGACATGAGCAAGCGGCCGTTCATAGCTGGTGACGTGGCCGGGGCTTGACTGTGCACATTGTGGGGGTGAGTGTGAGAGAGGCCGTGAGGGTGACTGTTTCCTCCTACCATGAGTTTGGCCGCGTGCTGGCTGCTGCTGTAAGGCGGCAGCATGCAGCCTCCGCTGGACTGAGACACCACAGTGTCCACTGAGGGCATGAGCTCCCCGTGCTGGTCTGTATCTGACGTCAGCAGCTCCTTCAGGAGTCCAGCAGTGCAGCTGTACTGGCCCATAGTGGGCCCGAAGCTGGGCTTACTCTCTGACAGTGTCTGCATCGGCATGGGCGACAGCGTGTTCATTCCCGCTTGGCCATACACGCACTTGTGGTACTCCTGCTGAGACTGAGAGGCCATGCTGGGGGAGCTGTAAGCGGGGTACCCGGGGCTTTGCTGCATCATGGGAGAAGGGGAGGACTGGGAGGAGCCGGGGGTCGTTGCCCCTCCTGCAACCTGAGAGTTGTTGGGAGAGAGCAAGTTCAGGTTGTCTAGCAGGTTCTCCATGACGTTCTCGGAACTGTGTCCCAGCGAGCCCGTCATCTCTGTGAGACTGGGCAGCGTAGCCGTCATCTTGGCGCCGGGGGCTCCGGGGTAGCCCATGTGCACGTCCGCCTCTCCGAGGTCATCCTCAGGCATGAAGGGCGAGAGGCGGCCGCTCACGGTGCTGGCGTTGGAGCTGGTCCGTGGCCTGAAGCTGTTCCACGCGTCGTAGTCGTCGTTGCTGTGGGAGTTGGGGCTGCCGGGCCACTTTGAGTAGGAGCCGGGGCTGTCTGCGCCTCCGTCGGGGCCGCCCTGCAGGGACAGCTGTGGGAGGACGAGAAGACTCGGTGAACCAACAATACTGTACGAGGCAGAGACAGTCAGAGAAACGAATGCTTTGGGGAGAGAACATTGGAAATAGAACTCGACAGCAAAATATTTTCTTGCCAAGCAAAAATGTGATTGTGGAAACGTCACAAAAAGTTGAAGAAAGAATATATTGGTTCATTTCTTTCAGTATTTATCTCCAACATCCATCATGATGTTTAGTTATTGTCCACATATTACTTCAACTCCATTTATTTATTTAACTCCAAGCCAACATATGTCAACTCAGAGCACTTTAGTTGTGCAATAAACCAGCTCTTTCACGTTATCTCCGAGCACCAATAGATGCGTCCCCGGTTTACCTTTTTCTTCGCCGCCCTTCCTCTGCTTTTTGAGAACTTGCTGTTGTTGTCCATGGAGGCGGCCCTGCGTCTCGGGGACTTGCCGCTCTTCCCCCCCTCCGGGTTCAGCATCCACCACGAGCTCTTCCCCGTCCCCTCGTTCTGCACTCGAACAAAGCGGCTGTGCAGGGACAGGTTGTGTCTAATGGAGTTCTGGAGAAAAGAGAGGGAGGGAAAAAAAAAAAGAAAGCTGGGTGAGGAGCAGACAAACAGAGAGATTTGCCCTTTTCCCAAAACACCACAGATCGGCTTTATCGCGCGAGTGCAAATCCATCTGTACAGGTGGCTGTATTTAAAAACACGCTCGGCTCGGCAGCGGACTTAGCGAGAGAAAGGCGAGGTTTTAAGGTCACTCAACAATCTAATGCTGTTTAAAAAAAAAAAAAAAACATGTACACGAGCACACACACACACACACAGATTAGTTAGGAGTTAGTTTACTCCCCGAGCACAACATCCTGCACACGGCAAAGACTAAACCGCAGACGCGCTTTTGCTCCAAATATACTGTACAAAAACAGAGAGGCCCATTGTGAAGTCACATTCCACCTGACTTGTGTGTCTTGTCTAAACCAGCACAAGAATCAAAGGGAGGAAACAGACTAATCTTTCCTCCTTACAGACACATTAACGCCGCGCTCTAACGTTGCTTAGTGACACCGCCAGTGGAAAAACTAATTTTTGTGCAGGAAGCAAGTGAAGCGTTATAAAAACAGGGCAAACAAAAGAGCGAGAATATTGGGCAAATGTCTGCCGAGGAGCCCACGGCACGGAGAGCGAGACGCCGCTCCGCTCCCGCTTTACTGGAGCTGCTACCGTGCGGCAGTTTCAGGTTTTGCCTCTAAGCCTGTTGTGATTTATTTTTTGTTTTTTTCTCCAGCCCGTGGTGTTGTCTAGAGCGACCGTTTAGAGTCATTTGCGCCCTGGCTCTGTGTCACCTGCGCGTCTTAGGCCTCGGCGTGAAGTAACGAGCTTTGCCCAGACGTTACCGCGAACGCGTAAAGCTTGTTGTTTTGGAAGAAAGGCTGGAACTCCCGGCGCACACGAACACACATGCGCGCGCGAGCACGGAGATTAGCATGCATAGTGGCTAACGTCATCAAGCCTGTTCCTGCTGTGAGTCACCACTTCACATCTGGTTCACAGTCTGCCCTCTGCTCTAGCTTCACCTCCGCACCTCCTCGTCTCTATCATCTCCTCTGGTCCCGATCTAACACACGGAACAATTACTGATTAAATCTCTTTAAAGTGTCAGGATCACATACTCATTTCTAACACGGTGCTCACATTCCTAGTTGTTTTTGCCAACGATCCAAAACCTAAAGATGTTCAGTTTGCGTCGATTCCACTCAGAGAAAACAGACCCCAGCTCTTAAAGACACTGCATCCCATCCTTTCCCATCATGCAACTTGATAGCGGCTTTTATAAGACCCCCGGTGCTCGCTCCAGCTGTTGAATCCCAGCATCTTTCAAAGTCCATAACTTCTGTAATAACCCTCATGACCTCACTAGGAATAATTCCCTCAAACTTGACAAAGAAACACCCATTACGCAACTGTTTAATTTCCTTTAATCAAATATCATCAATCTGCTCTACCTTACACATCGGGGCATAACGTCATCTTTAATTTCCCTCTCTCCTTTTTCTACTTCTGTTCTACTCCTCACTCCTTCTCCTCCCCTCTTCCTCCCTAACCTCGGCCTCTAGGGCACATGAGGGCCTGTACCAGCGCCGGCCCTTTACAAATGAATGTAATTACCTCCGAATCAAATGACCCGACTGCCTCGGCCAATAGTCTTGGGCTAGTTTGCATGATCTGAGGTACGTGACAGCCCTTCCCTGATTAGCCTAGCAAATGCTTTTCTCCCCCTCCTCCCCCTCCTCCCCTTCCTCCCCCTCCTCCTCCTGCACATCGGTAGCTATGACAAAAGCCGAGGAGTAAAGTCTGGTCATGAGCCTCTCTTTCCCATGACTGCTGCCGAGAGTGCCGCCGACTTGCAGCCGTGCTGCAATGAGGAATGACTGCAATGCGCGCACAGACGCCGGGATGTCCTGTTGCAGCCCTATATCATCCTGATGACAGGAAGGAGAAACTCGCAGCTAAAGTCTCCAGTTCGGCGACTCTGGTTTCTTCTTTGGCTTATGTCACAGTTAAAATGCAGGGTGCGATGATCAAGAATGCTTTAAAAGTAGTCGAAAAGTATCGATGCAGCAGAGGGGAGTGCGAGCGGAGGGGTCATAAAAACTGCTCTGATGGGAAATACCAGAACTCGGCAGAACTCTGTGTGCCGTGTGGGGAGTGTGGCTGAGGGTGTCTGGTGGGGCCAATGGAAAAGCCTCGTCTCCCACTGTGTGTGTGTGAGGGAGAGAGAGAGAGAGACAGAGACTGCCAGCTCATGTTTTTAGTGGAATGGCAGCACGACAAACAGCAGCACTGTATGGTTTTGATTTTGTAGCTCACTGCACTGCAGCCAGCGATATAGTGGTTTGAAAGCACACGCTATTGGGGACGAACACATGCACACAGGCACACTGACATCCACCAAGAGACACGCGTATGAATGAAACCGTGCTAATATTTATTATTCAGACGCTGCTCTCGCTGCGCACACAAATCTCTACTTTTTTTTTTTTTTTGTGTTTCTTTTGGATCCCGAGTCCGTATGTGACACTGAGATATCTCTGGCCGCAGTACACAGGAATCTAAACATTCCAGCTAATCACTGTGTGCAAAGTTCAATTGTAATCACAGCCAACTTGTTAGTATCTCTTAGGAAACAGTAAAGGCAGGATTCCCAGCCAGGCAGCCATCACAATCAACATTCCTCAGCAAGGTTACAAAACCCACAATTTCACAGAAGTGAACTCTGATTACGGTCGCTGGAGGACGGTCCTATCTGGACCTGTATATATATATAGTATATATATAAATATGACAATAACACTGTCTTTTTTTTCTTTCCCACAAAAATAAGTGATGGAAAAAAACAGAGACGATTGTGTAAAGCGAGCGCAGCTCAAAATAATATCAACACAATGCCTCTGTGACTCGACCAGAGGAGTTTCCTGCACGCACGACAGCCGTGTGGAGGCGCTTGACTGAGCCATGTGGAGGCAATTTCAGTATTTTTACGGATTTTACATTGTGCACAATGGTTGAATTTGATGACGTGCAGCCTAAATAGAGCAGCCGGTGGTTAAACTGCGCGGACTTTGCCTCCTTTGGTGGAAATAAGGAGTATTTGTAGCAAAATTCCTTTTACCCAAGAGGTAAAAACACAATTTGGGTAATTTGGCTATCTAAATTGTACTATTTTTACTAACGCCTATAGAATACGTGTACTTTCAGGTGTTTCTACAAACTCTAAGCACAATTGTAGTCAAAAGGTTGCTGAATTAGTTCAGTATCATCTTTATATTTAGTTCTCCTTTGGTTTATCACAAATTAATCAAGACATTTTGGAATCCTTTCTCTTAAGTCTTAGAGACCTGGACTATACACCTGGACCAGAAAGTTTTGTAGCTATTCCTGATTTATTTTGTCCTTTTGACCGTCTGTCTCTCCTCCGGGACCCTCAGGTTTAAAAATCTTAAACGCAGTTCTAGTTAGCAGGGATCAGAATCTCACTCGCGCCGAGGGAAAACTCGAATCTGACCCGACAGTTCACGTGGCCGCAGATAATAAAAGAGGCTTTTTCTCTGTTGTTCCTGAACCCGCCGTCGGGAGCACCACCTCGTCTCTCTGAGTCAACAGCGGAGAGCGGGGCTGGCAAAACACAAGGAAGTGACCACATGAAAGAGGACTGTGACAGGAAACAGAGCTGACTTCCTGTCTCACAGGAAACATGGCGGTTCGGCGAGTGGAGAAAAAGGCATGGAATGCGAAGCCGCAGACTCGCGGGCCAAGTGGACACCGCGAATCCACCTCCACCGTCCCCGCCGGGCTCCCCCCCTGTCGGGCTCCCCCTCGCCGGGCTCCCCCCGCCCCCGTTCGCCGACAGAGGTTATGTTTAGCGGCGGGCGCTAATGCCTGATGTCACACTATATCCATTAAATAAACGGTCACTCGATCGTGTGACCGCTGAAACTGAATTACATACTGGATATGTCATGACTCAACAAGTGGCTGCAGTATGGGCGTCTGGGTGGTGTGAGAGCAGGAGAATGTGTTTTGAGTGCAGGCTGTTTAAGACATAGAGAAAGGGTTGTGTGACAGAGTGGGCTTGGATCAGTAAAGAACACACTGTGCTGATTTAAACTCACTGGCAGCACTACTGAAAGGCCACACTGTTCGGTACATCACCCTTTCCCCGCTTCTCTCCTTCGCCTCAGTACTCCTCTCCCTCCTTTGACGTCTTCTCTTTCTCGCTTTGCCTTCTGTCACCTCTTCCCTACTCCTTTCATCTCCTTCTACTTCTACCCCCCCCACCACCCGCTCTCTTCTTCTTTATCCTTTCATGTCATCATCTTGTTTCCATTTGAGTCCTCCCCTCTTTTATTCGCGGCCTTCTCCTCTTCCTATTTGTAATTTTCTCTCCTTTTATTTTTAATCTCATCCAATTTCCTCACTTTTTACCCCGTCTCCTTAACCCCCCCCCCCCCGGTTTCTCCTCCAGACCGGTACCTGCTGCAGCAGCGAAGCCAGACAGATGCTGGCACACTGACCGAGGAGCTGCTGACGCTCTCAGAGCTGCTCAAATGTCAACTCGTCTAATGAAAAAATCCCCAGAAGAGTGCAACACCACCTACACGCAGTGCTGCTTTGAATCAAGTGAAGCCACAAGGGAAACCTCAGCTGCAAAGCCCGTACAGCTATAGGCAGAAAGAAGCAGCAACGCTCTCCTCACTGACTGAAAGCGTGCAGCAGGTATGATCTCACACGCCAGCATTTATAGCTTCGCACACATTTACCAGAGATATGGAACAGATGAAAGTGAAAAATGTGGTTTCCCTGCAACATTTCCACTGAACTCATTAGAGAAACGGTGCTGTCCTGAACAGGCATATTATAGTTTTGTTACCCAAATTTCAGCCTTAGCCGTAGGTGTGTTCTTGCACTGTAAGTAGCTATTTGGTGTGTAACGTCTGCAGCTGCGACGGGGACGACCTGCGCCGATTCTAACCGCCCCAAATAAGCGGCCCTAAAGCTGCAGTTTGGTCATGTCTGGAGGTTTGTGCTGAGTCTTGCTCACTTAGAGCACTGCGGTTAGGACAGAAAAGGTGTAAACCAGCTATTAGCCTAACACCAGCTCAGCGTGCATGCCCTCTCGACAGCAGCACGGGGGCTGCGCACATAGCGCCAGGTGTGATAGCAACAAGTGGCAGCACACTGCAGCTCAAAATGTACGCTTGCAGCGAGGCCGCTCGTCTCTGTGAGCCAGGTTCAGATAGGTTTTTAGTGCAAAGCATACTTAGACTCTCAGATAATTTGCCCCAATATGAAACAGTGGCTTCTATTTAGTTTTAATTAACTATGCACATATTAAACTGACAAGCCACGCAGCTTTTATTTTCAGTTTTGCAAGTTTGTTTAAAGTGCACCAAAGTTTCTGCAGCTACACTTCGGCTGCGCGAAGGTATATGAAGCTACTGGCGTAACAGTATAGTTGGAAATCGCACCGAATAGCAGAATTTCTTTCATAGTATATTAATTCTCCATACTGATTGCCAAACATGTTCTCTTAACCGAGGGTTACGGGTCAGGAGAGCACGTACGGGACAAGATGAGGAAACTACGGCAAAGGGCATTCGCAGAGACTTTAAACGGACTTGAAGTGATGTCTGCTGCGAGACGCGGAGGTGGCACGAGCGCGAGGACAAAAGTGAAAATTTAACACGGCGTACACAGAGAGCTAAAAGATTCGCAGTATCAAACGGCGACCTTGCAAACGAGCCTCCCAGCAGCGGCGGCGGCAGCAGCAGCCGCTCGCGTCTTTTTTTTTCTCATTAACCAGTCTGCAGCAGGAATCGGGCCCGTAGCTGTTTGTCGAAGTGAAGTTTACTTTTTGAAAATAATTACCTGCCAATTAAGCGCCGCGCAGAGGTGCGGGTGGTGGAGCACGACGTCGGCCGAGATATGCACGACACGCAAGCGTTAATCGAAATATATTTCATTTGGATTTATTTGGAATCCATTGTACGCTTATCTGTCCGCAGTGTTTTAATCTGTATCCTTCCTCATAAATGGCATTTAATACATATTGTGACATATCTCCATATCAATCAACATGAAAATAAGGCCACACTTCGCCACGAGCAATAAATCTCTCTCTCTCTCTCTCTCTCTCTCTCTCTCTCACACGCCCGCTTGCAAAAAAATAAAAATAAAGCAATACACTTCCACAAAGCAATCTGAACAGACTGTGATGACTTCATGTGTTTGCACTTTGATAGGTTATCATCAGCACCAATACTGAACTGACCAGCGATAATCACTGACCTATTTGCTAGAGTCAATAAAGCAATGATCATAAAAGGCTGTGGAAATAAAAAAATAAAAAAAATAAAAAAAATCAGAGCAGCAGGAAATGCAAAGCCCCGGGCCTTCTTTATTATTTACACCCTCGGTTTAAACAGTCTGGAGAAAAAGGAAATGATTGTTGTTATTAATGTTGCGTAGCAGCGAGCTGCACGGCACAGCGCCTCGGGTCGGACCGGTCAGGGAAGCATAAATGTGACACTTGTTAGCGGAGATATAAAAAGAAAATCTGTTTTCTGCCGCTGTGTCTTTTTTAGAAAAAAAAAAAAGTCTCAGATTAAAAATGGAAACTGACCCTGGGATATGGCTTGAGCCAGAAATAGGCTGTCCCCCCTCAACCCCTCACCCCGCCCTTAATGACTTGAGTGTACATGCATGCACGCTTGCTGTGTTGCAGCAAAGAAAAAAAAGAAAAGAAAAAAGGTTCCTTTCTCACCCGATGACGTCAACTTCCAATCAATCAATTTGGGTAAGAGAGGAGCGAGGGGAGGCCCAGACAGGGAGCTCAGTGTGCAGCTCCTTAAATTCACTTTAGATTTCTATGAGCTTAAGTATCAGTCTATGTCTTCCAGGAAAGTTAAGTTTTAAAATATGGTAATTGTCGCTGACGCTGAGTATGGCCATCGTAAAGTGCAGATGGAAAGCCAGAAAACGCAAGTCACGCAGGAGCAAATCTGTCTGCAAATGTATTTACCGACTGGCCTCTTGGCAGGATCGCCTTTTCACAATCCTCTGCGAGCAGTGCAACCGACCACTCTGCCCCCTACACACACACACAAACTGAACTTGGAAGCCTGAGTGCGTGCTGATTGGTTAAGCTGAAGATTGATCGGTCTCACAGACGCCGCAGACAAACAGCCGGCGAGCGGTTCTGTGCTCCCGGCGAGAATCGGCGAAGCCACCGACGCTCCGGGATCTTTCAGCGCCGCGTGATAGCTCGAGACGAGCGGCGGGTGCAGACGAATGGCAGGGTGGCTATTAGCGAACTTCCTGCTGCATTGTATCCGCACAGGAAGAGCTGGCCAGGCCTGATACTGATCCCACTGATGCCTGTATGCAAAGCGAGACCCTGGTAGGTGCAAAGCAGGGGACCAGCTGGAGAAAACAGCGGGTTCAAGAGCCACAACTTCCTAATCAAAACTCGGTAGTCTGAGTGGGCAAAACAAGAGGAAAAAGGAAAGCGTGGGGCCTTGTCCAGGTAGGCTTTTCCAGCAGGATTACAATGGTGGATAAAGCTCTTACTGTACATCTTAGAAGCCGTTTCCCACTTAAGATTTGCCCTCATTATGGTTCCAAGCAAACAGAACATGGTCGGAGCGCGATAAATCATCTGCCGTTTCCTCTGGTTTGGCCCGCTCGGCCGTTCGGACTTGAATTATGTCAAAGAAAACTTGCCTGAATAAGCAAGAGAGTGACATTCAAACGTTAAACTATGTCACGAACAAGTCAAACGGTCAAAGACGGCTGGGGAAGTCAAGCAGGGTTTCATTTCAACAAAATAAGAGGTTCACTAGAACCAATTCTATGGTAATTCACTTTTTAAAATAGTGGCCCTGGAGAGCTGCTTAAGCTTTAAAGTCATTTAAAGAAAAAACATTTATCTTAGACTCCAACATTAATGTTGTTTGCACTGATAGGAGACTAACTGAATGATTCGCATCACTTATTTTTTTTCCCCTAACTGAACATATGTTGTTTACACTCGGGAAATAATGTCCCAGCAGCACGTTAGCAGCAAACAGAGCTCGGTGTTTACATGCTGTCCTCTCTCTCTTGTGCTCGCCTTATTTCCTGACTCAGACTTAAGCAGCACGCAGCTCGCGCGGCATAGACAGGGACCGGGTTGTGCCGGCTAAGCTTGCCATGCTAAAATATGTGCATGTGTTGCTGCGTGCAACACAATGCGAGTCTGTAAATGCACAGAGCTGTGTCTGTGGACGGCGGGATATTTTTTGCCTCTGATCGGCGCAGCCGCCGGGGCTGGGCCGCTGCCTGCTCGGCCCCGGATAAAGATGCAGTGTGTGGACCACTGCTGGGTGCCTGTGTGGCGGCCTAGCGTCCGTAGGCCTGACCCACCGCTGGATGGACGGAGTGTGCTGGGGGGGGGGCTATATTTACACGCTTGTTACCCCATCTCAAGCTGGCAAACATGGGATATCCCAAAGCTGTTTTTATGGAGACTGCAGTCATAGATCTCCATTTATTCTCCCATGTTACAGAGTCGAGAGGATTTCTCAGTGACGTATTTATGAAACAGTTTACGCGCTAGGGCTGGGTATCGCTATTGATTCCCTTAATTGATTGACAGCTTCACTGTTTAAATGCTTCACTGATTAATCCACTAATCTAATAGGCGGTTTAGGCTTCTGCATCAATTTGATGCCATAACTACACCTACAGCGCAGCTATGCCGTGCACCTGGCATACCGCAAGAGTTGTGATTAGTCCGCTTGGTAGTAGCGTGTTTCCGCTTTAGCATTTGATTCTCCATCTCCGCAGTTTGTAAATTGATTGTTTTGGATCAATAACGACGGAACACATTGGAAAGGAAAGGTTAACTGAGGAGGTTCAGAGATTTGTACGAACTTTCGGCGAAAGTTTCATCCGCCATTGTGGAAAGTGAAGCAGGAAGTAGAAACAAAAATCAACCCGCCTAGCGTTTGGGTGGCGTTTTTACAGAGCGAGCCAGTCTGGCGAGCGCACAAGTATAAATGGCGTCGGCTACGTGTGTCGGCTACGTGCGTCGGCTACGGCACCTACGTCCCGCAGTACCTCAAAAGAGCCTCCGCATGCAGCCCTTTTTAGTCTATACATTTTTTTACCCTCAGTACCCTTTGATAATAACATTTAATACTTTACTAAAAGTTTGGAACATAGTATTTTTAAATTGCCGTGTTGCTACTTTTACTAAATTCCCCTCCCGTCATCGCTCGTTATCTCCGAGGAATAATGGTTTCCATTTTTGATGCCGGTCCCCGGCAGCATTAATCCTCCCCCTGACATCCGCGAAGCAGTATGTACAGTATGTCGACAACTCGGTGAGGCCGCAAACGCACTTACCTGTTTTCCAGGTCTGAAAATATCATGAGTCATGCCACATAACTGTTTCCCAGAGAAAGAAATACACAAAAGAAGCCTTAGGAGGCGCGGCGGAACCATTATTTCTTTTATCACAAAGTAGTTTTTTAATGGGCTGCTGCCTCTGAAAAGGAAATAACAGTGACACATAAAATATATATATATATATATAAATTTATATGTGTGTGTGTGCTTGAACATAGCAGTAAACTCTGTGCAGTATAACCCGGCAGAAGGAGCAAGACAACTCTGATCGAGTGTTTTAATTTTTCATGGTAATGTCAAGATGATATGAAAACGAATGATTCACTCATATAAAGTTGTTTTATTTTTTTAATTATCAGCAGTGTCCTTCTTACTTGGCCTTGTTGCTTCTGCACCAGTGACACTGCAAGACCCACATTTGGCGCATGCATTCAACAGGAGTGCGCTGCAGTGCTGCATTAACCTGCAATCACGCACGCGTCCAGGAAAGGCGACGATCGAGAGTTTGTGAAGGTTCAGCTCGTGTCTCCGCGTGTAAAAGCGAAACTGGATTGATATCAGTGGAAAAAACTTTATTCGGTCGTACGTGTTTACGAGGGGCGGCAGAGACCAGCCCAGGCCTGGACTTGGGATCCCAGTCAGAGGGGGCCGTTATCGAGCTGGCATCAGCGCAGGCCAGGAAGTGCACGCGAGTACGTCTCACTACGGCATTTACTTTGACTCCGTTTCACCTAAGTCTAGACAATATTGTTGAGGGGATTACGTCAAGTGTAAACCACAGAGTCTCAGTGTGAGTGTTTAAACGGAGGAACGATAAGCAATAACCCTGATTCACTTCCCGGCTCTGAGCGGAGCTAAGAGGAAGAATGAAGAGAGAAATAAAAACAAAACAAAAAAAATGACGGAAACGCTGGAAGAGGAAGAAGCTGCAGAATCTGGCATCGCGCTCGGTGTTGCTTCCTCTACTGCTGACATCACCACCGCACTGCTGCATACCTTGTACCGCTTTCAAAGCACCTACATCCTGTCAGTCAGAGGCTGAAATTTGCATCTCTTAAAAGGCAGACGAGGCAAGGTGGAAGAAGACCGAGATAATAGATTTTTTTTTTTAGATTAGGCTATTTATGCAATCACTGCAGCCGGCCGCGTGTGCCAGCTTAAAATACCACTTGAGTCCGTGCAGCATGCGACGATTTTTTTTTTTTTTTTCTGAGATAGAGAATCGAGCTCCAATATTAGTTTTGCAGGGAATAGAAGAAAAAATATATTATTTTTTTTACATGCACGGATTGCTAATAGTGAAAGAATCGTATTGACGTGTCAGATACTTTCCAAAAGACAGTGAGCTGCTGAATGAATCGTTGCCAAAGATTTTATCAATTACTTGAATGTGAATGAATCACTTGGAGACAAATGAGTCCAGATGTGGTTACACATCAGATCAGCCTGATTGGCAGAGCTGCATTTCCACCCTGGAAAGTAAAGACGCTTACCTCAGACTGTACAGTTCATTCACCCAACAAGTACTCTCAGGAAAACGAAATCAGATCCGGAGCACATACCAGTCATTTTGATAAAAAAAAAACATCCCACGCTCGCTTTTGCAATCTAACCGTGCAGTAAGCAGGTTAACGTCAAGCGAAACCAAACTGCTGGTAACCTCTGCTACACCAGTTTGAAATACAGCAGATAACAGTGCGACAAAGTTGCAACACCAAAGCAAACCCCCGAAGCGAACGCTCCCGATGGCGGCTCAGAGGGCGCCCTTTGGCCTCGAGGCCGACCACCAGCCCCCGCGATGACCGAAACCCGCCGCCGTCAGGCGCGCAAGCCATACCGCCGCCTCATATTCTGAGTGTGGATTTTAATTTGCAGCCATGCCAGCCGGCTCTGTTGCTCCAGTGGGCGTTCATGTATGTGATAGAGGGCCTGAATGAATGTGTGATGGTGTGATAATGCCGGGCCAGTCTGACAGGCACCGTGCATAATCGCTTCAGGGCAGGAATTGCACAACAATGTGGGTCTGGGTAATGCCTGTGGTTTGGGGCCCTCGGCAGCGAGAGGTCCCATAAAAAAGTGTTGCTCGGCTCGCTCCTTGTGTGTCTGCAGCCGGTTCTCTCACACACACACATACGCACAAGCTGCGCGGAATGGATGGGACAACACATTTTTCACATGTGAAGAAGCGCTGAGGGCTTTCACTTCTCATTTGAATGGTGAAATTATTTAGAATCCATACAGAGGTTCCTCTTCTCACACCATAAAACAACGCTGAGGTCTTCCTGTTAACCCCGCAGGAGATTTTTCCAATTTTTCACTGGCTGATGAGAAGCCGCGATAGCATCCAGAGCAACAGTCCTTTCTGTGAAACAAACTGCCATGTCCGGACAAACCCAGTGCCAAAACAAAAGATCACGTGCTCTCGCCCCACTACTACCAGACCGCAGAAAAACAAAACAACCTGACTCATCCTAAATGACTGTTTACCTGACAACGGCGCTGGATGTCAGCTTCATGCTTTCAGCTCTAGCGTAAAAACGACCTGCGTGGGCACGGCCCGGCTGAATGAAGGCCCGCTCCGCTGGTTAGCTTTCTGTAGGTCGCTTACACTCACACTAGCTGTGCAGCTACCGGACTCTACGCTCCTCGCCGAATGATCTGTCCTCTGGGCCGCGGCCAGAAATTGAACTGTCAAAACAAACCTCTGGCGGGAGCGCCGCAAGGGCTGCGTGATGCCAGCGTCTGAGGTGGGTGGAAACACCCGTGCTCACATTTGACACGATTTGTTTGACTTTGCAAAAAACAAAACAAAAAAAAAAGGCACTTCTTCAAGGGATTTTCCAGCGACTTTTCCACTGAGATAAGTGTGAAGTTACCGGTGGTCATATTTTCAACCACGAGCAGGGGTTGAAAATAAGACTGGTAGTCGGAGGTAGTTTAGAGATGAAGAGTTTGAGCTTGATTTGATTCAAGTTTGGCTTCAGCAGAGGAAACTTTTGCATTTTCTGAAGAAAAGGCGTAAACAATGTGGCGAATAATGCATATAAACAGAAGAGGGTGACTCTTTTCCTTTTCAAGAAGGAATTCAACTTTCTCTTTCAGCAATGAAAAGCACAGGAGAACACTTTTCTAACCTATATTTCTATATAGGTACCTCTAACCTTTGTACTACCGGTCTCTTAGTCGAATTTCTAACTAAGGGCTCTTGTTTACGCAGGAAAAACCTTAACAGGAGTTATTTTTTATGCACCAAAAAGCACATCAGCCCGCTGCAGATTCAAGGTGGTCGTTCTGTTCCGTGGAGCAGCAGAAATCTTCGCGCGGAGGAGGAAAAGTGTGCATGCTTTGAGGACATCAGAGTGATGAAAACACAGCCTGCAGCAATAAGGTCTGGCAAGCAGACCAGGGAACACCACACGGGGTCAATTGACGATATTCAGTTGAGGTTAGAGCGGGGTGACCTCATAGCTGCAGAGCGGCCATAAATAAAACACGGGCAGCACACGCAGACGCCGCTCCAAACGCCGCCTCACAGCCCCCTCGCCGCCGAACCGCGCCGCCGACCCGCCAATTTGTTATTTCAGCCCGCCGAGGTTTGATTAATACTCCCCCCCCCCCTTGCCAAAGCGTTTCTCGGTATGGACGGGCCGAGGAGACGGCTGAGAGTAGTCCTGGCACCGGTGCCGCGGGCTGGGAGGTAAACAAATGTGGAAGCAGGACAGAAGGGAAAACATGACATTGCGAAATGATCCGCGGGGCTACTAGTTTCGCTGTTGCTCAATCGGTGCATGTGTGGATGAGCACGGTTACATCATCGCGGCATCACATTTTCTACCGCGCTCAGCCAAAACCGCCAAAACAAGTGGATCAGCTTGTGCTAAAATAATCGGTTACTCAATCCGAAATGGGCAAATTGAAAGCGTTAGAAACTGAACGTCGCCTCGGCTTTTTGGCGCTCCGATAAGCATTTTTTTCGCCACCGAATATAGACTAATAATGGAAATAATAGCCTGAATGAAAAGTCCCAGACAGATCAGCAAGTAATCATCAGACCTCACAGCTGCTTTTTAACACCCCTGCTGTGCCAGCTACGGTGAATCAGCACTTCAAATACGCTTGAAATACGGAAGAAAAAAAAAAAGCGAAGGGGACCGGGGCGAGCGGTAAAGCAAGGAGGCGCTGGATTAAAATCAGCTGGGGGAGTAAAAGGAAAGGCAGGAATATCACGCCACAATAAAAAAAAAAAAGAAAAAAAAAAGATATAAAAGCCTGTGCTGGAATGTTCCCTGTGTCGGCCTGTCTGTCTGTCTGCCATCGTGTCTATGCATCTGCCAGCAGCAGGGCTTTAATTATGAGGCCCAGGTTATGTGCACACACACACACACACACATGCGCGCACACACACACACACACATACACGAGACCGTCGTCCCACATATCTCTAACACAGTGCCTCACAGTTCCGCTGACTAACCAGTGGCACCAGACTTTGGCCTGCGGCTCCCTGATTCCAGTAAATGTCTTGTTATGCAACTCCTAACAAGTGTCACCCAGACTGAACCTAGAGCATTCTCTGCTCTGCTCTCTCTCTTTTCTTTATCTCTGATTCTTTTTTTTTTCCCTTCTCTGAAAACAGTAAGCTGTTAACTCCTTGGGGTTTGACTGTTGCGGGAGGGAGGGGGAGCGGGGTGGGGACTGAAGGGGGGGGGGGGGGGGGGGGCAACCTTTCAAAACACCGAGTGTGGCCCGCTTTGTGCCGAGGCAGAAAACCAGGAATGGAGAGGCAGGCGGCGTAGGCAGGAAATGGGGAGGAGGGTGAGGAGAGCTCCTTCAGCTCTTCGCCTGAGAAACACAGCTGCCCCTCATGTCTTGGGGCAATGCCAAGGTTGGACTCCTCCACTGCCTCGAGGGGGGGGGGTTAGCGATGTGTGTGTGTGTCTGTCTGTGTGTGTGTGTGTTTTGTACCAGTAGAAACAGGAGGACTGCTGTTCCGTCCAGCCCTCTGTACTGGTAATGCACATTCAGAGCCGGAGAAACAAACAGTCTGCGGCCGGTGATAAAGTACGATCGGCTTTGAGCTCCGGATTAGAACACCTTAACTCTCAGCTTCTCTTATTTGTTCACGCCATAATCCTGGGGGTTTGTGGGAAAAAATAAAATAATGCGCAGAAATTACGTGCAACTCTGCTAATGATGGAAGCTGAAGCTAAGAAGAAAGAAAAAATAAAAACGTGGCTCTAAAAAAAAAAGAATAGACGAAAAAATAGACGTACGAGTCAGCCGAGACCCAGCTGCACCGATATCAGGAAGGCATTCCTTTTGGCTGGTATTAAACAAATGCTGGCGGTGTTATTAATCTACAAGCTGGATAGTTTACAGTAAGAATGGAGGGAAGGTATTTAGGCATCACTTAATCTGTCATTAGAGGCGGCTCATATATACATATATACATATATATATATATACGCTTAAACAATGACAATAAAGACTTCTAATTCAGATTTTAAAAAAGAAAACAGCCCCCGGACCAGCCAAGTTGTCGCCATCCAGGCTCACGCACTATGTCTAGGGTTTCTGCGAAATGTTCAGATGCCACAATAAAGCGAACGCACCGTCGTCATTTTATCCCTTTAGACGTTCATGTGACATTTTGAGATACGTCTGAGGTCACGGTGGCTTTGACCTTTAAACCACCAAACTGAATTCGGTTCTTCTTTGAGTCAAAGAGGATGCTTGAGAAATTTTCTCAGATATTACGCTCCAGGAGTCAGAAAGAAAGTAAAGGTTCGGCCGCGATATTGATGACCCGACCACGATTCCTCCAGACTCACTCGTGCTTTTCTTTAATTTATACTCTATAGAATTTCTAAAACAAAAGTTAGCCAAATAATTGACACGTCAAGATGCATTATATTAACGACCTGAAAAGACAACAACTGTGATTGAAAAAAATAGTCCCATCCACTAGCATAGGAGTTTATGACCTATATTACAGCCAGCCACCAGGGGGAGCTCTACTTGCTTTGGCTTCACTTTTGAGTAGCTATTCCGCCGTCCATCTTTATACCGATACGAACCAACATCAGGTCAAAAAGTCACACTAGGAACACGAGCCAAAGACTACAGCTAACGGCTAGCCGGTACAAACACGTCCTACGGCTATTTCTTCACACCAGCAGGTGGCGGTAGTCTGCGTTTCTCATTCAGTACTCGAAGCCAGAAGAGCCACTATCAGCTAGAAGGATCTACAAACCGCCTACAGATGTGGCCTCCACTGAGTCATTCTAGATGAATGAATCTGAACTTTGTTTATCTTCATCACCAAGCCGGTCAACAATCAAGAGTCTGAGCGACTGACTCAACACCAGCGGACACACATCGCCAAAATCCTGCAAATGGCAAACCATCTGCTTTGGTGTGTCACGACGTTAAAAGGACCACATTTATACACTTGTGTTTGTTTAAACGTAAAACGCTAGCGGTTAGTGTCAGTATCGCACTCAGACGTTCTTTATCCGTCAGGCTAAGGTCAGGTACGTGAAGTTTCAGTTTCTTTAAATTTTCTAAACCATTTAATAACTAATTCTGGAGCCTTGAAGGCTGGACTCACTGTAACTCAATTAAAAGAACACAAACTGCATTCTGAGTATCAGTCGCCAGCCACGACTTGGTTTTCCCACTCTCTCCCCTCTGTGTTATCCACGGTGTTTACAGTCAGGCTAAAGGGGGTCTCGAAGTCAATGGGGGCATTTACATGGTAATGACCCTTGTGTCGCTTGCTGTACAACCTGCTCGGGACCTACGTGTTTGTCTGCTCCGGCACAGTTTGTTTTGAGATCTGTGGGAGTGTTTACCAGCGTGGGCTGAAGAATGTCAGGTCAAGAGAGCTCCGTGTACAGAGACAACCTACGGCCGAACTGATCTCGATACTGACATCAAAGTGTACCTGAGCCACGCAGCTCCATCAGCTGGAAGCAAATATTTATTCTGTAGTGACGTAGGCATAGTAGAGAAGCACAAGAAACAACAGATTTCCTGGCAGGTATGCAAGTATGTGCTTTCTATATCTTGCACTGTGTTAATGCATGCTGGGTTTGTGTTTGCGCTGCGGCATAAAAACGCCGCTTGAAATGCCGCGAATACATGCATTAGAGGAATGCTTTGAAGGAGTGGACAATCTGCAGGGGCATGGAACATATCAGAAATAAATAACTTGCTCTGCAGAGAGATTTGGTGACACATCATTGGTGCCATCTGTTCTCCTTCCTGTTGGACGGCGTCCTGTGCCAGGGCCAGCGTCCAGTCCACTCTGAGAGCTCCTCCAAGCCGGTCCCACCTGGCACAACTGTCCTCGAAGCTCACACCGTCACAGACGGCCCGAGAAGTGTGGAGGCTGTCATGACTCAGATCAGACACGACCGACTGCGGAGGATCGGCGGCGCTGCGAAGCAATCTCGCCGTCAAACAATTAATTTAATCATAGATTAATGAAAACATCACGTGAGGCCGGCGGTTCACTTTAGGGGGGGAGCCACGTCTCCTCAGAAAGAGTCACGTGGAGAAGTGACCCTTAATAAGATCGGAATGACTTAGGCTGTGGTTAAAGGTGCGGAGCTGCCGCTGCTCTTTAGACGCAAAGCACTCGTGTTGTGACTTCTGTCATCGAGAGCTGAGTATTACAACACAAAAGAAGCCACCAAAAACTTTAGCCTCAGACTTAGAGAGCCAGTGAATCAACCTGACACTTCCATAAGCCACAGGACATCTTATTTTAAGAGTGTTGTTTAGTGATATATTGAAAATCTAAAGATATTTGTTTTTAAAGAGCCAATGAAGGACAATCGAAAAGTTAAAAACTGATTCATCGATTCGCTTTTCTATCAAAATCCAGCAACAAAACAGCTAAAAGCACGGCTCACCGCAAAATTTAAGCTTCACATCATCATCATCATCATCTTCACCCCTCTTAAGCTCGTCCCCCGCCTTTTAAGTGATCTTGCTCTGAGGAGACAATGTGCGACGGCCCCCCCTGTGTGGAGCCGAGCGGAGCTCTATGAATAACTCCCCTCGCAGCAGTGAATGGCACTTTGCTTTCCCACAGCATTACTCAGTTTACACCCCCAACATGGCAGGATAAGCAGCGAGCCCAGGCGGCGGCGGCGGCTGAGAATCCCCACCCCCCCCATCCCCTCCGAGCTGCCAGTCACACGTTAAACGGGAGGAATGGCGGCGAGGACCTTGGCTATTTATCTGGCCGCATTAATGAAGACACGCAGACATGTTCGGCCTTTGTCACCGTGACTGTGCTCCACAAAAACGTAAATGATCTACCGTGGCAGATAATGATGCCGATTGACCCACAGTCGCTTGCCTTAGCCAGCCTCTGCTATATAATAACTAAAATTACACTGTAACCTGCGAGAATCGCTCAGAAAGTGTTGACCACAGACGTCTTCTCTTGTAGTCCCTGAGGCGCTAGACGTGCAGCTGACACTCATGTGACCGAACGAGAAGCCTAACACCTCATCTCAAATGTATAGAAGTGAAAGAGAGCTCTCTGTGTTCACACCTCGCTCTCTGCAGGTAACCGTGGTGCTCGCTGATTCTCTACCTGGATACCCGACTTTTAATTTCCAACACGAATGCAGCCTCCTTAATTGTGTTTCCTTAATTAAACCAGTAAGTATCAGACATGAGTGTCATTCACTGCTCATTGGAAAACCCATTTGCTCTCTCTCAACAAAAAAATAAATAAAAAAAAATGGCAGAAACACAGATAACACTCAAAGGGTTGGTTTTAATTAAAAAGTTTGATCATGAAATGAAATTTTATGTTAAAATCCCTCTGAGTACGAATCAAAACAAAGCCGCAGAGCAGCACGGACGTGGAACCTTTCAAAGTGCGGATGATGCCTTAATGAAGGGCAGAAATTGCTTTTAGGACAATATCGCCACCCTAGCAACACATCTGCCCGGCACCTGCTGTGTTTACTGTGTGCACTCCTGAAGGGGTTTTTCCACCCTCATTTAATTTGACTTGATTGGCACGACATTTGACGGCTAAACATTTTTTTTTTTTTTTGTAAACAATGAGGTCAAGCTGAATGAGGACTACGGCGCAGGCTGTGTGTGCACAACTCAGCTCAAACATAAAGCGATAATCTCCCTGAGACACATCACACAGGCTGTGTGTCAGAATCAGAACAACAACAACAAAAAAAGAACTAAAAAAAGAAAAATTCTGTCCGGCGTTTGTGACCGTCATGAATGTGTCATCTCCTGGCACATGACTCAAACATGGGGGCCTGCTGTGACAGGAGAAGAAAGAAAGAAGAAAAAAAAAAAAATACTCCTGCTACAACTGCTTTAAATTTCACCGGCAACCCAGACAGGACTTTAAGAGGGGGAAGCCGTAATAAATCTCTCACTGTGGGGCTACAGGCTCAATATGATTTCCTGCTGAGTGAGTAGACTGTCATTAATTTATTGTCAGACACCACTGAAATGTGTCTCCAAAGGGAGGTCTACGCCCTTCAATAGTGTTCAGAGGGAGGGCCTGTCACACACCACATCAGGAACTTTAAGTCCCGTCTTGTGTAATGTTTTGGACAGCGTCTGGGACACATGAACGCGCCTGGTACCTCGCATATAAATACAGCTTCAATCACGGCCCAGTCTGGAAGATTTCACTCTAAAGAACAGCGGGGAGAAATGAGCTGCCTCAATCTTGCTAAGTCAGAAGCATTTTATGAATAGTACATTGAAGAGAGCAATAAGGCAAGGAGAAGGAGAACTCTGTTGAGTCAGGAGACTCATCACATACTGCCGGGAGAAGTCAGATGACTGTTTAAGGTGATGGTAGCAATTGGTCGGATTACCAAATTGCCATGAACTGGACGGATAACAATGAGCGGAGACATGGTTTCACGTGACCGTGGATGGGAGCAAATGATTAACACTCGCTTAACTCTTCATGCATGCTCTTTTGTCAGCGTTTGTGGAAAGAAAAAAAAAAAGCAAGCATGCACAGCAAATATTAGCACAAGTCCCTGCAGAAGATGAAGATGTAGATGATGGAGATAAAGAGTAAATAAACAGCCCTGACCAAAATGCATTGTAGTCTCAATAAAAGTGAGTATGAAACGCCACAGACGAGCCAGAAACCCCTGGAGGGGGTATGACAGTGATACCACAGGAGATCAAAACATAGTGTAAAGCACAATGGAGTCCCTGTGAACCCACTCTGAAGTGCCACAGACAAAACTCCCCACTGGATAACTTTGCACAAGAAGTGGCAAAGGCAAATGCTTTGTCAGACATCACATACGTGCCCATTCATGATGAGGATACACACCAAAGCACACCATCTCCAGGAATAAAAGTATCAAAAGAAGAAGAGGCAAGCCTACCTTCCATCCAGCAGAGCTGTTGCTGTCTCCTTTGTCCTTGAAATAAGGCACACTCTTCACCATCCAGTCATAAATCTGAGACAGAGTTAGTCGGTTCTCTGGAGAACTTTCGATAGCTTTGGTTATGAGGTCTGCATATGACATATTCCCCCATGCGTTTCGCCGGGAGGAGCTGCTCTTCCTCTGGGCAGCGGCGGCAACAGCGGCCGCGGCCGCCGAGGACGACGAGCCCACCGGGGTGGAGAGCAGAGGCACCTGCTGCTGATGCGGGAGTTGCGGGTTCGGGTGCTGCTGATGCTGCTGCTGCTGCTGCTGATGTTGCTGCTGTTGCTGCTGCTGCTGTGGAGGTTGCTGGTGGACGCAGTTCTCCTGACACTGGAAATCAGAGCAGAGGATGACGGGCTTCTGCTCCGCGAAGTCCTCGGTCTCCTCCAGCAGGCTCAGGTTGTTGATGAACTCGGCGTTGCCGGAGGGCTCCTGCTTCACAGACGGCACCGGCGACGATGTGTTGGAGTCGCCCGGGTTGATGAACTCCGGCCGGGGCAAGGGCCAAGTGCACGACCGGGGCCGCGACAGGGGTTCGAAATCCGGGTCGATTTCCACCAGGTGTGGCTGCTGGGCCGCTTCCGCCATGGTCGAGAGGTAACTGAGAGAAAATGTCACAATGTCATGTAAATGTGAGTCACCTCTCTGAAGTAGCAACTTCGCCTTTGAAGTGTGAGCGGGGAACACAAGAGAAATCTGTCCGGGGAAAACGGTGCTCCTCCTGGGCGCAAAGTCTGCACAGAAAGTCACATCCCAAGCCGGTAGAAATCTGAACTGACAGCGATAAAAAGTGCGTTTCTGGGTAAAAAAGAAAAAAGAAAAAAGAAAAGGCCTTCGAGGGAAGTAAAGTTAGATAAGTGACCACAGTGTGTTGACCCGCGGGTTTGTTTTTGTCATCCAGCGGTAGTGATGTTCCGTGTGCGCCTCGTACAGCCTGTTGACTCTGTGTTGCTCAGCATGTGAGGACTTACTGGAAGTATCACTGTCAGCTGACACCGCCCACATCTGACTGACAGCCGAGGACAACCAATGAAAAGCAAAGAAAGAGTTGCTGGGAAAAAAATAAAATAAAATTTAAAAATCCTTGTTTTCACTCTGTGAGAAAGAGTTGAGTATATCTCTGACAACCATCTCTTTATTTCATAATCAAAATAACGTATAATTTTACAAATTACATATGGAGATATATCCATGACATTTTTATGTAACATGGATTGAATTTTTACCTTCTGCTGCCTCAAACCATTCATTATTTAGGGTTGGTTTGGTTTGTTTTTAAGGTGAAAGCAAGTCAGTACAACCCCTGCAGAAGCAGCAATAAATGTGGCGTACACCGATCAGCCACAACATTAAAACCACAGACAGGAGGAGTAGAAAACATTGATCTTTTGACGATTCGGTGTTCTGCTGGGAAACTTTTGGACCTGGCATTTACTCATGTGGATGGATAGACATGTAGCACCCACCTAGACAAGACGAAGCACCCCCACCCTATAGCAATGACACTCCTCGATGGCACAGCCAGCCTGACACAGACACACACACAAAAACACCTCCAAATTCACTAGATCTCAAACTGATCAAGTATCTGAGATATGATCTACAGAGGCCCCTCCCCTCAAAGGCCCCCTGCTAACAACAGTCTGTTGCCAGACAGCACAGGACACCCTCAGAAGGCCCACGTCCATTCTCTGGTGAGTCACAACTGTTTTGGAGGCGCAAGGGAGGCATACACAATATTAGGCGGTTATAATGTTATGCCTGATCGATGTATGTGTGCACTGCTCTGCTTGTAAAGAAGGCCAAGAGCTGTCACCAGGAATTGTCACTGATGACTGTTCTGAGTGTGAGCAATCTGCCAACACATCAAAACTTGTGGTGACACTAAACAACAGTGGATTCCTCCGAGCAGCTGAGTGAGTGTCTGAAAATGAAGCCCGTTCGTGCAAGCTAAGCAGGGACGGGCTATAAGAAGACATCAGCGTGTGAATTGCACCATCCAAAATGGCGCTTAGAAACATCAGTTAAGGGGAACTGTGGAAATCGAGATAAGATGTGGAAGATCAAGAAAACTTCCAGATGAAACCGCATGTCTGCTGGGCCGCTCATGTGACTGGAAAAGCTGCAGGAAGCTTTCGCTCACGCTGGAGTGATGGTGCACTGTCCCGCTGCATGCTGACACTGGAAGAGTCACTGGATATCCCACAGTTATTTTGGTGAAATTAAAACAACTCTTTGTTGCAAAATGAGCGGCATTTGATGTATGAGTGGCACGCCAGTGGCACAGGAAACACAGTATGGAAGAGAGAAGCATAGAAGTGCCCACAAACTTTTGAACCAAATGCCCTTACAGTCAGTAAGGAAACTAAAACAGAAATAAAGCTGAGCTCAAAAGTACCATCATTCAAAACACACCCAAAACCCCGCCATGATCTACGGAGTGAAATGCAAGTCGCAGCTTTTCTTCACACTACTGAGAATCTGTGAGAAGATCTTACTTGAGACACCAATCAGCGGTGAGAAATATAAACATATATGCACTCAAAGTGCATGATGACTTTTGCACATGTCACAATTGCTGTTCTTATATTTATGTACAGCCTATAGATATAGGTATATAACCTATAATCTTATAAACAGTGTATTATCCTATAAAGAAAATATCTGACAATTAACCATATCTGTACAACCTATGCTTGAAATTCAGATCAAACAAAACCAAACTCAAACTCATGTGTGGCACGTAGATAAATGGATGTACAGTTATTAAAATGAACTTAATAAAATGGCAAAAATCTCAGATTAATCGAACAAACTCATTCTTTTCATAAACTGTAAATATATTGCTCTCTGCTTGTTTGCTGCACCACTAAGTGACCGCTCTAGGCCACCTGTGGACTATACTGTCATCCTGTGGCTATTCTCTGGTATTACAACCGGTTGCAGGTAAGTTGCATAAAAACCAAAGGTTAAGATGGTTATTATTATCCAAGATGTGACACAGTCTCCTAAGAGCACTGAATAACACTGTTTACTACGTGAATACCCGAAACTACACGAGTGTCTGTACTACTACTGTTTACGCAGCCAGAAACCTTTCTCTTCCGCATTTGCGGAAAGCTTCAGTTTCTGTCAGCGCGAGAAGGACCAGCAAAGACATTTATAATTGTATCATAATTTGTTTTAGCAATAAAAATCATAAGTTGTCACTGCTTTAGTTTAAAAAACAAAGCAAGTTTTTTTTTTATCTCGAGATGAAAAAACGTTTTTTTTTTTATTGTTTTTTTTCCCCCAGCATACGTCGCAAATAATATTTATTGTGCATTATATTTATTTTATTTTATTTATTTATTTTAAAACAACCATTTCCTCTGTTACCGTGTCTTCCTGGTTCAGAGGCAGGAACGACTTGAAGAAATCCACCAGCGGATTTCATAATACGCTCCTCAGAAGACGGAAGTGCAAAGTCCGGCTGTGCTCTCGTTGGTTAAGACAGGGCGGGGTCGGCTTTCAAGGGACACCCAGCTTAGCCTGTAGATCTGAAACTAACTTTCATTCTGTGGACCGAGCTGTCCATGCGGAGACATCTGAGACAGGTGAGAACCATAACATCTACTGACTACTACCTCATTGTGCAGTCAGTGTCAAGACTGCAGTGAGTGTATAACGACTCTTTAGTTGATGTTCATGCTTTTTAATCATCGTGGTTTTGTTAGTTTTGTGGTGCTGAGATTATGTTAAATAGTTCCAAATGTATATTTTCAGGCTCACATCATTTGAATCATCATGGCTTCACATCCTGTAATACAGGCAATAATTGACTTCTCAGCAGGAGCAGTAGGTGAGTAATAATCTATCCATCTGTCTATCTCGACTGTATTTCTCTGGGGTAAATATTAACATATGTGTACGTATCTGTGTAACTGGAGCAGCAGGACACCTCCACTACCTGCTGCACCCTGACCTGTGCATTTGCTTTGACCTCCTTCCTCAGGTGGCACCGCCTGCGTGCTGAGCGGCCAGCCGTTTGACACAGCAAAGGTGAAGATGCAGACGTTTCCCACCATGTACCGCAGCTTCGTCCACTGCTTCGTTTCAACCTTCAGGCAGGTGGGGATCCGTGGTCTCTACCAGGGCGCAGTCCCGGCCCTCGTAGCCAACATCACCGAGAACGCCGTGCTCTTCCTGAGTTACGGCCTCTGCCAGGATGCGGTCCGCTTTTTGGCCAGGGTGGACAAAGGGGCTGAACTCAGGTTTGGGGCTCGTTATTTCTGTGGATTCATTTCCATAATAAGCTCAGTTTGATGTTTCATGGCTTGACAATTAGAAAGTTAGCCAAGCAGGGAGCTGCTCAGCCATCGCTGAAGAGCAAATTTGAAGTAATTGCCTTTTAACCTGATTTATTTGTAGTTGTAGCTCTCAAATAAGATAATGGAACACATTTTTCATCATTAAAAAATAACAACTGAATAGATTACTTTAAAAGTGACTGAATTTAACACCAGAGAAAAGACCAAAACTATTTCTTTGAAGACTTGTGAAGTGAGCAGCCAGGAGCTGTTAGCCTTCACACTGAACGAGAGGGTGACTTTGTGTAGCGCGGACATTTTTGTTTGTGTCGTTTGTGCTCTAATTATTTGCTCTCTTTACAACAGAGCAAATAAATAATCCCTTATTTGCAGTTTCAGGTGGAGGGAATTTATGTTTATACTCATAAACGCTGGCTAATATCCGCCGGTACATTGAAACGAATTGTTTATATCTGCAGTTGTACTTCTTGTCATTGTGCATCAGCGATCTCCAGAAGGCATCTGCAGGGGGTTTGGCCTCCATCTTCTCCGCCATGGCCCTGTGCCCCACGGAGCTGGTCAAATGTCGGCTGCAGGCCATGCACGAGATGGAGATGTCAGGCAAGGTAGCGAGAGGACAGAAAAGGTCAGTGCGGCCGCACGGAGACGCTGGAATGAGCGCAGCGTGCTCTGTTGGCTTCGCTTCCTATTGACTGTGTTTTGTGGTGTGGCCTCAGCACAGCGTGGACCGTGGTTAAGACGGTCCTGAAGACAAACGGCCCGTTGGGTTTCTACCAAGGGCTGTCGTCCACCATCGTGAGGGAAATTCCAGGCTACTTCTGCTTTTTCGGGGCCTATGAAATGTGTCGGTCTAAATTTGCACAACACATGGGGACGGACAAGGAGGGTATAGGTATGGTTGTATTATTTTATATTTTAGCTCATTGCATACCCTCAGGTTCTGTGATCAAATTAAGTTTCTGTGTTTGCAGGTATCCTTCCACTCATGTTCAGCGGTGGATTTGGGGGAGCTTGTCTTTGGTTGGTGATCTATCCTATAGACTGCGTGAAGTCCAGAATCCAGGTTTACTCCTTAGCCGGGAGGCAAGAGGGCTTCATGAAGACCTTCAGGGGTATCATACGCAGCGAGGGTAAGTTTTAAAACATACATTTTCAAAACCTAGATGAGTTCAGGACAATAACGGCGCAGTCAATTAGGATTTTTTTTCTGCAGAGCTTTCATTCGGCGTGCGCAGTCTTGACTCACATTCACGTTATCACAAGCTGAAATATGCAGACATATCCTCTGCAGAGACACTTCACAAGTGAAAAGGATATTCAACAGTGATATCTTTGCATGTGGGCCACCATCCATGTTAGGAGGCTTCTCCAGGTTTAAAACACAGACAAACCTGGTTATTCATATCCCCATATGTTCATGACAAACACTAATATCCCAGTAACTGATCAAGAACACCACCACCAGCATCGCCGTCTAGCTAACAGTCTCCTTTCTGGTTTTCATGTTTGGCCAAATAGGAGTGTAGGTGTTGTGTAGCACGAGGACTACAGAGAGGCACAGTTAGTTCTTGCTTTACTAAAGAACAAAACTCCAATCTTCACTGCTTATGTTTATGTTACGTCACACACCAGCTGTAGCCAGGAGCCGGTAAAAGATGTACACAACAGGATCCGCATTTCTTTCTGAGTACTACCATAATGAGGGTTCTCAAAACCGGGATGGAGGCTTATCCGGTTTTCTGAAATTGGAGCACAAGGTTTACATTCTGCCATGACTGTACTGGCAGAGCAGAGAGAGTGGCAGAGATGAGCTTTACTTAACTTGATGACAATGAAAGAACCGTTCATTATTATAATAGGCTGAAGTGTGCTAGACTACAAAAGGCCCCTGAAAGACTAATGGCTTGTCTGTGCAGCCCACGCTGTGAAAGCAGCAGCAGCAGCTTCAGTCCTCCTTCAGTTGCTCTTAGGAAAGCAGCATAATGGAATCTTAAATAAAAATATGGACAAACGGGCTGATTTAAATACGGTATCTGAACTAAACTGTAAATCCACCATCGACTGCTTTGTTTCAGAGCGTGTGCATGCAGCTTGTTACCATGCCGATAGTTTCTCTCCGTGGGGAACGTCTCTTGAAGCTGTTTGACTCTCTCTCTCTCGCCCCACAGGGTTCACTGCTCTGTACTCCGGCCTCACTCCTACCATGATACGCACCTTCCCTGCCAACGGAGCCCTCTTCCTGGCTTACGAGTTTAGTCGCAAGTTTATGATGGAGAGAGTTGGCTCCTGATGTAGGGGATCTTCTTCCACTTGAAGCAAATACCTAAACACTACCACAAGTATTTTTACACTGATGAGAGTATTGTTATATTGCATCTGAATATTTGCTGAGATGGAACGTAAATTTTTTAAAATTATTTATTAAAGAAAAATATCTTGGTGACCACATGAAGCATGTGTGTTTGTATTGTGCTGGCCACACTAATTTAAAATAAACTTTAACATTTGAGTCTGTTAAAGTGGACAACTAAATCACCAGTTATTAATAAATCACGTGGTTGACCCACGGAGATACTAATTGTTTATTCCCGTTGATATTTAGATTGCAAAACATCACTGTTTTCTTTTTTGGACAGAAATACAGAAATACAGTGTGTTTTTTTGGCATTTTCTTCACATTGATCCACATTTCCTCCTTAATGATCAGTTCACTCTTGCATTATGACAGTTAAAACCCTTAATTCAGTAAGGGGAGTGCTGAAATCATCCACATTTACTGTGGTAACATGAGTATGCAGTGTGTCTCTTGACATGGTGGAGCAGCAGTGGGTGACGGACACAAAAAAAAACAAAAACTAAAGACATAATATATTTACTGATCAGCCACAACATTAAAACCACTGATAGGAGAAGTAAATATCATCTTGTGATAATTCAATGTTCACCTGGGAAACTTTTGGACCTGGCATTTACTCATGTGGATGTTACTTAGACATGTAGCACCCACCTAGACCAGACCAGGCACCCCCACCCCATAGAAATGACACTCCTTGATGGCAGCAGCCATCCCCAGCAGGATGCAGCCTGACACAGACACAAAAAAAACAAAACAGTAGGTGTTGACCTGGCCTCCAAATTCACTAGATCTCAAACTGATCCAAGTATCTGTGGGATGATCTACAGAGAGCCCCCCCTCCCCTCAAAGGTCACCCACTAATAACACCCTCAGAAGGCCCATGTCCGTTCTCTGATGAGTCACTGTGTTGGATACATAAAGGAGACCTACACAGTATTACAATGTTCTCTCTGTAAACATACAAATGTTGCCACTCATCCCTGGTTGACAAGCATGAGAGAAAGCAGAGGAGGCTGAGGAAGCTAAAGAGCGTATGAAGAGAGGGAGCGGCTTTACTGTGAACCAAACGCTGAATGAGGGAAACAAAAGGCTGCGGGGAGGCACACAGATTCTGCTTGTGTGCGTAGCTCAGCTCTCAGCTCAGTATCTTTACGCATCAATGACACAGACAGAGGCGAATATGTCACCTGATCTCCGTGTTTTTATGGCGTCTCGCCCTCACACCTCGAGCTCTGTCATTGGCCGGGGTGGTGGGGGGGGGCTACACACCCATTGAGCAAAGGTTACAGCCCAGAAACACCACGAAACACTGAAATATGTGAAGAAAACACAGAGGGGATCTCTGCAAATAAATACACTGCCACACGTTTGAGTATGTCTGCGCAAGACACAAATAAATGCATGTAAGTGGCTTCAAAATAAAGTCAATAAGAAAATACCTCACTGGACTGGCCACGGATACATATCTGACGGTATGTTGTGTATAGTACTTTGAACATGACCCTGAACGTACATCATATAGCACAGGTAAACATGTGACTAAGCATCATGTGACAGCCGATTCAGCTGACCTCACTGAAAATGAATCGCTGACAAAGATGGAGCTGCTGCTGCTGCTTAATTCCTACAGTTAACACAAACACACACATTACCTTCACTGTTAATTATATGATAATCATTCTCTTAATTCAACTTGTGAGCATGTCTCCCTCCTCCTTCCTCCCATCTCACGTCTCACAACTTGGTAACCACTGATTATTTATTCATAACCAGGTGAGGCTCCCGGACCTGCGCGCAGGAATATAATGGAAAACCTTGACGACACAAGACTCCGCGGGTCACGTTACCTGCTTGAGTCACACACACCTAAAGGGACTGTGAATTTGGTTATGTAACGCTACAGAGAGATGAGGATGATGATGATGTGTAGGTAGACCACACCCTGCAGGGAGAACAGACGGGTAAATAAGTGCAGCTCTGCTCCTCTTGCTCCATCACTAGAACGACTCACTAATGATCTCGGCAGCATCCAGCACAGGAGAGATGATCACGCAGAGTAAACTTCAGAGCAGCACGGACAATATTGAAGGTAAACACTTCTTGTGATGTTTTAAAAAGTGGCATTTGTGGCTTAAGTAATTAGAAGGATATGAAGGGGATCAACTATATTTGGAAAATTGAGCCGTAGCTGTATGGACGATGGTAAGGTGCAGAATATAAATAAGTGTCACGTATGTCTCAGGCCCTCTATCTGGATTCACTGACAAGCGAGACACCTTTTCAGGGCTATACATTAACCTTTAATGAGAAAGGCATCCTTTACCGGCTGCCATGTTGCTCATCCAGCTCCTCCCTCCCTTCATAAATCCTTCTACTTTTATATTTTCTACTTTTAAACCTGACACTGAATTGAAAAAAAAAAAGCTTCTCAATTTGGCCTCTTGTGTCTGTTTTGCTTTCTACATAGACTGTATAACCAACTTTAAATGTAACCTGTGCTTTTATATTATTCTAAATCAAAAAAAAAAGAAAGCTGAGATGTCAAGAGGGATCATATAGGATAGATAGATAGATAGATAGATAGATAGATAGATAGATAGATAGATAGATAGATAGATAGATACTGTAGATAGATGGATCTAGTAAGTTCACACCAAACTCATGTGACTTTCCTCTGAGATTAATTACAGCATTAGTGACAAATGACAACATGGATCCAGCGCAGCTCTCTGCCTGACCGCGTGATGCTTTGTGTCGCCTTTAATGAAAGCTTGCCGTCCCACCGGATCGTGTTACCAGCTTAATTATGTCAACACAATAACCTTTAGTTTGGATTTAAACGATCACAACCGTGGGACATTTTTTCTACGCGCTTGCAAAGTCTTTCCGCTCTCTCCACAGATAAGAGCTCAGGCAGTCTGGGATGCTTTGGCTGGCTGCTGGTGATCGTATCCCTCTTCTTTGTGGGCGTAACCTTCCCCATCACAATATTTATGTGTGTCAAGGTAGAGTATACCCTCACTGTAGCACTGCTCGTCAGGGGTTTTGATTGCAGTCTGACCACATGTTGAATTTAGCGCACTGGTGTGGCGACGTACAAAACTTTAGTTCTTCTTTTCCCTCGACGCTGATTTGATTGCGGCCTCTGTGGTTGTCTCTAATGTCCAGATAGTGAAGGAGTATGAGCGAGCAGTCATTTTTAGACTGGGCCGGATCGTGGACAGGAAACCTAAAGGGCCAGGTTTGTGGTTGAACATGTCACACACATTAGAACACGCTGGAGGAAAAGGGATATGAATCACTGTTCCACATCATTTGTGTCTTTCCAGGACTTTTTTTTGTTCTGCCCTGCACCGACAGCTGTGTGAAGGTGGATCTGAGAACCATATCGTTTGATATTCCTCCACAAGAGGTAGTTTTTTTTTTCCTTTTTCTCTCATCACTTGTTCTCATTTTTTCTGTGCAGTAAAACACTATTATTTATTTTATCTTTCCAGATTCTAACCAGAGACTCGGTGACGGTGTCCGTGGATGGTGTGGTGTACTTCCGCATACACTGTCCCATCTCCTCTGTGGCCAATGTGTCCAACGCGTACTCGTCCACGCGGCTGCTGGCTCAAACCACCCTGAGGAACGTGCTGGGAACCAAAAACCTTGCAGAACTTCTGTCGGACAGAGAGGGCATTTCACTCAGTATGCAGGTGAGGATGGACGGAGAAGTAAAGAGAAGTAAAGAGCTGGACATAAAAAACCTCAGGCCGTACGACTCTACAACGGACCGTGGTCACTGCAGAGCTAAAGCTTTGTCTTTCTGAGTTTGAGGAGGAAGCAAAACATAATCTATAGGTCAACTACTTCCATCCTAGCCTCCAGGTGCCCTTTTTTTGTAGCTTTGAAGGTAATCAGCTTTTTTTCTGTGGCTGTTCTTTGTTTCTGCACAGTAAGTGTTTAAAAGTTTACTGTTTATCCTGCATATTTTCTTTACGTTAGTCAGTTCTGACCATGTGTTAGAGCTCACCTTCTGACAAAAGAGCACATAATTAAAGCTTTCCTTTTCCTTAAAAAACAAAATAATGGCCTAATAGAGTTGGGTGATATGTTTCATTAGTCATTGATTGATTGTCAGTATATTATGTCACAATACAGGGAGCCCTGGACGAAGCCACGGATCCGTGGGGCATCAAGGTGGAGCGCGTCGAGATCAAGGACGTGAAGCTGCCCCAGCAGCTGCAGCGAGCCATGGCGGCGGAGGCGGAGGCCAGCAGGGAGGCCAGGGCTAAGGTGAGGAGAGCAGGGGAAGGCCTCATTTCTTCTCAAGCCACGGGAAAGGGCGCAACACCGAGGGAGCGATAACGACGGTACGCCCGACTGTGTTTCAGATTATAGCTGCGGAGGGAGAGATGAACGCCTCCAGGGCCCTGAAGGAAGCCTCTCTGGTGATCGCTGAGTCACCCTCTGGTCTCCAGTTGCGTTACCTGCAGACTCTCAACGCCATTGCAGCAGAGAAGAACTCCACCATCATCTTCCCGCTGCCCATAGACATTCTGCAGAACTTCATGCACAGGAAGTGATTGATGTGAGAGGAAGCAAGCTCAGCAGAATTTAAATATAGTCACGTACTGCTGTTAGAAGAGCGTCATCTCGGTGTGTTTACTATCAAACGCTGCATTATTAACAGTTTCACTGAGAAGAAGGCGCTCCATTTCATAATTATATATTTAAATGTATATCCACATCAAATTTCTACACATATTATATATACTGACTGTGATTTAATACTTAAATACAAAGTGCAACATTATACATTATGGACATTTATCGTCATCATTGACCACAATATTTTAACCAGCTAAGCTACAGCTCTGGAGGAGGACGAACAAACAAAACAATCAATGAAAAATGCACAAGAAATGTAAAACAACCTGATGAAGACATGCTATTCACAGAAACCCAGAGCGCGGATTTCTGAAACACTGAATACAATCTTAAAACAACGTAAGCTCTGTAAACGACCAACAGAAGCGCCCAGGTGACGCGCCCGCACCCTCCGACGGGTGGATGTGTAGTGTAAACAAAACCTCTTAGTTCTAGTGTCCAAGAAACGTTCGGCAAATGAGAGCGAGGTCATGTCCACGGGACACAAGAGGCAATCAGTGCAATCGGAGAACCTGAAGGAGAGAAACAAAAAAAAACAAAATCCACTTTCTTTTAAGGTCACAGCAAAAACCCACAAGCTCATCAACTTGCTGTCCGAACAGTAAACGCAGCTCAGGCAGAATCAACCCCCGGATTTCAACATTTGAGCGCATCCGAGCAGCTGAATAAAATAAATTTATCACCGTAAAAATCCGTTAATTGGACGAAACACTATTTCAGTTAAGTTTTCTACATTTCCTGACGCTCTTTAAAACATTCTTGCAAACCCCTCAGAGATGAGCGATTATGTAAACTTGGAAAAAAAAAGAAAGAAAAGTGCAATTCACAAACACATACAGCAGCGGCTTCCCTTTGATGATTACGATTCTCCTCAAGACCTGAGAATATTCTCTACAATGAGAAATGAGGTAACACTGCAGCCACGGTTTCATGCTCGTTTGCCACAAGTCAATCGGAGGTTGGTGGAAATTTTGGGAACCCATTAAAACGTCCTCCTGCAGTGAAAACCCGGGAAACAAGGCGGCGCTTAAAGAGGAGCAATGAAACGTCTACAACAGATCTACACTTTGCAGTGCCCTGCGCCGTTCATGGCTAATTCCGCAGCAATTACAACTCCAGACGTACGACAGCTACAGCGCACAAGGAACTGCCGTGTTTAATGATTTCCCCCATAACGTCTCCTACGGATCCCGCGTTCTTATTTTTTACGGATTATACGTTGCTAGCTTGAGCGACGGCGAGGGGAAACAACGTAATTGGATTGGAAACGTATGGTACGATGAATATTTCTTGGTTTCATTTCAGCTTCCTCAGAAAATAAGATGCCCCCCTTTGCCTTTCCGCTTCCACATCGTCACGCTCTAGGTAATCCTTAAATAAAGTTCATTGTAGCTGGAAGACAAAACCATGCAATACATTTACAGACTTTACAAATTAAACTCAAATATATAGTTACTGTGTTGGCAGTTCAGTGGGTTTAAGGGTAATGTCGTAAGCACACTTTTCAAGTAAATGCTGACAGTTTAAGTCGTTTAAGAGGGGAGTGGGATGGCTGATTGAGGTTTGATGGCTGGGTACGTCATTCATACTCTCATCACATATGAAATACTCGAAAAGGTCAACACGCCCCAGAGAGGAATCCGCTCCTTCAGAGTAACTGACTGAAGGTAGTTTTGTGATTTTGCCTGTGACCCCGTAGTTGTTGCTGGTGGGAGAGAAAGGATGGCAAAAGGCGCTTCTTTAGGTTGTTGAGGTTTGCTTCTTCGTTCATCATCCTGAGCGCTGGGATGACGGTGGAGATGGAAATGGGAGGCGGGAGCGCGGAAATGGAGGCACCGTGACTTTGATTCTGCTCTCGGACACCCTACGAGGACCGGGTCTCTCGTCACGCTGGAGTTTTGCAGTGCATCTGTTTGGTTGGGTGGGCGTTTTGTGTGGAATAGAAAACTAAGTGAAGGACATACAATTCCCTCTTGAATAATAAGAGGTGTGATCATTAATACAATTCGTTAGGTCAGAGATTAAAATTCCTGCTGTTCGACTTTGGAAATGCTTCACTTATGCGAGTGGGTTGTCCCAAAACTTATTTTGCGTCAGTCCATCGAGTGTAAAATCCTACATTTCTTAACGAGAGGAACATTCATTAAAGTGTTCTTAGGAAATAAAAAAAATCTGGATTTTTAACACCAGATGAAATAAAAAGATAGAAGGACTTCCACCGTGTATCATTGATGGTAGGAGTGTGGGCGTGCAGGTGAGCCCGGTCCGGAGCAGGGCCGGTGGATGGGGGAGGAGGTGGGGGACATGTGAGGGCTCAGCTCGCCCGTCTGCAGACGCCACAGCAGCTCCTCGTTGGTGCGACTCAGGCGCTTCTTCTCGTTGCTCTCCTTCTCCACGTGCACTTGCAGGTTCGCGTTCTCCTCGGAGAGTTGCCTGAGGAAGGAATTGGGACGGGAAAAGGTCAGAGGTGGGAGTCTTTAAATATTTGTCGAAGTTTGTTCTACTTTGTGCACAGAAAGTAGACATGAGCGAGACAGGTTAACGGAAAATTAATAATTCATGAACAGTTCTTAAGAACTTCTTTTAACATCCCAGATTTAAGTTTAAATATTTCAAATATAATACTGAGCAGCATTTTTAGGCCTGATCGTCTCTTATCATGGGTCAGTTTATTACTGTTAGACTGGAAGTACTCCTTTAGTTTCTGCTTCTAAACCAACGCAGCAGCACGCACTCAGACTGACCTGGACACCGCAAGGTTCTTGTCTATCCGTTCCTTCAGGTCTTCGTTCTGCTGCTGCAGCACCTGTACTCTCTCCTCCAGGTACACATTCTTTTCAGCCTGCTCAAAAACAAAGACGAAAAGATGCACAACATTAAATTCTTCTAATGGCGAACGATGAATGAAGCGACGCGGGGAAATACGCTAAATGTCTTCATAAAGGAAACATTTGTCCGACAGAGACAACTGCAGCGATGGTGTCCTTCATGTCTCCTTCTCTGAGACTGAAACGGTCACATTTGGGACGTTTTATTTTGAAAGTCCAGCTTTCTTCAGTCTGCACTTACTGTAAGTAGTTGTGGGCTTTTATTTTGAAAATACAACTTTCACAAAGTCCTTTGTATCAGGAGCTAAACCTCTTTTGAAAGGCATTGCGTCTGTGCAGCCCCTTTATCAGGTTCTAGTTGGTGTGGCATGCTTTTATTTTGAAGGAGTCGTTTGGTGCTTTTATTTTGAAAATCCAACATACAAATTGACGCTTCCTTTGGTCCCTGATGGGGCCTTTATGGAAAATCGTGGCTTCAAAAAAATGCCTGTTCGTCTGCTCCTTTTTGCATCTTGAAATTTTATTCTGAAAGGTCAACAAACTTTCAAAATAACATCTCCAATTCTGTAATGTCTCTGTACAGCACTGGTTGTCTGCTTTGGTTGACTCTCCTGTAATACTTGCTTGGGAACTGTGGCTTTTGGTCAACATCCAGGCTACTCTTGAGTTTCTGCAGGCTTTTAATTTGAAAGTGTGTTTTTTGTTTATGTGTGTATGCATAAAGCTGGAGGTCTCTGTGTGCAATTTGGTGCTTTTATTTTGAACTATCTTTCTATGTGTGCATATAAGACTGAGAGCATGTCTGTATATTCTTCCTGCTTTACTTTGAATTTTTTTTTGCTTTTTGGCTGATGAGTAATAGAAATGTGCAGCTGCTCTTAGTTTAACACTCTTATTTCCTTTTAACTAAAGCAGAAACTTGAAGCCTACTATTTTCTCCAGTTCAGAAATCTTCAGCTCCTGCTGATGAATCTGTTGATTTTTCATCTCCAGAACTTCTTTTAGGCTCTTCAGGTCCTCCTCGATGTGTTTATACGGTGCCAAAGCATCCTGGGGGGAAACAGCAAAGAGAACCACAATCAGTCCTTAGAACAATGTTTTCTGTAACTTTCCTGTTGTTCCTGTCGTGTGTCGTTCTGTATCATGAAGCCGTTACCACAATCTGCTCATCTGTGCTCCTGCGAAGGGCTTCCTCAAACCGCTTGGCTCGATCCCTGAGGCTTCGATTCTGAAACGTCAGCGTGTCCACCTGATCCTGGCGAGCAGAGGAAACGTTAATTTGGTGGCGCACTGTCAAAAGCAGCACACTTCGTTACACTACGTATCACAAGAGAGCTGCTAACCTGCAGTGACAGTCTGATCTTTTGAAACTCTTCTTCCAGAGACTTCCTCTGCTGTTCGTGGGCCATCTTCAAATCTGACACGAGATATAGTGGCATGAACAGTGTTATTATGATTCACCATCAGAACAAGTGAGTCAGTATGGGAGGGAAACAGGATTTAATAGCAGGGCTTACTCTTCACAGTCCTGGCATGCTCGTCCTGCAGAGTGGCCAGAGTATCGTTGTGAGTTGTCTCCATCTCCATCAAGGTTGTCTCGTGGTTCTCAGTCATCTCCTCGAGCTACGGATAATATTAATAACACAAAGGGGGATTCAGTACCGGACCTTTTAGCTGCAGATGCACATGAGCGCGGTCCAGCTCGCATCCAGCCTGCATCAGGACATTTACCTGCTCCTCCTGCTTGAACCGGAGCTCCTCCAGCTCGGCCCGCTGTTGGGCCTGCAGGCTCTTGGTCTCGTCCCTGTGGTGGGCCCTCAGCCGCTCCTCCAGCGCTCCCAGCTCCTTCTGCTGCCGAGCCCGCAATCCCTGCAGCTCAGCCTCAAAACGACACTCCAGTTCCTCCTTCTCCTGCTGCAGTTGCTCCCAGTGTGCGACACTAAAAGCTGGAGCACAGCGCAGAGATGGAGTTTGTTTCACCGGGTTCAAATTTAGGTAGTGTAATAATTACAAAAGATAAGAAAAAACATCAGGATTTCTTTATTTTAGTATTGTAGACTCCCAAATAACAAATAAGTGTTTATTTTTTAAATGAAATGGTGTTCTTCCATCTAGTAATAAATCCAGACCTCCATCAGCGGTGTGGGCTCCCAGGGGTGACGTTAACTGTACCTCTCATATCTTGCATACTGTATAATGCATCATGTGCTGTGAGCTGTGGGGGAATCACGGCTTTCTCTCTTCCCCATGGTGCCATATGCGTTCCCCACTTACCCACTTCATCCCTGATTCTGGAGAGCTCCAGGGACAGTTCCCTCTCCTTCACAATGGCGCTCTCACTCTGAAATGCAAACAGATGTGCGAGCAGATTTTAGTGGATGCGGCCGGTACGACGGCATGCACAGGTTCAAGGGTGCATTTTCGTTTTCATCGGTGCTGGATGCTAACGGCAGTTAAAAGACAATCACTCAGCAGATCCCGGGTTTAAACGCCGGTGTCACCCACTTTCCCTGTAACGTGCTGCACAGGTCAGATGAATTAAATAAGATACGAGGTGAGGTACAGTTTTACAAGGTCACCCATTCATCCATCAGCATGTAGCCTGTAGCATGTAGCATGTAGCATGTAGTATGTAGTATGTAGCATGTGGGGGTATTCCTTTGACATTAAGCACTGTTGACTCTTTACAGTGCTGTAAATTGATTACCGCCTCAAATGATGCGTTTGCATTGTAATTCTAGACGTTTTATATCTCTCTCATGATAAACAGCCCCAGATTATAAGTGAAAACAAATAAAACAAATACTAAAACTAAAGAAAAGTAAAATATAACACTATAAATCAATATAAATTAAAGCAAAATGGGTCAAACAACCCCGGGATGTAACTAAAGCAAAGCGGCATTGACAAAATATAATTAATAGACTGACTGGTGAACAATGACACGTCATAAAGTTGACTGTTTGTGTGTGTTTTTACTTATGCAGTTAATGTGAGTGACATAAAAAGCAGGGAGGGGGAAGAAAATGATGATTTAAGCCCTTAATGTTGCAGATCTTTGCATCACAACGCTGATTTGTCGCTTCTTTTACTAAAACATCACGTTCCACCGCATGTGGAGCAAAGCACGGAAGTGTCTTTTGTGCCAGATGCTAATATCTGGCCAGCAGATCGATCGCTATGGTTGTTAAATTAAAAGGTCAGTTTTATGCGTTTGTGCAAGTCTTTAAGCTTGTCAATATAAACAGCCCTCGCACAGGCGCCGTCCCGATGTGACACCCTCAAAACACACCTTTTTCCCCAGAGGAAGACACACCAGATAATTATTGATCCAGCTGTTGACTGGAGATAAAGCAGAGGTCACAGATCTAATCCAGGCCTGCTGCGGCCTTTCTGTGTGGAGTTCACATGTTCTCACTGTGTCTAAGTGGGTTCTCTCTGGGTACTCCGGCTTCCTCGCACTGTCCAAAGACATGCTAGCTAGGTTAACTGGTGATTCTAAATTGGAGGTAGGTGTGCATGTGAGTGTGCACTAGAAAAAAACCCTAGTATATTTCATAAACATCTCATTACACTTGTCATTACAAAAGAGTACCATTTCAGCGAGACATAGGGACTTGTTTCAAGACAATACATCTTGAATATCGTAAGTGAAAACGTCTTGAAAACATCTTGTTTTGAGTCATATGTCATATGAAACAAGCTTTTTTGACTTTTGCTGAGGTTTTTCAGCTGCTGTGTTATTTGCTAAAGATAAATCATCTTGTTTCAGGAATTACGCTTCCTAATCCTATTTCAAGTTGGTCATGATCTGAATCAAGGACAATGTCACTATTTTAGAACATAAAATTAGTTAAATACACTAAAATATAGCTCAAAATACGTTTTTCTGGCTAATTTCAAGATCACCTTTATCTCAAAAGTCCTAAATATCACATCTTACTTGAAGAAACCTTGACAAGCCGATTTTCACTAGTTCCATTTTCAGATTTTTTTTGCTTATTTCAAGCAAAACCGTCTTCTATTTGTTGTTTTTTTTGCTTATTTTTGGAGGGGCATTTTTTCCAGTGTGAGTGGTCTGTCTCTCTGTGTTAGCCCTGCGATAGACTGGAGACCTGTCCATGGTGTACCCCGCCTCTCACCCAGTGACAGCAGGGACAGGCTCCAGCACCCCCGTGAACCCTCCACAGGACAAACAGCTACAGAAAGTGAAGATGAAACACAGAGAGGCGGAGAGGAGCCGGTGAAAAATGCATGACATGGTAAACAGCGCGTCTCGACAGTCATGATGTCACCCTCTAAGAGGTCTTAATGGGAACGTACAGTCACCGGCAGGGAGGAGACTGCAGTGACCTCAGGAGGGATGAAACGCGGTCAGGTCCCACCCATCGGTCCCCACCTTGCTCAGACGAACGACCCCCAAGACCAGATCTCAGGGGAGCTGTGTGACATGCATTCCAATTTTCCCATATGGCCCTCACCAAGGCAACCTAATCCCAGGACTGCTCACATGAGCAATTACTTTAAAAAGAGCCCAACCCAAGGAGTGATTTCAAACAGAGAAATCACCACATGAGCACAAAACGATATCTGACATCTATCCCTCTCTCGATTATATCACAATACACTTTAAAATAAACATTGCTTTGTATAGTAGGGGTGCTTATTTTGAAGGAGACACAGTATTTAGTTAATTAACCCCCTATTAAGGCTATAAAAAGCCACTGTGTTACACATGAGGAACTGAAACTACATCTCTAGTTTTACAAGGAAAACTGAACATACCCAGATTTCTTGTTAACCATTACGCTCCATCAGGAAAGCAAGAGACTAATGCATCCAATCTGAAAGCTCTGTTACACACGCAGAAATAAACAGCAGACACACATTAGCACGTTAAAGACACAACATCCCTGCAAACTCTCAGAGGACTGAAAGGTGGACCGAGCGACAGACAAGCCCGCTTTGACTCAGCATAATCCCGCACAGCTTTCCACTCTCTTTCACCAGCTCTCTGGTCTCTAGGTAACACAACCATCGTATAGAAAGGCACCCTCACACCTCCCCACCAAAAGCACACATGCGCACAACCACAAACACATAAAGGAATCCTCGGTGCTCGAGCGAGCCCGCCGCCTGAGGAAAGACACCGGCTTTACCGTTCGGTCCAGGCAGCACAGAGGGAGGAAATGGAGCCTACAGCAGCAGTGGCCCATACTAGGCTAGCAGATAGCAGCATCCCTTAGCCGGCCGGGGAGGCAGAGGCAAGTGCCAGAAAGAGACAGAAAGGGAGACAGAGAGGGAGGGGGAGGGTGTCCGGCAGAGGATGGAGAGGGGAGGAGAGATGGGAGAGACGGGAGGACCGGAGCCTCACCTTGTTTCCTGGTTTGCGACCATCATTTATCCCTGCTGGAACAAAGACTGGCAGCCTCAGCCCGGCTCTGCCTGCTCTCCCCATAAACCCCCACCAACACGCCTCATATTACATTCACACGCATGGCAAGGAGTGACGCAGGCACACAAACACACGCACACACGTATGAGAGGTCCTCCTGCATCTTTGAGGAAAAAAAAAACAAAAAACAAAAAGAGTGCAGCAGGAGAGGACGGGGGGAGGGAGGTGATCAATAAGCGGCCAATAATTTGCTCCGTTACCGAGCATGAGGAAAAACAGCTACACGCAGGCAAACATGCTCGGTGGAAAATCATCTATTTATAATGGCTCTGGCTGAAGCTGCTGTTCATATTTGAGCTTTGGATGTGAACTTTCTTGCAAAAATAACAGAAAAATGAATTGCTGGTGAAGCTCGTGCAAAAGGATATTAGTCTTACTTGGTCTAAAACCTAAAACTACAGCATATGACGCTGATTTAAAGGTAAAGGGAAGAGTTTAATTGAAAGATCTCAGCCAAAACTATTACAACACAGAAATGCAAGATCTTATAATTATTATCTGACATGCAGCATGTAATCATGAATGTGCAAGAAAGCATAAATGAATAAACATTTAAGGAAATTCAAACGGGAGGCGTTTATCTCTCTATTCTCTCTCATTTGCGCGTCCACCCATCCTCCTGTAGATGATATTCTGGCCATGCTTGACAATCAGTCTCAATAAAAGCGCAGGCGGAGACGCGCAGGAAGCTTTAACCTCGTTAATCATCTCCCACCGAGGAGCGGAAGAACTCCTGGGTGGGGCCGAGAAAGCAGAGGACTGGGGAAGGGCAAGAAACGAGCGATACGGGTCTGAGAGGTGGAACACACTCGGTGAGTCTCTGGAAATGCATATGCAAAAGTTATCTTGCACAACAAATCTTCCGTCGAACTGCAACGAACAGCAAATGCATTTAGATCCAACAAAGATATCCACGCAGGATAGAACCGACACACTGACACCGACCAGTCGACACCGTACGACGACACACAGCTCAACTAAACGCACGTCTACTATATATTTGCAGTTGTGTGAATAAATAATGCACGTCCCCAAAATTGCTCTTTGTCTCTAATTCAGTTCATCTGACTTAAAGTTTATATTGCTGGCAAAATCCTCCTGCACATTCAAAACGTCACAACAGGTTTTAAAGCAAGCGGATGGCTTTTGTGAACAAAGTAACTCTGACAACAAAAGCCGCGTGCTACAGGTGGCGTTTGTGCAAAGTCTTTGTAGCTGCTCCCTGGAGCTCACTGCAGCTTGTCTGTCAGTTCTGTGGGGCAGCCTGAATGAAAAGTAAAAAATGAATGCACAACATGATTGAGCATTCATTTTAGAGTGGCATTAAAGCCAACTGACAAAGGGGCAATTAGTAAACACGAATCTCGCAAATCCAATTTACGATTGAGGCAGAACAAATCTGGATTTAAAATCTCAAAGTGGACGAGAGTACGGGGCTACTTCGAACCTCGCTGACGTCAAAGAGCCCTCTGCTAAAACCTACCTTGAGACAGAAGTGCTGCGTGGTGATGCTGAACACATCCAGGCACAGGGCGGCCTTCTTCAGCTGGGCCTGCAGGCTCTCCAGCTGCAGGGACTGCTGCTCACAGCGCTCCCGCAGCTGCTGGATCAGGGCTCGGTCCAGCTCCTGCGCCCTTTCGGCCCGGAGGGAACCGTGAACCGCCGCTGTCCGCATGCGAACTGCGGGACAAGAATAGCAAACGTGACGGCAAGATTCTCATATGACAAGAAAAATAAAAGTATGCACAGGAAATTGGGGATAAATTAAAAGAATAACTGATGATTAATGCATTGTTAAAATCAGTGAGGAATATACAAACCATTACTAATCCCAGTTACTGAAATAAAAGGAGCTGTATAATGTCTTTTGGTTTTGTACTGCTGCTAAAACAATATGGCAGTTTTGCTTTGGTGTGCTCTAGGTTACACACACACACAGACACACACACCAATTAACTGCTGATTGCTTTTAACCTCAGCCGTTTATCTACTCCTCCAGCGACAAATGGTCCATTCAGTTTACCATTACTCAAGTCTGACCAGCAGCAATTTCCCACCCTTCAGCTCTAAACACTCATGCTTTCCCAGTGTGAGCGCATTACGTGCGCAGCGTGGAAACTTTTCGTCACCTGGACTCGGTGCACGCCTGATCCCTTTGTGAGAAAAGCACAAACTGCTGACTTGTGGTGCTGTAATCTGAGCCAGCGGGATTTGGAGCTGAAGGAGCCGAGCTAGCGTTAGAGCTGCTGAGGCTTGTTGCTATGGCGACGTCAGGCTGCCATGGGTAAAGCCCGAGAATGAAGTGTGAGGAGAGACAGACGGAGGAAAGCCGCTGCAGGTTTTAAAGCTGCAGTATCGGCGGATGGTATCGCACTACTGACGACTGCTTCGTTTATCTGTTACACCATAGACACGGTGGCAGATACACTAAATACGCACACAGTACGCACAGGTAGCAGATACTAGTTTGACTCACCGGGGGATTGTGGCTTGGGAGGAACCACGGCACATCTTTTAGGGGAGGACTTTGGTGACAGTGCAGCATCTGTGTCCTTCTGCAACTCTTTCCTGGAGGCTGTGAAGAGAAAGTGTTTGTATGAGTCACACTATTGCACAAAATAAAATACACATTCAGATTTAAACTTCTACACTGCACTGCTTTTCAGAGTACAGTTTTAATCTTTTACTCAAGTTTGACTCTACATCTAAATGTAGCAATTAATAAAATATTCTCTACATGCATAGATTAAACAACAACATATAAAGCAGATAAAACCTGCATGCACCATTTAACTGCATCTACTTTGCTTTAAAGAATTAAAATTAAAAGAAAACACTTGATTTGGAGCATATGTGTTGTGCAAACGTTCAGATCTCCAAAAGATTTTCTAAAGCAGTGGTTTTCAAAGTGGGGGCCGCAGTCCCCTGGATGGCCACCAGGGGGCGCTAATGGGGCCTCAGACAAGTGGAGGGAAGATAAGATAGATAGATAGATAGATAGATAGATAGATAGATAGATAGATAGATAGATAGATAGATAGATAACTTTATTGATCCCTTTGGGAAGTTCCCGCAGGGAAATTGACAAAGATAAAAGAAATAATAAATAAAATAAGAAAAAGGAAAAATATATATATATATATAAAATAATTACTTTTAATCATTATTATAAAACATAATTATTAATAATACATCATATCTAAATGTCATTTGTCATGCTCATCTTTCTAATTCCCTGCCAGTCAAAATATCGTTCATGATCTCATAATCTGTGTAGACCTGGTGGTGGCACCATTTATCAAGCTGCTGTGCTTCTCAGGCTAGCATGTAGCTAGCATGTAGCTAGCATGTAGCTAGCACAAAATGGCCAGGTTTCTGACAAGAAAGAGACTGAAGGAACAGACCAACAGCCCTGTCGTGGGGGACACTGCTGCAAAACTCCTGGCCAACTAAAATCAGAAAATATGAGGCAGCACTTATGCTAAACAAATGTAATAGTTATTGAATAGTGAATAAAACTAAGAAAATACATTATAAAAGATGACGTTTCTTTACATATTTTGTAGCATTGTCTGTAGGTTTGCAAAGGAGGTCCCCGGCCAGAAGTTAAAGCTGTTTAGGGGCCTTGGCATGGAAAAGTTTGGGAACCCCTGCTCTAAAGAAGTGTGAGAGGTGAAAGAAAATCATCTCTGTGTGAAATGCAACCAAAAACAACTGAGTGAACGTCAGTGCTGTGCAGCGGCCACTAGCTGGAGTCGCTGCTCCACTTGTTCACACAGACTCATTTGCAGGACGCCGAAGCTGCTCACAGCTCACGCAGACATGCAGTGTGGCCACTGGATGGTGTCAATACTCCACGTTTCACCGCAGAGATGCCGACGCTGATAACAACGGCTGCAGCAGCTTCCAGCAACGAACAGAGAAGGGCGCGCTGTGCCGTACTGTATCAACGGCGTGATGCAATGATCAGCAACACTTACTATACATTAGTGTAACAGTTATTTGGTTAATTACTTTTCTTTCTGAATTGCTTTTTCTTTGAAATCGGACTCCCTGAAGGGGAAAAAAACATGAACACACACTATTATAGCCATCATAACTTCAACAGTAGTCTTTATGATTGTTGAGATGGGTTGTGCAGATTAAGTTTCATACACGCCCAGTTATACACACAGGATTAGAATCTGCAAATGACTCTGCCTTTGTGCTCTCTCGTGTAACTTCAATAAAAAGAGATGGAAGATACCGCGGCCGCTTATCGGCGCTTCCAGACCCCCGCTTGCACATTCATGTGACCACCAGACAGAGTGAACACAGAGACTGCCACAACACAAACACACACGAACTGAACGCGTGGTGCAGGTCCCTTACCGAGCGGGGAGGTGTGCTGCGGCGGCAGGCTGCGGCGCTGCAGGCTCGGGGCGTTGGGAGGGTGAGGCCGGCTCTGAGCGCACGAGCCTTCGCTGGGAGGGGGCGCTGTGGCTTTATGGGGAGGCGTGTCACCGCTGCCGCAGCTGGGATCTACAGAGCGGGGAGGATGTCAGAGGAAAGAGGTGTGTAGTCAGTTATTGGGTCATTATTTACAGCAAAATATTCATATTTGATTTTTTTTTTTTTGCAGATAGTGATTCGTGATAGATTGGTGGCCCGTCTAGAGAGTGATCATGCTCTAAATATTGCATTTTTTATGTGTTCTAGGTTGATAAATGATTATATTTACAGTTTGTTTTGCACACTTGGTGCATTTGAACATGGAACGCAAACATATTACTGTACATGTGATTTTATACTGAAACACAAAGTGAACAGAACAATAAACCCAAGTTTCGTGTTGCAGTTTCACAGCCTATCATCTGCAGGTTGTTATTTTTTTCCTTGGGACAGTTTTTTTTCCGAGGTGCAGAAATTCATCAAGACAAGCAAAAAGCAGGCCGTCGTAAACATCCTAATTATTCACAGCAGCTCGTTACGCCTCGGGCTTTTGTGGACATGAAAGGCTTTGATTCGCCGACAGACTCGAGGATGCTGCAAAGATTCGTGCAACTGAAAACAAACACTCTCTCCAAACAACCAAGAAGAAGAGACTCGCGTATCGGAGCGTTTCTCTAAGACAAAACCCGCTGTCTCTTTAAATTCCATCACTGGTTAGACGTGGCAGCATTTGTTACTGTCAATGATCAAAAACCAGACGGCTCCAATTACTCATAAAATATTCAGCTGCTCAATCAGTGGCCCCGCTGACACGTGCTGCACTTACAGGTAATATAACACTTTTAAACAGGAAAGAAGGAGAGTTTTGTGGCCATTGTGCTCAAAATTCTCATCTGAATCCGCTGCAGTACAATGTGGAACAGCTTTACCACACTGCAGCTGTCCTAGATTACTACAGACAGGGTAAGAGACTCAGATTAAAAAGAGAATATTAAATTATGTTCTGTGTCAAAGTGCCCAGGGCTCATGTGAAAACTCCAGCGGGATCACAGCGATTCTTCTGAATTCACCTGGGAGAGTCGGGAGTTTATTAATTTTATTTTATTTGCAAAGGGCCGCCACGCTGAAACGGAGCCAAGAAGCGCACTGGCTGACGGAGACGACTGGAGGCTGATTCACACCGATAAATGCTCCATGCTAGCGGGCGCGTACAGTGTAAATCCAATGCCTGCTGGAAGGACGCTCTGATCTCCAGCAGGAAGCAAAGGCGACTAATTCACAAGTAGTGATAATATGCAGGTTAAAGGTATTAAAAAAGTAGGGATGCCCTGAAAATTTTCAGCCAAAAATTAAACTGCAGTTATTGCTTGCATCATCACAACATCCTGTTTCGGTCGTGTTGTTTCGGCTATACATTTTCAGCCGAAAGTGCATTTTTGGGTTTCGGGAATTTTATCAACACGTGCAAGCAACAACCACTGCAACTTTTGCCTAAAATTTTCAGTGCATCATTATAAAAATAATTTTGTTTTGCAGCAGATTTTCCTATTATAAAGCATCTACTAAATGCATATGGAACTGAAAATGGGAAAAGAGAATTTGTATTTCTCAATGAAGCTTTCTGGCTTGTGCATACCAGCACAGAAATAATAATAAAAACTGATCGAGGTGCAATCGTAGTTAGGAATGTTTACCGGGAACGAAAAAACTGAAATAGCTCTACACTGTTACACCTCACATTTTTTATTAGATCTCATTTATAGAAAGAAAATCAAAATGGCCCTTTCAATTGCTGGAGGGGACATAATTTGCAGACTTATTAGAAAATCGCATCTGGTGGTCTTTCCCTGCAGGAAGTCTCTTCAGGGATTAGAAGGCGCAGTGTGGCATTATAAATTTAGATTTGAATGTGCAGAGTAATTAGTAGGTATAGGCTGCACCTCATTTTTAGTTTATGATCCTTTTAAAATTAGACAACTAGTGCATAAAATATGAAGAAAAAAAAAATTAGGAAAACATTGCTTGTTTTGTCTGCCACAAAAAACCCTACACCTATCTCGCTAGAATAACAAAATATTTGACACGGGACACACGAGGATACAATCTTCTCCTTAGCTATCCAGACTATTCAATATGTCACCGTGCTGCCTGATGTTCACTGTGGCATCCTTTTTTTTTTTTTTGTGAAAGGACGTTCCGACTCGCAGTCAAAACATTTTACTGGAGTGCAAACCCGGTGAATGTGGCTGCATTTGAGGCATATGGCGGCTGCTAATAGAGGAGCGCTGCTCGAGCCAACAGCCCGAAGGGAAACACTGCCATGCAAGCTGCCAGTCATGGATACGCCGTCTGAAAGAGTTTTACTGTCTGGTAGACATCCATCTAGTCACTGCAGCATAATTACATTTATTTATTTATTCATTGCTTCAATTGGCTTAAAACTTAGAGAACAAAGTCGTCTGTTTAGTGCAGAATTAGTGGTACAGATGTAAGGTAGGAAATAAGCCGTTAGACATTGGAGTCTTTTATCAGTGAGGCTTAAAAAGAAAGAGAGACAAGTTTGAGGAGATCCATGGTGCGCTTGGTAGTAGCAGCATGTTTCCGTTTTAGTATTTCTGGCCGATTCGCAATTTTAGAATAGATTTTTTTTGATCAATAAAGATGGAACACGTAGAGGAAAGGTTAACTGAGGAGGTTCAGAGATACAAACATTTGTACGACTCGTCTTCGGCGAAACTTTGGCGAAGTATCGGCGAAAGTTTCAGTCGCCATTGCTGAAAGTGAAGCAGGAAGTAGAAACAAAAATTAACCAGACTGGCAAAAAAGACAGCACCGACTGGCGTTTGGGCGGCGTCTTCACAGGGCGAGTCGGACTGACAAGCGCCATCGTAGGCTACGAGCGTAGGTCACACCGTCTATGTTCTGCAGAGGTATAAACCGTGCTTACATGCAGGTCAGAATCAGGGACAGGCAGCGGTCAGATGTATTAATACTGGGACAAATTTGTTGACAATCAACACTTCATCAGACAAATCTATGCAAAAACCTGTAAAGTGTCTGGACGTGTCTGTTTTGAGAAGTTTGCAAAGTTTCTCTTTACATTACAGAAGACCTCTGGTTGTATAAAGCCGACTCCATCCATAGTCTGGAGGCTCCCTCCTCCCTGATTCCAGCTTGTGTCACATTTGTTTTATCTTTTGCCTGGGCTTTCCTTTTTTACTAGTTTCAGTGCTGAACCTGTCTACGCAGTATCCACACAATGGTGAGTTTGAGTCAGCACTATGAATAGATGATTCTGCAGTCACGCTCTGCTGGAAAACAACAGTGCACATTTACTAAAAGCTTCTTCTGTTAAAAGTAAAAAAAAGAAACAGTCTTAATTGACAACTTCTCTCCTGACAGATTTCTCACATCTCTCTTACACCCAGGGATAATTATCTCGCCGGCTCAACGTTCTCGCCGGCTTTATTTAAATAAATGAAGGCTGCAGGACGACGTGGGGCTTGGTCTGAGCGCTGGGACTTGATCCAGATGAAACTACGCAGTATGCAGACAGAGGACAAGAGGCGGAGGGAGGGGAGCGACTGTGAGAATACCTTATCGAAGGTTTTGTGGCGCAGCGGGGCTCGCTCGTGATAAATAAGGGAAAAATGAGAAGGGGCAAGCGGCTGCTGCCATAGATGATTGAGGGAGCAACCACGCCCACTTGGTGAGATACAGATGCGATAAAACATAAACGTGGAATATCCTTTTAATTAATTAGTGATGTCTGAGAGATTATATCTGGATCTCTCTGAGCTGATCGCATTTAAGCTGAAGTAGTAAAAAGAAAAAAAAGATTGACAGGAAATGTGAATCAGAGCATTAGACTCACACTGAGAGGGTCGGCAGGGGTCGCTGTCATTAGACTGGCTGCTGGAAACGGACGAGACACTGGAGCTCCGGACGAAGCCAAAGGCGGCCAGACGAGAAGCCGGGAGGGCGGAGAAGCCCGGCGGACGGAGGCCGGACTGGCCTGATTTAGGAAGGAGGCTTTTGGAGGTGCTTTCTGGACCTGGCCTCTTATGCTCCCCTGGAAAGTTGAAAATATAAACGTGTAGCAGCACCGGGAGAGTCTCCACGTCACAAAGGAAGAATGTGAACAGAAAAATCTCTGAGGTATGAGAATTTCAAAGATGCAGGAAGAGACTAAATTCCTTTGCAGCGGAATGAGAAAAATTATATTCTTAGACTAATCGGAAGGGAAGATGCAGATTTTAATTACGCTGATCTCTGCCTCACAAGGAAAAAGCTAGACAAAACATGTGAGGAAGCTAGATGAGGATTTACAACGTGAGCAGCTAGAAAATGTGCTGTGCCAGTTTGGCGGGATGCGTAACACACATCGCTGTCAAACGCTTTGCACTTCAAAGAGCTCAGGTGCCAAAAGCCGTGCCTCATCCACGAGTCTGCAGAATAAATAACTTCTCTGCAGCTAGACGAGTAGAGGACGGGATGTGCGCAGAATAGTAAAGCAGAGAGAAAACTCTTTTTTTCATCCTTCTCTTTTTGTGAATCCTAAACCCAGGCCACAGGAGGCCGTCTCTGACGTAGCTTACACCTAGAGAGCTCCACCTCACCTGCTGGATCCTGCTGGCTTGGCGTGGACGCTCTGGCTGTTTGAGAAGGCTGGGCCGGTGTTGACCTTTGACCTGCCTGCTGAACTCTTGCCTTGGATGCAGGCTGCCTGGCGACCGCCCCCAAGCCCAGCTGAGGTCTCAGGGTTCTGGGTGAGCGGTAGACGCTTCCTCCATCTTGGGGAACATGCTGGTGAAGGACATTAAAGACATACAGTTGAAATGTTGTCACAGCATGGGCGGTTTCATGCTATGTCACGTGAAAGCATCTCATCAATTTCCCACTCCTCACCTCTTGGAGATATTTCTCAGACGTCTCCTCGTGAAAGCTGCCTGACTTTCCACCCAGCCTTTGAGACACGGAGCTGCTCGGAGGTTTCACCCCAGCCCCAGCGATTCCTGTAGGATAGTACCCCACCTTCTGCATCTCCTGTCGATATTTATCAAACAGCAGGTTGGAGGAACACAGCACCGGCGCGGCTTTGGGCTGAGGAGCAGCTTTCGGGTCTTTGTGAGCCGGCGGGCTGCAGTAAGAAGCGTCGGGGATGTGTGGCTTCGCTTGCGTGTTCTTCCGAACGTACGTGATGATTTTCGGTCGGACATTTTTAGGCTTCTGGGGAGGGGGGGATCTCTTGGGTTCTGGCTCTTTGTGTTGCGAGATGACGGGTTTGGGGATGCCACTGGTCGAGCTTGTCTTTCCTGGTGGCTTGACACTTTGGCACGTACCTCTGTGAGGGGAGTCACTGCGCTCCAAGCTCAGAGCCCGGGTGCCCTGGACCTTGGCCGGAGAACCGGGAGGTCGTCTCTTCGGGGAGCAGGAGGTAGTTTTTGGGGACGCAGGAGTTGCTGGTCGACTAGGGCTCCCCCACGGCTTCCTCCTCTCCAGGCTTGAAGAGCTGGAAACGACGGTGTTCTCAAAGGAGCCCTGCTTTTTGAAGCTGTTATCAAAAGAGAGCTGCTTTTTCAAAGTATTCTCAAACGAAGGCTGCTTTTTAAAACTCCTGTCAAAAGAGTTTTGTTTCTTCAGTGCGTTATCAAAGGAGCCTTGTTTCCTTATGGCTTTGGGTTCAACTGATGACTGTGTCCCCTTTGTACCAGTTTTGGGTGACCTGAAGCTCAAGTCAGGAGTTTCATCAGCTTGTGTGCTTTTATCCATTTTAGTGTGGCTTTCTTTGTGTGATTTTGCTGCAGAGGGCGAAGCTTTGTGCTCAGTGCTCCTCCCTCGACCATCGCCGTCTCCATCTACTTCATCTCTCCGGTTATTGTTCTTCCTGTGCTCGTCGCTGACATCCTCGCGTACAAATCCATTGTTCACTTGTGCCTGTGGTCCAGCACCGACTGAGGGAACTGTTGAGTTCAAATTCACATCCACGTCTTTCTCACGTATTGTGCTTTTTGTAGCGAAGGGGGAGGAATGATCGGCTCTCTGAGAAGGCCTGTCCCTCTCAGACATGGCGGCGCAAGTCTGGGAAGTCAGGTCTTCGGAGATGGTTGAGTGAGGACCGGAGGCAAAGTGCCAGGAGTCCGTCATCTGCGTCCTGCTGGCGGTGTCCATGGCGGTGGCCATGCTCGACATGGACGACAGACAGGACACAAAGACGTCGGTTTCAGAGCTTAACTCAGTCCTAGACGCGTGCGAGGCGGTGGATTCCTGCTCACCGGCGCCATGCGGAACAGACCTCCTCTCGTCTTTGCTCTTATTATCTACCGCCTGCTCTTCAGAGGCTTTTCTGCACGATGAGGGATGTTCTTGAAGCCGCTTCCGCTCCGCAAGCCCGACAAAGTCCTCCCCGTCCTCAACCAGATAAGCCTCCAGCTCCTGGCACTCCAGCATCTCAAACTCAGCCAGCTCGGGGTCGTCACACTGAGAATCCGTTCCCCAGATGATGACTTTGTCCTGGTCGGCTGTTTCGGGCTTCAGCCCCGACAGAGAGCCGGTGTCCCCGGTTCTGCCGGCATCCTCCGGCCGAATTTCATTAGCATTGGCATCACCGTCAGCCAGCACGCCACCCTGCTGGTTGTTGTTCCTTAACTCCCCCTCACCGAAGGGTTCTCCTCGTTCACACATGACGGGAAATAAAAAAGCTCTGAGTTAACGGCACCCTCAAGAGCACTTTAAAAAAAATCAATCATCCATGGCATCAATTACGAACAAAAGTCTCTCTACTCATCAAGGAGTCTTAATGGCACAGTGGGGGCTCATTTTAACATGTTTTTCCAGCGTGTCTGAAATCATGATGTTGAAGATCGTGTCTAATTTGGAAGATGGGGCTTCGTGGCATCTGGGGTTCTTATCCTGTAGAAAAGCAGAAGAGAACAGAAAGATGACAAATCTGTATGAAATCCAGCGAAATTAAGCAAACGCTGTCTTTCGTCAAACTTGTGTATTGTTTCAGAGCAGCTGTTTTCCATTGCGCCCTAATTTTCAGAAGGCAACAGTTGCACAATTGATCTATCATGAAATTTATGCACGGGGAATTAGGAAAATCAGATCCTAATATGATGTGTATCTAGTGCAGCTGCAGATGCCATCCATAAAGCCGAAACTAGGACGAAGCTCGCTAACGGTCAAGTCATTTGTTCCCCTCGCTGAAAAACCGACCAATTACACAAGAACAAAAACCACAGAGGTAGACTTTTAACAATGACATCATACCATATATCCAATCAAGAGACCACTAAACTCCAAGAATGAAAAGAAATTCCACTTAGACGGCTTTTTTTTTCATTAGAGTCTAACGTAATCAGAGGAGCGACTAAATATCTTGCTGCAATAAAAACAATAAAAGGGAAATATGCAAAAGTGGCCGAGCAGTTTGTTTTATAGCCCATGAAATGAATTCTGTTCTTGCATGGGAGCAACGCACAAAGCTGAGACTGTCTTGTATATACACCTATCAGCCATAACATTACGACCAATAAATAACAAAATGAACTATTTTTTGCAAAATTATACAAAAATAAGATTTCAGGAGTAGGACAAAAAAAAACAGGAGAAGAAAGAAAGAGAATAAAGATTACATACACTTACTTACAACATGGTTATATTAAAAAACACATTTACATTCTGTGGCAATTTCTCTGTAAGCCCTATCAAATCTCTCTGCACCCTCCCTGCTTACAGTTGCAGTCACTATTGAAGTACATCAAATATTCCTGAGCTCAGATCCCAGAGCAAATACGTTCCACGGCGCGTCACTGTGACTTGAAAAGCAGCATCTTGCTCGTCGTCCATTCAGAGGAGCTGTGTGATGGCGGCATGATGGCATGATGGCGGCATGATGGCGGCATAATGGCGGCGTGCTGAGCTCTGGGGGGGAACAGGTGGCTCTTAGGTCTGTCCACATTCGCAGTGTTTACATATATTTACCTATATGACAGGCGGCCTCTGGACTCCTGAGTGCTAATGGCGCTTTTTGGAGCTCTCCCTGTGATTGTGCGCGTTCATTTAAAAGGCTCTTTGATGTGTCAGGAAACTCTACAAACAGAATCTACATATCAGACTCAAATAAAGTGCTCTTTGCACAACAGAAGTCATTAGATAATGTATTCCAGCAGCATGTGGATCTGATGTGCTCCGCTGCTCAGCGAGGAAGCTTCTGCAGTATTTCAAAGGGCTTAAAGCCGTCAAAGGTGATTTTCTTTTTCTTTTAAATTTTTAGGCCTATGCATGTGGCACTACAGTCTGGCTGGTTAATGCAGATTAAAAGGTGTATATGTAGTCCCCAAGCCTGCAGAACAAACAGGAAGGAACCAGCAGTGACGCTTCTCTGCCACTTCCATTAATCTTTTCAGCTCAAAGCATTTAATAAAAAATGTCTGAAATTGACCCATTTCCTGAGTGGACCCTTGTACAGGATGGAGAGACTTGATAGACCCTCTGATCACACATTACGTTCCCACCTCACCAGCTCTTTGCTATTTACTGCAGGATGTCAATTCAGTTTAGCATTGATTAGCATGAAAACTGACTGACTAGCATGAAAACTGACTGACTACTGCTCCACCTTGTGCATTTGCTCCCCATTTACGTTCTAATAAATTCACTTACACTGCAGGAAATTGCACCTCATTTCCCTTGCAAGAAAACAAAACGGTGTTGTCGAGCGATAATGGAGTTTGACGAACAAGGAGGGGAAACTCCACCAGCTATGGCAATAGAAATGTTTATATAGGGGTTTCTTATGTTCTTTTAAAAAACTATTTTAGAGACTTTACAAACAAGAAATGGCGAGACGGTGCAAAGACAGATGTGTGTGTTTGCAGCACGGGCTCACACACTACACTAAATGCTGTCTCAGCACCTGCTCTGCAGAACAGAGACCAATGCATCAGATTCCTTTACACCTGCATGTCCCCTGCTTCTCTGCCAGGCTTCACGCAGTACGCCAAAGCCACATAACGCCACAAACTCGCAGAGAGAAACAAAACAGCCACGGATTACGAGTAAAGACTCCTTACATGTGTTGCTCGATAAGAGACGGCTTGTCCATGAAAGAAGCAGCGACCTGGTAACAGCATTGTTTCTGCTGCAGCCGTGATTGTCTTACCGGCCCTTAAATTGATTTTAAATTGGTTCAGTGCAGACCACTGCACAGAGACTACAGCACAGCGTCATTCGTCAGCTTGGTGGTGACATGACTGATGTGATTCAGTTGTTAGGTTTTTAAGATTTCATCTAGGCAATAATAGTGAGGATAAAAAATGGTTCAGGTTATAAAATTGTGACAGACAATCTTTATGAATGGAAACACTAATTTTTTTTTTACTGGAAAAAAACAAGAAGGAAATTTGGGCCAAAATCAATATCACTCAGAGGGTAATCTGATTCTCACTGTGACTTTCTGATACTCTGGACGGACTAAAAAGCGTCACAAAGACTTTTTCGACTTTTTAATTTAGTCCAGCCTCGTTCTCCTAACGAATCTCTTGAGATGTGAGCGGGCGAGGAAGAGGGTGGCGCAGCTCATGTTACCGAATGACAAAAAAATACAAAAAGTGCAGTGCAAGTACACTGAACGACTGCAGTGACAGTCTTCGCTTGCGCCCACACTTCATATACTGTACCGCTCTACGCTGACTCTAACTGTGTCACCTGCGTTTCATTTCTGTTCTATTTGAACTGATATTCCCCTGGCTGTTCTTCTCCTGCACCGTGCTTCCTGCAGCCACAACGCCCACGGCTGTGACACCATGACGGCACAAGGAGGAAAATTTACGTCCCAACAACATGCTTCCCTGATCATGCTCCCCATCCCCCCGCCGCTCGGCGACTCACTCTGCCACCTGCCTTCTCATATGCAGCGAGACCTTCTGTGCATCCTCCGTGGATCAGAGCCTCACGTGAGGGTTGTTGTTTGGTGTTTTGTTTTTTTTGAAACAGAAGTTCTCTGTTTTGGCCGTCATACGTTGAGACCTTTGGTCGTCCACCAAGCTCCACGTGAAAGCTTAATGTACGATTCTCATGAAATATTGAAGATGAATGAAAATGGAGGCTCCAGTCAACCTCCCATTTAACGCACTGGTGACCCTGGCTTCTTTGTGTAACCAGCCAGAGATCAGATATTCCTCTGTTGCTGAAACAACAGATAAGGTGGGACCTACAGGTGAAGGCACATAGGAGCAAAATACAACGGAACTTGAGGGAAATTCAAGAATATGCAATGTCTACAGTTCATTTTCTACACTTCTGGACAGTTGAGGCCTGGTCGTCTGCTGTGGACGCTGCTCACTGGTGCTCTCACACCTTACATAATGTGACCAAACTCAGGCCTTTTGGATGACTGTGGTGACTCAAGCTACACCAGCAGACATCTGTCACTCCACTATTACTAACGTCCATTCATTCAAATCATGCAGCCTGGTTCCTCACTCCCAGATGGCTAAATATACTGCAAAGTGCATGACACAAAAAAAGGAGGAAGAACATGTGCTGCTGCTTTTAGAAGAGACACAAACACGTAAATTACAGAGCACACCGTCTATGCCGTGGACGCTCACACTCTCTGAGGTGAGCCCACCCACGGCGCAGCGAGGTTACCTTTGAATGAGCGTGGCCGTGCGCAACAGCCTGATTAGAGGCGCCTCTCCCGCGAACAATTAGCAGGCGACTTAAAAGCAACGCAAGGTTATTTACAGCACCACGATCAGCGGGCTCGTCCGCAGACTCCCCCGACTGATGCGCCAGTGTCAATGGATCCAATTAACGCCGCCGCCGATCCGACACGGAGGTGGAGGAGAGGCAGAAAGAAAGCAGGCCGGGTTTACAATGACAATCCTTACCGGCTGGATTCGGGTAATCCGCTGGAGAGGAGCTACGCCGCGGAGAGAGGGAGGAGGAGGATGGAGACATCCAGCCTGAGCCGAGATGGAGAGGACACAGTCTGCAGCATCGCTGGAAAACAGGGAGGAGAGGTGAGGAGAGGAGAGGAGAGGAGGCGACGCCGATGTGAGCTCAGGGCGCCCCCTGCAGGTGAGACACTGGAACTGAAAGCCCTCCAAGTGGAGCAACATGTAGAAACACACTGGTATGACAGATGTCATGTCACAGAGTACACGGTTATTAAAACAGGAAAATATAAATAAATAAAATGAAAATGCAAACAGATTTTTTTTTTTTGCAAAATTATACAAAAAAAAAGATTGCAGGAGTAGGACAAAAAAAAAAAACAGGATAATAAATAAAGAGAACAAAGATAGTCTGGGTACACTGATCAGGCAAAACATTATGACCGCCTTCCTGATATTGCGTAGGTCTCCCTTGTGCCTCCAAAACAGTTGGGACTCATCAGAGAAACATGGGCGTCCTGAGGGTGTCCTGTGACGTCTGACAGGATGTTGTTAGTGGGGGGGCTTTGAGGGGAGGGGTCTCTGTGGATCATCCCACAGATACTTGGATCAGTTTGGGATCTAGTGAATTTGGAGGCCAGTTCAACACTTTGTGCTGTTCTTCATGTTTTTTTTAGTAAAGCGTTTATGTGTGTGTCTCTGTGTCCGGCTGCATCCTAGGATCAAGGAGTGTCATTGCTATGGGGCGGGGGTGCCTGGTCTGGTCTAGATGGGTGCTACGTGTCTAAGTAACATTCACATGAATGAATGCCAGGTCTTAAAGTTTCCCAGCAGAACACTGAATTGTCACAAGATGGTAAATGTCATAATGTTGTGGCGGATCGGTCAAGACAAAACATGTGCTTTAACTTTGTACTTTATTTATTTACAGCAGGGACTATACAAACCACAACCAACATCAAGACAACACAGGGTTAACGGTCTGCCTTCACCACGCTGATACACTCAACATTATAAAGTAGCAGCACTAGAACATCTACACTTTACATATCTGCACAGCATGCAAATGTTTACATGAACCGGCCACCTCCTGACAAGTAACTACAGCGTGCAGCAAAGTATTACTGCCCATGTAACAAATAGATAGGGTTAGCGGTTCGATCCCCGGAATGTGCCACGTGCCGAAGTGTCCTTGAGCACGACACTGAACCCCCCCCCTCCCCAGTTGCTCCCAGTGTGTGGCACTGGGGTGTGAATGCGTGTGTGAGTGAACGGGTAGATGTGTCTGTGACTGTAAAGGTAGAAAAGCGCTACATAAAAGCAAGGCCATTTACCATTTAGAGACAATAATGCACTTGGTTTTAGAATAAAGAACTAAAGCAGAGGTCTTCAACAGAGGGTCCGTGACCCCTAGGAGGTCCACAGAGGTACTGCAGGAGGGTCGCAATTTTTCTTCTCCATACATTTAAATGTCTTTAAAATACACATAAGCAGGGGGACCCCACTCCATCTCTACATCAGTTTGTGGGGTCCTTACCCTGGACAACGCTGAAGTCCCCTGAACTAAAGCTATATGTGATCACGTTTAACGCTTTTTTTGGACGTATCCCAGTATATAATGCATTTATTTACAAAAGCACAATCTCATTTGACTGCTCTGATATTTAAAACTGCAGCAAAGTTACATACTCTGTGATTATTTACAAGGCCTCCTAGTATTTATGGCATCTTTGGCACCATTACTAGAAACCTGGACAGATAGTGTCAGTTGTCAGTCGTCAGGTTGACAAATAAATAGAGAAAAATAAAATGCACCATAGTGTATTTAAACCTGTTCACTGGTGAATACAGGATAGTAATAAAAAAAAGAAAAAAGAAGGGACTTTTTCAACAGGGATTTTTCCACCTTGTTGCAGTTTTGCAACGCACATACGTGGTCATGTTAGCTGCCCTGTGGACCCACAAACGCTCGCAATCGGCTTCTGCGGTGAGTAAAATCATGCCCGACCAACAGACGGAGTACAGCTCGAGGTACACAGTTACAGCCGCTGCGGGAAGTTCCTGGACGTACAGCGTGAGCTTTGCCTTTTCAAAATAAAAGCAAAACAAGAGTATTGCATTCCTGCGAAAACCACAGTTGTGCAGCGTGTCGCAGACCGATTGTACTTCACCTCATCCAACATTCAACTAAAAGCTGAAAAATCATTTGAAATTTCTAAACGTGCACTTTGTATCCTGACAATATATGTGTATTTCAGAAGGCCAGCCAGTGAAAGGAGTATATCGATCCTCTAAAAGGTGTGACATTCATTCGATAAAAAGGCACCTGAAATATATAAACGTATATATATATCAATTCACATTAGCAGCTTTTTATTTTCTTTGACTGATTCAAATAGTGCAATTCCTTGACGGAGACGACGCTGTGTAATGTCAGTCAGCTGCAAGACAAGTCTATTAACGCTTCCACGTGGAGAAATACTGACTACAGAATACTGTAGCGGGTCAACACATAGCACCACGCTGTATTTCTCTGAGCTGAATAGTTAATGCTGCTAAAACAGCCACAGTTGTACTTTCTGTATCTGTCCTTAGTAATAAAATTGACGGATATAAAACTCCATAGCTGTACCTTAGAGGCAAACAAGGCACTTGTTGAAAAAAAAAAGAAAGAAAGAAACTTTTTTTTTCTGTAAACAACCAACATATGAAAACTAATTTACAATGTCAAATTTAAAATGTAAAATATTGGACCATTATGTTGTTGTTCTGTCGATTAAAGGGGCTGAATAAAGTTTAACGACAGACGCGTTTGTGCTTTGTCGCTTGTTGCCGTCCATATTTCAAATACAAAAAAAAATACAAAAAAAATTAAATATGTTTAACAAAAATTAAAACAATAAAATAGTTATAACTGAAATTTTGTTTTTCAAATGCTTGCAGGTTCATATTGTTTCATTTAAAAGATACTTTTAACTTTCATCAAAAGGTCATCAAAAGGTCATTAAAATCTTTTGGTTAGAACGAGGAAACGACCGGTAGGATGCAAAGTCTCCATGTGTCTCCTGGACCTGCAGCTATTTCAGAAACAAGTTGGGGTTTCATGTACGAGAAGCCACAAGAGATTAGAGAACCTCCTCAGGAATCTTCATCACCATTCTCTGGCGTCGAGTTTGCCGTGTCGCGGAGGAAGGCCTCCTTCTCCGTCGCCATCGGCTCCCCTTTTATCCTGCACGCCGGCGTGTAGATGTCAGAGCTGCTCAGCGCTGCCTCCGCACTGTTGCGAATGCCATAGCCAAAGTAGATGACGAAACCTACGGAAGGGTGCCAACGCATTAATGCAAAAACCCGCCAAACCCTTTTAACAGCAGGGAGACAGAATGCTTGTCATTGTTGGCGAAAAGTACCTAAAGCCATCCAGATGGCGAAGCGCAGCCACGTTCCTCTGTCGAGCTGCATCATCAGGTACACGTTGACAAACATGCTGATGACTGGGACGATGGGGAGCAAGGGAACCTGAGGACAGAGTGCATGCGACTTTAAGAAAAAATCCTCCCGGACAATCATGCACACAAAAATACAAATTTATGGCCTGGCATAGCCAATCTCAGCTCTTATCAGAATTTGAGTCTGGTAACTCTACGGTGCTCAGGTGACGCGCCTGACTCGTAGACTGTATAAAGATGGACGGTGGAACAGCTCCTTAAAGTGCAGCCAAAGCAAGTAGAGCTCCCCCTGGTGGCTGGCTGCAGTATAGGTCATAAGCTCCACCCCCTCCATGTTAGTGGATGGGACCTGGATCAAAATCTAAAATACATGTCAAACTATTTTTTCCCCAAGGATGGTTTTTAGGTAGTAGTATAATTCTGATGTATACTCAACTCTCTGTTTCGTTTTAGTTAGTAATTTGACGCTACAGAAACTGGACCTGAGCTCATGAGGACTACCAGCTGCCACGCCAACTGCACCGAATAGTCGAAGTAGAGCAGAGCGAGTTATATGCCTGGGAAAATGGCGTCAGTTTAGGCAATGTAAAGAAATAGGGACGCATTGTTCATGTTTATATACAGTCTATGCCACGACTACGCTGCTGCTACCGAATCACTGCATAAAGACCAGCAAAACTGACCGACCCAAAGTTTGGAATTGATTTCAACTTCATGTCATAAATCAATCTCAAAGCACGCCAGACATTTAAGACCGTTTTCCAGACGGGTTCCATTCCTTTAATTACGTTGTGAAAGTGCACTGGCAAGAAGCCTGAAATAACAATGAAAAGTAAAGTGGATTTAACTCATGTGCACACAACCTGTCGAAGCCGTTGGGCTGAGAGACGTCCAGGTTATTAGCAATCATAAAGAGTACGGCTAATTTTACATGCTCATGTAGTTATGGAATGGTACGAAACGTCACACTAACCTTAAACGCCAGCTTGGTTTTGCTCTGCGGCTGTCGGAACACAATGAAGGTGATAAGCACACAGACCACCATGAGAATGGCAAGGATAGAGAGAGACCAGGGTGCCATCCCTCCATGAACCGCGACAACACCGAAAACACACACCAAAACACCTGGTGGGAGGAAAAAAACAAAAAACAGAAGGAGTGTGACGGATCGGGAAGCAGATGAATTATTCAGCCGCTTTCACCCATTCTTATCGGTGCTTACCGAGCGTGGCGGTGCAAATGTTGACAGTGAAGCCGGACAGAGGGGACGGCTCGGTGTTCAAAGGGAACAGCAGGTTCTTGATAGTGAAGTGGTCGTCCGGCTGCGGCAGGATGTCGACGCTCCCCTCGGTATCTGCCATCTCAGGTTCATCCTGGGTGTTGGCCATCTCGTAGGCGGCGCTGGGCTGTTCGGGCTGGTACCTGCGGACGTTTGGACAGACACAGTTACAGGTGGAATGGTGAAGCTTGCAGGAGCTCCCACATAATTATGCATGAGGAATTAAAATGATTTCCAACTTGTAGAAACTGTTCACATGTTGTATTCACTTAATGCTCTCACTGTGATTGTCCTGTCCTATCTAAGTGTGAATAGTTCCTACTATCATGCATCAGTGTTTGAAATCTGCAAGTGTCTCATCTAATCTGACTGGTCGGACTAGACTCTCCGCCCGGCCAACTGGCTCTAGCGTTCTGCCAGACTCGTATGAGCAAAGAAACTACCTGAGGACCAGCACGCAGGCAGCCACCAGAGTATAGGCCAGCAAGGTGCCAATGGACATGAGGTCAACCAGGTCCTTCAAGTCAAACAGGAAAGCCATGACAGCTGCAGGGCACACAGGGGAAGAGAAAACGAGACGCGGCGTCAGGACAAAGCTTTAAAATGCCAACATTCGCCAAGATATAAAACAGACATTGTGTTTAATTGAAGGTATAATTCTAAATAAGGCAATCATTTTCTAGGTGTACATTTGAATTTACTTCCACCCATGCGTGATTTTGCCACCGTCCTCCTCCCACAAAGGGGCACTTCTGCCTCGGGGGCCTCCTCCAGGCTACCTACCAGACATGAGCCCCGCCACCATGGTGGAGATGATGGGCGTCTTCCTCTCGCTGACACGCGCCAGAAACGAGAAGAGCAGACGGTCCCGAGCCATAGCAAAGATAATGCGAGGAAGCGGAAACATGGAGCCAAGGAGACTAAGGCAAGGATGAAGGATGAAGGGAGGAGGAGGAGGAGGAGGAGGAGGAGGAGGAGGCACAGATTTACAACTTATAGAACTGTTTGAGAACTCTGTGTCACACGAGGCCTCAACGTTTCTCAGCCCGAATAAGCAGCCCTGATAAACAGCACAGGAAGGATGCTACATTTACAAGAGCTAAAGAAGAAGAAGTACTGCAGGACTATCGGTATGCCGCGTTCCAAACTGGGCTCTGAGCTCTCGTGTTGAGGCCACGTGTGCCGTGAGTCTTGCAGGGTTCCCACCCAGCCAGTTAGTGAGTTTAGCTGGTGACCTCACCTGCCACAACACCCGATGTTACTGTAGCTATTAGCGGGGTTTTGGTGCGCGGGTTGATTTTAGCCAAACTTTTGAAGAGCAGGCCATCCTCTGCCATGGCCCAGATCACTCTGGGCATTGGGAACATGGAGCCGAGTAGACTAGTACGGGAGAGAGAGAGGAAAGCATGCCGTGCAAGGGAATGCACACAGTTAGATCATATATAAGAAGCACAGAAGCTTTTTATTGTAACTGTTTATGTTGTTGTTTTTTTACACTAAATCTGAAAAAGACCAACCCTTTAAATATTTAATAAAATACTACACTTAAGACACTGATATTGGGCGATTTAACCGGCCTTAATATGTTTATGGGTTCATGTACAGACTTCCACAAATGATTGGCATGAAGTTGGAAGTGTGCTGCTGTCTGGAATAATGCCTGTAGTAGCATTAATTTGAATAAAAAAATAATAGCCCAATGGCTGTGTCCACAGACTGTGTCCACATACTTTTGCCCCAAAGACCAAATATGGGCAAGCAGGCCTGCTAGCAAAGTGTATATTTCTTAGTAAATTAATCAAAAATAAATCTTTAAAGGAACAATCGCTAACTCTTTTGTTTTGCAAATTATTAGTGTTTTTAATATTACACACACTGATCAGCCATAACATTACAACCACCTGCCTAATACTGTGTAGGTCTCCCTTGTGCCTCCAAAACAGTTGTGACTCATCAGAGAATGGACATGGGCCTCCTGAGGGTGTCCTGGGGTGTCTGGTAACAAAAGTGTTTATAGTGCAGGGCCTTTGAGGTGGGGGGGCCTTTGGGGATCATCCAACAGACACTTGATCAGTTTAGGATCTGGTGAATTTGGAGGCCGGGTCAACACCTTGTGCTGTTCTTCAGGTTTTTTTTCATGTTGTTCCTAAAACATTTGTGTGTGTGTCTGTGTCAGGCTGCTGCCATGGAGGAGGGTCATTGCTATGGGGTGGGGGTGCCTGGTCTGGTCTAGGTGGGTGCTACATGTCTAAGTAACATCCACACAATGAATGAATGCCAGGTCCAAACGTTCAGAACTCTGTACCATCACAACATGGTAAATGTAATTTACTTCTCTTGTCGGTGGTCATAATGTTATGCCTGATCGGTGTACAACTTGTGAAAAAGGAAAAGATAATAAAATCTGCCTCTTAATGTATTGGAATTAATCAAACCTAAAAACCAGCATGCTGAACAATTACAAGTCCTCTCTCATGCTGAGGAGACACTTACCTGGTCGACAAAGCACATAAGGAGCCAATAGCCACCGCGTAAGTGGCTCCCTCCCAGCCCACGTACTTAAAGGCCACCGGCAGAGGGCTGTTCTTATCCAGCATGTAATAAGGCATCATCACAGTGAGGGCTGCGGATACGCCAAAGTACGCCACGAAACAGATGAGGAGAGAGGCCACGATCCCGATAGGAATGGCCCTCTGGGGATTCTTCACTTCTTCTCCTGGGGGAGGACACATAACCTGATTTGTCAGAGGACAGAGCTCGCGTTTGTGCTCAGCAATTTAACGCGCACTCCCCTCACCTGTAGTGGCGATGCAGTCAAACCCAACGAAGGCATAAAAACAAGTGGCGGCGCCGGAAAGGACTCCAGGACATGCCGAAAGGCATGAAACCGCCATCGCCGAGCATTTCCTTTAGTTCTTTGTACTCAGACATACTGGAAGTGGAAAGAAACATTTGCTATTGTTACCTCAGGCATATCTCTTGGCACATTAATGAGATCGTTTCACTTCACCCACTTGGCAGTCAGGTTTGCGGTGCCGTTGAGGATCTCTTGAGGGTCCAGGCTCCAGTTTTTGAGGTTTCCTTTAACCAGGCCGGAGATGATCACAAACACCAGCACCACCACATTGACGCAGGTGAATACTTTATTCACCATGGCCGACTCTTTGACTCCGAACGCGAGCAGTCCTGCAACAAGAAACGGGAAATTTGAAAGAAAACGACGTAAAGCAACGAAAAAAAAAATAGATAAGACAGGAGTTAGACATCTGAGCTGTTCCTGACCTGTCAGCATGATGATGATGAAGACAGCAAATATGTCCGGGTACTCTGCCAGGATTCCCGGGGCTTTCATGGTCATGTATTGTCGGCAAAAGTCTTCAATGTGCTTTCCTATCAGCTCGTCGAAGGTCGCGCTCCATGCTCTGGCCACGCTCGAAGTTCCTGTGCGGGGCAAAGTATTCACGTAAGCTGACAATATAAAGAACATCAGCTAACCCCCCTTTCTTCCTTATTTAAGGCGTCTCACCAATGACATAAGAGAGTATGAGGTTCCAGCCTGTGATGAAAGCCCACAGCTCTCCGACCGTCACGTAGCTGTAGAGGTAGGCCGAGCCGGTTTTGGGGACGCGCGCTCCGAACTCCGCGTAGCACAGACCGGCCAAGACAGAGGCCAGGGCGGCGATGAGGAAGGACAGGACGATGGCCGGCCCGGAGCCGTCCCGGGCCACGGCGCCTGCGAGGACGTAGACGCCGGCGCCGAGCGTGCTGCCCACGCCCAGCGCCACCAGGTCGAACGTGTTGAGGCATCGAGAGAGGCGGGACTCGTCCGCGTTGCAGTCCACCACCTTCACCCGCAGGAGCTGCTTCCCGACGCTTCTTAACGTCGCCAGAATCATCCCGGCCGGAACTGCAGGGGCGGGTCAAGTGGATAATACCTGCTGATTAAAGCAAGACGGGAGTGTTGAGATTGGCAAGCGTCTGAAAATAAGCTGAAGGGCAAAAACTACGGCTCTATTTTAAGGCTTTGTGCAAATCAAACGTATTTCCCGACAGCAGACATCAGGTTTGAGTTTTGTTGACGGAAGCTGTGAAATAAAAACAAAGGATCAGTTTTGAATATGTGCTCAGATCGTTCCGTTCACTTTAAAAATTTTCTTATCAGCCCTGATAATAACAGCACACTACAAAGACCTTACAAAGACAATTAACCAAACCATCTCAGCTTCTTCTCACCCACATTATCTGACAAATACTGAGGTTTTGTCAGCGGCGCGCCCCACGTGTTCGTCACATCATATCCTCCTCTAAACCAGCAGAAACGCGTTACAGGCGCACACTCACTATTAAAGCTCGGTCCAGAGCGCGATGCCCTGCTCTTCTCCGCTGATCCCAGCTGCTTCTGCGTTATCGGTTTCTCTTCGCTTCCTTCTCCAGCTCTGGAGTCGGATTCGGGGTGGACAGAGGCGTTTACAAGCGCTGCTTTGACATGTGACAAAGATGCCTTCACGAGAGTACCGCCCAATTCAGGTGTCCGGCTCACAAATAGCAAGTGACACATCACATGGCCTCAGGAGCAGCTGTGACGAAAGCCACATTAAGGCCCGGGGTGGGGGGCTCTTCTCGTTGCTTTCAAGCCAAGACAGCTGGAAAATTACAACCTGATTAGACTCGTGTTCATTTTTCACATCAAGTCGAGTAGATTTGTGTTTTGGCTGGGTTACGGTGACCTGGACAGTCTGAGCCAGACACGTCATCACAAAGCAGCTGAAACTAGAAGTGTCGCTAATGCCAGAAGAAGTCTGACATTAAACAATATGCCCCTGCAAGTTGCGCAAGGGAACTTTTGTCACGTCGCCGGCCGAGCCAGGAAGAAAATAAACAAAGCGAAATGTTCGGAGCCCAACGCAGAGGCATACCGGAGCATGCACGTGCACGTGATGTGACAAGCAGAGGCCGAGCTAAAAGAGGAGTGGTGGGGCGGGAGGTGACCCTGCCCTCTTTTCCACCAATCGCAGAGCCCGCGTGTGACACACAGACGCTTTGGGGGGCAAATTTGGATCGGTACTCGGTCACATGTTTTTGGCTATTCGGCCGTAGGCAAAATACTTCTGCTCTCCGGGATGACTTTTATTTTGGCGGTGACATTGTTCGCAGCAGGAGGACAGAACCACAATGACAATAAGGCCACAACGTATAATAAATGTATCAGTGGGCAGAATTAAAGTGGTTTATGGTAGCCAAAAATACGTGGAAAACGTGTGTGACATTCACACACTGGACCAGAGCGTGTTTGCTCCTCAGTCCTGCGTCTGGGAAACCCTTCACCTGAGGCAACAGAGCAGCCCGACTTGTTTAAACCTGCACGTTAAGAGGAACTTCGCCAACAGCCGCCAACTGCAGCTTTTTCACCCGAATTTAAAAAGAAAAACAAGAGTCTGAAACCACCAAACTTCACACTTGGTTTGTGGGGGGCGGGAGGAGGCGGGGGGGTCTTCAGCGGCGCGGCATAAACCGCCGCCTGTCCTTGCGGTGCAACTGCAGGGACGGCCTACAACACGGAGCGCCACGTGAGGGCGGTCGTAAAACTGACAAATTACACGAGGCAAACAGACTTTTCTGATTCCTCTAGAGGACGTATCAACCTTAGGACATTAAAAGTAAAGTAAAAGAAATAAAAACACCCAAAAGGAAGAAAACTGCTACTGTTTTTTAAGACGTCCAAGCAAAAAAGTGAGTCTTAAACTAAAAAAAACTGAAACGAATGATCCCAAAAACAATCAGACTTGAAAATAAAAAGGATTCCTTTCACGACAGATCAGATAATAGTCACTTAGAGCTGATATCACCATTTTTATAGCAGTTAAACTCCCAGCCGTGGGCCATTACATGTGTTTGTCTGAAGATAATTTATATTTACATACAGAACAAATCCTTACACAACTGATACTGTCTGTGTCCTGCTCCATCAATCATCTGTGTCTTCCCTTCTGATAGCGGATATATTCAGTGTGCATACACACACACACACACACACACACACACACACACACACACACAGCCCAGCCAATAATAGCACCGTCAAGGATGCAGGCTGCGTGATGTTGACACTCTGGCTTAACACCGAGCGCCGCATCAGAGACACTCCCCCAGCTGAGGCACAGCTGACGCGCCCTTGGAGGCTTGGGAGCGATCCGGCGTTGACACTGTGTCCCTGTCCCCGCTCTGCGCAATTCATGCAAACAACTCATAAATGTCACGGTGACAGGAGACACCGGAGCCACTTCCGTCCCCCAGCATCAATATCGTCCGCTTCTGTATTTGAGGAAGCTCAGTGAGGAAGAAGCTGCAGAGTGCGGCACGGATGAACAGGACATGCAGCCCAATGGACGACCTCACTGGCTGGACGCAGTGATAAATAAACATGTGGCTTTTTAGTTGGGCGTAAAAAACAAACAGAGGTAGTAACACTGTGGCATTTCAACGTTGAGCCAAGTTCCTCATTTTTTTTTTTTCTCAGACTATATTTCCTTGCCGAGCGTTAAAACGTCAACACCGCTTTGTGAAGAAGGGATCACACCGGCCAATTCTTTCTCGGGCCACACCTATATTATCTCTCTACTCACCTGTAAAGTTTGCTTACTGCATCCAACACGGTTTGTGACACTACCGTGTTTACACGCTCGGTCCGTTGAGAAACAGACGGATACAGCATCACCTGGTTATGTATCAAATAGTTCTTCCTAAACCGTTTCTGCAGTTTTCTTGGAGAAACTTCTTCAATGAGCAAGTACAGAGCTGGACATTTGCCAGCAATAACATGAAGCTTTAACAGTCACAGCTAGTGATGTCAAGTGGAATTTCCAAGTTGCTCTGCGGTTTTATTTATTTATTTATTTTTTCCATTTCCAGTTAGTTTCAATGAACCCAGGTGCAGTAACACACAGACCCCGCCTGAAACACACCCATGTTTGCACTTGGCCTTCGTGTTGAGATTGCATCTTTTACAGTTGCGATCTGCCAGGTACACGACCCCAAACTTCCTGTGACAATATCTGTGACCCTGACACACACACACATGCAGTATAACGCAGGTGTCAAACATACGGTCCGCAGGCCAAAAAGCGGCCCGTCAGAGGGTCTAATCTGGGCCGCAGCATGGATTTTCAATAAAAATAACAAGCTGTGTCTAATTTGTCCACTGTTCCATTTAGAGAAGTGGACAGAAAACAAGGCTGAGACCCAGGACTATAAAGCACGCAGCAATGTGCCCAAATTAAACTTATTTTACTCCTAATTTACTATTTCTTTGCACCAAAACAAATGGAAAAAGCTTGGAGTTGTCGTTAATTGCAGGTTACTATTCTGTTATCTTACTGGTCCGGTCTGCTTGAGGTCGATTTGTTCTGTACAGTATGTGGCTCCCGAACTAGAATGAGTTTGACAGCCCTGCAGCACAAGGTTAAAACAATACCAGCAATCACATACACCAAATAAGGGGAGATACAAACACACCGACAATGAAGATGGGACACGGGGGCGTACAGCTGTAGGTCACCTCGGGTCAACTCGGACTCGTGGGTCAGATCACATCCACCTTCAAATATTTTTATCAGAGCTGCACACTTGTGAAAGTTTCGTGATTGCATCTCAACCGGGCGGTATTATCACACTGTCAACATCTGTAAACAGACACAGAACACACAACAAACTACAACCTCCAGTAGCTGCCCACTGCTGGACTATGAACTACACAGAAACCTGATCATTTGAGCACCACAGACTGGGGCATGTAAATGAATTAGGATTAAGAAGGAGGAGGAGCGATTACGCAGAACGATAACACACTAAATGTGGTTGTAGTTTTTTTTAAACTAAAAAGAAAAAAGAGGAAGCTCTATTTTTTACCAATTCCTGTCTGAATAAAAATGACACTGATGAAAATGCAGATTGCTTCGCTGGATTGTGTTGCAGCTATTCTGATATTTGCGCACGCAAGATAAAATTATTTACGGGTTTAATGAAATCCAATTCAAAAAGTGGGTGTAACATTCACGGCTCCCTTCCCAAGGACACTGAACGCATCTTCCACTATTTAAAACGCCCTAATCAACCTACTTAACGTTCTTATTTTTATCCTAACTTAAATTATGCTCATTCTTATTTTAAAAGGCTTCTAAATTTCACAAGGCTGATGCAAAAGTGTGCAAGATCTGCATGTATTTACAGCGTGGGTTCAGACGAGGTCAAGCAGACTTGTCCTGCATGGTGATGATCGTGGCGCTATAAAAGGTAATGTTTCTTCCTCACGCGCAGCTGCGTCTGTTTTTACCTTAAACGACACCAAACATCAACACGGACGCGCGTAAAAGCGGTTCCACGCCGTGGATCGTTATTTCCGAATGGACTACTCAAAAAACGTGCCGCCTAGTATGGAGGGAGAATTGAAGCAGCTCTCCTTCTTTTATTGCATCAGCCGGAACGACTCTTCCTTCTTCTCCTAGACCATGTGGGGGCACTTCCTCATAGAGTCGGCGTGGCTGAGGAGAAAACCGCGCTGCGGCCTGGCGCACTCATTCGGAAGTAAAAGTCTGCGTTTCTACTTACTTTTTTGAAGACCGTCTGGAGTCCACTTCAGACACACAAAAAATGTTGAATCTAATTATTTCTTCCGCCTCACAACTTGCGGTCGCGTAAGGAGGAGGAGCGCCGACGGATGCGTAATATGCAAGCCCCTCCGCGTCTCCACCAATGGGCTCCGCTGCCGTCTGAGAGCGGAGTGTGCGCCATCTAGCCTCCAGATGGCGCTCACTGCAAGTAGATGCTCATCCCGGGGACGCATCCTCTTTGAGGCCTCCTGGATGCTGATCAGAAACAGCACCACCTCCTGCAGTCATGCCTTAATTTTAAATGAGTCCTATATCAGTGTGCATATGTTGACATCTCTCCCTGCTGTTCTCCCTGCCTTTCATCGTTGCTTGCAAGCACTCACATCATCACAGGGCGATTATGGATCGCTTGTGAAGTTGCTAAAACGCTCTGTGGGGGAAACAAAGCTGTTATGCTCCGTTCTCCGAGTTTCCTGCTGCGGCAGCTCAGCGGTGTCACGGTGTGATCGTCTTCTTTCAGCCTGGATCTCGATACATAATACAAATCTGCATATGGATTTGGGTTCATCAGCGAAAGGGTGGCGCAAGAAGAAGCCATGATTTAAATCCCGCGATGCAGACATGCCTGGCAAGCAGAGCAGCAGCTTCTGGTTCCCGCTGAAACCGGCGGACGAGGTTTGTTGGGATCAGCTCAGGCCCCTTCATGATTCCCTCCTCTGCTTTGACTAGAACTCCTACATGTATCAAAGCTCCCTACAACGTAATTGGTAAGAGAATTGCTTTATACACCGCCTTATCTGACGTTTCTAGATTTATGGTTGACTGCCGCTCACCCTGTGGGCCAATTGTGGCTCTGCTTGACAAATGGAAGTAGGCGGTCTTAGGTGGTCTAATGCTGTTCCTGTAGGAATTGGAGAAGGAAGTACGTCAAATAAAATGCTATGCCAAACCATCTAGAGCTGAATTGTGCTCCTTTTAGATGCACCCTCTGCCCATTACTGGGGGGCATTTCACACCTCGTGGAATTATCTAAACGGACTTAATAAACAGGAGCCAGTGGGTTCTGCATTAATGCACTTTCTTACTACCGGCCATTGTTTTCCAGCTCTGGCTATCAGCAGCTTGAGCACTAATAATATTCATTCAGGCTGCTTAATGTGGACTGAATGGGCACAGAAAACCGGGAGAATGTAGTTAATTACCATCTACAATGGGAAACAAGAGGCACTTCGGGCCCCGAAGATCTGAATTGGAACCAGTCGGTGCCAGTGTTCCGCGCGAGGATGAAAAAGCGAGCGTAATAACGAAAAGAATAACGGCACGCTCTGCTCTCTGCAGGGCCTGACAGCAGTCTCACCACACACACACACACACACACCCACACACACACACAAACACACAGTGATCTCCCCCTCTCCCTTGCCGATGCCAGAACACTCCACTCCAAAGACGGCACGAATCCTATCTGTCACATTAAAAGCAAAGATTCAAATCAGTTTGACCCGGGAGGCCAAGGATGCTTCCTCTGGCTTTCGGTGCTGACTTTTGAGGAATCGCCATCATTGTTGGGAAATTTCTTTCTTTCTTTCTTTCTTTCTTTTTTTTTTAACCCATCTCGCCAAGACTTAGATGAGGAGGCTGATATGAATTATATCTCTGTGCTTTCATGAGAGAAATAGTCTGATCACATGTTTAGCCTTGCTTAGAGCACAAACACCCGGAGCCCCTGTCAAAAGGATAAAAAGATATAAAACATTAACAATACCCCCAGTTTGTGCCTCTCGTGCATTCCTTTATATTTAAGTCACGAAGCAGTGCAGTCTCTTAAAAAAAGAAATACTGTTGATATTTGGCAAAATAAAAAAGGAGCCCTTGAATACTTTTTTAATTTTTGACGTTAAAATCCAAACCAGAAATTACATACTATATATATGCATGTTCAGATTTGCACAAGAAAAAACACGTTGTCATTTTATATAATTATTTTTTTCTTACGTCATACTAAATAATTAAGGAGATCCATCATTTCCAGTTACTTGGTTACCTGATACTGTGAGTTTTATCTTTCGGTGGCTGGAGCAGAATCATACGTGATGCAGGAGGAGGTGTGGAAATGAATGTTTGAGGCTTACGCTCCCTAATGAACCATCAACACTTTTAAACCATTCATTCGTTCATTCATCTTCTGTAACCGCTTGTTTATTTGAAGGGTCGCGGGGGTTGCCTGACGGAGCCTATCCCAGGTGTCGTCGGGCGAGAGGCCGGGTACACCCCGGACATGTCTCCAGTCTATCTCAGGGCATGTTTAAACCAATAACAAGACACATGGAGCTCTAAAATGTCATTAGTAGACGCTGTCTGAGCCTGTTTTACAGTTAATGCTTCTTCTGGTGCTTCAGCGTTGGTGTGCAAAGAATCACGACCTTCGCTGACCTCTGCCTTTAGATCTTATCGCCCTATACCGGACTCTGAATGTAAATACGAAGCGACTTTATGATGTGTTGCCTTCAAAATTATTGTCGTTTTTTTCTTCCCGCTATGTCAGCAGAACAAATGCCACATGACCCAACCAACATTTCACCAGTTAATGTCCAATTAAACCAATTGAATTCCTGATGTATGTTACACTGATCAGGCATAACATTATGACCACTTACAGGAGAAGTAAATACCATTTGGCCATCTTGTGACAGTTCAGTGTTCTGCTGGGAAACATTTGGACCTGGCATTCATTCATGTGGATGTTATTTAGACATGTAGCACCCACCTAGACCAGACCTGGCACCCCCACCCCATAGCAAAGACTTGATGGCAGCAGCCAACCCCAGCAGGATGCAGCTTGACACAGGCATACACACAAAAACGCTTTAGGAACAACTTAAAAAAAAGCAAAAAGTGTCCAAATTCACAAGATCCCAAACCGATCTAGTATCCGTTGATGATCCACAGAGGCTGCTCCCCTTGAAGGCCCCCATCAGCATCATCCTGTTACCAAACACCACGGGACACCCTCAGAAGGCCCATGTGCACCCTCCGATGAGTCACAACTGTTTTGGAGGGAGACCTACACTATACGAGGAGTCATAATGTTATGTCTGATCGGTGTAAGTTCTTGTCTCTGCTTTTCTTTGCAAAGCTTTATGTGCAGCCTAGAGCATCATTTCAGGTATTCTGTATTAGAGCATCAGCGGTGTACTGCTGCAGTCTCACAGGTCAGACTCTGAGAACATCCTGTTTTTGCATGTCATGCTCCAGGTCCTGACTACCACATCATTGCAGTCCTGCATCCCTGTGAGCCAAGAAGAAATTCCGAGAAGGAAATTCAGCGCGGCCCGACACGAGAAGTCGATCCGTGCTCCAGACAGGTGTTTATTGTCCTCAAGTGTGTCCTGCAGTTTCGTTGCAATATGCTGTAAATTGTTATTTTGCCCACTGTGTAGAAAAATGTGCACAGTGAGAGAACTGTGTAATATCGCACGAGCCAAACGGAAAGCACATAAATGATCTGGAAATAAATGAGGGCCACTTTTGGGAAAGTCCGGAGGGATGTTTGGAGATTGGAGAGGATTACTTTTGGAAATTGTCTTTATTAGATACTTAACATCGAAGAGACTGAAAACGACGCAGGAAGCAGAAACACCAGAGATGTGGGGGAAAATATGAGGGCAAAGAAATAAAAAATAAATAAAAAAAACTGCACACCAAGGAAATGCAGTCTCAAAAATTACCACAGAATTGAATAGGCACCTTTCCTGAAAACGGCCTCGACAAAAGCTTTACTGTGATCTTCCCAAACTGCTTCTCGTGGCGCAGCTGCTATTAAGAAGCCGCTTGTATCGATGCCAGGCACAAAGACACATAATCTGGTGTAAGTAGCACAAAGTAGCGAATGCCTAGGAAATGGAAATTGAAGTATTAAGTTTGATGAGTTGTCTTTCATCCCCCTTACATCATGTTGAGGGAATCGCCGAGGTGATTGCGCTGCGTAGTCTCGTAACAACGGTTCACAGCTCTCCTCGTCGCCAAATGGAATCTGAAATTTTATGTTCTGGAGAGCCGAGAGTCCGAGGCGGGTTCATTCCTTTGTTGTCTCAAAGAATTCAGGGCTTTCATGGCAGGAGTGCGGGTCGGGCGCACGACTACACACGCGCACACACACACACTTCACAGGACCCACGTATGATAGCGTTTCATCGAGGTATAAAGCTGCTCTTAAAAAAACTTTTTTTTCTTATGTATTGTGTTTATCCCCCCCTTGGTTTGTTCACCTTTGTGAACCCACTGCAGATGTTACTCTTTTATCGTTTCTTAGAGGGAAATATCACATGCATTAAGGTCTAAATTGTACAAAAAAAGCACACAACTGTTGTCATTTGTTACACTTTGATTAGAGGCTTTATTTCGAGCTTTGATTCTCAACAAGATCATGCAAAAAATCCACTTTTTAACCAAGAAATAGTAAAAAAAAAGACAGTGTTTCCTTCTTCAGTGGATTCGGCTGGAGTTTGCATGTTCTCCCTGTGTCTGCGTGGGTTCTCTCCAGGTTCTCCGGCTTCCTCCCACCGCTAAAAGTCATGCTCCTTAGGTTAACTGCCGATTCTAAATTGGCCGTAGGTGTGACTATGAGTGTAAAAGGTTGTCTGTCTCTCTGTGTGTTAGCCCTGCGATAGACTGGCGACCTGTCCAGGGTGTACCCCGTGCCGGATGACGGCTGGGATAGGCTCCAGCTCCCCCCCAGGACAAGCGGTTACAGAAGATGAATGAATGAAATCTCAACAGGAACACACAAAAAATACACTTTTTAACCAAGAAATAGTAAAAAAAGGAGATTGTTTTTCCTTCTTCATATGATTCAGTTGGAGTTTGCATGTTCTCCCTGTGTCTGCGTGGGTTCTCTCCAGGTTCTCCAGCTTCCTCCCACCGTCCAAAGACGTGATCATTAGGTTAGTTGGTGATTCTAAATTGGCTGTAGGTGTGAGTGTGAATGGTTGTCTGTCTCTCTGTTAGCCCTGCGATAGACTGGTGACCTATCCAGGATGTACCCCGTGCCAGATGACAGCTGGGATAGGCTCCAGCTCCCTCCCTGCGACTCTTCACAGGACGAGCAGTTACAGAAGATGAATGAATGAACGGCTTCAGTTGGAGACATGAGAGAAATCTCTTCTTATTGGCTGCAATATTATCACCTGTTTGGAACTGACAGGCGGTAGTAATCACGGTGACATTTAGACTTAGATTGAGCTCTCACCGTCAAAATGTACAATTTCTGTAACGAGCACTCGGCGACGGAGCGCCGTCGTAATCTACTCGCCTCTGCGCTTCCTTAAGAGCGCGGTGGACAGAATCAGCAGTCAGACAGCATGGTCACTTCATCCACATTCATGTGGCTCGACAGACGCCGATTTATTATCATTAGTGATAATGGAAGAAATAAGCTGAAACAGTTACAGTGCATCAGACATCAATTCCAGTTTTGAGAACAAATGCAGACAATTCATTTCGGCAGTGGTGAAATGACAATGACACGGGGTCAGATGAGGGATGATTAAACACTCCGGCTCGGCCTCGCAACTTTGAAATGTATGCAGAGTGACTCTCTGGGAGCTTACAGGAGGCGGCGACGGGCCTTTTTGAACGCTTTGGCATCAAACAAAAAAATAAAAAATAAACGATACTTTTGACTAAAAGGCCGAATAGATGTGAATGTGGACGCGTTTCCTCAGCTGCAGGGGGGGGAAGGGGGGGCACGTCAGAACCTGATGCACGCTACGATGGGCGGCTTAAATGAGTGAGGATCTGCTGATGTGCAGTAGATGTGGATCACAGAATCACGGCGGCCGCGGCGGTAAATAAACGAATCTGCTTTCATCCGAGATGCCATAAATCAGCTCTTGTTTTACTTCTGTCAATGCTGCTTTGATAAAAAAAAAAAACAAGAGAATGCTTGAAACCAACCAAAAACAAAACCATTCATATGGCAACAAAGGTGCTTTTATAAGGCGGAGGGAAAGCAAGAGAAAACAAGAGCTGGGAAACGCAACCAATTATCACGGTTATTTGCAAAAAAACAAAAACATACATCTTCGCGAGCCAGTGAGTTCAGCAGTCACCCGTGATCAGCGAGGCTTCTCGGTTCGCGCGCGTTTTAGTTAATCAATAACCTCCTCACGCGGCAGCTACGGGCGCGTCTTCAGCTGTGTCGAGACAAAAGTCGAAAGTCGGAGCTAATTGGAGGAAACACATGCCGCTCTCTCTGCGATTCTTTCTTGCTTTCTTTTTTTTTCTGGAATAATCTCTGGGGAATGCGACGGCGCCTAATGAACACGCCGCACGTAAAGCGCAGCATCAAGGCAGCCGAGTGTGTGAGTCATACCTGTTCATACCTGTCTTCTCCCACGCGAAATCACGGGCAGCGTGTCGGCATAGTAGAGTTTAACAGGAGTCTGAAGAGTTTAGTGAAAGTCTCGTAATAGACTAATGGGGCCTACGGGGGGGGGACTGCATCACTTCGTGCAAAGCGGTTAAAATGGCGTAGTTCAGCTAAAATGTTGCTGGTGAATAATAAAACACACGGCAAACAATTCAAATTAGGTAATTTTATCACCGCTTCGGCTGCAAATTACCGCCTTAATAACCGGGCCATAAATAACCGCTTAAATGCTCCCGGTAGCTGCATGAATTCAAACATTACCACATAACTGTTTTAGACACTCGTTAACAGTGTAATAATTCAAAGCAGTTTATTACTTTGTGCAAATTACAGTGTATTTTTATACCAACAATGTCCCACAATGCAAATTAACAAAGACAAGTAACCAGTGATTAAATACCTTGACGTTTTACTTTTCAAGTGCTGGAAATAACATCATCATCATCTTGTGTCTTTGACACTTTAATAATATTCTTATTTAATACAAAATAATTAAACCCCTTAAAAATATACTTAAATTTTTCTTCACATTTTAAATATCTGAATTCCTTTGAGATTTTTTATTGTATTTGAATGAATGAATGCTAGCTGTACTGGCTTTCCTCTGCCACAGTGGCCGGTCATGTATTTCAGATGACATGCCAAATGCAACAGAGCCTATAAATGGCTGCTGGCTACTGGCGGACAGACTCGGCAGGGCTTTGAGTTTTAGCATCTAGCTGCTGGTTAGGTTGGATGCTTCCCAAATGGACCAATCTGGAGTAAATGGGGTTACACAGCGTCTAAGGTTGCAGATGGTATTTGAAAGCACACAAGCTTATAATGCTTTTCCCCCCATTTAGGAAGAGGAAGAAAAAAAAAGGACTCAAACGTAAAAAGTAGGTTTAGGTGGGTGGGTGTGCAAGGTTGACAGTTTAAGATGAAGGTGATTGTTAACACTCAGTTTGAGTTTGGAATCCATTCTCAATCCTGGTCTCTGTGGAGACAATCATCCTCTAATAACAGTAATCTATCTCCTCGTTGGCCAGGACAATAGCTGTTCTGCAGGGGATGTAGACCTGAGAGAGAAAGGCAGAGAGAGACAAAGGGAGGAAGGAAAGGAGGGAGAAAAGTGAGATGACAATTTGACGATTAATGACGCTAACGGGATCACCAGTTCTGAGGCTCGCCGACTCTTTTTAAAGTTTTTCTTTTTTGCAGAAGTGAGACGCGCGGACACGCCATTGCGCCCTGACAATCGAGCGCGGTCGCTTCTCACAATCAAGGTCGACGTGGTGGCTAAACACGGAGGAGGAGGGGAGAAGGCGACGAGGAAGAGGATGGGTGGTGCGTTCAGAAGGATATTCACATCTGACCGGAAAAAATATCTCTCGGGGGGGCGAACAAACACCACGGTCTTCGTTCGGAGAGGCGTCAAGGTTAGAGAGGAACAGTGTGATCAAAGAGTGGCAGAGCTGCTTGCCGCTTTAAGACCTCTGGGTGGCACTGGAGTCAGCATATCGGGAGTAGAGGGGTCTCAAACTGCCTCAATTTATTCCTGTGAACTGATGCCGTGGCATTTTATACCAAGCTTCCAGCTATGGAATATACGCATTCTGGTGCCGTCCTAAAGATTCTTTTTATCAGCGAATTAACGTCTAAAGATTCATAACATTAACAGGTTTTTTTTTTTTTTTATTCCAGCTTCTGCATTCGAGTATTCAATCCCCCAATGAGCTATCTCGCCTGAAGTGGGGGCACCTCTCCCAACCGTTTCCATTTCTGGACTCTCCAATCAATGCAGCAACTCTGTTTGCTCATTATCTCTAAATATTGGCTGTGCATTAACTGTAAATTTGGAACTGTGTGAAGATACAATCCGCCGGAGGGCACAAAAACGGGCGAAAAAACAGAGGAAGCGGAGTGTGTAAATGTCAGATTCCTTATAGATATACAGTACAGAGAAATCTCAGCGAGGGTGTTAGTTTGGAGTGGTGTAGCTAATAAAGTCTTTGATCAATCCTTTTGATATTCACCGCGCCATTTGCGGGAAAAGGAGCCGCCGCGTACCATTAGTCATTTCACATTTACGCCAAAGGAAAAGCCGGGCGGACATAAATGATGCTATATTTCCCAACAGAAAACTAAAAAAGCGAGCAGAGCTGTAAACAATTCAATCACCCCCCTGAACTCTTCCAGCCGCCCCTTGGCATCGGCGGATCTGCGCTCGCTGTGGATGTGTTTCTTTGGCAACAGTTTGTCACCGAGTGTGTCAAGCAGCCCGGCGCTGAAACACTGACACAGACATTGGTGACTAATTAAACAGTCACAGTGGGAGAGTCTCCGTGCAGGAGCACCGCGGAGAGAAGGAAAGGCAGAATGAATCACTGCACCTGTTTAGACAAAAGCTACCACTGTGCCTAACCTGGAATATGTCAACAGCTTTTATTTCCACCAAACAGATAGCAGTGGTGACAAATTCTAAATGAATCTGTGAACAAAGAGCAGCAGATACTCCCAAGTGTTGGCACAGCAGTGGCGGAAGACGTTCTAATTAACATATTACTCCTCACAACGTTGGACACACACATACTTGACATACTGTAACTAACCTGTCAGCCCCTTACCATGCAGACGACGCACAATTAAAAGGGCATCACACGGTTCCCTTTTACAGTATATACACTGCATGGCCGAAAAAAAAGTCGCCACCTCTCGTTGGACCAGCTTGCTTTAATTACAGCCCCCCCATGAAGCCTGGCATCGTCATCTTGGAATATGCCCGTGCCATATGGGAAGATGTTCACGGGCATCCATTGATGGAATAACCTGCTCATTCAGTATATTCAGGTAGTCAGCTGATCTCATTCTTTGGGCAACATAATGTTGCTGAACCTAGACTTGAGCAACTGCAGCAACCCCAGATCATAGCACTGCCCCATAGCACAGGCTTGTACAGTAGACACTAGGCATGATGGGTGCATCACTTCATCTGCCTCTCTTCTTACCCTGATGCCCCCATCACTCTGTTACAGGGTAAATCTGGACTCATCAGACCACATGACCTTCTTCCCTTGAGTCCAATCTTTTTTTTTGTCCGGTTATCCTTACTGACTAGTGGTTTTCTTGAGGCTACACAGCTGTTCAGTCCCAATCCCTTGAGTTCCCTTCACATTGTACGTACGGAAATGTTCTTACTTTCACTATTAAACATAGCCCTGAGTTCTACTGTTGTGCTTCTACGATTTGATTTCACCAAACATTTAATTTGTTCAATCAATCTTCCGACCACATTTCTAGATGGTTCCCCACTATCCTTCCAGTTTTTAATGATTCGTTGGACAGTTCTTAACCCAGTAGTTTTAGTAGTTTCTTCAATCTCCTTAGATGTTTTCTCTGCTTGATGCATGCCAATGATGTGATCCTTCTCAAACAGACTAACATCTTTTCCACGACCATAAGATGTGTTTTTAGACATGGTTGTTTAAGCATTTAGTAATATACAGGACAATATGTTACAATCCCTTGTGCCAAAATCCCAGGCAACACACATTTAGAGGCCCTGCCAAACCTACAGTCATGTGATATGACAATTAACCTATATTCTACATAAAAGTAAAAGCTGCTGGCTTGTAAGCCCACTGAGGAGCAGAGGATACTTCAAACATTGTAAAACATACCTAACTAAGCGCTGCTGGCTTGTATGGCCCTCTCAGCAGCTAACCATGACTACCAAGCAACATGGAAACAACAGGAACCTGACCTGAACAGCAGCAGTATGCAGCATGTCATTGGGGTTTTCAAGTGGGCACCTCCTTTCACCGATGTTTCGTTAAGTTAGGCATAGTTACTCATTGCATCGGTTCGGGTTAAATAACTTGTTGTCAGCTGAAAGATAATTACTCATGCAGTAATTATCCAGTAGAATATTTGTACCTATTTACTTAGTTAAATCAAGGTGGCGACTTTTTTTTTTGGGACAAAAAGACACAGGATCAGTGGGCCATTGAACACTGAGTCAAACAGAATGATTTTAATGTTATTCTACTTTTTGTTCTTTAGTTGTATCAAGAGAGGACGTGGAATGAAATAGCTGCGTTCAAGTCAATGGAAAAGCACAATCAGACTCGGTTGCTCAGTTATGGCCAGCTGCAAAGTGAGGCCCTGTTCAAGTACATAATATTTTTGTATGCCGTATCACACAATTCAGGAAAACCTTCACATCCTATTCTGCTTGAAATTAACAGTCTCTGCAGGATGTTATTCAGATCGGCATGCCAGATGAGGAAACACTGAACGCACCACCCCACGTGATCTCACTGGGAGGTGCATGTAACAAAACTGTGGCGCAATAACTTGCCTTAAAAATGTACTAATCCACACCAGACAAGTCGATTCACAGCTTGGGTGGCTGATATATTCATCAAACTGAAACTGATATTAATTGAGAAAGCCCCAATTGGTGTAGGCACAGTTTGGCATGTGTATGAACAGATCTGTGTATCCTCCCATTACAAATTATATATATACATTGCTTCTTGTTGCTTGGTTCATCTGGGTCTTGTAAACTCTCCATAACCCTGCTGCAACAAACAGAGATGCATCTGAGACAATGCGTCTTCGGCTTGTGACTGAATTAAGCAACAAAGCTGTTCTGTGTATAGCAAGTTCACTGAGCCATCACGCAAATCATCTCCGATTACCCCGCTGATCTCCCAGCACTAATGGCTTTGCATCCCTGGTTAACCTATGAATGATCTATGAGTCATCTATCCATTCACGACACATCCGGTCGTTCAATCTTCACATGAATTCCTCAGCCGTGGTGTCAGCAGTTCTCATCAGTGCAGCACAACATTTCCTAAAGGCAACGTGCCTGCAAACACTGGTCTTCGACACCTGATGGGATTCGTTTGAATTTCGTCCACAGGGCCTCGGCGGCTTTCCGATCAGTCATTTATCAGTATGTGCTTGGCGCCGTTTACCAGTCACACTCAAATGCTGCATTTCTGACTCTTCAGCGTGGTAATGTGAGAAGCCAACGAGAGGAGACGAAAGCATAGAAGCTTGTTTGCGGAGTACGGCACAAGTAAAAAGTTTGCCAATGCTGTTTGTCCTTTTTTTGACTTCTTTTGTCTCACGGATGTTCTTGTGTTGCCCGGTATCGTGCTCACATGTGAGAGTTAGGATTTTGTGCTCCCTTGAAAAGCAAAGCAGAGTCCAGCCTTTGGGCTAATACCCAATCTAACTCAATGTTCAAACACGCTGATAAAGGATTCATGAGGTGCTTCGCAGGAATAGATCATCCACTCTGTCTCCAGACCCCAGCTGCTAGCAAGAACACTACCTGACTATCTGTGCACTTTAACTCTCCAGACATGTCTCTGCTTGGCTCCATTACTCACTTAACAAGTATCAACACCCTGTAAGCACTTCTGTACAAGTAGGTTGTACTTTAGGCAAAGATCGAGGATGTGTTCGGTTTCTGTTTTCTACTTGAATTTTTATTTTGTTGATATTATTTTCTGTGAAAATGGGAAGTTTAAGCCAAACAGCACGATTTCTGATCCAGTCCGTTGCATCAACATTAGTACTTCACAGCTTGTGGCACGTACTGAATATTATACTTAGTATTAAACTGACTTTAATGACAGCGTTATGTGATTAACATTGTCAGCAGCTGTAAGAACATCAGCAGGGATATTGCATTTCCTCTAACATGTTAAAATGTGATGAAGTTCATGATTCACGGTCCAGTTACATAAAATGTACAAATCCACAAGGCTAAGGGTTTGCACATATATGTATATCAATCAATACCTCAATAGAGTCATGGTGCTTAACAACAACTGTATGCAGATGACACTGTTGTATACACATACCGCAGGTCACCCAGGTCATGGTATATCCAAAAAGATGTTTAAGACAGGCAACTGGACTTGTTGAGTTTTTTTGAGTAGACGTTTCACCACACATTGATTAGCTTCTTGAGTTCTAAGGGACTGGTGGGGAGTTGAGGTTTAAATAGGAACAACTGTGGGTGTAACCCATTAGAAACTTGCTGGACTTGTTTCTGTTAACGACCAGAAGTTCACCCCTCAATGACAGGTATGTATCCAGCCGTTGATGGACACTGGTTGTTCCAGTGGATGTTAACAGAAACAAGTCAAGCGAGTTTCTGATGGGCTACACCCACAGATGTTCCTATTTAAACCTCAACTTCCCACCAGGCCCTTACATCCTACTCTACATTTTTGGATATTGTCAAACTAAACATTGCCGTGGAACGGATTATGTGTGAGCTCAGTCAATTCTGTCAGAGTCTTAATAAACAAAATATACAAAACGCATTTTTTATTTCTTTTTTGGGTGCCACCCAAAAGCATGGTACATAATATCACCTGATATTCTCACTGAAGGGGAAAAGAGTGACATAATCACTAATTTTAGAAACTCAAACTGTAACAAATGTGTTAAATTAGTCTCTGGACTCCCCAAGAGTGTTATTATACTACAGTTCATGCTGGACTTTGGCTGGTGAAACAGCCAGAAGACCTTTTGAGTCATCAAACTAAAAGCCAATACATTTCATCACTGAAGGTTACAAGAGAAGTATAATTTACAAAATATTTGAATTTTGTTAAAATAATGTCGAGTTTATAACAGTTTAAATGGTCTGACCACTCCGGTAAATTCCATTAGGTCTTCCAAAATATCCTTTACACGAGATTGAACCACACCGTTTTGTCATACTGCACTTGAACGATCAGCCTTCTCCGTAACAGCCACAAAAATCAATGGAACGGCCGAGCCGACGACGTGAGGGGCTGCAGCTCTATCAGTGCTTTGAAAACCAACTTAAAAAGTCTGCTAAAAGCTGCTCCGATTTGCACTCGCCGACTTTGATATTTTATCTTAAGGTCTTCGCGACTTGCTTTCATTTGACAGGCTCACACTCGCGATTATAGGTTATTGTGTGTAGTTTCGCATTGTGTGTGTTTTTTTTTGTACCGCGTATTCCCTGTACTATCAAAAGCTGTTTAAATAAGATCTACACACGGTATTATTCTGAGCTGCGCCAGTCTGCAGTTTACAGGAGAAATGTCACAAAAGGGAACTTTAAAATTCAGCTAATTTAAAGACAATTTAACGTATGGTTCACACAGTAAACATATGTGTATGAGGATTTTCTAGTATAGAATATATGCTGATGCTTTATATGTGTAAGTAAAAGTGCGGAGCAAGTCGTCTACATCACGTCACATTTTCTGTTAGTTCGTGCTTCCTCATCAATGTCAGGCCTTAGATCTCCCTGATGGTAAGGCTTTTGATCTTTTGCCACAAGTCTGCCACGTTTCCTTCACTTTCTTTTTCTTCTTCACTTCAGCTTAACTTCCTTTTGAGAAACTGTCAAAGGAGACAACCCCTTTGATGCGCGCAAAGTTTATCAAAAGGTTCTGAGGCGGCTAATTATTCATCAGCTCCTCTTAGCATTACGTCTTTGACATTATAACACTCAAACAAAACTGTACATGTGACATGTGCCAGAGAAGGGTAAACCTAAAATAAGTTTCGTCACTTGGGGAATTTTAGTCTCTATTTAAGCGCTTTGTCTTGCTAAATAATCGCTCGACGGCGGCAGGATCTCTTGATGTACGGGATTCTCGCGAGAAGCCCTGCTGAGTCTATCAAGCTGTCAGTTCATGAATAAAGCTGGAACATTTTTTATCGACATAAAGAGAACAGCGCATTTTTCTTCTTTTTTTTTATCACTTCTTATTCAGATTCATGTCAGCTGTTCAAACATTCACTCTCGCCTTATTAAAGCCGAGATGCAATTAAATGAGACAGAGTGCTGATTCCTCTGTCAACAAATAAACTTAAAAAAACAACAACTAATCAACACTAAAAGACAATGCAATTACCATTTTTAACCTGTTCCATCAAACCCTTAAAACACTTCAGATGCCTCCTTAATAATAACGTGCGTGTAACTGTGCCAATTGATGGGGAAATGTGATCAAATTCACAACTGCACTTGCAAAAAAAAGCACCTCAAAAACCTTCCAAAAACCATGTTTCACTGCGACTAAGAGGCGCCCCCTCCGTTCCGGTGCTGGAGCCACATATTTGAATTTGCCATCTTTCTGCACTCCACAGCTTGTGTCTCTGTGCACAGGTGAATTTCTTGGCTTAGCTTCCACATCTGCAGAATGGCTTTTTGGCCGCGAACCTTCAATAAAGACCACTTGCGACCAGACTTCTCTGGACTGCAGATGGGTGCACTAGAGTCCCACTGTTTTCTTTCTGCCAGGTCTGAGCTGATGGCAGTGCTGCACATGTTCCAGGTTTGAAGGGAAGTCAGCTTAACGCGCCTTTTGTCCGATATTCTCCGACTGCCACGTTTCTGGTCCTCAACCCTGCCTGTCTATTTGTGCTTCTGCAGGGGGAGCTTGGACAGCATGTCCAGAACAGCTGTCTGCCATGTGCAGCGTTGCTATGCTCAATCTTTGGAGACTTTTACATATCACTTCACATCTATTCCTGCTTCAGTTAACAGGTTTGGTTCGGCCTGCATCTTGTACGGTTGTTCATTATCACCTCTGTATTATAATAGCTTAATTGTCCACTGGGACAACAGTATGTGCCTACATAGTTCTTCTCCAAGAAGTGTTGCTGTCTGTTGGGCGACTTTCTAACATACAAATATCTCACTGGCATATTTCATTATTTAGAAAAAGAGGATAAAAAAGATAATAACAACTTGTTTTTTTTTCTTTTAGAATAATACATTTCAAATAAATTGTGACAATTGTAAAATTGTGAGTTTGGAATATTTTCTGACAATTTTAGCCTAAACCTAAAACCAATATTAGGAATTTAATTATACTCACTGGCTATAAACCCACACTGGATAATACACAATGATAACTTTATTTTAGGTAGATGTAAAACTTCTTATCACTATTACAAAGGCCTCTGGGTGCCACTCTCTAATAAGGCATCTTTAGTAAAGACTTTAAAACAATTTTTAAGTAAGTAAGAAACTAGAGAACCTTTATTAAAGAGGAATTATCATTTTTTTACAACCTGGTTCTTATTTCTTTCATAAAATAGGATCGTTTACTCACCCATATAACGTTGGTGTCATTTGGAGTTGTTTGGATGATATTTTGATCCGTGTATATCCATATAGTGGGAGTGACTAGGGCACTGAAAAACAGCCTCTAAATAACACATTATCTGCAGCCAAAATTGTTTATTTCACCAATATTTTGTTATGATACGCTAGCGATATTCCCCGCTGAGTCCGGAGTTACCCGTTATCTATTCACGAACATGCAGCGGTTTGTTGTTCTTTGGCCAGCTGTTCCTCTCTCTGCTGCTGCATCCGTATACTCTGGCTTAAAACGGTAAGGACGTCATGAAATCATAAAAAAGCCGCCATCCACAACCTCAGAATCAGAAAAATATTCAGCCATGTTGCAAAAACGTGGTAAACAAGCTGAGCGGGGTGCACGTGGTGCTCAGAGATGACATCATCAAGGTCAGAGGTCAGTAGGTCAATCTACAGACCCTGGATGATAATAACAGGTAGCTATGAACTCAACAGGGAACAGCACTAGCGTATCATAACAAAATATTGGTGAAATTAACGAGTTTCGTGGTAGATATTGTGTTATTTAGAGGCTGCGTTTCGGTGCCCCAGTCACTCCCATTATATGGATATACGCATCTTTAAATATCTGACTCCAAATAACACCAAAGTTAACACCAAATATTTACTTCCAATGAAGCTATAAGCTTCCACTTATAATTCCAGTGTGACAGTAGCTCCAGCCATAAGCAGCCTTCCTCCAAAGAATCTGTTCACTATCTAACAGCCGTTCTTATGTTTTTCTTTTACATTTATTGATTATTTTTTTTTCTCACAATGTCAGAAAGGACACGGCTGAAGGGGCTAAAGCCATGTCAGACGGCAGCAGCCCCCCGCCAGATGGGTAAACACGTGGATAAAGGTGTTACGCGGTGTTTGCCACACAGCCACAACCAAACCACCGGCACGCTCTCGACTCCGCCGGCTCCATCCAATTATGTGCATTCTCGGTGTGAGGTGTGATGCTCTCTTGGAGGATATGAGAGTTTATTATCACACGGTAACAAGGAAGCTGGAGAACTGACGGACCCATTAAAAAGACAGGAGAAAAGAAGTTTGCGCAGGCTTTGAAAGCAAAAGTTGTTAAATAAAACATGGATGATGTGGGCACCTTCTGCAGCCCCCGCAGATGCTCTTGTCTGATTATTCTTGTCATAACCAGGTAGGTGTGAGGAGGAGGAGGAGGAGGAGGAGAAAAAGTATCTTTATGCAAGACTACAGTCTTAGTGTGCAATCTCTGAGATGGAGCCTATGAGGGAGATACAGTGTGTGCACAAGAGTCCCCACTCGCCTCCTTCCTTTCTTCCTGGCGGCTCCATCCTTCTCACTTCCTCTCATTCCCCATGAATCCACAATTGGGCCAAAATTAGCAGATGACTTGTTAACTAAACTTCACATTTTGGCCAAGAGGGACATGGGTGAAGCAGTGGCGTTTGAATTAATAAGAGTATGAAAAGATTTAAGAGATTGCGGAATTGGTGTCCTTAACTGATGAAACCTTAGCTAATAGGACGGAGGATCACTGTCTGCGCCAGAGAGGAAGGGGCTTTTTAGCAGCGCTCGACAGGATCTTTAATAACGCTGAATTGATGCTCTTAATAGCAGCGTGAGCTTTGCCAACACACATTTTTGATGCATTAAAGTGTTCCGTCCAGCTCGTAATATGGAGTAATATCCTCTATCCATTAACTGCAACACGTTCAGTATTGATCTGAGGAGGTTCAAGTCGAGTTCAGATAAACAGGCACCTCATGAGGAGCTATGTCAAGCCTGGCACCGGCTGAAACAACTTAGGTACTGCCACAAGAGCTTTATTAATGTACTAAACAAAACGGCACCCGCACGCATTAATTGGATTCATTAACTTAAGATCTGACACGTGGAATCAGCCGCGTGTGTTCGGGTATCCGCGGCGATCCTTCGCCAGTTCATCCCTGACCTTTTTCATAAACATCTTATTGGCTTTCAGCGTTTTAATCAAGAAAATACACAAAGAAAAGAGAGGGGGGGGGGGGGGGGGCAAACACGAGGAAGATCCTTGCAGCACTCTGCTTAAAATGCATATCAGCGCTTCTTTCAGTGTTTCAAGGACAGATCTATTTCATGCTAATGGCCTTAAGCAGTCTTCATGATGGAAGCCCAGTGGTTCATTTTCCCAGATATTTCTCTTCCCTCCGTGATGCCGCGTGAACTTAAGAGGCGTAGCACATGAAAAGGTAAGTTCTAACGCCATGAATAATGCACATTGTTTGCAGGGGAATCTGAAGGAACTGTAGATATCAGATTCACGTGACGCTCGATGACTCCAGGGTAACAGCCAGCACGAACAGAGGAAGATGCACAGGAGCCAAATACGATATCCTCAAAGCCTAAAGCTGTGGAGGCCGCAAACTACGCGCAGCATGCACCTGATGGAACCTAGCCTTTATTTAACATACCCATATATGATCACTTTTTTTTTTTGTTATTTATTTATCAAAAGGCAATCACATTAATGAAGAAGAAGCTAAACTCGAGTGCCGTGGTTGAGCCGAGAGAGTCCCAGAGAAGCGAAGCGGTGGCTTGATGCCAGAGCAAGCAGCCGTCTTTCATGCCAGCACACTTAAATCTCATTAGAATGGCTTTAAGGATCCTCTCACTACAAACTCCATTTCAGGCCAATTAAACTGATTTGTGAAATCAAACATGGAACATAAAAGGGACAAAATATTCACTCACTGACAGCTATTTCATCACATTTCTTTCTTTTCTTTTTTACACAAACTCTCTGCATTGTGGCGCCGAGCTCCCGCAAAACCATGAATATCCCCCTGATTAACGCGCATCAGCTGAACGCGTACACGCATCTCAGAAGCATTAGGCTGTTTTCTCTCAGTCAGCATCCAAACAGTAGCTGACACTTGAGCCACTGAGGTATGAGAATAAACCCCTCATTCCGATTCGTCATGGTGGGGAGGGGGGAAAAAATACACCGGTGTGACTAATAACATGTTAATGATGGCAGTGTTCAATTTAAGCTGCTAATGCACTCATTTTTTAACAATGCCTCCACAGGCTTGTCAATGCCGGCGTCGCATTTCCCCGTATTTATTCCCAGGAAGGTTTGCATGCGGCATCAGAAATTTAAGCTGTGCAAGATGTAATTAATCATATGAACAATGGGGGTAGTAAGGTCAGCGTATAATAACCTTGTCAAGTGTCATCATAACGGTGACATTGTTCAAGTCCCCCAAGAAAGCCCGGGAATGACTGGGCTGCTGACTAGCAGGTGCAATGTTTAATCATCTAGGGGTGCAAGTACACAAAATAATGAGGCTTAGGTATGCAAATGATATGAGTGCTGGCTTGCGTTCTGTTTAGGTGCGTTGGTGTTAGGATGCAGGTAATTGCCCTTGGGGTTTAATGGTTTACGGGAACACGCTAATGGTACGGAGTTACCGTTAATGCCTGTGTGCTAAGCGAACCTAATGCAAAATACAATCAGTGACGTGACGGTTTACGCGGGCGCTAGCGTTCCAGTAAAAAGCAGAATAACAGCCCGATCGGAACAGAAGCAACTCAGGAATCTTCCATCCGATTTGAGAGGGGGTGGTCCAAACTGATCATTTCTTAAGTGGTAGTAGACTTAGACAGACCTTATGGATCCACAAGGGAAATTGCTTGGTTACAGTAGCTCAGTCGCACATTAAAATAAATAAATAAATTTAAAAAAGTAAAGTAAAAAATAATAAAATAAAAAATAAAATAGATAAATAAATAAAAAATAGAAAAAATAATGAAATAAATAAATAAATAAAACAGATAAAAAATAAATAAATAATGATGAAATAAATAAAAAATAAAATAAATAAAATAGTATAAGCCAAAATTTTGCGTACGTACGCAAATCATATGTGCAAGAAATATATATAATATAACCTATGTAAATAGTTCATCTAATCGTTTTCAGACGGTGGAATAAATTCTTTCTGCGCATGTTTTGTACATCAAGTGATGTGACCAGTTTCTGGAGGTAGCAAAACAAGTTGAGTTGCTCAAATGAGCGTTGGAAAAGATGGGAATCAATGTGGACAGCACTGCTGAACATGTATGTCAATCTTAATTCATCACTGAATGGATTCAGGCTCGTCAACAAGACTGGTGGGAAAAAAACAAAACACAACTTCTAATGTTACATTAGTGGCAGGTGAGAGTCTCCACAGTGGGCAGAACCACTTTGTGTCCAAAAAGTGAAATCCAGATTGAAGTACTGGGGTATGTAAACATGTAGATCTGAATTTATTCAGGGCTTGATGTTGCAGTAGGAACAGTCTCTAATCTGAATGATTTCAATCTGATTGAATAAATATTATCCATATGAATCTGTGTAACTATCAAGCAAGTTCAAATGTGGAGACAGTAAAAGGTAAAACTGTACGTGAGACCAATACAATACTAATAACACTGTTGTTATTTAGTATACACGGAGTGACTTGTTCATGTTGTGTTAGTTTTCATACTAATAAGAAGTGATGCCAGACGAGTGACTCTGTGACGCTACAGGCCAAACGAACTTGGAAAAAACTGAGGAAGAGGAGAAGAAAAAATGTCTGAAAAATGTTTGTCCAAAGTTTTAATCCCTCACTTTTCATTTTCCAAGTTATTTCTGGAGCTGTCTCATCCCCACCCACGAGCCCTTTTGATGTTGTTCAGCTGTGCGCAACTCCTCCATTAGCCTACATACCGTACGTGCACTGCATTGTGGGACAATAGTGTCCATCAACAGAACACTCGACAGTCACTTAGTATGCATGCTGACATTTTTGAGTATACTTAATTTTGTCAATTTTTCCAGAGTGAACGTACAACAACCTCAAAAACATGTTGGCATTAGTATGCACGCGGGGACCGCGATGCAGCATAGGTTATTAGAAGAGTGGTATAGAGACCGGACGACAACAGCCCTAGACTTACAATTGAAGCATGCTCCAAATCTGGGATTCGGTGTCGTTCAACAAAAGATGACCTTCAATGAGTCAAAAACAGTGAAGCTGAAAATATTTACCTTTATCGAGTTGGCGCGACCGTTGAAGGGCTGGGCCTCTGTGAAGAACTCTGTGCCGTGGTCCAGCCGTCCGTGCCCTCCATACTGAACCATATCTGAATCCAGCTTGATTTTGTATCTGGCAAAGACTGAGGTTAAGGCGCAACAGCAGCGGGGAAACTAGATTATGAGATCGAAGACATAAGAAGCCCGAGTGGGGGCTTTATCACGGGCACTCTTGGTGCGCAGACTTGGCTTAGCAGTGCTCAGCTGGTTTATACTCATTGAAATCCCCACATCCATCCATCAGCATTCATCTCCTCCTCACGGCACTGCGAAGTGACAGTGCGGAGCTCAAGCAGACAAAGAGAGCGCTGCTTGAAATTAGTGATTCAGCCGCGGCGCAGCGATCCAGCCTGCCTGTCTAATTTATCTAATTCACTGCATAAATAATGAATTTAAGCCAAAAAAAAAAAAAAAAAAGAAAGAAAAAGCGATCCAAATGAGTGACAATGGATACACAGGAGAGATCATAAAGAATAGCCTCTCCTCCTTTTCTTTTATATTCCGCTGTTTTACAACTCAGTGAAAGAAAAGTCTTATTAATGTGGAAGATAATGCAATTCACTACAAATTGATCTAAATGAATCACAGAGTAACACATTCAATAGGAGGCTGACAATGCATTGATCCGCCTCAAGTTGGTATTTAGCAGAGGTACCACAAGGCATCTGATGCCGACCAAACCAACACTCTATCGTACATTTTCAGACCCGGACACTGCACTGGGTCCTGTTTTCTCCCCTATATCTAAACCGTTAATGCACATGGTTCTTTTTACTCTGATACAGAATCTATATGAATCTACTTGAGTCAATAATAAATACAACACATGTCGGGTTGGGGGCCGTGACTATTTGCTGCACAGACTGTTAAATAATCAAGAAAAATATAAATGGCTTTGATCATAACCCTGTACATACTGTATATGTATATAAAGGGGGTTCTCATGCTGTCACTTTTTCTTCATTCTTTTTGAAAACCAAACAACAACGCGGCAGATCCGACTGAAGGCAGCTTCCTTTAAGAAGCTTTTGATGAGATGTGTTGCGTCCTTACATGTAAATCAAGACGGAAAGACAATAAATATAACACGAAAACCATATTTTAATCAAGTGCAAGATCAAATCTGGGTAATGTAGAATACTGTCTAATGTTAGATCTGAGCCCAACGATCAGTCTGCGGAAAACCATTTTCACTTTTGTGCACTCTTGCCTGACAAAAGCAGGGCCCCCAACTCGCCGCTCGACAAAAAAAACAAAAAGGATGGGTGTCAGAATCAGTTACGGGGCTGTTATTAACGTCAGAGACACTTTAAACGCTGGGTTTAAAATGCAAGAAACTTCACTTTGATAAGTACGTGCATAAATATGTATATTTCTTATCTGAAAGCTTTCCCAAAGGAAACGCTCAGCCCCGCTCAAGCCAGTCAGAAATGCTCGGCAGCCGTCGCGCGCACACCCCTGATGTATAATGTAAATACCCGTAAACATCTGCACGGCCCGTGACTTAAGCCCGTCTCTCAGGGTCGACAGCTATAAGGAGCGGTGCTGCTGCAAACACCGGGAGAGAGAGGGGCAGATGTGCAAACAACCCCCTAATTGGCAGGCTGAATAATCACCTTATCTCCCCACAGGCGACATTCTGGGGTTTTGAGCAAGATCCTCAAACGCTGCCTCATTCTGCCCCAGAGTCGGAGAAATTCTGCTTTTGCTGCCTGCTTGTCTGCTTTGATAGTGATGATTAAAAAGAAGTTCTGCTCTGTGCATTGTTTCTGCTGAGGAGGAAAACCCCCACCCTCCCCTCCTCCTCCTCCTCTTCCGCAGCAGCACCCCTGCTCAACCTGCCACTGCAGTGATTTATTGACAGAAGAAGCTCATTGTGCTACAGAGAGGGTTTACACACAGTATCAAAAGCATGCGGAAATATTCTCTCGGGCGGCATGATGCCACTGGCGTCTAATCTCAAAGTATAATTCAACATTAAAAAAAAACAAACACGCATTTCTTACAGCGCATGCTATATGTGATTTGGATTCCGATAACTGAACTGGAGTAGCAGCACTACAGCTGGCAGTCCTGGATTCTGTGTCACCTGTGCATGTGTGTCTGTGGCACGCAGCGTGATGTGATGGAGGTATAGTTACAGTAATTCAGAGTTCCCCTGGCAAACTTCTCTGCGAGGAAGTGGGAACCAGCGCAAATTGGTAGTTGGACACTTTGAGCGATTACGTCTTTGTTAGTGGCTACAGACGGCTGCAACAACAGCTTGCAGTTCGGCTGTAAAGTATTGTAATCAATACTGCCTTTGTGAATAAAGGGGATGATTAAAGAACACAATCAATTTTGCCCAATGAGCAGAAAGAGAAGTAGGCAGGCCGAGGCATGATGATTAGAGTCATTGATGACCTGAAAACAATCTTGCCATGACCACAATTGCAGACCAAGCCACCACTTAGTTTCTCCATCAGCTTGTTGTTTTTTGTTTTTTCTTCTTCAGGTTTTTATGAAAGCAGCAACAGCAGCCTGGCGTGGCTAAACAAGAGCCGACTGAGCCGCGTGTGCACATCTGAAGAATGCGGCGCGGCCTTGTGAGCGGTCTGAATGCTGCACCTCAGCCTGCTTCCTGCTCAGCCGGGGCACGCAACATTAGAGGGAGAGAACAAGTAGAAACGACGGAGTAAGAGACGGCCGAGCAAAGGAGCAACTGATGCAAGGCGGATGCAAGGGAATAAAAAATGCTTCTTTAACATAAAGACAAATAAAAAATAAATAAATTCTATTGCACTGCATTAATATCTTTGTTTTAGCCTCATTTACACTTTTCTTTGATTCACTGCTTTGCTTCATTGTTTGAATTACGGGGATATCCAGGCCGGCTATAGTCGTAGTTTTTAAATGGTTTTCCACAATATCAGACCTGAGGCCTCATCCTATGTTGTTGTTACAGATGTAGAAATGTAATCATTTAAAGGTGAACTACTGTTTTTTACAACCTGGGCCTTATGTCTGGCATAAAATACCATCATTTTCTCACCGGTATAACTTTTGTGTCATTTGTAGTCTTCGAACGATTTTTAGATCCATGTATATCCATACAATGGGAGAGACTGGGGCACCGAAACGCAGCCTCTTAATGACGCATTAACTGCCGCGAATCTCGTTCATTTCACCAATATTTTGTCATTGTACGCAAGTGCTATTCTCTGTTGTTTTTTGCAACATGGCTGAATATTTTTCATATTCTAACCATGGCAGTAGCAAATTACAGGCAAACAAGCTGACTGTTGCCGGTGTGCGTGGCGCTCAGAGATGACATCATCCAGGTCTGTAGGTCAATCTACAGACCCTGGATGATGATAACAGGTACCTCCAGACTCAACGGGGAATAGCACTAGAGTGAAATGAACGAGTTTCACGGCAGATAATGCGTTATTTAGAGGCTGTGTTTCGGTGCCCCATTCACTCCCACTAATATGGATATACGCAGATCTAAATATCTCCCAAACGACAACAAATGACACAAAAATTGTATGGGTGAGTAAATTACTCTATTTTAGGCCAGAAATAAGGTCCAGGTAATAAAAAAAATCAGTAGCTCCCCTTTAAATGATCTGATATAGGGTAATTAAATGGTATGATTATCACCCAAACTATGAGTAGAGAACAGCCGTTCTTATTTCCTGACAGAGGTCTTGAATCGAATTTGACCCTTGCTATTTATAGTTCATGCAGTTTACCTGTGGATTGAGGAAATATTATTATTCTTTTTTTTTTTTTTTCATTTTTGGGGACAGGTTTTATTGATGTAATGGAAATACCAATGATTTGGGATGGCTGATTGCTCAGGCAGTCAAACCCAAAACAGGGTCCCGGGCAGACTTTTACAGACGAGGCGAGAACACATTCAATTATGGCAGGTCAGAAACAAGGCATGATTTGTTGTGGATTTGTCATGTCGAGCTGATTATTGTTTGTGCACCAGGTAACAGCTTGATTTATTTATTCATTCACAGCCGTGCCGTCTGATTGCTACCGGAGATAGGAGCTAAAATAGTTGCGGCACACTTTAACATACTAGATATTAAAGGGCTGTGGTGGAATGCAGATTGGCTCGTGATTTATTTTACCTGCAAATAAAGTGTTGGATAATTTGGCCGAGGCTTGTTTGCAGTCTGTCTCATCATCCGTCTGCTTGTGTTTCTTGCCTCATCAGACTTTTAATGATATGAGCTTGTTCCCAGCATGCAGGAATTACTTTACTGGGCACAATGTTGTCATATGGCCCTAAGATAAAAAATAAAATAAGACTTGGAATAAAGCAGCTCCACTATTTGTCTACAGGGTTTGAACAGAAAATTTAGATCACAGATTAAACCTCTGGAATGATGTGGGTGTCTGTGAATGATATCTGAAATGGTTTACAATCTAATGCAATACCACGGGGAGAGATGCAATGCAGTCCGTCTTGATTTATTTCACAGCACCGTGCAGAGTTAAAAAAAAACAAATAAATATAGATGCATATTTTGCTTTTTCAGAAACCTTATCTGGAACATTACAGATAATATCAGAGTACATTGTTGGCACCTTCACACAGCAGCGTGTATTTAGATCTAAATCCTAGTTGAGCGGTGTCGCCACAGCAGTCGACGAATTATCCCAAATAGCATTCCAAGCACAGCTCAGACGAAAAAAATATATAAATAAATAAATAAAAAAACCCGAGAATGATGACCTGACACAATCGCAACCGCCTAGTGGCACGGTGTAAATCAAAGACCAATCTACCCTGACAGGTACAGCTTTCATGACAGGATCCAACTGGGATTTCAAATACCCTAACCAGCCAGATAAAGACCAGTGCCTGAAGAATGTGTCCACCGCGAGAATCAGAGAGAAAATAACAATAATAATAAAAAAAATAAAAAAAACACTGACGGTTTGAGTGCCTGTCAAGAATCTGATGTTGACTGCATTTTAATGGCCGACATCTTTTGGTGACGTGATTACTTTCTCTCCTGTTTCTCCCGCGGAGAGAGGGGGCAAAAAAAAGAGACACTCAAAAGAGGACAATGAGAAGCAACAGAAAAGCATGTCTAAAAATACGGAGAGGGCAAACAGTCGATGTGCATCTGACTTAGGACTGGTGCTGTGGGATGACTATAGTGAACTATGAAGTTGAAGCAGTAGCGAAGGACTTTTAAATATGCGCCTATTACATTTGAGTCCTTGCCAAACGAGTAGACAGAGCGCTGATTAAGCTTATCAGTTTTGCCGTGTGCCTTTTTAAAGCATGTGCTGTTGTTTTTATAAGGCGCCTTTCTACCTATTGGTACTCAAGGCGCTTTACAGTCACAGACGCATCTACCCATTCGCTCACACCCCCTGGCTCTACCTACCGAGCAACGACAGACAAAGCTCTCGTCTCTTGCGCTCGTGCGCGGGAGGTGGAGCATTTCCCATCACCCGGAGAGTGAGTGTGGAGTAGCCATGACACAGACAGAGAGACAGAACAGGCTGCTGTAACGAGGAGTATGGCTGAGCAAATGAGGGGGGAAAACAACAGTCACGAATGTAACCTCTGTTCTGTGAGTTCACCGCATCTGGTGGTCTGCAAGAACTGTACGGATCATAGGAAACATCCAAGAATAGTTTTAGATGCTCCAGATAAGGAAATAATGCTTCAGGATCAGCAATCAGAAGAAGGACTACTAATTAAAAAACAAAACAAAACGAAAAAACAAACAGAAAGTGGCTGATATTGAAGGGGAATTACAGTATTTTACAACCTAGACCTTATTTCTGGCATAAAACACAATCGTTTACTCACCCGTATAAGTTTTGTGTCATTTGGACTCATTCGGGCGACATTTACATCCAGTGGTGCGGCATGTATATCCATATAGTGGGAGTGATTGGGGCACCGAAACACAGCCTCTAAATAGCGCATTATCTGACGCAAAACTCTTTCATTTCAATATTTTGTTATGATACGCTAGTTCTATTCCCTGTTGAGTCTGGAATTACCTGTTATGGTTCATCCACAATCTCTGAATCTGAAAAATATTCAGCCGTGTCGCAGAAAACTAGCAGTAGTAAATTACAGCTAAACAAGCCGACTGTTGTGGGTGTGCACGGCGCTCAGAGATGACATCATCCAGGTTAGAGGTCTGTAGATCAATCTACAGACCCCGGTAACAGGTAACTCCGGACTCAACGGGGAATAGAACTAGCGTATCATAACGAAATATTGAAATGAACGAGTTTTGCGTCAGATAATGCGCTATTTAGAGGCTGTGTTTCGGTGCCCCATTCACTCCCACTATATGGATATACATGGCACTAAATTTCATCCAAACCCGACTCCAAATGACACCAAAGTTATATGGGTGAGTGAAACATCATATTTTATGCCAGAAATAAGGTCCAGGTCGTAAAAAACAGTCATTCCCCTTTAACTCAGTGTGGCCAGCTGAGAAATTACAATATATCGCACTGTCGCTTTAAAATGATCGTACTGTGACCCAAATTAAAACACTTGACAAAAAATAATCACAAACTAGGACAGTGCATTTAAAAACAAAGCTATTCTATGCGCATTGAACTGCAATAAGCTACGAAATAAACACGGACGCTCGGCTATTTGAATGAAACTATCGTATATCTGCCCTTATCATATAGGCCCAGAAACTATTGCATAAATGATAATTATCGTATATCTGGTATAACTTTTGTGTCATTTGTAGTCTTCGAACGATTTTTAGATCCATGTATATCCATACAATGGGAGAGACTGGGGCACCGAAACGCAGCCTCTTAATGACGCATTAACTGCCGCGAATCTCGTTCATTTCACCAATATTTTGTCATTGTACGCAAGTGCTATTCTCTGTTGTTTTTTGCAACATGGCTGAATATTTTTCATATTCTGAGGTTGTGAACTAACCATGGCAGCAGCAAATTACAGGCAAACAAGCTGACTGTTGCCGGTGTGCGTGGCGCTCAGAGATGACATCATCCAGGTCTATAGGTCAATCTACAGACCCTGGATGATGATAACAGGTACCTCCAGACTCAACGGGGAATAGCATTAAAGTGAAATGAACGAGTTTCACGGCAGATAATGCGTTATTTAGAGGCTGCGTTTCGGTGCCCCATTCACTCCCACTAATATGGATATACGCAGATCTAAATATCTCCCAAACGACAACAAATGACACAAAAATTGTATGGGTGAGTAAATTACTGTATTTTAGGCCAGAAATAAGGTCCAGGTAATAAAAAAAAACAGTAGCTCCCCTTTAAATGATCTGATATAGGGTAATTAAATGGTATGATTATCACCCAAACTATGAGTAGAGAACAGCCGTTCTTATTTCCTGACAGAGGTCTTGAATCGACTCAGAAACTATTGCATAAATGATAATTATCGTATATCTGGCGACGCTGTAGTAACTCTCTCTACCAGAAGCGGTGACCGAGTACAGAAGTTGCAAAACATCTGCAGCGGGTCAACTGTGGATTCCCCTTACCAATGCATTAGCAACTATTTTTCTTTGTTTAATTAAGCATTGATAAGTTATTCTGACAGCAATGCCTCCAGGCAATTAAACGCTTATTCTTTTAATTGAGTAATTAAATCGTTACGGAACGACCGAAAAAGAGAAACCACCTGACGATCCATCTGAACAGCACAACAAAAGGCACCTTAATGGCGCTTATGTCTGGAGACGGACACCCTCTGGTATAATGTGCTACTTGCTGCATTGCCAAAGGAAATGACACACCACGGCGGATACATTTTCAGCGGTGCACAGCGTGGTCAGCCGCATCCCGCTATTTCCAAACACAGCCGTGGTGCAGGGTTCCACTGTGACACCCCTGACCCTCACACAGGTAGAAGAAAGTTTAAGTATATGACAGCTGAGTGTAATGAAAAAACACTTTTGGACTCTTTGAGCTTGTCTTGTTTACCTCTTCTGCCTCTGAGTGGCACTTTCATCTGTCTTCTCCCCTAATTGGATCCTCTGCACACATTCCCATCGGAGGATCTGCATCTCCTCATACGCACGCCGCATTTACCTTCCTCGCACACACACACACATGCACACAGCACATTTGCCTTTATGTGTTTACCGCCTCTCTGTATAATGACAGCCAGAGCTTTGCCCTCACATTTATTTGCATTTCCTCTCAACCCACCCAGTGTCTGAGGCCTCTCCTTAAACATCAAAAGAAGCACCAGGAGGAAAAGATGCGGTTCCATCTAAATGAAAATAAACCCTCAAAAACGGTGTTACAGACACTGTGCAGCAAGGCTATTAGCGCTTTGCCCATGATTTACCCCATCAAGGCAGAGCCAAAAAAACACGAGGCAGACGTACAATTACTGCACATCAAATAGGCTCACAATTAACACGTGATATTTAAAGATTAGGGGTTACTTCTGTTCGTTTTTTCTTTTTTTAATCATCAAATATACTCGATTATTGTTCTGTCTCACATTTAATAACGTGATGATTAACACGTGCAATGGATATCCTAAGTGTTGCACTGTTAAAATCAATGCAACAATATCTAATCTAATCGACAGTAACGTAATAATCAGGCAAAATGCATTGACATCCCCAACTGAAATGATTTGGCTTGTTAATATAAATCATATCATCTGACATTGTTTTCATTTATGATATATTACGTTTCCTTTATTAATTAACCACAGGAAACCACTTATCCGTCTAAAATGAATAATACTGCAGAAATCAAATTTACTCTTCAAACCCAATCAAATCAGAGCAACTTGAGAGTCGCTCATGTGAGAAAACCGCCAAACTCGGCGTGCATTTCCACCCACCGCCGCGTTGTTGAAGTCATAGCTGAAAAGGCAGCCCAGGCTTCGCGCGCGTCCCGGAAACCCGTCGACGCGAGCCGCGCCGGGCCCCGTAAGGGAGCGGTGTCCGTTATAATAAAAACAAATCTGTCAGCTCCCTGTCCCCCTTCACATTTCTGATCATTAAGCCGGCTGTAATCACAACTGAGGGACTCATTAAATTCCTGACAGCCAATGCTGCTAAAGAGAGTGCTTTCTGAATCACTGGGCTCTGCTATTATTTCCCTCTAATAGCACGGCACAACAACACCACTATAAACAACTGACTCGCGTTCCTCTCGAAAGTTACTGCTGAAATTATATTATAAAACGCACTTGCCTCGGAGAAAACGCCGTCATTAAAACTGTGGGTCTTTACAAGTCAAATTTACTTTTAACTATTCAGACAGTGTTTAGATCCCTGAGCCACTTCTCAGCCCTGAATCCTCTCAGAGGTGATTTTAGCATCCTCAGCGCCACGACAAATGCACCTATGGGAGTTTTATAAAGGGCCACACCAAGAAAGCCTTCAAATTCATATGAAAGACGAAGGTTAGAGGCGAGGCTGCTTGGTGTAAACCCACTACTTCAAATGTGTTAAGAAACTCCGATGGGCTTTAGTGAGTCAGGTTTACATGCTTCTGTATGTCCAGCGTGTACAGATCAGTTAAAGGTGCAACACAGCAGGTTAGCTTTAGCTTCAGCTGGGCTGAAGTAACAGGAGATGTATGAGTCCTGCGCGCGGGAATAGATCACATGCATTACTTGATCAGTTTATTTAATAAGAACAATGCATGCTAATGAACGTCGGTGTAAAGATGCAAGTCGTAAACACGGCGGATTTTAATGACACCGCTCATTTGCATCCGCGGTCCCCAAGCAGGTAACAAAAACAGAAACGCTGGAACCCGCGAAAGGACAGCGGATTATTCTGGAGCACTCATTAGCATAAGAAATCATCCTATTATACTCTTGAGTAACATCTATTAAAAACCACAGAGCCAAGAAGTATTTCTCTCTCTCTCTCTCTTTCTCTCTAGTTTTTTTATTATCTCTGTTTAAAATTAAGTTTTTATATCTTTTAAAATTCATTAGGAATCAATGTGTGAGGGAGCCTGAAGCTAACATACTGTTGGTTTTATGCTGCCTACTTGGCTTATTCACAACCTTGTGGAAAGTGGAAACTTTTTGGCGTATTAGCAGAGACATATGTATGGTAGCTGCATACACCGATCAGGCATAATATTATGACTACCTTCCTAACAGCTTGTGGGTTTCCCCCTGTGCCTCCAAACAGTTGTGACTCATGGACATGGGCCTTCTGAGGTGTCTGGCAACAGAATGTTGTTAGTGTGGGTCTTTGGGTCCTATGAGTTGAGGGGAGGGGCCTCAGGGGATCCCACGGACACCTGATTAATTTAGGGTTTAGAGAATTTGGAGGCCAGGCAGGGGCGTTGCACCACATTCTGGGCACTGTTAATGTTAGTGGGCCCCTATCCATGCCAGCAAAAAACATTTTTCATGGGCCCTCTCCCTGCTTGGGCCCTGGGTAGTCAGGTCCCCTTTTCCCCCCCAACTACCACGCCCATGAGGCCAGGTCAACACCTTGTGCTGTTCCTCATGTTTTTGTAGTTGTTGCTAAAGCGTTTTTGTGCTCGTGTCAGCCTGCATCCTGCTGGGGATGGCTGCTGCCATCAAGGAGTGTCATTGCTATGGGGTGGGGGTGCCTGGTCTGGTCTAGGTGGATGCTACATGTCTAAGTAACATCCACTCGAATGCCAGGTCCAAATATTTCCCAGCAGAACACTGAATTGTCCCAAGATGTTATTCACTTCTCCTGTCAGTGGTCATAATGTTATGCCTGATCGGAGTACATCGCCGTTGAGTTTGCTCCATAATTTGTAAGTCTGAGTAGATACTTCCTACACCGTCATCCTTTCATTATGGCTTTGCTGTTCCTACATTAACTCAGCCTTGATTAGCTTTCTAGACGGCAACAGTTGCCTAGCAGTGGTGCTCTCATGACTTATTGTTTCGCGTGTACAACTTCCCTATGTTGCATCCACAGGCTCACAGGCTCCATTTTGTAGGCAGCTTTACTCTCGTCTTGGGGATTGTTGAGAACAGGAAGCAGCCCTGTGATATCTGCAAGGAGAGCCGGACTGAGCGGGATGCCGTTTGTTTGTTTGCGTTGATCCCGCGTTGGCTTAGAGGACTTATTAGTAATGCTCAACGAACACTTACAGGATAACGAGAGCTGATCAGATTCATCCACTGGAGACAATTAATGTCCGGACCGAATGATTGGTGACACGCCGCATGCTACTCCTCTCAGCTCTGCGGCTGCACGGACAAACGCCTTCCTAAAATAACACCGTCTGTGAGCCTCCACTGCGCGGCGGGGAAGATGTATTTCCCGGCTTTCCGTTTCGGTCTCCCTTTTAGCAGACATTTACTGTCCTGGCTGAAATATTGTCAGTTAGCGATTTTGTCAAGCTCAAGAGATTAGTCATGTTATTGTAGAAAAGAAGTAACTAACAAGGACATCATTACTCCGAGAGGGGCCTGCGCTGCGTGCACTGTGGCGTGACAGAGCAAAGCCAGTGTGTGAAGATTTAAAAAACAATGAGCAGTGACATGACATATGAGAGGTAAAAGGATACTTTCCCGGGACTTCTACAGCCACCCTGTAGTCCTGGAAGCTCTTACTGGGGTGGAAGTTGAAGATAAAGAGCACATTTGCCCTGTCAAACACAATGACCTTGTCCTCTTCATGCTTGGCGCTGACAAAGGCCTGCAGGGGGAAGAAAAAGAGACAGAGAGAGAGAGAAGAGAAAAGCTAATAAAGTATTTCTTCATGAATAGTCATTACCTTCCTCATCTTGGATTTAGAGAGTTATAATGGGGCACATTCTATCACCGGACGACACGTTTCCAAACGGGCTGAGAAACATTCCCACATCAACTTTCAGGTGGCACTCATCATCATCATCCTCATCGGCGGCGGCAGCAGCAGCAGCAGCAGCAGCAGCCCAGGGAAGTGCATGGCAGACACTGTCAGCTTTGGACAGCTGCACATGATAAAGCCGCCACTCTCCTGTGGAGCGAGCTACTGTTAACGTGTCATTAGCAGAGATTATCAATGTCACCAAACCCTCTATTTTTAGCGCCTTGTTCCCCAAGCCAATTTCAGGGCGGCATATTCGCGGCTGAACGAGAAGATAAGCCCCCACCCCTCCCAAAAAAAACTGGACTGCTGGCAGAGAGGATGGAGGTTAAAAATGAGCTGACAGGCTGGAGTCTCTTACCCAGTAGTCCGTTTCTACATTGAAAAACTCCCCAAATTTGAAGAAATGCCAAGTTCCCCTGGCTCCCGGTACCTGCTTCATGGCACTGGAAAGCAAATTAACCCTGCGCCCATCGAGGTGTGACCCGATAAGCGTATAAAGTATGTTAATTTTTGGATAAATACATGCAAAGGTGATCCATGTGGTCATTCGAATTCTATTCCGCTTAATTTCAGAATCTGTTGATGCAAATGTCGACGAAATGCGAGAAACGCCTGCAAACGTACAGCCACTTGGTATGAAAGCAACATTTCTTTCCACGTTTCTGTTCCTGTCAGTTGCCTGCAGCATCACGCTGACCTGAAACAGTTCTGAGTGAAACTTAGCCAGGCAGTGAAAGCAGGGTAAATCCCTGTTTGTGAAGCCAGCCCTCTGAATTGAGAACGTTTTCTGCAACAAAAAAACACACACTGTTGAAATCCAATATTCCCACGGACTGTGATCCTCCACTCTGCTCCTTTTCTCCACCGGAACGCAAGTCAGCTGCAGGTGCACCCGGCGCAGTTTGCAGAGAAATTGGATTCAAATGTTTGGTTTTGCTGCGGTCAAACACTTTTCTGTTTCCGTCAAGATAGGAGACGCGACGAAAAAAAAAAAGGAGAACGTTTAAAGATGTAACCCACGGCTGAAAAAGACGGAAAAAATAATGATTTGACTTTTGCCCTACGGGAACGCGATGTGACAAAACCATCGCTTAACGTACAAACCGCTCTCGCCGCAAATGATGACCAGTGTCGCCGTAATATTAGGGAAATCTGTAAGATTCATCTGTAGGATTCACAGTTTGCAGGCAGCTTTTACAGATACGGATAAATATAAATTTAAGCTGGACTGACTGTAAGATAAAAACGTATCTTGGGAGGTAACTGCAGAGGTTGCTGTCTGCGCCGGTGTCAGAACACATAACCACTCAAAGACGCCGTTGTCCGTCTGCTAGTGTCCACCGATTTATTGACATTTCATCACCTCGCTTGATGCCGTCTCTGCAGCAGCAGGACCTTCGGTTCGCACGTCCGCAGCTCGGCCTTCCTGAAATCTCGCAGCTGCACATCTTCAAAGAGATGTGCACGAATCACACTTTGGAGCAAAGTCCCTGCATGTTTCTATTTCAGCTCATTCACACCTGCCAACAGATCCACCTCTGCTTCTCATTTTAACTACAAAACGCCCTTGGATCTTCCCACCGCGGTGAAATATTGAACTAGCTGAGCTATGGAATATTCCTACTAAGCACAATTACCTTGGCAATGTCATTGGTAAGCTCTACAGAGGATTCAGACTCATCTGTTTATTACAGTAAGATCTCTGAGCGGTTATTGGCATTATCTGTGACTTATGTTCTACAAAAAGTCTTTTTATAATATTGTATCAACCCCTGAATTCGATTTATTTTTTTGTCTCAGTTCAGTCTGTGTACTTTGATGTTTTGATCTGTGTGGAGTATATTCTTTAACAATATAGTGACTGATAAACCCCTGCAGTAAGTATTGTTATATGCATGATTATACGGTGCAAAAACTATCTTTGCAGCCTCAAAATTAAAGTGAGAGTGGCGTCAAAAATAGTTGTGCGGATTTAGACAGTTTGAATGTCCCGTTCCTTCGTGTAATCCTGGCCGACTATAATCGGTACCAGGACACTGCGTTTTCGCTGTAGATAGTACATGTATGACTCACGTATGGCTGAGTCATATGGCTTCATGCTTACGATTGTCTTCATGCAGCCGAATTTAGGACCCATCAGATGTCTCCCTGATGCCACTACATGATGGATAGGGGTGTATTATCCAGAATGCTTGCCCACTTTGGCACAGTACTATAAATCCAGAGGGAGTTTATTTATGATCATTATTATTAGGGACGATTATAAGCAAGCTGCAGGTCCTTAAACGGCCACTAGAGGCTCCAGACATAAGCTTTCTATTACAGACGACTTCACAGCAGAAATGATCATGTTTACAGCCTGATATTAAAAACATGTTTGGTCTCGAAAGTTATTATTCCCATTCATAACACACCGGCTGATTTTTTACATTACTCGTCTGTTTAAATTACATCAAGGCTTAAATTTAGGAATAATTATGGGCAGTGTTCTGCATGAACGGCGTTCATATTGTTTTGTGAACTGTGAACTGAGTTGAGACGTGAGTTTCACTCAGTCTGGAGGGAAATACGACGTTCACCCCGTTCAGGGAAAAAAAAAAGCGTCAGCCGACAGGCGAAGAGAAGCTGCCCTCAGAACTGCAAAAGCAACTGATGCACACAAACATCTGAGTTATTTCCCGTTACATACAGTCAATGGTTATTCAAAAAAGCAGCAAAGATCCTGGGGATGGATGGGCAGGTCAGTCAGAGGTTCTGTTGAACAAGAATAGGTCGAAGCTGCTCATTTAAAAAAAGCTGATCAGTTCATTCTGGAGTCTATAAACTTAGTTCAAAATTAAAAAATCTGAGCTATGAACTTGAACTAGTTCTCGTTCAGTGTGAACTTGCACAACACCGATTACGGGAGTGGTGCTGCTTCTCGTGACTCGCCTCAGCTACGTTCGTGTTAGCAGGAGTCAGGTGGCGCCAAGATGATGACGAAAGGCGCCGCCGCTCTGAGCATGGAAAACTTTCTTCAGGAAACCCTTGAGTGAGTGAGCGAGCGACAGAGTTTGTCCATCTTTACGTAGAGGTCCCATCACTGCTCTGGCCATAGTGCTGGCATGTTGTTAAAGTCACAGCTGGTCAGAGCGGATCGCGGTTTCCAGCGTTGTGCATATCTAACACAGTGCTGTGCATTAATAATCACTGACTGATCACTCATTCTTTTGTATGTTTTGGAAATTTTTATATTTGTGTTCTTTGTGCTTTTTTGATAACCTTTTCCCTGTTCAAAGTCGTCACTGTCTTTTTGTATATATATTCTTTTGCAGAATTCTGTGCTACCGGAACAAGGTAGGTTATGTCTTATGTCTTAATAATCGCCGGTACAGTTGGTTTTATTCCATCTCTTAATCCTTTGGTTGATTTGTGTGTTAATAAGACCTTCTACATTTTCCTTGTGATGGTAACAGCTGAACTGAGGCAACTAAATAATTATTTCATCTGAACACTTCCAACGACCATCTGCCAAAACCTTTCTAATAATCACAGAGCGACCGTTCGGCAGCTGAATATACCGTAAACTGTTTCTCACGTGTGGTCGAAAACAACAGGTTATTTTCTGACGGTGGCAAAAGAGAGCACGTTCCTCGACCTTTCTTAAACGTACTGCGGGAACTGCCCCAATTTGGTAAACTCTCGCTATTAGAGGTGCGGTATCTGTAAAAACGGCCCGATATAATCCGCATGATGGATGGTCTTCCTGCAGATTCTAGCTACCTAGAGGCTTGTGCGCAATACATCTTAGCAGAAATTACAGATGTCAGAAAGCCGCTATGTAATACTACAGAATTATTTTACACATAAGAAAGCGCACAATTAGATGATGTCTTGAGGATACATTGTAGACCTGTCATCCACTATATGCTTTCACATTAAAAGCTCAGGGAACAGCCAAAAAAAACAGCACCCGGCATGTAGCGGGGTCAGCACCGGTGCCAAATGTATTCGTCTTCCCTGCCAGCGGCGTCCTTTGGGATCAGCATTCCCTCACATTTCCCCCCCGAAAGGGAGCGCGACAATCAGGCGGGCTCTGCTTTCCCTTTGCCTCACCTCCAGCAGCTCTGTAGTTCTAAAGGGTGCCGGAGCCTCCAGTGAGCCAGAACACGCTCCTGACTGATAGAGCAATATGGAGAAATTATCCCCGTGAACCAGGCATGTCTTTAATTATGCTCTCTGATATTTTTCCAACTCTGCTGCGTTTGTCTGACTGTCGAGGTCAGAGTGTAGAAAAAGCAAGGTGAAGTAGCTTAAGGACTGATTCCCGGGGATGTGAGCGAGGGTGTTTTTAAATCAATTCCACTCACAATCACTTCTAATCCCTGTCAATTTAGCCATACTCTCCATTTGCATTATGCTATTTCTTTACTATTAGCCCCTCAAGAGATTTGTTTTCCCTTTAACTGGCTTCTGTTGCAGTTTCTATTTATTTTTATTTTTTTCATTATAGCAATTACTATACTACCTCTGCAATAACATGTGAATATGCACTGCCTGGCCAAAAAAAAGGCGCCACCTGGATTTAAATAAGCAAATACTGTAGGTAGGAGCCTCCTATTGGATAATTACTGCATGGGTGATTATCTTTCAGCTGGCAACAAGTTATTTAACCACAACTGATGCAATGAGTAGCTTCTCATTTCCGAAACAACCATGTCTAAAGACACATCCTGTGGTCGTGGAAAAGATGTTAGTCTGTTTGAGAAGGGTCAAATCATTGACATGCATCAAGCAGAGAAAACATCTATGGAGATTGTGATGCAGCCATCATGCCTAGTGTCTACTGTACAAGCCTGTGCTATGGGGCAGTGCTATGATCTGGGGTTGCTGCAGTTGCTCAGGTCTAGGTTCATTAGCTGACTACCTGAATATACTGAATGAGCAGCTTATTCCGTTTTTTTTTTTTTGGCCAGGCAGTGTATTCATTCCTGTTTCTTTAAAGTGTCTTATAGGTGATGCTGCCACTTGTGCCTTAAATTGACTTCCCTAAGGGACAAATACAGCTTTCTGAATCTGAATCTGAATCTAAAGACAGAAGGACCAGGATGAGAGTGAAGTCTTCAACGTCACACAGCAGCCAAAAAATCTGAAAGTGAACTCCTTTTTGGCGCCTATATCTTTGCGGGGAGGTATTTCAGATAAATCATTTATGAACAACTGCATGCAATATTAAATACTGCTGCGACGCTATATGTTCATGTGTCTGCAGTGAGTGTGCGGCGTCCTTACAGGTGGTGCTGCCAGCCAGCCGTACTTGTCTTCGGTGCGGTTCATGTCCCGGTCAAAGGCGTAGAGCTGACGGTAGCGGAGCTGATCCATATCCAGCAGGTTAAACTGCCGCCGGGCATAGTGGTAGCTCTGATTGTTGCCCTCTCTGGGGAAATCCAGCCACTCAGGGTGGCCAAACTCATTTCCTGCAACCCAGAGAGCGTTATTAAAGAATGTACATAATGAAGGGAAAGACACACACTCTGTGAATTTGCATATTTGACTGTGCCGTGTTGTGCGGTGCTTCTTTCATTTTCAGATTTTTTTTTCGTGTGATTTTTAACAAGACAAAAAAAAAAAGAGACGCAGATCAAACAGACCAGAGTCAGACAGTTTGCGACCTTTTCACAACCCCAGCAAAGGTTAGTTCTTTCCATATTAAAACACAGACTGCACTCCTGCAATATTTTCACCAACTACAGTATAACAACCTTCCTGTCACCCAAGAAGCTGCCCTTTCATGAATACAGCCTTAGAGAAAACTAACAAAACAGGAAAAAGCAGCGAAAATAAAAATAAATAAAATGAATCCACCAGCACATATTTAAGCATTATTGTAATTTATATATTATTTCCCCATAACAGAGAGCCAACTTCGAGTTAAAGTTATAAACGAAGCACAAAATAATGGGATCTGCTGCTAATTAATTCATGTTTATGAAAACATCATCTTAATTTCCGTATTATTCTGTCAGCTCAGAACCAACAGTATGCTCATTTTCCTTAACATCTTTCAATTTGGAAGCCGAAGCAGGATACCCAGACTTGTCTCACTAATGGACAAAGACTCACACTGCCCCAAGTATACCATAAAGCTGAATGCATGTGTAGAAGTGTAGGAAACCTTAACGATACCATCCTGTCACTCCGGGAGATGAGATAATGAATCTGTCACCGCATGTCATGACAACATCATAAAACTACAGCCGGGATAATTGAATTCCCGGCGGAGAAAGAAGCTCAGACAAGGAGACTAAATAAATAAAAATAAACAAATTAAAAAAAAAAAAAAAAGAGAGAGAACCTGAGTGACGGGACGAAGTGGAACGGACAGGGAGTGACAGCAGATTCTAATGAAATACATTATGTAGGTGTTAAAAGAAGTAGCAAACAATGAGACATGGGCTGCCAGCAGAACAAGCCCACTGTAGCACTTGTCTAGGAATTAGGGCTGCGAAGGGAAAGAGGGAGAGAGGGAGAGAGAGAGAGAGAGAGAGGGAGAGACTTCTCTTGTGACATCTGCATGAATAACAAGCCTCCCACACAAGCGAATTTGAAATGTTAAGGAGAGAATTACACCTCAGCACCAGCCATAAAAAGACAGACTTTCTTCCCTGCACTCCGCCAGAGGAATGTGTACACTATCTCATTGCGTGTCTGAAATTCCAGGTCGAACATTTTAAAATAATCTCAGAGAGAACAGGGCATACAGTAAGCTGCAAACCATGACAAAAACTGTTCATTGCAAGGGCGCGATGCTACATACTCGTCATTTAAGACCACATGAGGCAAACGGTTCATGCGCCGCATGTAGGAATATTACTAAAGATCATAGTCAAAAATATAACACAATATATAGATTCATACATCAGTTCAGACATGAAGTTCCTACCAGGTAATTTCATGGGTTCATAGGTTCTGCAAAATCAATAAATAACAATATCAACAGGTGCAGCAGCATTCAAGGTATTTAGAGAAGTAAACCACTTGAAGATGCGACTTATCGTTCATGCCTCATTAATTAAAAATCGTTTTAATTAATGTCATTTTGACAGATTGTAATTCACACTCCTGACCACTTGAGGGCGAGTGACGTTATTAATTGGCGCAGTTTGCGTTCCAAACATTGCAAAACTTTTGTCAGTGCAAGATTTCACAGCACACCGATTACACTGATGCACACATCAGACCTTAGCTAACCATAGACATATGCAATATATTATATATGTCTATGTCTATGCGGCTAACGGCTACCAAAGTGGAGGAATCAAAATGATGGAAAAAATTATTAAATACCTGACGGAAGCTTTGATAAAAGCGGAGTTTTGTGCAAATTGCAAAAAAGTTTGCATACCACCGTAGCACCCGACAATAACATTTAAGAGCTGTTAGCGCTAGTCGCCTGGGCAACACAAACGTTTTTTGTCGTTTAACCATTTAACTGTCAATACAGTTATTAAAAAACACATGAAGTTAACGAAAATGTAATTAAATACTATTAAATATGTCATTATTATCATTTTAAAAAATGACGGGTAAAAATAGATTATGACGGGATTTTATGAGCGAAAAAGTCTAGCGCAAACTACTACTAACAATACTTTACGAAATTGAAGAAGAAAAATGAATGTAAACAGCATAACGTATAGATGCATAATAATAACTGGAAAAATAAAATTTGATCAGTTATTGAGATACGTCAAAAAGTTTGGTCCACTGAAGGACACGAACTGCCCTCAAGCAAAAAAAAACAACAACAAAAAAAGACAATGGAGCTCTCCTGAGTGCTGCCACTGGGGAAACTGTCTAAAAGGTGAATCTCCCCAATGACCCCCGACATCTTCAGAGCCTCGAGGAAGAAATAGCCCATCTCAAGAGCCTTCCTGGGCTGTACAAATCATCCCTCCTGTCTGCTCAACATTCACACAACACTGTGCTGTTCAACAAAAACGTACTGGACTGAAAAGCTTGTATTGAGTGATACGATGTACTGTTAAGATCTTAGCTGCCTGTGCATGATCCCTTTGGAACCATGGAGTATGTGGAATGGGTTATGGGTTGCAAATAGTGCCGTGAAGGACAATCCCTGCTAGTGGAGGAAGCTGTTGCAGGCCAGCGGTGCAACAGACATGTCCTTGCAGCGCGTGGACTTACTGTATATCCAAAAAACGTGCATCCACCTTCTCTTGCTCAAATTTGGACGCTGCCGTCTTATGGACATTAACGGACCAGTCAAGCAAGTTTCCGATGGGCTACACCTACATATCTTCCAAGTTAAACCTCAATTTCTCACCAGCTCCTTAGAACTGAAGAAGCTACTCCTATGAGTGATGAAGCGTCTTCTCAAAGAACTCTACAGGTCCCATTGACTTTCTTCAAGGTTTTTTGGATATACCATGACCTGGAAGACCAAGGACCTTCACAGATATGGACTTACTCTACTATGTTGCAATTTTACAGTTCTGAAGTGTCATATGACCTCTTCACCTCGCCCTTCTGCTTCCAACAAAAGAGCAGCCCCGTGGCACTGAACAGGCTCATTCATGCATTTTCAAATGTGTAAAAGAACGGAGAAACTAGCGGCTGAGCCTTTGGTGCCTGGTCTGAGGGCTCCACTTGTAATCAGAGAACTCAAGTTACGTTAAGAAAACTACATGCTGTCGACACAGTCAGTCCACTTGAAAAGGCACCTAAGGAAGAGAGGCTTGTGCCGAATGAAAGGTGTCAAGGACGTGCTACATTTTCACAACTTTCCTCCAAGAAAAGAAACCTAGTTTTATTATATTTTATAGTCAATGTAAGCAGTGGTGTTCTCCGGATTCAGACAACCTTCATATCATATCAAGATGTGTAAATAGGCATAAAGGAATAAACTCAAAAGCTGCATCAGAGACCCCTTAAGCAGCAGATTTATGGGAAGTCAGAAAAAATAACTCCACATTCAGATAATCTGCCACTGTCAAAACCAATATGTGATGTCCCATGCATAATTTACTACTTTGGGGTATCCAGCCTCAGCCTGGCTTGTCAGCGTTGACAATATAGAGTTCCTACATTTCCCAGAATTACTTTCAAACACACCCAAGGGAAATGAGCTGCCTGTGTTGCAGTGCGTTGCATACACATCGTGTAGGTGGTGGGAGTGAGAACAGCCACAGAAGCATTGTAGATTTATTTATTTATTTTCCCGTGAAGGGAAAAAAAAGAGAAAGAGAGAGAGAAATGGATCAATGCAGTGGTGTGCAAAGCTCAGTTAGGACTGCAAAAAGGCATCAAAGAGGCTTCACATACCACTGAAGGCACATTCATGAAGACACAAGCTACAAATGCACTACACAGGTATTCAGATGTGCGCCACGTGTTCGAGGACTCGGTCTGTCCAGCGGAGTTGAAATTCCAAGCGGGCTTTGAGGCCGTATCACACTTTCGGAATTACCATCAAACATTCTGTATTATTGAGGGCTCTCAATAAAACATTATTGCCCTGCAGGCCATGGAGGAGCCACTGGTATCCCTGGACCTTTACAGCCTGCTGCTTAATGTGAAATGTGGCATGACTCTTGCGGCAGCAATGCCGTTTGGTATGCCAGTTTATCATGTTGCAATATCTCAACAATTGTTAAAAGGATTTATATGAATGCCTCTTCAAGCATCCATTGTCTCTAGAGGTTAAAGTCTGCAGACTTTGGTCTTGCCTTGAATTTTCCATCACACAGAGTCTGTGTATAGTATTTTAATAGAAGCTATTGTCTTGAAATGTGGCGCGGGCCTATGTTTCCCGTTGGGTCGCTGTAACAATTTTAATGATCCTCTGAATTTTCACCACACCATTAACAGGTCGAAAATTTTTACCGGTCAGTGGCCTATTACCAAATACCTGTAAAACTAATGAGCCACTGCTGCACCTGCAGTCACCTCATGAAGCAGAATTGTACCAAGGTCTGTGTTGGTCTGTGCAAGTTCACGCTGTACAGTAGTGCTCATGAATATGAGACACATACAGTAAATAAAGACTAGGCGTGTGTGCCGGTATCTGCTACACCTAATTAGTCTGTTGCTCTATTGTTATTAACTTGCCTTTCAAGATGAAATGTCTGTCCTTGGTCTATGATTTATAAAATAAATTCCCCACAAAAGTCCAGTACGATTTATATATGTTTTTTTCTTCTTCATTATGCATTTTTTAGCTGGTGCGACTTATACTCTGGAAAATACTGTACATGATCCGTTGATGCAGACTGCACGTGCTGTGATTGGTCCACTTGGTAGTAGCGTGTTTCCGCTTTAGTATTTGCGGCTGTGACACATCGGGGAAAGATTAACTGAGGAGGTTTGGGGATACAACCATTTGTATGACGCTTCTTTGGTGAAATTTCAGCAAAAGTAATCCTCATTGTTGAAAGTAAAGCAGAAAGGAGACACAAAAATTAACCCGAGGGTCAAAAATGACACAGCGCCTACAAGTGTTGGGTGGCGCTGTTAAAGAGCAAGTCAGATTGACAAGCATGCAAGTGTTAGCTTGCACCAGTGTAGGCTACATGCATAGGTTACAGCGTGTATGTCCCACAGTACCCTTAAAGAGCCTTAAGGAAGTAAAATATACTGCAATGGCCGATTCACTTTCATTCAAATGCCCAAACAACTGAAGAGAGCTGGTATAATAACCCATTCTTTGGTGACGTCCATACGTTTCAGACCTCAGACAGTCATTGTCTGCAAAGGATCATTGACCAAGTATATTTTATGAATGACTGGATCAATTTGTCCAATCACTTTATTGTTGCAATTCCAAAATTGAAGCGTCTGAGTCTGCCCTGAAAGCCAATATTCATTATAGAACAACAGCATCAATATATTTTGGTAAACGGCTAAATTAAAAGTATGTGACAATATAGGGACCCAATTTTGTGACAAATTAAGTCAAGTTACAGCCTGAACTGCTGTTTCTTCTGTCTTTGCTTTTAGAGAAAGCAAGCCAAGCTTCAAGCCTGTAAGCTCCGTGACGCTGGCTCCGTAAAAATAAAAATAAAAATAAAATCCTATTTCTATGCAGAACAGGTAAATTAATCTGCTCAATAAATCAGCGACCTGCCAGTGCACGTGACTCCAATTTACAGCGCAGAAAAGAATCGGTTCAGGCTGAGGTAACTGAACTACACGCGAGAATGAAGTCGGCATTATAAAAAGCAAATAAAGAAGCTGTTACCCGACGCTGCACTGGAAATATTTCAGCATGATGTGACTTCATCTCCACTTGAGCCGCGCAAAGACTTTGAGAACGCCATCATCGCATCAAAATCTCAGAAGAACTGCATGGAAGTTACTTGAAAGTGGGAAAATGTTTGAGCGTGGACCCCTCTGTTAATGAACACACTGCATTAAGCTATTCCTTGTGATCCATTTTCTCTCCAGCAGAGTTTGTGCCATATGGAGGCAAGGGAGGGGAGGGGTAACCGGCTCTACATACCCCATCACACACAAATACACATGCATGCACATAAACACAGAGTTAAAGAAACGTGATCGGCCTGATAATCCCCGTGCAAGACAGCGAGCGGAGATTGGCGCGCACGCTTTGATGAAGGCTCTTAAAAGAGCCACACTTCATTAGCAGTGTAAGTGCACCATCCTCTTCTGCCTATTTACTTTCAGTTTGCCAGTGTTATTATTTTATAAAGTCTGGCGGAGATGATTGGTTTCCCGTGCAGGCCTATGGCTCTTCTTTTGATTTCAGCTTTAAAGAAACACATTGGACACACCTCCATTAGGTGATCATTTCCCCCTGTACGATAACACTGCGAAGTTCCTCCCATATGCCTGCATTAATCACCGTGATAATCACCTTCCTCTGCCTCCACACAGCTGAAGCAAACCAGATAGCACGTTCTGTTCAAGAATGAAATATGATGGATTCTCACCCCGCGACTCACATAATTAAGACGATCGTAATAAATTCTGGGCACTGTTATCTCACAGAGTTTTTCAGCATTATATACAAGGACCGTTTACAATCATTAAAGAATGGATCTGTTTTTTTACAGCTTCTGACAGTAATGAAGTCCAAAACAAGCCAACCGCTCAGCCAGATTTTTCTAAACTGCTTTATTTGGAAGTAAAACTATGTGTACACACAACAGCAGCTAGTTGCTCACAGAGAAGAGTTTGGCCGATGGTTTGACTGTTTGCCGTTTGTTTTCTCGGTTCCAAATGAGCACGGCGAACCTGGAGGTTTGTTTAAAGCCTGTACGGTCTGACTGCTCATGTTTCACGTCCAAATGGGGTTCTTTTTTCTTTCTTTTTTCAGTAATGTTGCTGCTTTGATCGCAGGAATTAGCGAGTGCAATGTTACAAGTGATAGAACTGATGGGAAAACTCCAACTGTTATGCTCAGGGGGAAGGAAAAACTTAAAAACAAGTAGCCATGCCAGCGTCACAGGTGGTTTAGGCTTCTGACGCAGCTACATGACAGAGCAGCGAATACCGAGACCCTAACATCATAGCCGGCATGCACCTTCCCAAAAACCTTACAACACATCACGGCGACACAGACCACAACAGCTGTGATTGGTCTGTTTGGTATTAGCGTGTTTCAGCCTTAGCCTTAGATTTCCAGCTGCTTCTCCATCGCTGCAGTTTCTGAATTGATTGTTTTTGACCAATAACGATGGAGCACACCAAGAAAAGAGCTGATGATGAGATGAGCACACGTATTAATGACTTGCACCGGTGAAGTCTACGTACGTAGGTTGCGGCGTCTATGGCCTGCAGGTTCTTTGAATCAGTGGTTTTCAAAGTGGGGGCCGTGGCCCCCTGGGGAGCCGCAAGGGGGTGCTAGGGGGGCCTCAGACAATTGGATGGAAGATAAGAAAAAAAAATAAAAAAATATATAATCAAATTATTATAATATAATAGAATTATTTTTTAAATCATTATCATAAATCATAGTTATTAATAATATATCATATCTAAATGTTATCGCCATGCTCATCTTTCTAATTCCCTGCCAGTCAAAACATCGTTCATGACCTCATAATCTGTGTAGACCTGGTGGTTTATCTAGCTGCTTTGCCCCTCAAGCTAGCATGTAGCTAGCACATAATGGACAGGTTTTTGACAAGAAAGAGACCAAAGGAACAGACCAACAGCCCTGTTGTGGAGGACACTGCTGCAAAAAAACCTAAGAACTCCTGGCCAACTAAAATCAGAAAATATGAGGCAGCACTTATGCTAAACAAATGTAACGGCCAGAAGCTAATGCCGTTTGGGGGGCTTTAAATGAGACTTCAATCCACCGCTTCGATACAACTCCTCATCTGTTTTTTAATATTTTAAAATACTGTGTATAGATTTATCTAAATCCTACACAGTGTATTTTGGCATCATCATGTTAGAATGGCAAGGTCAGCGCATAGGTCACAGCCTCACAGATCTGCCTGACCTCAGACATGTATTCCAATTTGGGGGAAAAAAATTAACAAGCTGTAAATGAAGCATGAAACTAACCTCTGTGATCGTCAGGCAGCGTATTGGCTTCCGGGTCAAACATAAAGATAAGATTTTGCAGCGATGCCAAAGGTTGGAAAAATGTCAAATAGCTTGTTGGATAATGTTGATGATTAAATACATGGTAGATCCAATAATGATATGATTAATGGGGGGCAACTGTGTTTACACAAGGTTATGTCAGACAGCTTTTCAGCTGGCACGTCCCATTACTCCTCTACACAGCCCTGCATCAGATAAGGGCCTGACAGTGACACAGTCTCCTCAGTAATTAGCAGCACAAGAAGGAGCCAAGGATCAATGTGTTTTCCATTGGCGGGATTCTGGCAAAGGAAGATCAATGAGGGAATCAGAGGGAATAGGAGGGCGAGAGTCGCAGAACGTTTTAGATGAGAGAGAGAGAAAAAAGAAAAAAAAGCAGCAGACATGATGCAATGATTATTTGCTCTTGCTAGATTGATTTCCTGTTACTTCGTTAATGTACACCCTCCCACTCCCAGTTTGCACGTTAAATAAGTGTTACTGGTCCAACAGCAGAGGTGGGTCTGGCACATTCATCTAAAACCGGCAGCCTGGAAGAAGCAGCTCGTGCAGCAGGATCATGTATGTGAAATGCATGAGGAGGAAGAGCTGGCTTTCAGTTCACCGTCCAAGGCTGCAGTACAACGGACGCCTGTTGCATGGAAGTTCACCCCGGATGCAAAGTGCTGCGAGAAGTTTTCAGTTCAGTGCTTCGGACTATAAATCTGCAAGGTTATCTTAAGTCTCTGCGAGCCCTGAAAGTCAGGAAGTGCGAACGCTTCCATTTTGCCCCCGCTGATGTAATGATAAAACCACTGAGGCGTTTCATTACCGCCACGCCACTTGGAGCTTTAATGTCATCGACGCTCCGACATCCTTTACTGTAGCCATCTCTCGGCGGCTCAAACGCGGATGCTCCCTTTGTCCTCTCGCTGTGCGGTGTTTGCTATTGGTCGCGAGTAAATAAATGGGTTTTTCTAGCCTAGGCACTTCAAATTGATTTGCTTGCTTAAACAATTTGCTCTTGCTCAGCACTGGCTAAATGACTCTGCCACCATTGATCCATTGACACGGCATGTCATCTCACATTTACTTGATTTTCTTCTTCCCCTTTTTTGTTTTTTTGGTTCGCCTAATGCTCGTCTAATGGCCTGAAGTTGGGAAAGTTCTCAGTGATTAATTCACTGTGGTGAGTTTTTGTAGATTTCGGGGCTTTCTGCAGTTCCCTGATTTTAAGTTTCATCCGCTCGTTCCGTTATCGCAATTACAGCGCCATCATTTTAGAGAGCAAGCTTCCTTTCCTCAGCTTCGTTCTCCATATCTCTGCTCTCCAAACCACTGAGAATTACTTCACAGAACAGAACGCATTAAAGTTTGCCTTCAAACTCCGAATTGAGGAAGTGGGAGAGCCGTAATCATTTGAAAGAAAGAGATTTTAGTTTCCTTTGTTTACATGTCCTGTTCTTTGCAACAGCACTGTACTCGTAATACTACGGTAGAGTTTGCACTTTCCCCAAATCCCTAAAAAAACAGATTAACTTGTGCATAAAAAAAAAGAAAAATGTAATAAAAAGTAAAAATGGAAAACTCACGACGATCTGTTTGAATAGGGATCCAGACTGAATCCCATATTTATTCATAATTATAACGTAAGCCTTATAGGTGAAAGAAATTAGAAATAACTGAAGGATTGGCGGACTCGGAATTACCTACGGCTGAATTGGTAATAAAATGTTTCCTGTCTGGACAGTGGCAAGCTGCATTAGCAAGAGGAATTATATTTGACCTGGAGATTAAAGAAATAAAGCCAGCGGGACAAGAAGCAAGATGACTATTCACAAGGGCAGACTTTACAAGACGGTGAAAGACAGGTTTCTATTTTGACTGAGTAAAGACGGGGCTCCGGGAGAGTTTATAGAGTCGTTTTGTAGTTCAAATTCCAAGGGCATATAAATTCAGATCAGCATTTACACTTGAAAATGAAATCTTTCATTTAAGCACCAAGTTTGATATTTTTTTTTCTCTCTTTTTACAAAAAAGCAATCTGGGCTGGCTCCAAGGTCTGGGCTCTGACCGGGTCACTCCAGGTGGATTTTATTTGTCTGTTCATAAGTAGATTTACTTAAACGTTCCACCTTCCACTAAACTTCAGCTGGCAGACAACCAATCTGACATTATCTGGTGGAAAGCTCCACTAATTCACGTTAACCAAAACCAAGAACTTTCCGCACTCCAACCAACTCCTGACGGTCACAAATGCAACTCCAAGGACTCTTTCAGGATTTTAGCTGCAGCTGCAGACTTGTTTTAATAACACATCATCTCCACGTATAGACTCGCCGTCACGCTGTGAACTGAAGAATATCTATAAGTCAAAAACGAGATCATTCTCTAAAACTCAAATCAACCATTCTTGATGTCGAGCGTCCTTGGATCTATTTTTCATGCTAGTGTGCACATCATCAGACGCTTCTATGGACGGCAACCTCTAAATGTTTGAGTGGCCTTTATCAGTATGTTTAGAAGAAGTTCTAATACGCTCTTCTCGTCCTGATTTATTGATTGAACTCCAGCGGAGAGTGACTCTTAATTACGCTTTGATGATTCCGTCATTAGTCGGGGGGTTTGCATACCTTTTTCCGGCCTACGCTGAGAAAGTCTGAACGATGCATTTGACGTATTAGTAGAAGTAGATTGCGTTTGTTCAAAATTGCAACCCAAATGAAGATTTTAAGAGATGATTTTAAGACAAATCTAATTATAAATTGGTCCATTTTAAGTAAATAAGCTGTGCACGCCTTTATTGTCTCCTTCTTTAGCCAAACAATCTCTAACAGATTGTCTTTTATATATGTTTCCAGACAGTATGACCGAAAGATGGGTTCCAGATGGCCGACTGGTTCCTTTCTGTGTGGAGTTTGCACGTTCTCCATGTGTCTGCGTGGGTTCTCTCCAGGTACTCCAGCTTCCTCCCACCGCCCAAAGACATGCTCATTAGGTTAATTGGTGATTCTAAATTTGCCGTAGGTGTGAGTGTGAATGCTCGTCTGTGTCTCTGTGTTAGCCCTGCGATGGACCTGCGACCTGACCAGGGTCTACCCCGCCTCTCGCCTAATGACAGCTGGGATAGGCTCCAGCCCCCTCCCTCTGCGACCCTCCAGAGGACAAGCAGTTACAGAAAATTAATGAATGAATGATCAAAAGACACAAAAACGGGTTAGGGATTTGATGGCAAATCTTGTTGTGTTTTTCCCAAAAGCCAGACAGGCTAATGAAGCCATTGTCAATTCAACTTTTAAAGTTATTGTTTTTTTTCCCCCTCTTTCCTCAGCTCATCAGCTCTTGATGATTCTGTAGCTCCACTGATTGGCTGAAAGTGAATGTGGCACCAAAAAGAAAAATCCAAGAGAGACAAAGCACCAAGAGTGCAGCATAAAGTGCCTTTGAGCTACACTTTAGTCAGAAAATCAGATATAATTAATATCAACTGTCCTTCAGCTGCCCACATGGGGTCAATTCTCTGACATTCTAATCATTAGAAGCTGCCTTGTTATGATTGTCCGTGGAGAACAGCTGTTTTGATTGCCTTTCTTTTCCCCCACGCATCAATCCACTTTGCAGAAACTCACTGGGTGTTTTTATTCTTTCTCCTCCAGTCAGTTTTACTAGAAACTGCAGTTAACGCTGAGTGATGACGAATCCAAAGAGGCGGCTCAGGTGTTGTATAAACGTCTCGACTGTTTGACCGGAGCACCTTGTCACCAGGTGGAGCTAAAAGGCTGTAAATCGCAGGTATAGGCCGTATTTACATTAACCCGGCGAGCGGCGTGTTCAAGGAAACACGTTCCTTACACCCAAGGTCAACTTCCAACGTGATTAATTATCACTTTATTATCTTTACCAGCAGGGCACTGGTGGAGCTGTACGGCGGCTCAGATGAGGAGCAGAAAATGAGGAGCATATCCACTAAAAAAAGGAGAACTGACAGCTTTTGTCCTGCATTTCACCATCAGCTCTGGAAAGTGATGTCAACCCCACTTCAAACAGCTCCTTTGATGCTTATCACCAGCCTTAACTCATTGGCAGCGAGCTTTTCCAGAGATGTATTTCATAAAAGAAATATCACAAATCACATCACCGAGCACTTCAACCGAACGGAAAATATGTAGGAGACTTTAATTTACATCACGCCCTCGTGAATCTGCATGTGTTTGTCACCGAAAATCTGTTTTTAGATTTTACCCTGTAGCTAAAACACACACAAAAGAAGCATCTGACACGAGGATAGGTACGACAATAAATGACAGCTGAACAGATAACGCCTCTAACAGCAGGGAATGCGAACACATTAGGGACAGCCTTATCAATTAAATATTTATAACGAAGCCTGTTTCTGCTTGTTGTCTGTGTGAGGCGCGGACGGACAGGAGAATAAATGCGTATTTATATCTGTTCAGACAACGCTTAGGGATCGCTGTGTCTGCCTGAGGGGAGGCGTTCGAATTCAGGTGGAATGCAGCACACGAGAGGGATCAGAAACGATTCCTCTGCCGTGTTTTAATAAAAAATGAGGCAAACACAAGGGCGCCGCCGCACAGTCACGACCTTGATCACCTCTTTGCCGTTCAGCCTTTCAATGTCACCTGAGCCAGGCGGACCGCCACGTGATTATATGTATAATGAATATAATTATACGTATATAATGTGAGTATAATCACATGGCCTAATCAAATGGCATGATTTGATTTGTCATGATGTGGAAGCTGAACAGGCATGATGTGCATACAGTAACTTAATGGCATTAAAGAAAAAAGTATATAGGGTATTTTTTAGTGGATTAATTAATGATTAGTTTAAAAAAAATCTTACCGTTAAAGGGGAATTACTGTTTTTTTACAACCTGGACCTTATATCTGGCATAAAATACCATACTTTACTCAGCCATATAACTTTGGTGTCATTTGGAGTCATTCAGAAGATATTTAGATCTAGCGGAGCGCCACGTATATCCATATAGTGGGAGTGACTGGGGCACCGAAACGCAGCCTGTAAATAACGCATTATCTGCCGCAAAACTTGTTCATTTCACCAATATTTTGTCATGATACACTAGTGCTTTTCCCTGTTGAGTCCGGAGTTACCTGTTATCTATTAGCGGTTTGTTGTTCTTTGGCCAGCTGTTCCTCTCTCTGCCTCCACATCCTCCTTTCAACGAGCTTCTCATCAATATACTCAAAACATTAAGGGCGTCCATCATAAACAAAGTCGTCGTCCACAATCTCAGAATCGGAAAAATATTCAGCCATGTTGCAAGAAGCTAGCTGTTTTACTAAATTACAGGTAAACAAGTTGACCATCGCGGGTGCAACTAGCAGTAGCAAATTACAGGTAAACAAGGCGCTCAGAGATGACATCATCCAGGTCAGAAGTTAGTAGGTCAATCTACAGACCCTACATATGATGATAACAGGTAACTCCAGACTCAACTGGGAACACTAGCGTATCATGACAAACTATTGATGAAATCAATGAGTTTTGCAGCAGTTCATGCGTTATTTAGGGGCTGCGTCTCGGTGCCCCAATCACTCCCACTATATGGATAAACGTGACACTCCAGTGGCTCTAAATATCTTCTGAACGACTCCAAACTACACCAAAGTTATATGGGTGAGTGAAAAATCGGATTTTATGCCAGAAATAAGGTTCAGGTTCTAAAAAAATGGCAATTCGCCTTTAAAGTCAACAATAAATGTGACTTAATGTGTTATTTTTGTCCACTGGTTAAAAAAAAGACATATGTATATATATATATATATATATATATATATATATATATATATATATATATATATATAATTAAAAATTAAAAGTTCCTGTCACTAAATTGAGCCACAAGTTCAGTGATAAGGAACTTGTTAAACTGGAGATAATCAGGGTAAGGGTACATGGTTGGTTTCTCAACTGGGTCGCCAGGGCGACGCCCCACCAAAGAGATCAAGAAATGAGAGGATTTTTTTATTTTCTATTACATCTGCGACAGTGTCCAGTAGCTGTCTGTGACATTCAATGTTGTAGACTGTCACTGTGTACTGTATTAATCCTGCGTTAGCCCACGTATGTGATGTAGTGAATAGTATATGAATATTGTGAAATCGTGAAATTCAAAATTCAATAGCATGTGTCAGGGACGTCTGAACGCACCGGTCATGCTTTTCATGGAGATGGAACAAGTCAAAACATGTGACTAATGTAACTGAAATTATGTCATTGGATTTATTGTGTAATGACTCCAATGGATTTGCTGCACATAACGTGAAATGTGATGCTGTCAGTTTATTCCTAATTAATACTAACCCAGCTGCCTTTATATCCAAAGCTGCAGACCTGGGGCATTTAGTAATATATGCTATGCTTTTTATTTATTCTGGAATAAACCAGAATTTATGTGCAGCTCCAGCGTTTGTTCCGTCTCTCTGTGTGATGACTCACCTATGAAGTTGAGGTAGCCCTCTCCACCGAGACCATGTGTGAGGAGGCGGATCATCTTATGCAGCTGGATGCCACGGTCGATGACAGGAGTCATGGGAATTATGGAGCTCATGTTGGTGTACATCTCCTTATCCATGAGCCAGAAGGCCAGAGTCTTATCGCCAACAAGCGCCTGAAAGGGTTGGTCATGTTTCATCATTCACACGAGAGATAACGCAGCCTGTGTTGGCGCCGTAAAGCGAGATGGTACAACAAGCCTACCTGATCGTGGCTTTCTGCATAGGCTATGCACTTCTCTCCGTACCGCCTGTTGGTCAGCGTGTGGACGATATTGCCTATGTTCCACTCCTCATCCTTAAACTCTTTCAGGATCTACAGAGTGACAGAGAGGGGTTATTGAAAAAGAGCGTGATAGATGTGTAGCTGTGAGAAAACTATCCGGCCTCTGACTGATGCCTGAAGCTCAGTATTTCAGTTCTGGCACTCTTTCTAGCGCTCTAACTTTTCTCTGGGTTACACTTCTTTCTCAGATCAATCTCTGTTTTGACATCTCTATATCCGCGCCGTGAGTTATGTCTACCTTTGAATGGTGGTAATGGAGTTTTTAATAACTTCACTGCAGCCCATGGGTAGTAAGGCATCAGCTCTCTCCACCTGAGATGGGCAAGGTCAGAGCCTCTCATCCAAACGGAGGCATCCAACAATAAATCCAACCATAGAATCAATGCCCCTCCGCTGGCCTGCCTACATGCACACTTCCTGCCAAAGAAGTCATTTCCAGAGGTCAGGAGGACGTGGGGGGTCACCAAAACATGCATCCAAAGCACATCTTCCCACACAGCGCTGCTATACAGCCCACCAACTGGTTCTAATCACTAAAAGGTACACAAGCAAATAACAGCTGAGGGCAGAGTGAAAATAATCATCTGAACTGCGGTGGTAAAGAGATGATTTAATAAATAAGAGAGATGGTAGAAAGCCACAGTATCAATATCATCTCTAAATTGAAAAAAAAAAAAAAGGAGTTTATGCCCTCCAAGAACCCTTGGTAATAGACATGCAGCCTGTCTGACTGGTGAGGGAGCTGGCAAACCCATTTCAGTGACAGGCTGAAGTCTGCTCGGTGGAATTGGCAGTGACAGCTGATTGACATGTCAGGAAACCTTTATATTACTCTACAGAGCCATAATCCTCTGAGTAAAGAGAGTAAATTGTGCCGATCAATATGTCTGAGATGAACTGGCTGGTCCACCTAAATAGAGGCTATCCCGCTCTATATATCACCATCTGTTCACATTCACTCTTCCTCACCTCAGCCCTGTGTGGCCGCATTAGTCATAGCCGACGGCTCCAAAAAAAAACCCGAGCAACCAGCGGCATCATCCGCGCGCTTAACGACTCGCCGCAACTTTTAACTCCTTCTGACCTTAACGCACTCCTTAATCAGGTCCTCAAGCTAAAATGCATGCCAGCAACTGTAACATCTAAGGCATTTGGTATCTGATAACTAGAAAATAAAGTTTACTCAGAAGTTAATATTCAATACTGGAGAAATGTTCTAGGTTCTGAAGTGAAGAAGCTACTCGGTGGTGAAACGTCTTCTCAAAAACTCTACAAGTCCTTTTTTTTGGATACATCATGACGTGGATGGCTGAGAACCTTCACAGACTTTAGGTTTCAGTACAATTGTTCATCCGCACATTAAACGCATTGAACTTAATGTAAGGACCCAAGGACCCAGTACATAAGAAAGTATAAAACTGCATTCAACATATTCATAAATATCTCAATTAATCAGTCGTCTGTTTGTCGGGAACATACCTGAATACATACATAACTATAGGTGTTAATTATGTACATGTAATAAATTAAATTACTTACTAATGAAGACAGATGGAGCATAGATACTTGGTTTATACTCTCAAGACACATCTGTATAAAATCTCTGACAGCATGTGTAATACAATAATTCATTCATTTTTGGTAACTGCTTGTCCTCTGGAGGGTCACGTGGGGACTGGAGCCTATCCCAGCTGTGGGGTACACCCTGGATGGGTCGCCAATCTATCGCATGGCTAACGCAGAGAGACAAACAACCATTCACACTCACACCTACAGAATCACCAATGAACCTAACCAGCACGTCTTTGGACAGTGGGAGGAAGCCATTCAAACCCAGAACCTTCTTGCTGTGAGGCATCAGTGCTAACCACCGCTCCACTGTGCCGCCCCACTATGATCCAAAGCTCATGAAGTGTAATAAATCCTCTGGTTTTGTTTTTCCACCACCACCTCCAATATGAAAGTGGAACAACTGAATCTACATAATATACCCCCGAGAGCCTCCCGGTACCCTCCACATCAACGTACAATCAGACATTTTACACTTCCTTATGAATCATTACAATTCAATTCAACCGCAAAAGTGGTCTGGGAGCAATTAATCTGCAAGCGGGACTGTCGGAGCGAAGACGGGAGTGAATGGGTTGACGACTTCCCCACCACCAGCTCACCCACATCAGCCCCGACCAGCCGAGCTTCCTGGCACCACTGACACTCCACTTCATCAATGATAATGAGCAGTGCACAAATCTTACTTTACAAGCCTGCTGTCAGGAGCCAACCAGAGTGCCCAGATTAATTAGGCAGAGCCAGAAATAAAAAAAAAAAAAAAAAATCTCATAGTGCAGGATGAGGTCATCCCACTGCCGCTGTCACGCTGTGACTGATTCAACAGCCTCTCTGCTTCCCGCCGCATGGCGGAGGGAAGGACTCGGGGGCAGAGATGAGTTTAGTGTAAAGCTCTTGTTTTACATTTTTGGTGGCGGGCCTGAGCATCCCGCCTCACCTGTCTCTGCAAACACATCTGCAGGAGCAGTGTTTGTGTTGCTATGGGGACATCGCCTCGTCTCTCACGACGCACGCAGCTCTGCCCTCGGAGGTGAGCGCAGAAGAATGCGTGCGCCACTCAGTCCCACTGATCACGCTAATGCCGTCCTTTCTTTATATATATATATTTTTTTTACGCTTTCAGAAATTAATGAACTTTTCGCCCACGGAAATGTCACGGCTGTGGGCTTCGCTCGGCTCAAAGTCACTCTTTAGATCACCTCGCAGCTTTTCCCGCAGAAAGAACCTTTGCTAAAGAAACCCCTGCGCCGCCGGTTAAAGGGTGGCTCGGAGTGCAATTAGCTAATAAAATAAAGCAGGATGAAGCCGTAATGGTGCCGCCGCTATAGCAGGAGAGCGGAGGGTGACATCGGCAGAGGGGGGTCAAAGAGAGTGGGCGCCCTTTAAAGGCTGCCGCTGACATGTTTACATAAACAAGCTCAAGTCCATCATCGCTCGCCCGGCAGCCTGAATTTTATTAAGTCGTGTTAATTGAAAGCGTTTCTGGCATGACGGACGGAGCAAAGCACGTGGATCAGAAATTAATAAGGAGAGAGCTGTGCGGACTGATTTTTTTTATTCAATTAAAGCAAATGGAAGAAGAGAAACAAAAATTGGGACAATTGACTCAGAGGTCATTCAAGTTGAACAGCTGAGAGGAGCGGAGGGAGGGGCGCCGGAGATTTCTCTGCATCACCTTCCCTTTACGCAAGCCGCTGCCTCCTCCGCCTCTAATTGTTTCAATTACGTCTCAATCCATTGTAGCTGGAGGGAAGGGTGCTTGTTAAATTAGAGGGCTTTTGTGACATTATCCATTAGGAGTGACAGCATTTTATGGTCATAATCAGATCGAATCATCCAAACTTGTGCTGTGCGCCTTATCTGGTCCTCTCATTAGGATATCTTAATTTTTCACAGTCTGTTGGTTCTCGCAGCCTTCTGCAGCCAGTAAATGAGTCATATCAATCAGTCATGCTGAGGACGAAACGCAGCGTGAGGCCCCAGCCGAGGAGCGGAGAGAAATTCACTTGTGCACACATGTGAATCTATAAATAAGCTCACAGCTCCGTTGCTCTGTCTTCCTTTCCTTCTGTTTCTTCCAGTCTCGCTCTCTCTCTCTCCCCCTCTCTTTCTGTCTGTCTTCCTGAATGCCCGCTCTCCCTGCTCCACGTCTCCCTCTCTGCAACACACACCTCACTGGAGGCTCCACTTCAGTCCATTCAAATCCCTCCCTAATTGACACTCTGTGAGGAGAGGCAAGGCTAGCCCTGAGTGCACTTCACTGACTATACCAAGGCATGTTCATGTGAATGCTTCCCTGCACAGAAATACAAGAATTTCGCTGCTCACTTGCTCTCCTCCAGCTTGACGATTCGCACGGCGTCAAGCCTCCTCGGGGAGGCAGCGCGCTTAATTGAAAAAAATCCAACCAGAAGGGGAGTATCTAAACAAATATTGCGTTGGCAGCAATATTGTTTGGAACCTAAAAGCAGCAACAGTCTCTCCAGAGGAGTCCCGAGGATAATCCTGCAAAACCTCCACGGTACAGCGCCGCGTGCTGCACAGCTAGCATCACAGAGGAAGGTCAAGTCTGGGACTCTCTCTCTTTCCCGCTCTCCTTCTCGCCTCTCTTCCTTCCTCTTCCCCGCTCGTCTCCTCCCTCCACCCCCACTACTGAGTAAAACCCACCGCTGTGGGAGACAGACTTGATTAACGATGCCTTGACTTCTCCCATCGAGAAACACAAGAAACTGTAGCGCATGAGGATGCACGCTGTGCTGAGGTCACACACTCGGCTTCGCTTCTCCGCCGAAAAATGTGAGTAAATATAACTTTCGGCGCAGGCTATTGGATAAAAAAGGCACAGCTTTACACGAATCTTACAAGAGGCCCCTTTTAGGCATTCAGCAAACAGTATTTTTTTTTTTTCGGCCCACGAATGCGAGAAAACAAAACATTCCACATTCATCCGACAGCCGACCCGAACAGACAGACGCGTCCCCAGAGAAAACCTGCTGCCTGTCTGTCCGCGTGTGTTCCTGCAAAATGTACTTTTCTAAAGTAAAGCTTGCTTATTTCCTAAAAAAAAAACATTCTGACAATACATGGGAGGCATTTCTATTAATACAGGCTTTGAAGGAACTCCAAGGGAGGGCAGGAAAATAAATTATGTACTGATCTCATGTACTGTAAGCTGATGAAAGTACTCCAGAAGAGGTACAAGTTTCTTCAAAACGAGACTGAAAAACAGTCGCCAGGACGCCGGAGCCATCAGGAACATGCAGACAAGCAAATCCCTAATAAGCTTTTTTTGTTTTTTGGGATGGATGGACGGGTATGCGCGCTAGTTGGCGTCGACACTGCACAGTTATGGACTTTCATACCTGATGGCTGAACAGTTCTAAACAATGTTTTCCCATCGTGGCCCATTAAGTGCTTTCACAGTGGCAGTTTGGGGCTCGAGTGCCGAGCTAAAGGGTGCTTCAGCTGCTGTTGCGGTGGAACTGAGGATATTTGGTGCCCGCCATGTCCCATCCAGTCTGAAGCAGCGCCGGGCGGTAACACATCGCCGGGTTGCCGCTATCATTTTTTGCACTTGACGGCTGGCGAGAGAGACAGAAGTGCTCCTCCTTCTATTTTAGCAGCGACATTAAATATTTAAGTTGTTTTTTGCGAAGTTATCATCCCACCTAACGCGCCGATGTGACTTGGCATTAGCAGCGTATTTTTAAAAAAAACAAAAAAACATCCACGTTCATACAAACCTGTGCCGTGGCTCCTATAGGCACACATGCCAGACAGAGAGCCGTCTCTCTGAAAGTCTTTTGCGTTTGAGTGAACACATTAGCTACCTTTTATGTTCAAGGCAACAAAGCAAAGAGCTGCTCCTCACGCCGCACGACATAAATGATGACAACCTTCAAGAAAATACAGAAAAGTCCCCGACAGCAGACATCACTCTTCCGTAAAGTATAGCTAAGAAATAAAATCAGTTGAGGCATTTCTACTTTTCAAAGTCACATTTTTAACAAAAGCTCGTCATGCAGACAGACATCACAAAGTTTTTTCACATTTTTCTTTGCAACTAATTAAATGACTACATTCATTAATTCATTAATTCATCTTCTGTAACCGCTTATTCCTGTTAAGGGTCGCGGGGGGTCTGCTGGAGCCTATCCCAGCTGTCATTGGGCGAGAGGTGGGGCACACCCTGGACAGGTTGCCAGTCTATCGTAGGGCTAACACAGAGAGAGACAACCATCCACACTCACATTCACACCTACGGCCAATTTAGAATCGCCAGTTAACCTAACCGGCATGTCTTTGGACGGTGGGAGGAAGCTGGAGAGAACCCACGTAAACTCCGCACAGAAAGGCCCAGTCGTAAATGACTACAATTAACCTTGAATTTATTTAGAAAGATAATCTCCTCCGCGTTCAAATAATGCTGCACACTGGAGCTTTAAAGAGGCGTCACGTTGTTTCCCATTGGTTTACGGCTTTGAGGGGGCGGTGTGTGCTTCTTGCAACTATACCAACCGTGTGCTCTTCGTCTGCTGGTGGGAGTGTGCTCACCTCTGTCTGCGCCATGCCGTCGTGTAAATAAGATAAAATCAGGGGCGCCCCCACCCTCCCAGTATATCTGACATCTGACCCAGTGAAAAACACACAAGTGCTAAGACTAATAAATCTCTATTTCCATCAAATGAACTTCTCAGCTCCCCAGTGTTGGAGGACACTTCTTCAGTTCATTATGGCCGAAACGATCCATCCCCTGACCCTGACGCTGAGCGGAGGGTGATATACCTGCAGGGATGAGGCTGGTTTTATGAGGGAAAACACTCGATTCTGATCTATAACCGTTCCCACTGTCTGCCTGGTTAGGAAAAAAAAAATCTACAGAGCGCTGAATTCAAACTGGAGAATAACCTTTGCTTTGGCATTACGTAAAGGCGGCGCACACATTAGAGCGAACGACGAGGTGAAATGTACGTTTTAATGTACACAGCCCGCCTATGCAAAGCCTACACAAAAGGAATTTCCGCCCGGATCAATGACTAGATGACCTTCATGTTAACATTATTAAACCTCCTCTCTCATCCGGCTCGCATTAAAAATATACATGCGAGCGAGGGGGGAAAGAAAAAGGTCATCGTGAATGCATATGTCAAATGCATTTATTTTCAATAACAATCGCTTCTGTCGTTTATTCACGGCCATTTTTTTTTTTTTTTTTTTAGATGGATGGACGGATAAATAATGACCTTCCCTCTTGCTCGGCGGTCAGGATTAAGGCTAAAAAATAAAAAATGTATTAGCACGACTTCAGAAGAAGCAAAGAAAAGGCCCCTTTCATTTCGATAAACCCACTTCTCACAGCTCCAGGTGAATAAAGCAAAAAAAACAACAACAAAAAACTTGCGTAAAGAAACCATTACCTTTGGAACAGACATTAAAATACAGAATTAAGGTGCCGGGCTGGGTAGTTGGGCTGGGGGGGTGCCCACTTGAAAACCCCAATGATTACTGCATACTGCTGTTGTTCAGATCATGTTCTCATGTTACTTGGTAGCCATGGTTTGCTGCTGAGCGGGCCATACAAGCCAGCAGCGTTTAGTTAGCTATGTTTTGCAATGTCTGAAGCATCCTCTGCTGCTCAATAGGCTTACAAGCCAGCAGCTTCTAGTTAGCCTAGGTAGAATATAGGTTATTGGTCATATTACATGACTGTAGGCTTGGTAGGGCCTCTTAGTCGAACAGGGCCTCTAAATGTGTTTTGCCTGGGATTTCGGCACAAGGGATTGTAACATCTTGTCCTGTGTATTAATAAAAAATACAGGATCATGTGCAGACACATTTTATCATGAGTTCCTTACAGTCGAGAGGTCTGTTGGGTATTTAATGTTTATTGCCTCACTTAAGACGGATTAAAAAAGAAGATCATTATAAGCTTCGCAAAGACATTCTATATCACACGATTAATCTGGTGCATTACAATTAAGCTAACGTGCAGGCATTGGTAGCATTTTCCCGTCGCCGAGCGCACCGTGCAAGTGTAAAACGATTATTCAGCCGTTTACAGTGGACTCCTCTTCTCTATCTCAGAATTCAGAGTTTGTACCGCTCTCCCCCCCATGCGCGGCCCGCGTCTAGTTTGTAGGCGCAGCGAGCCTCATTGTCCATTCAAGTTACACCGGAGAACAACAGCGCGCGCGATCCTTAAAAGGCTCAAAAGCTTAGCAATGGGCTCAGCTTTACCCCAGGAATGTCTGCTAACATTCCCCGCCACTCCCTTTCTCTTTCATCCCTGTTTTTGAAAATGCTTTCTTATCTATCCGCGGCTCGTGGAGAAGTTTCTGCGCGAGGAGGAGAGGTCTACGGTGCCGGTAAAAGTGGATGAAGAGGAGAAGAAGGGGAAAAAAAAACATAAAAGGCCCAGGAAGATTTAAAAGAAGTTTTTTTTTTTTTTTTTTTTTCACCTTACCTGAATCCACTTGTCAGGAATAGCCATAGCCAGTCGGTAATCAAAACCAAGTCCTCCCTCCTCCACTCCTCTGCAGAGTGCGGGCATCCCTGACACATCCTGCAGAGAAGTCTCACTGTTTAATCTCACGTTTTCTCTTTTCACATGTTCTTTCCCAGTCAGGCAAGATCACATCAATACCACCCCACAGCTCACAGGTTAAAAGGCAGACATTTATACACCACAGGCCAAAAAACATTAAAAGCATCACCTCTTAACAGCGCAAACAGATCACTTGTTTAACTAATACGTGCTTTTAATTAACAATAGCTCTGGGTAGTGTTATTGCACTTATTGTAAGTGGAGGCTGGAGATGTGTGTGTGTATTTTTTTTACCTCTGCAACGGTGATGCAGTCAGGATAAAGGGTGTGAAGGATGTGATTGGCAAGCATCAGGTAAACCAAAGAGTCCTCATCCACCTGTAGGCCGAAGTACTCGCTGTAGTCCCCCGAGAAGCCTGTGCCTGAGGAGGAAACACCCACGCACACAGCGAACACTCATCAGGTTTTCTACCCAAAACTTAAAAAAAAAAAAAGGAAAAAAATAAAAATCCTACATTCCTGAGATTTTTATTTATTTTTTTTAAACTTCTGCTCCTGTTTTACTTCACGTCTAAAACATATTTATTTACTGTCTTTAGGATATGAGTGTAATCTTCATGGATACTAAAGATTATCGGGTTAGAAACTAGTACAGGTGCACGAGAGACTTACAAATTCTCGAATGTGCTGCTGCTGCTGCTGGCAGTGACTTTCTTGTCTATCTTTAACTCTGCAATAGGGCTGGGCGATAAAACGATAACGATATATCGCGATAAGTTATTTATTTATCGTGTGATCGATATCAATAGAAAATATGTTCGATAGAATAGCACTTGAACTCCGTTAGAGAAAAATAGGAAGAAAACCCAGAGCCAGAACTGCAAGTTATTCTGGGGGATGTAGGCAGAGGAAGGGCTTTAGCCTCTTGACCTATCACGGCCCAGCTAAGGTTGGCGGCAAACAAAAAAAGAACGGTGTGGAGTGAAAGGAGAATGGGAGTGTGACAGCAGCCTCTGACGGCACCAGTGCCATACGACAAAACATCAAAGCGATATAAAGAAATAACAGATGCAGCTTAGCACAGTTGAGAAGTTTGAGTAGAATAGGTTTAAAAAAACAAACAAAAAAAAACGAGTCAATAATTATCGATATCAAATGAAACACTGTATCGTGATCCATTTTTCAGCCATATCACCCAGCCCTACTCTGCAATTATCATTATTATATTCACTTGACCTCAAAAATTGTCTTTGCGCAATTATATATATATTTTACAGGTGGACATTTACATTTAATTTAGTTTCAACAAACTTCTTAGAATCAGTTTTGTTTATTCCTGCTCCCTTTAATGCTCAGATTGAGGCATTTTTCTTTTGATTGAAGCATAAGTTTCACCAACACATTTTAAGTCAGACCTCTCAACTAAACTCCAATTATTATTATTTTAACCCCCAGGACTCTGCAGTTGCAGAGTGACAGGCTTCAACGCACACTACCCAGCCCTGAAATACAACGAGCACGCGAGCCTTACCGATGCCATGGTGATGGTACAGCATGGATGTAATACCGTCAAATCTAAAGCCGTCAAAGCAGTACTCCTCCATCCACCAGCGCAGGTTTGACAGCAGGAACCGCAGCACTTCCCAGCTAGAAACACACACAAACAGGGGGGCACACACACACACACACTCAAGGTCAGATAAACAAGAAGCTGTGAATTATTCACACATCTCATCATGCACTTTAGGCACCAGAGATTAATTTTCACCGCTACAGGACATTCACATATTGATAACCAAAGCTCCATTATGTTGGGAGATGAGGCGTCTGTGACAGTGGATGGTGTTTTCATTAACTACCCTGCAGAGGTAGGAAGGTGTCTTTCACATATCAGGATCTGAAATCAGCGGTTCGCGGTACACGGCAAAGTTTGACGATTCCCATCAGATCGCTTGCATGACCAGTGGGCAAGCGTTCTGTAAAGCCAGGCCCGTCCCTGCATATTTGAACAGATAGGATTTCATGCCACACTTGGGTAAACAAACGCCGGTGCAGGGGAATTGAGTCCCCTCTCCTGAGGACGAGATAAATCACACGTTACTCGCTTCCGCTTCATCTCCAACGTACAACCAGCTCCTCTGTTCTACAGGAAAGGGGGCAAATAAAAACCGTGTGTGAAACCAAATAAGCTGTGTGAATATGAAAGTGGAACTCGTTGTGCGGCAAAGCACGGAAACGCTCGCTGCGCCCGTTGCCTGGACTGTGTCGGCGGAGGCTGGAGGAGGAGGCGGATTCCATAAATGGCTCCCGGGTTCCCGTTCCTGACTGGGAGAGTCATCCGGTTCTGAGCAGCCACTCAAGGCAAAGTACACCGCACACCTCAACTCTTCCAACTCGGCGGTGCGTTTCCATGGTAACTTCAGGCGAAACTCAACATTTGGTTGTCTCTGTGCGGTGTGTGTATAACGAGCGCCGATGAAACACTGTATATACACACACACACGCACGGATGGCGTCCTGGAAGGCAGCGGGGACGCGAGGCAGACGACACGTCCGTGACGCTGATTGAATGTGAATCGCTGCCTCTGCTAAGGCTGAAATTATCAACACAGATGTTCTTCCAACACTCGGTTGTAATGATACGCGTCTAGTGCGTATGTACATCACAATATTGTCTATTTTTGTGATTAATTTGTACTACATACTGCTCAACCAGAAGTTTCATGAAGTAGAATTTAAATTCCTGCGCTTCTTCACACTGCAGCTTTGCAGGCCCATGAAATATGTTTCTGAAGAAGCTCTTGCCCGACCACTGTGAGGGTATTTGTGCCGCGTATCCGCCGTTCAGCAAAGTTAAACTGAAATTCTCAGCAATTTCACTCAATTAAAATGTGAATGTAATACCGAATTATGGTTTATTCAGCTCATCAGCTCTACATAATGCATGTGCAGCAACAGATTAAAAGCTTGATTCAATTAGATGAATGAAATGAGAAAAGTTAGATACAGACAGCCTTTTTTTTTTAGTTGCAACACCACACTGAATAGCAGCTGAACATTTATTTTATTTTATTTTTTCCCTTGAATGATGCAATTTTATCATGTCAAAGATCCAGTGAAGCAATGGAGACCCAGATTCATGCTCCAACAACACTTCAGTAACATCTCAAACTTGCAGAATTCCACCTAAACACTAGACAACTGCCCGCGCTGGCCAAAGCGTAAACAGATCAATCGGCTGGATACGGCAACGGCACGGTTAGAGGATTACATCCTCTGTTACGAGAGGGAAAATCCCCCAGTCTTCCGGCCAAGGGAGCCATGGCACGAAATACATTTAAATGCGTTTCCTTCTGTGCTCCGTTCCTTAGGGATGACCGACACCAGCGCTGTTTGACAGGTGTGAAGCTGCATGTTACATCGGAGCGTCTTTCCTCCCTAGAGGAAGAGCACAGGGGAGCCTGGTATGATCCGATATCCTGGCTGGGTGGTCACGCAGACCCTGTGATAAATAGATTAGGTCCTCCACTCCACTGCGCAGAGCCAACAAAGGCTCAGACACAATGTATCCTCACGGGATGGAGATAATAGCCAGTGAGAGCCAGAGGCCCAAGATGAAACCATACTGCCACATTAGGACCCACAATGCCATTCATCATCAAGTCCAATTACACTGAGAAAGTTAGATCCCTGTACCAGATGCAATACGCCGCTTATCCATGCACTTCAATGAAGTTATCACTCGGTCTGCAGTGTTAATACAAAAGCAAATTGCATATTACACAGTCGTCGTGCTAATGCTGAGAAAAGACAGTGAAACCCGGTTAGGGAGTTCTAATAGAGTAAAGCTCTAATATTGCTGCTTGTAGAGTAAGATAAGGTAATCTATCATACACGCTGCTGTTTTACCTGCAGGCGCACTCGCTTACAAAAGCCACCACAGGGAAAAAAAATGACTTCATATTTAGCTGCCTGTCACCCGAGCCTTGTCCTCCTCGAGCTGACCATGACTGTGACCCACATTCTGGTATTTGTTTCAAGCTGAACCGATATTAAAACACGCCTTTTTTATTTCTTTCTTTTTTTTTCTCCCAAGTCAATTTTGCATAAAGGGTTGTCAAGGCAACTTGTCATGATGGATGAAGGAAAGATTTAAGTCCCTGTTTTCACAACATCACAGGTAAGCCGCAGATAAGACCAAATAAATTTAGGGAGCTGACAGGTCATTCCACGAGAAATGTGAGGCTCAAAACGACGACACGCGACACCCTGATGGATGGCGCGCCTTCGTCGGACCAAAAAGGACAAATGAGGTGCCTCATTTAACGCGGCTCAAACTTTTCTACCATTCCCGCAGCCAGGGCGGGACAGGGACGCTGACGGGAGTGTAAACTACGATAAATTCTCATTACTTGGTTGATTCATGTGATCGGTCACTGAATTCATCATTGAAAGGTAGAATTTTTAATCATGTTTTTTAACAGATAGTCGCGCATCCCTTCACCAAATAAGCTGCCATCCAGTAAAACGCAGTTCAATCAGCCAAACATGTGCGCTCTGCGCTGGTAAAAATACATCTCTATACTTTGTACCACATTGTTAGCAGCCCTTCCAGCCGGCTGGTAATACTGGCTGCCTCGCCGGGTAAACTCTCATTGAGAGGTCTGACAGACTGTCCCTGTATTTCTGTGCTTTCTGTTAGATATCTGCCATTTGTCTGGCAATCTTTATGCTGCCTGGCAGCTAGCTGCTATTGCTTGGCATCCTGAGAGGGATATTCCGCTGCCTGCGAGACTGTTTGTATGTTTAGCAACCTGTAATTAGTATCACTTTGTACTTGCTGTCTTTCAGGAATCAGCGGCAGTCTGTCAAGCCAATTCTGCCCATTTGGTGTTTTCTCCAATGGACCATATTTCAGTAGTGGCAGGATTTCCAGAAGGTGTATGTTCTCGTGCATAATCACCCAAGTTATTTAAATGTTACGACCGTTCCGAGCAGAAAATCATGTAAATTACAGGCATGCCTCTGACAAACTTGGCTCGCTTGTTAGCTGACTAAGAGCCAGCCTTGCGGGCTTTACTGAGGGAATAACAGTACCTGGGGCTGGTAAAGCCAAACACGGGGGGCTCATGAGCCACAACATGTGGCATTCCTTTCATGGTTAGTATGGGATCCCAGAGCAGTTACTAAACAGTTTGCTAGCGCTTTTGCTGTAAAAGAGAAGCTTTGGTAACCTAGACCTTCATAAAAATAGGATTTAAGGGATAGATTACTAATTTGGATAACAATATTAAAAAAGCATATATTTGACCATCTCACAGGCCCTGTCATAGCCTCAATGCCTGAACGGCATTGTGAAAAAGGCCAGACTTTCCCGCTGTCTGATTACAAAAACTGGGAGGCTGAGAGTTTTTATGCCCATGCCATCCGTCTGCTCAACTCTGAGCCTTAAAGGGGAACTACTGTTTTCTACAATCTGGACCTTATTTCTGGCATAAAATACGGTCGTTTACTCAGCCATATAACTTTTGTGTAATTTGTACCGGTTCAGAAGGTAATTAGATCATATCCATATAGTGGGAGTGAATGGGGCACCGAAACGCAGCCTCTATATAACGTATTATCTGCTGCGAAACATTCATTTCACCAATATTTTGTTATCGTACGCTAGTGTTATTCCCCACTGAGTCCGGAGTTAGCTGTCATCATCATCCGGGGTCTGCAGATTGACCTACACGCCTTCTTCTGACCTACACAATATCATCTCTGAGTGCCGCGCGCAGCCGTGATTGTCGGCTTGTTTACCTGTAATTTGTTACTGCTATGGTTCGTCCACAACCTCAGAATCGGAAAAATATTCAGCCATGCTGCAAAAAACTAGCAGTAGCAAATTACTGGTAAACAACCGTCGCAGATACGTGTGGCGCTCAGAGATGACATCATACAGGTCGGAAGAAGGGGTCTGTAGATTGACCTAAAGACACCGGATGATGATAACAGGACTCAACCACACTCAACCAGGAATAGCACTAGCGTATCATAACAAAACATTGGTGAAATGAACAAGTTTCACGGCTGATAATGCGTTATTTAGAGGCTGTGTTTCGGTGCCCCATTCACTCCCACTATAAGGTCAAGGTTGCAAAAAACAGTAGTTCCCCTTTAACTGGACTTTTAAGTATCACTGCATTGCTGTAACTTGCCCTTTGAGCCAAGTTTACGGTTTATATTTTATTTTATTCTATTTTATTTTAGGTTTTTGTTTCATTTTTCTGTGTGGAATTATTACAGTATGATTAAACCAAAGATGTAGATATATTTTCAAAAATTTCCATCTCACAAAAAACACCCTACTAAAAGAAAGCACAGTATTCCTGCCACAGATATTTTCCCCTGTCTGTCAGACAGTTTTAAGGCGCCGAGGGGCATGAAGGTGCGATGCTGCTATGTTTCTACCCACTGGCTCCATCCAGTACCTACTGCAAGCACTACAGGCAGCTCCAACGAGCCGCCCTGCACACCTACAGCTAAGCTGAGCTCATTAGCTGAAGCTCACCAGAGGGGAAAAACTCCTTCTCCCCTTGCTGTGTGATTTGACGGGGCAGGGGAAATAACTCATGGGTGCTAAATAGCGAAATGACCGAATTGGGTCTGAGTTGACTTTTCAAGTGTGAGTTTATTGATTGATCAAACAGTAAGGCCCCGAGTGTACTCTGAAAGTTGGTCCAAGTATGTAAAGCCAGGAATTCTCCAAAGGGAAACGGAGACGGATTTTTTTTTCAGTTTCTTCTGTGATGGTTTCTGCTCCATTTCTTTAAAATAAAAGCGTGCCACTTGACAGCGGGGTGATTCTTTCGCTTTCCTACATGTCTTCCTTTGTGCGCAGATCTGTTATTGTAGAATTACACAACTTTAAAGGATATTTACCCGGCAGCTGAAAATAAAATGTAAATTCAACAAACACGCCAAGGAAAAAAAAATCACTTGTTACATAGCTACACGCGTTTAAAACATCTCGATCAATGGATTTAGCTTTATATTACACATCAAAGCAGCCGAATCGTTTGATTCTCCTTATTTGAGCGTTCACACTGAAGAATATACTGACAATGAAAGCTAATCTCGTTTAGTAAATGTCTATAAGCCGTCTTTTGTACCCATTAATTTAAGATTAATGAGCGCGGAAACGTTCATCATTAACACATATTTGACCAAAATAAAAACACACACGGAATAATCTCGGCAAAGAGACAAACACTGAAACTTGGTCCTCAAACACGGGGCCAATCTCTCAGCGTGAGAACACCAAGAAGACTGAGAAGAGAAAAAAAAAAAAGCATCTTCAAACGCCTGGCCCTGGGTCTGTTTTTCATATCTAAAGAATTCACACAAAGATTGATAAAAAATGGATGCAAATGATCCTGAGAGAGGTGGGGGGGATTATAGAACGCGCCCACATCAAGCCTCTTAGAACTCTCACTACTCACTACTGAAAGCCCAGATCTGCAAATAGGCTCGGCTTCTCCGGCTCCGACAACTCCCTGCAGTACGAGCCGAACCACGGGCTCCATTCACCCAGGTGACTTTGACGTCTTTGAGAAGGTCTATAAAGGAAACGGTGACCATGTATAATGCAGATATCTCCTGGTTGGCTTCTGCTCATCACATCAAGAGCAGATGAGTGTCTGCAGCAACACCTTGCGCGCGTCCCCGTGTACATCCTGGCGGCTGGACGGAATATAAGCTAAACGCCATTGATGTTTCAAGGACATTTGGAACAATTCGGCTCAAAGGATGGCTTCAAGCAAAGATTTGTCTGATGCCGTTCCCCCTGCGGCGCTTCCCTGGGGGAAAACGCCAGCTAGAACAGGAGATTATTTAAGATTAGGAGCGGCTAAACACGTACCCGCCGCTTGTGCTTAAAAAATATTAATTATTTATTGAATTAAATTTAACCAGCAGAAATAAAAGCCACGGGAATGAAAAGAATCTCTTGACATAATACGACTATAGTGTTAGCTCAGGCAAGAGAGTGCCCGCGTCCTTACATAGTTTCAGCACAGCTCAGACCTTCGACGATCAAGTTGGTATTCAGCAACAGCAAAAACCACTTCTAGCATTTCTACAAGCAGACGGTCGTGTTGCTGAATGCAGACACATTCGACTCAGAGGCAACTTAACAAAACTGGAAGGCAGGCGTCTATCTAAACAGCATTGTCTGTAGACTGAGCTGAATGTTGTATGAGGAGAAACTGAAGTGGAACACAGCAACAACAACAACAACAAAAAAAGGTGGTCTTTAATAAAGATTCAGGAGTGGAAGAAGAGGAGGAGACGCAGCAACAGGGAAAACGCATGTCTGTGGCGAGAGCCTCCATCAGTCAGCTTCTGTCAGCCTAATAAGAACATCATGGTCCGACTGTGACGGCTGATAGCGGAGGCTGCTTGATTAAAAACAGGCCGCGTTTTGCACTTTGTTCGTGGACCGGCCTCTGAGGTTCATTTCCTTCCAGAGACAGTAACAGAAAGCTTGACACAAATGACATGTCCAAACATCCTGCGAGAGGCAAAGAAGACAGATGAACCGGCTATGACACTGCAGAGCTCCTTTGGGCTTTTACAAACGACTCCTCATATGCCTCCCAGTCGCAGCATATGCCTGCACCATGTCTAATGAGCGCTTCTGATATAAGGAGGCTTCAATAACTAATGAAAGAAGAACCTTGTTCTCTTATTATAGCCTGCATGCCTGACACTAAGCATTGTATAATGTATTGGAAGCTGCTGCACACTGACTCACACTTATTAAAAGCCAGTTCAAAAAGCCATTTGATAGACTCAACAGCGCCTGTTCCTCTTGAATGTGTGCCGGGATCATTTTCTGGGTACAGAGGCAAGAGAGACACCTAATTAACCGTGCCTGCAACAACACCAATCAATAGTTTTGGTGTACGGCGGAGTCCCAGCGGAGAGGGAGAACGGCCAGGCGATTTACGGCCTTTCATGTTTTTAACACTATTGCAATTAGCTGAAACTATGATCATAACCAAAATCCTGCTACACTATTGTATCACTGAGGCATTTTTCATATCATATTGAAACCCAACACCTGCCTGGACAAATGTATAAAAAGGTAAAAACCAAACATCACTAGAGGGAACTTAATATTGCCATTAACAGCACATTCTGCACCTCAGAGATATCTGATTAACAGCGAGCCCGACTTCATGGTCATTTTGTCGGGAGATATAATCTGTCATTTTTTTTTGCGATCTTGTCTCGCTTCTGACCTTCAGCACATCGTTCCATATTAGATAGTCTGAGGAAATATAAAGAGCGGTGCGTCAGCTCCCATTTGGCCTCGTTTATCAGCCTGATCAAATGCCGCTTACACTGCTTCAGTTTGAAATTCTGAACCCGGCACGCTCATTCATCAGCCTCGTTTTCAGACGTACACATTTATTTACGCGATGCAGCCGGGATGGGCTTTAAACATCTTTCGAGCATTGAGTGTTGCATGTTGCATTCAGATGCACCGCGTGATCTCTGGAGCTGGAGAGGAGCTGGAGCCGCAGTAAATGGCGAGCGCTCCTGCCTTTTATATCGCGCTAAAAGGCTCCGGAAATTTGATAAACATTATATCAGCAAAAAGGAGCACAGTGGCAGTTAAATGGACTTTTGTATTGTAAATGACACCAGTTGGTAGAGCGGGTATTCTCACATATTCTCACTGTTAATAATGACAATATAATTATAATTTTTCCTTCTCTGCATTTAACCCATTCATTCACACACTCCTCAGTTGTAACCTTTATCAAGGCACTTCAGCCACTAGTCTATATAATCTGACTATAATCTGACTTTTGACACTAATGCACAACTAAGAATATCCTGATATGTGCATCACTTCAGAACATATTCTGACACCCCACTATTTCAGCTTTTTACTGAAATGTATGCAGTCTAATGCCTCATTTTACTCTGAAATTAAAGCACGGAACAAATAAAGTACTGACTCAATTTAAAAACCAAAATGGAAATCAAATGCTATTACAACATTCTTCACAGTTATGTTGAAGATAAACACAAACGTGCAACACTTCTTCACTCTTCTGTTCAGTTTATCCCAAACCAGCTCGACGGGGTTAAAGTTTAGAGATGTTTTCAAGCTTGCCATCTTGTTCTCTTTTCCTAAGGTAGTTCTGGGATAGCCTCTGATTTTGTTGCAGTTTTGGGTCTACCAGACCTGAGTCTCCCCCAGTTTCTATGGGGCCTTTTGATGGTGATATAAACTGTACTCACTCACCCCTTGACTTTCTTCGCAGTTTCTCTGTAGGAAAGATCCTCATTTTTAAGTGTTGTGATGATGGTCTGTCTCTCTTCCATTGTTAATCACCTTTTTCTCGCCATTTCTAAAGCAACACGCTACTTCGCGCCAGGGGTTGTACCAATTCGTCGAATTTAAGCAGGAAGTCGACTAGTCGCAGATCACGTGACAATAACAACACGGACGCCTCCTAGAAGACGGGTGAGGACAGTCAGGTCGCTGCAGCAAACTAGCAGCGATTCTTTAGTGGAAATACTTCATTAAAGACGAAGCCCCATTCTACCGTGACAAGCAGAATACATAAGTCAGCCCTGAAATACAACTAAAGAACTACTGCATTACACACTCATCTGTAAAGGTACTAAAGCTACTGACAGTGTCGATTTTTATAGGCAATACATACCTGCAGCAGTATTGATGAGCTCATGTGTTTATGTTCCATTCTATCATGTTAGTTGACATTGTTGCTGTGCTTGTAGAGTGTGTTTTTTTTGTTTTGCCGAGCGAGAGCTACATATTAGAAGAGTCAGACCGACGGTGTTCATGGTGTTGGTTAGGGTAAGACCGACAGTAGCCCGTGTTTAAGCTTCAGTTACCTTACAGAAAAGTCTCCACAGCCTCTTTTTACAATATGTATTCAGGTCAAGAATATAGATTTCATTGTTGCAAAGAATTGCTTTCTACTGTGTTTTTATGTGTGACGTCATGGATTAGTCAGTGTTGACAACATCAGAAGTTGTTCAACCCTGCTTTGTACAGTCCCATTCTGTGCAAATAATGCTCATGAGGGTATGGTACCTCCATGTGCTCCAGCACTACATCTATGCAGACGGAGGGGATTGGAAGTATTCAAGAAAAGTTGGGGCGAGGGATGTGCGATATTTTATCGTTTACGATATCGTAAACGATAAATTACGATATGTCATCCCGCGATAAAAACGATAAATTCCCATTGATGACGTATATATGTGCGCGACACGCTCACAGCCCAACACGTGAGGAATATTGACAAATTGACAACGGCGGAAGGCGGAGCAGATACGCCGGGGAACGAGGAGCTCGTTCCTAGACGAGGCTCCACCTACATTATCTTCAACTGGTTTGGTTTTGAAAGTCTGATGCGGAGCAGCAATTTACAACATGCAAGGATTGCAAACAAATAGTGCATAGAAAGGACAGTAACGCCACTAAAACACAGCTCAAACCAGAATATGAAGAAAATACGCAAGAAGCAGCGTCGACTTCATCCAAAGCCTCCGGTAAAAATAAAAAAAACTCAGACGAAAAAGTTTTTAGTCCATATCGCCCATCTCTAGTTGGGACACACGTAGGAACTGATAGCATAAACTTTTAAGGCCTTTTGAAGTGCAAAACTGTTTTTAGTTGTTAATGCATTTCATGCTACCTGAAAAAGGCCTTTCTGTATAATTCTGAAATGAACATTATGTCTTTGTTTTGTTTTTTAAACCTCTGGCAGTTCACCACTTACCTTTGAACCATTTCAGGATATTCATCTGATTAAACTGCTTGAATTTCAATAATAATAAAAAAAAAAGATGGAAAATCTGGGGTTTTAAAAAATCTACACCAGTAGTGTATTAAAGTATAATGACGGTAAAGGCATGTGTTGCGTTAACGTAAAGTTTATCAGTTCACCAAATGCATTCAACATCGACGTGAGACGTGCTCGCCCCGCCGTGAAAACTTTACAACATGCTTCAATAAGTAGCTGCGAGGCCCTGTTTGCCTTTATCGACTGCATCATCCACACATGCAGAGGCCGAATCGATACGTATACGGCCCAATCAATACGCGCGCGTCTAGGCGCGGGTGCACGGACACACACGCATATAAAAGCGAGTCAACGGTGCCGCCGCGCAAGGAGTACCTGGAGTAGTTGAAGAGGCGACTGTCCCACAGGCTGTGCACCCCTCTGGGTGGAGAGTGGAAGAAGCAGGAGTCGGAGCCGTCGAAGCGGTTCAGGCCGTCCTCTGTGTTGCTGGAGGCGTGGCTGTGGACGACGTCCAGCAGCACCATGATGCCCATCGAGTGAGCCACGTCAATCAGCTGCCTCAGCTCATCTGGGGTCCCGTAGCGACTGCAAATGCACATATATACACGTTTCTATATCATCCCACCACTTATCGTAACCTTAAATTTATTTATTTTTACACTTTTGAAGAAGACTTTTGGGGCATTTGGATATATAGTCTCATTGTTTTTAAAGGACGAACACACATGTCTTTGCATACACGCCTCAGATTGTCCAGTAACATTCAGCTATCATTATATCAGCTCTCTAGCCAAACAGGACACATAGTGACAGGATTACCCCGCTTCCCGGCATCCAGCCACTAAGGTTTTAAATTACGCTATGCGATCAATCAAGGGTGAAATTACAATATATACTTTACTCTTTGTGGTTTACGGTCCACTCCGAGCACCGAGTGGAGGATCTCCGAGAGAAGATAAAGACCCCGGGACTAGTCCACGTTTATCTGTGACTCCCTCCATTCTCTGGATTAACGGGAAATGTATTTACAGAGAGATTATTGCTGGTGTCAGGCTTCCTAACCTTGATTTGAGGTGACTGAGTTGAGAAGGAAAAAGTTGCTCGCTCAGTTTGCTTTCCCTGACAGCGTGAAGTTACTCGCTCAGCCCTCCAAGTAAAGACACCAACAGGGCGGCGTTCAATGTGAAACGCAGTTAAAGAGAAGATAATACATGTAACAGGTGAAGGGGAGTGAATTACTTTGTTACACTAAAAAGTGAAAAGAAATAGTGCTTTTGCATGGTCATAGGTTGTAGAAAATTATGCAAAGTGTGCAGACAGACCAGCCTCTGTGCATGCATCTAACATTTTTAGACAATAGATTAATCTTAGTTGGAAACTGACAAATTTTTACCTGGAAGCAGGCAAAGAAACTTGTAATCTGATATCCAAAGCTTGCATAGTAGGCATGCTCCATGATCGCCATCAGCTGAATGCAGTTGTAACCTGGATAAAAAGATAGAAGAAAGTGGAAAAGAAACATATTGTCATACAGTGGTTTGCAAAGGCCTGGGTGGCCCTGACCAAACGTTTGTTACTGTGACCTGCCTGCTCACGGCTGCAAAAACATTTCTGTTCCTCCAGTACATAGGGCCTGAGTCTAAAATGCATTAGGCTTGTTTAGATGTTTATTTGCAAACCTCAGATGCAAAAATCTGAGGTGAGGACTTTTCCAACGGCTCTTTCCAGCAGAACCAGAGTCAGCCCAATCAATTCTTGAAGGTCTCACGCGGCAGCACCCGGGGGGGTTTTGGCCGGTCTTCCCAGCGAGTGCACGCATCACAAACTAAGGCAATCGCTACGTGGAAACGCCTCGCCATCCTCTTATAGCCTTCTCCTGCGGGTATTAATTATTTTAATTTTCGCAGCGCCGGGCCGCCCCGTCCGCGGCTGCTGACTGTTGGGACGAGACTTGAGGAGTGAGAGTGTTTAGAAAGCTTTGAAATTTGCATCACATGGCCTTTCCCAACACTGACTGTGAACAAGCCTATTAAAGATCTGAGACCTTGGTAAAAAAAAAAATTGTCTGAGACATCAAATCTCTCGCGGTGCCTAAATATTTGCATGATGCTCCTTTCCTATATGTATAGCTATTTCGTTTATGCCTCTTGCATATCTTCATCTCCTCCTGCAGCTCAAAATTCATTTTATGTTCCTCTGCCATATCACAGAGCTAACTTTGTCTAACTGATGAAATTTTTATCCAGATATTAGCTGTGGGTAAAACACTAAATTATGCATGATCGTAAAATCTGTGTTGGATCTGTTTGGCAGCGTGATACAGTGTTGCTTAACATCCCGGTGCTTCTTTGTTATTGAGAGCATTACATCCTGTCTATTTGTATTGCTTCATTTTTCCCCGCAATCACTGGAGGGGGGCACATTTCTTCTCTTCTCTTGTCTCTCTTCTCTTACAACTCGTCTTAATGAACGCACGCTGCTCGGCTCGCATCCCGAACAGCAGCTAAAAGCGCTAATAACCCTCACGTCGCGCGGGGCTGGGCGGCCACACGGAACGAAACGGGGAGCGGGGAAACTTTTTTTTTGGGAGAGATATCGCCAACTTCCGAAGCGTTTGGTCACGTCAGCTTGGCGCGGGAGGCGTCATGAGACCTTTAAGAGCTGCTGCTCTCTGACCCGTGTCGGTCGCGCTGTACATGTGAGCTGCAGGCTTTTTCCTTTTTGACACAAGCTCCGGTATCCTAAAGACAAGCTGTGGCAAAAGGGAAACACCAGCTATCAGAGTCAGGAGGTCATGTACAACATTTCAAGAAGACCTACAAAAACAGCCTCTATGAATAAGAGAACAACAGGCTTTTAAACTGCCACTGAGAACTCCAGAGGGAGGCCCTACGGTTTTTCACTGTTGTGTGGAGCAGATTTATTTATATATTTCTTTTCAGGCAAGAGAGAAAGAAAAGAGAGAGAGAGAGAGAGAGAGAGAGAGAGAGAGAGGGAGAGAGAGAAAATGTTGCTTTCTGAAGGAGTATGACAAAGCACTGGGGTGAGAGGAAGTTTCTCTTTTTATATTTATATATACTCTCTTTCAGTCAAGAAAATGAAATGGCAGGCAGAGTCAGCCATCACCAGAGACGGTGGAGTTTAGCCTCCAAGAGAATCCCATTGTGCAGGATCCCTCGGCTGCTGCAGGTGGATTCTTTGACAGCGTTTACTCTGGCAGTCTCCCTACCTGCTAAACAGGATGACACGACCAAGAAAACAGCATTTATCACATTTCTCCCGGTTTGCCGTGCCAGTCACATCCGCGCGCTGCGATAACGTCAGCGCGGCGGGCCACGCTCGAGAAAGTAACGCCGCATCTCAAGAGGCGCGAGCCGGCGCGGGCATCTCTTCCGCGTGGCCGAAGTCGCATTTGAGGCGCGGGCGCTTCGACGCGATGTTGGAGCGAATTAATCACACGGCGCAGTTAATTAGCCTCACGTGTAATGAGAATGCGGACAACCACAACCGCGGCAATATTTCTATAACTAATCTTAATTAAGGAAAACAGAAAAGCGGGCGCCGTCGTCCAGTCAAGAAAAGTAGGCAGGAGTAGAAAAAGGCGTTGCATGATGACTTATGATGTTTAGCATTTAAAGAGAATTCATGGTTGAAGAGTCAATCATAAGGAATTGTCAAATCTTTTAGAAATTCTGGTCAAATTTGAGCAGAGGAGGCAAACGGAGCTAGGTCCTAAAAAAAAAACTGCAGACCTAGCACGACCAGAAATGCTTCTTACGCTAAATGCAGAAAACTGTAAAGTTATTTGAATACGCTTACTTGTCAAAACTTTAGGTACACCACTGGAGACGAATGCATTCTGATGCAACAGTCTTGCAATAAGTCCCACACCGATCAGGCATAACATTATGACCACCTTCCTAATATTGTGTAGGTCTCCTTTGTGTCTCCGTAACAGTTGTTACTCATCGGAGAATGGACATGGGCCTTCTGAGGGTGTCCTGTGGTGTCTGGAAACAGGATGTTATTAGTGGGGGGGCCTTTGGGTGCTATGGGTTGAGAGGACAGGCCTCTGTGGATCATCCAACAGCTACTCTGGAGGCCAGGTCAACACCTTGTGCTGTTTTTCATGGTTTTTATTTGTTGTTCCTAAAGCGTATTTGGGGTGGCACAGTGTAGAGGTAGTTAGCACTGATGCCTCACAGCAAGAAGGTCCTGGGTTTGAATCCATGGACCAACTGGGTCTTTCTGTGTGGAGTTTGCATGTTCTCCCTGTGTCTGTGTGGGTTCTCTCCGGGTAATCCGGCCTCCCACCATCCAAAGACATGCGCAGTAGGTTAATTGGTGATTCTAAATTTGCCCTAGGTGTGAGTGTGAATGGTTGTCTGTCTCTCTGTGTTAGCCCTGCGATAGACTGGCGACCTGTCCAGGGTGTACCCCCCCTCTCGCCCCATGACAGCTGGGATCGGCTCCAGTGGACCGCCACGACCCTTAACAGGAACAAGCGTTTACAGAAGATGAATGAATGAATAAACCGTTTGTGTGTGTTCCCGTGTCAGGCTGCATCAAGGAGTGTCTTTGCTATGGGGTGGGGGTGCCTGGTCTGGTCTAGGTGGGTGCTACATGTCTAAGTTGCATCCACATGAATGAATGCACGTCCAAAAGTGTCCCAGCAGAACGTTGGATTGTCACAAGATGGTCAATGTTGTTTCTTTCACCCGTTGGTGGTTTTAATATTGTGGCTGATCGCTGTATTGTTCAGCTAATGCTGTAACATCCTAAGAAAGGTGCTAATTTAACCGGATGGCCATTGTGGAGGATGTAGTTTCTGGAGCCGTTGCACCGTATTGAATCAACAATAAAGCGTTTCTGTTACTTTGCCTGCTGACTAAAATGCAGTTGTCAAAATATAGAAACGTGTCGGTACAAGGCAACACATACGATTCAAAAGCACTGCAAAGCATAGCCTCGGAAAGTGGAAAACACAGCTGAATCAACAGCTCTCTGTTGTTTGAAACAAATGCTGAACACCACAACCTTCATGGAGATAAGCTTCACTGCAGGACTGTTATATAAGAATGCATCTGCTGTCAGTTGTGTGTAAATTAAAGTTTTTTCAAGTCATTTGCCTCTCTGTTTATTTTATAACAACACGCCCTCAAAATATATTTTTCAAGTGTGTTAAAACGACATAATTCTATCCTTACATATTCACCTGCGATTAAGGTTGTGCAACATTTATTGACTTTCAGAGATTATAAATCTTGCGCCGGTCTAATTTGACTCGTGTTACAATATTCAATAAATAAACCGCCTGAATACTGTTTAATTAAACCGAGAATGGATGCAACAGCCAGTGACATATAACCGGAGGTTCAACCAATCAATCAGCCCGCCGTCGAGCCCAAACGGGTTACACTGAATTAATCAGCACAAACAAGTCAGAAATGTCACCAGGAAGAACTGAATATCAAACTGCTTAAAACGCACTTGTGGTTAAATTTGTATCCATCAAATCAGCTGTGACAATACGTCGCGATAACGCTTTTAGATAATACCATCTTGCTCTGAATATAAGCATGTATGATATCTGTTACTGAACGGTTCAAGGTGCAGGAGGATGGCTTTTCTACACCGCCGGCTCTCTGAGTCATGATCATGGAAACGGAAACAAGTTGTCAGTTTTGGTGCAGTAACTGCTGTGTGCTGTGACTTGTGCTGTGGAGCCTCCTTTACAAAACACTGCCCGACGGTCAACGATCCCTTGAGGTCATGCCAGTAAACAGGATGTTGACTCGCTGATGTGGTTTTATGTAGAGCGAGTGTGGCAGGTCTGCCACTGGAAATACTGATCCTGGAGGAACTGTGGCACTCAAAGCAGCATGGCAGCATGTCTGCCATGTTATGGACCTGTGCTGACACTGGCAGTTATAAGAAAAAGAAGGAAAATCTCCTTCCCGACCCCATCAAATATTGTTCTGCAACCACATTGCTGGGTCAGAATTGACGTGTAGGAATGTATACGGCCATCTAAATGCTTCACTTCCTGTTTGAGAAGATAGTAAGGAACCAGTTTGAGGCTCCAGGTGAATGCTCTTCACTTTTTACGGACTTGAGTATCCAGCTAAATAAAAGCAAAGCCAAAAGAGAAGAGTATAATCTTATGTAAAGTATATTCCTACCCAGTTCTTTTATGCGAGGCAGCACGTTGACTGTGAAGTTGGTGTATGAGGCAATCTTTCCCTCTGGTGAAGCGATACCCACGTGAGCCTCGTATATTCTCAGGCTCGTGGGCTTCCTCGGTCGAGGGTGGATTTGCTGGAGAGGGGAACCAGAAGTGGACAGAAAATCATGACGGAGTCTAGCACGAAAAAAAATAAAAAGATGCTAAAAATACGATACCTCTGCTGAGTAATTATGAGCCATAAAGTCCAAGTGTGGGCTTTCTGGGTCAATATCTTACCACGGAGAGCGATAATAGCGCTACACATGCTACACGTGATAATATCCGTGATTCACTCCGCCTGCGTTACGCAACAAGGATGAGTTTTTATACATGGAACATGCTTCCCGGTGGCTGCCCACCAGGCGTTCTGAACCCACTATTTGAAGTGCATGATTGAACCACTTGTAAATAAAACAAATATACTCGCAGTCAGAGAGCCTCGCTAATTAAAATGGTGCCAAATAACAAGCGATAAAGAAAGCAAGGTGGCCTTTAATAGCCTCTTATTCCTCTCTCTTGGGCTAAGGACATCAAGTAGCATTGAGACGCGTTCAGGGGCCTCTCAAATCAGCAGCGTCGAGCACCCACATTAAGAATAGCCTCAGCCGCTTTACGTTTCAGACGCAAGGCCGATTTAATATGAAATAGTGAAACAGTGCTGTGGCTCTCTGGAACAACCGGAGTGAGTGAATGTCATTCTTTCAAAATATATTCCCTGATGTGGTGGTGTGATGATGACAGGTCCATGTTGGTGTTCATCTGAGCTGATCTAGTGACTGTGAAGGCCATCACACAGGATTTAGTGGATGGAAGGATGGAGGAAAACTACTCATTAACTGTCATCCTGGACTGGACCGCTGCTTTCAATATAGACATGTTTCATCGCAGGATAAAGGTCAATCCTCACCACAGTAAGAGAGGCTCAGATGGAATGAGCAGACGCTGATCAAATGTGAAACATGTAATGGCTTTCACATTAAAAAATAAATAAATAAATCAACCAGATTCCTTTAAAAAAAAAAAATTTGATTTTAATTTTCCTTTCGTGGCATGGCGTCAAACTCAACACAACCACTGTTATATTTGCTACTGAACAAAGACACTAATGATCATTATTTCACATTAAAGCAGAGCCTGAAGATGTCACTTTGTTCTCTTTGGCGACCCCTGTGGCATTAAGTGGCAATTGCAGGTCTAACTTTGAACCTTACTTCCAAAAGATTCACAATGATAATGACTTCACACACACTTATTTAAATGGTAAACTGTGAGATTACCACCTTCTTCCAATATTGACAGCTCAGAAAATACTCCAGACTTTTTTTGAGGGGTGAAATAATCAGTGATAACGGCGTTAAAATAAACAGCGGTACTAGCTAATTTCCTCTGTTACAACGACGTTACCGTTACCGACAGTTGAATATGGTGCGTTACTTGCGCTGTTAGCCAGCCACAAGCGCTGCGAAGGTGCTTTTTTTCCCCCTCTGGGTTTGATGTGGGATGGGGTGGGGGTTTAGCCATATAAGCGATGATGATTAGCTAAGGTAGGGTAAGATTTCATGGTAAGCCAATCAGCGACAGGGCAATGTTGTTTACACACAAACGGGTGTTGAGAAGTAACTAAGAACTAATTACTTTTTAAAAGTAACATGCCCAACACTGAAAGGAAGACATTAAAACACGTATTACTACCTTATACGGTTGAATGGGATCCCAGTGAACCCAGTCATAGATGACTGATTTCTCCTCCCTGGTCACAAATTTTGCCCAAGGCGAGATCCGGTACAGGCGGCCACCGTCCGAGGTGTGAACTACCACCTGGGAAAATCAGAAAAACCTGTGTTATGTTACAGCAAGGGCACTTTAACAGACAGTAACAGAGAATGGACATTGAAAAGGTGCGTGGTTTCATAAGCCGAAAGGAAAGCAACACACAACAGGGAGACACAGAATAACCAACGACAACTCTCAGGAAATAGGGATAAGGTATAACAGCTTATAAACTACAATTAAAAGGGAAAAGAATATCAAGTTCAGTCTAATTGAGGAGGTCTGGCCACAAATCATCAGAGGCTTCGAAATTCTCTCCTGCGAGTCCCGCATGTTCCTGTCCCTGGACGTATGCAATCTTACCGTCAGCATTTATTTACGTCTCCCAACCGTGAAATGCTTACATCATAAAACTGTGCTGTTTCTCCCCATCCATTATTCGGAAAGATGGTGCAGATTGTTCAACCAATAAACCAAACATTTTTCAAAATGTGTCAACCTGTACCTCCCCCGCTCCCCCTTCTGCAAAGCAAGGCCCAAGCCTCTAATGCAAAACTCACAGCTTTAAAAGTGGTGCACGGGCTTCTAAAGCTCTGCAGACACGCCATTGTTCGGAAGACAAGCCGCTACGATATTGATTGGAATACTTGTTGCGGCAAATCTGGATTCGGAGGTTATTATGCCGCGTTATATTTTGTGAGCAGCGCAACTCTTTTATTGGTTTTAACACCAACCACTCCCTGGCCCATCTTTACAAGGGAATCCAGCCAGGGAGCAATTTAGAAAAATAGGAAATCTAAATCATTATCCTCTGCCTTTCATCTATTATGTCTGCAAATCACGATTGGAAGGGGGTAAAATAAATTTAGTTGGGAAGTTTGACAAGTTACTTTGTCTCCATCAGTCAAATAAGAAAGGGGAGAGCCAGCGTGAGAGTAGGAAAAACCCACCAAGAAATCGATCCCATGGCGTTACCCGCAGTATGTGTTCGCCCTGTTTTGTTCCCCCCGCAGAAACAGGCAACTAATTCTGGCTACTGTTGTGAAATAATGACTGTTCCAATGCCACCTGCGTGTGAGCCATTGGCCAGACTCCCCTCTGGGTTTTTTTCATTATGGCCAGGCCACCTGGGGGTTAGCTGCCTGGCTTGCCTTATGACATGCTTCACAGTTTATAGGATTAGGAAAAGATAGTTGGATAAATGAAGTGGTATAAAGCCTGACAGAGTGGTGGTCCTTCAGACAAATTGGCCAGCATTAGGCACATTAAAGGGGGAAAAAAAAAAGGCATGTGCATGAAGAAGAAAAACAACTGAGAGCTGGGCAATAAGCGAGAAGTTAGGTGTAGACAAGACAAAAGTGCGCTTGATGAGCTTAGGTGGCACTTTTGTCAACTTCTCTCCAGTCTTGAATACTCACATTATAATGAGCTCACTGGAAATATTGTACCTGCAAAAGGACACTGCTTGTTTATGGAGACAAATTGGGCCCCGAACAAAGGGGAAGGAAGGGCAAGCTGCTCTACATGAGAGTGATTGGAGCTAGGCTTGGGCTTCCACGAGGGAGTGCTGTGGAACTAATTCTAAAGTGGAGCTCACAGCAAGGCAGCCATTCATAGGCAGCAGGGGTGCACAAGGAAAGGCCAGGTGCCAGCGTTTCCATCTGCTTCTTATCGTCCTTAGACTGACCTCCGCTGACAATGGGAGCTGGGCAGCCTGTCCAGGGCGCAGGAGTGTGCCAACAGTGACCCGGTCCCAAGGAGAGAGAGCCGTAGCGGTGCCATCCTCTCCGCGCCTGGCATCTCATTTCTGAGTTATTTCTCATCCGCGTTGTTTGCTTGGGAGACAATGCATAATGGGAGGTGCATCTTTTGCATTTAACCCCGATGAATTATTTACTAGAGCTTAAAACCAATCATGTACACCCATCGTGCGCTGTGTTGTGCGCCGAACCATACACATAACAATGTCCTGAGGGATACCTGCCACAGATGGGAGCTGGAATAAAACCCATCAGTCGGGCCCCTCAGGTGTGTCTACTCCCTCCACTGTGCAGATTGTGTACATGCAGTAATCTCCCTCCCTCCCGGGCCGCGCGTGCGACATGTTGTTGATGGCGACACGCCAGGTTTTCGCGTGACACACATGACAGGGAATCTCCCATGAACATTACAGCGACAAGTCCCCATATCGTCGAGGCAAGGTGACACCCAGCGAGGGCGTGAAAATGAGCACGAAGATGTGCTGTTCTTTACCTTGAGTTTGGTGTTATGATCCACAGCTGGAGACTTGTCGTCCTTGGGCGGAAGAACAAGTTCCCACTTGCCGAATTCCTTCTTGGTGTAAGGGTGGGAGAATTTGTTCCAGCCATCTACGGGCAAACGGACACATTGGCTTAATTGGTTTACATTCAGTCCTGATCAAAGACAGTCATGTGTAAAGAAACAGCGCCTTTATGGACGCGGGGCAAATCAGGAAATGCATTTCTCTTTGTATTCTTTTGATATGATTTCGTCACGGACCTGGAGTGGACTGGAAACTGGAAACAATCCAGTAAGGTGACCATTTTATTCACATTCAATTATGTTTGTTCTGGGTGTTAATAAAAATCTAAACAGTCTCTAGACGCTTTCCAGAACCCGGACCTGAGAACTCCCAAAGCAAGCGCTGAGGCGTCAGTGGAATAAACCTGAAGCAGAACTTCACAATCTCTAACATTTTGGAGGGATTTTCTCCTTGAATAGATTCATCTGAAGGACTTTAAATCCTCACTTTCCCCGCCTGAGTCCATTACCTCAATCAAACACAAAGAAAAGAATATAAAACAATACAAAAATCACCACTTGACCCGCACTGCATCGTCTGATCCAAGGACATATTGCTTTTTTTCACGTGTCCATTTTGTTTATTTTATAGGAATTATCATCATGTTATCACTTATGTTTGATGCTATTGTATTTGCAGCATTTTTAAGAATTATTTAAGAATTACTAAACACAAAAAGATACCTGTGCATGCTTCAATTTTCCACAAGGAGTTGCCAAACTCAGATATTCTGAAATCCAACGTTGGCATCTTTAATGATTTTAATTGCCAATTTAACAATTAACAGTTTCATTCTTCCCCATTGCAGCAGTGTGTTGCCACTTTGCTTTGTGCTAACAACGGTTTGACGCTGTTCTATTTCAATATGCACCTGTGGTCACAGCACCGCTTTATTTTCCAACAATCTGTCTTCGCACAGGTTACCCACCCTCCCTACCTCTCCATCTCCTCCTCCTCCTCCTGAAACCTCTGACATAATTCTTTCCTCTCGCGTTTGTTCCCTGCGCTGTTCTCCGGCATCCTGCGACTATTGCGACAGTGAGTTTAAGCAGCAGCGGGCTCAGTCGTCTAAAAAGGGGAACTGATAAAACGCCACTTCACAGCTCATTGAATTTTATCTGCGGGAACAACAGAGAGACGTTACATTCATAATCTGCTGATACCGCGCTGCCAATTGTCATTGACTGACAGGAATATATTAGGACACAAAACATTTATTATGAAGCGGCCACCTTGGCATGTGAATTTAGGATGTGGTTTTTACTTTGTAATCCGTATCTGCTTGATATTCATGAGCGTAAACAATGGCGGGAGGGAGAAAATGAATCACAGGAGACGCTCCAGAAGTGACCGAGCACAACAGCGGCTCTTTTCACAGGCGGGCCAAGTCATATTTTTTTTTTTTTTCACAATTTATTTATCTCCCTTTGCTTAAACTCCTCTGAAAAAACTGTGCATTATGCATCCAACCTGCACCATATTCATGACTGTGGCTGCTGGGCTGTTTCCACATTTGCTATGAAATTGAAATCAAATAATATGACTGAGCCGTGTCAAAATGTAATCTCTCGCAGAATTGAATGTTGGAATTGAGCTGCTGCCCAAGGTCCTGGGAAGATAATTAAAAAAGGAAAGGGAAACGGAGGAATATAGAAAGAGGGACGGCCGAAAGGGAACTAACTGGCATTAAAAAATATGTATGGACAGTACACAGCTTGGTAAATTTACAGTCCTGCAGTGTCAATCTGAGGGTATGACTGCTAGTATTTCCAGCAATACTACCAACGCTGTATCACTGTATCAGTAACATCATTACCTGCAGGGTTAGTTCAGAATGGCTGGAGCACAGAGATATGTGTTTATAGTGTGGTGTGGTAAATACAGTGAATACATTCAGATTTAATCAGTGCAAAGGTAGCATGTTGTGGTTCCCCCAGTTAGAGTAATATACACCGATCAGGCATAACATTATGACTGTAATATTGCGTTGTGCCTCCAAAGCACTTGTGCCTCCTATGTGTTGAGGTGGGTGGCCTCTGTGGATCATCCCTCATCAGTTTTGGAAGCAGTGAATTTGGATTCCAGGTCGCCACCTTGTGCCGTTTTTCATGGGTTTTTTTCACCTTTTTGTGTGTGCCCGTGTCAGGCATGCATCCTTCTGGGGACCGCTGCTGCCGTCAAGGAAAAACATTCACACGAGTGCCAGGTGCAAAAGTTCCCCCAGCAGAACACTGAACAGTCACAAGATGGTCGAGGTTTTAATGTTGTGGCTGATCGGTGTACGTAGCGTAAGAAGTACTAACTCTGAATTGCTGTGGTGCGCTGGGGGACTTCTTACGATGCACCGAGCACCTCTCCTCTACTCTCCATGCTTCCACATGCCACTCTCGCATCATATTAACTCCGAGCCACTCTCAGACCTCCGTCAGTATTTCACCAATGAGCATCATTTAATCTCGTTTCTATCATGTATACACGCAGCGTGACACACGCTGGAATTTATCAGCTTGGTGATTCTCTATTCACCTCTTCTCCTCCCCGTGTGTCCTTGCCTCACTATTTTTAAGACCTAGATCTGAGAATAAAGAGTTTATGCTTAAAATACCACCAAAAATGAACTCCTTTAAGTTTCTTTTAACAGAAGTGTTGCAATGTCAGGGGAGAGACAAGCTTAAGACTAATCATAAACCTTTAACCGGAGCATTCAAAGAAGGAATTTTAGCGTTCGTGCAACTAAAAAGAAAAAAAAAAAAATAAGTTGGATAACCTTATATTCAATAGATGGCAGACTCCGTCTTTTAAAAAAAATTAAATATTTTGCTGTATTTTCTCAGTGTACTTAAGCCAATAACACCTAAAACGTCTATCAACCTGAAATTACTTTCACAGTTGGAACCAGAGGGAATCGCGATTTCAGTGCAAACACAGCGGTTGCACTCTCTCAACAACTTTGCAAGCGGTGATGAAATAACCAGCTACTAAAATATTAACAAACGCTCCCACATTCAAAAGACCCCCCCCCTTCAGTATGCAAGTTTACCCCGCGTAATCAATATCTTCCACATTTCCAACTCCCTGGTTGGTTGATCAAAAGGGATGATACCCTGGTACTACAGTACGCTGAGCCTTTTTTTTCTTAATTTTTGGCCCTTTTGTGTTCGGGAAAGCAGAAATGTTAAATTTCTTATTTAATGCACCGTGAAGAAGTGCAACCTTTCTGTCTGCACTGAAATCTCGTTTTTTTTCCCTTTCGGTTCCAACGGTGTGTCTAACTTCATATGAAAGTTTCATTTTCTTTTTAGATTCATTATTGCAAATTGATTGGTGTTGTAGGAGCCTGCGGCATGCTTCTTTAAAACACAATCAGGACACCTGCCAGGACCAAAAACAAATGAAGATTTCACATAAGATCCACATTATTTTTACAAATTAGCAAAAAAAAAAAAAGTTAAGTTACAACCTTCAGCTTTAATTTGAGCTTGTTCGCATCCACATTGGGCAAATTTCATGGCAATAAAACGCAGTGGGCTTAGAGGAAGCAACCTGAACATCACACGAACACACATCACAACGGAGTCATGCAGTGCAGGAGCAGACAGATCTCCTCGGGGCTACTTACTGAAGTCACCAGTGAGGAAGAGGGCCTCGGCCGCTGGAGCCCACTCTTTAAAGATCAGGCTGTTGTCAGGCTGCCGGTTCACGCCGAAGGTCTTGTAGCTGCGTGTGAACTGGTCAAAGCCTCCCTCTGCCTCCTCCAGCTGGAAGAGTTGCGTCTGTAGCAGCTCATACCTTCACACCACATGGGACACACAGAACACGTACCGTGAATTTACTAGAATACTTCACTTGTTGCTCTGCTAGAACACCTGTAAAATGAAGCCCGGCTTCCTCCCACCATCACCGCCCAAAGACATGCTCATTAGGTTAATTGGTGATTCTAAATTGGCCGTAGTTTGAATGGCTGTCTGACCTGTCCGGGGTGGTTGGCTTCAAGCCCAAAGACAGCTTGGACAGGCTCAGAGGACAGACAGAAGACAAGCAGTTACAGAAAATGAATGAGTGTCGTACAACACTTCTAAAATATTGGTGGATATGTTGTAGCAGTTTTGCCGCACCTTAATGTTTGCGTTATCTTTTTGATGTCCAGCTTCGGCATGGCAACCTGCCTCATTGCCCCATGAATGTGTGGCTACGGGCATATCTTGAGAGATAAACCCCTGTCTGTTACCTTCAGCGGGAAAGGACAGACTAACTACTTTGCAATTTATCTCACTTAAGTTTCTGCAGCCAAGCTGGTGTCCATATCAGATTCCCCCCGGTACAGAAAGCCTTTTTCAGCCAGCAGAGTTAAGTGCACACCCTCCCCTATAGCCCCGAAGCCAAGCTCAGACTGGCCTGTGAATGCCCTGGGGCTAGTGATGATGGGCTGAAGTAACAGCGCAATTTCTCAGCAGCTGCTCCCAGTGTTGAGCGTAGTGGATCCAGACAGTGGTTGCCAAATGTGAACCTTTAAAGTCCGACCGACGCTGCCACATGGACCCGCCGACACTTTGTCACTAATTAAAGAATGTGATGAAAGGAAGGACAAGGGGAGGATTCACATGAGCTCCACTGCCACAACATTAATAGACGAGAAACTTGTGTTTATGATTATTACAAATAAGTTCCAGGAGGTTGCACCAGATGGAGAGGGAACCCGAAATCCAGTGCAGATGCAATATTCTCGACACATCTTTCACACCTCACAGTCATTAACAGAATTTAAGCTGCAGTGTAGATAAACGGAGAACCTGAATTTATTTGTCTGTTAGACTGAAAACTTACCAGCATGGCTGTTAAATACCATTTCTTTCCATTTCTTGCCTTTATCTACATCACGGTACAGTCTCGTCACTCTCCCTCGTCTCTATTCTGGCACTGGTGTCACATCTCTGTGCTTTCCCATCTGTTTTGCCCGAGCTACAAATTCTGCAGTTTACTACAATATCTAGATTGCACATGGTATCCATGGGCAACATTTGGCTGCATAACACTCGAGCATCGAGCGGCAAAGAGCAGAGCCTTAGACCATCTCATCACATATGGCAACCAGTTTTTTTTCTCCCCACCGCCGGTCCTGAATTCCTAATGAGGGCAAGGCAGTGTTACGAGTGAGGAACTGGAGTTCTGTTCATAGCTGCTGTCTTCGTCCCTGCTCACTTTTCTTGGTGGACTGTGAAAATGTGTTTGTGATTGCGATGATTAAAGTAACTGATTCATGTGCATTTTAAAAATACCAAATGAAGACTTGATGTTTTCTCTTCCTACTCACATGGGGCTGTATTAAAAAAAATTGGCGGCTGAAAAGCAGAGGACACGACAACAAAGCGAAACCACGGTGTCGGCACTGATTGGTACGTGCACTGCTGTTTTGAAGCCTGGCACTATGAACCCCGCACTGTAGAGACCTGTCGATCATGAGATAGCCACACCCGTAGGCTTATCCTACTCTGTAATTAACAAAATCAACATGATGTTGAATAAGCTGATGAATGCCTAATAGCCAGGGTCTCATCAGTTCTGTTTTGCTTTCCGTCGACTCCTGGGGGAAATATCGAGCTCTGATGCGTCTATGCGCTGCACTATGTTCACAAGCTAGACGCTACGTCTGTCTGACGTTCGGTGGGAGGCTGCAGCGGCTCGGCGAGAGCCTTTAGCTGCAAAACACCCGTCCGCTGTGGCTGTAAGTGACAATAATGGGAGTGCTGAGACTAAACCAAAAACACTAAAGTTGGAGACCGTTAAACAAAATTATTGAGCTAAACAGAGTGAAATGTTGTTACACACAAATGGCCATATTTATAGCAGCTTTACCGTACTAAATTCAAAATCAGCTGCATGACTGAATTTTATGAAAATCTCATCCCTAGCTTGATAAAACAAAGTACAAAGTTTTGTCCTGTCCCCAATTAAAGGAGAACTACTGTTTTGTTTTTGTTTGGGCCTTATTTCTGGCATAAAATACAATTGTTTACTCACCCGTATAACTTTTGTGTCATTTGCACTCATTCAGGAGATAATCAGGTCAGCGTATATCCATATAACAGGAGTGACTTGGGCACTGCAACGCTGCCTCTAAATAACGTATTGTCTGCTGCGAAACTCGTTCATTTCTCTGATATTTTGTTATCGTACGCTAGTGCTATTCCCCGTTGAGTCCGGAGTTACGTGTTATCTTCGTTTTAGGTGTCGGTAGATCAATCTACAGACCCCGGATGATGTCTTCTGACCTGCATGATGTCATCTCTGAGCGCCATCTCTATTGCAAAAAACGAGCAGCAGCAAATTGCAGGTAAACAAGCCAACCATCGTGGGTGCGCTCGGCGCTCAGAGATGACATCATCCAGGTCTGAGGTTAGTAGGTCAATCTACATAAATACGGTCCAGTAGTTCTCCTTTAAGTGATAAGTAATAAAATAGCAGATTATACATATAGATTACTGTCCCGGATGTCTTATCTCTTGGTTTTGATAATAGTTCATCATCTGCAAAGATAATGAAATATGGAAACATGGTACCACTGATATATTACTCAAACACCTAAATGTCAAGCCAAAACATGCATTCCTTTCAATCCGCCATTCATTCATGTTGCATAAAAAGACAACTTGTAATTCTGTGTTGCTTCAACCCATGTTGATTTACTATTATTATCTGCAAATTTGAGATGGGGGACTTGGAAAGTTGACACTAAGAGGGCCGTCGATAAAATGAGACCTCTGAAGAAAGCACTCCTAAAAGAGAAGACCATGGCACAGAAACAAACCTGAAGAAGAACAAGAACAAAGTAAAGCTAATCAGTTGGCAAAAGCTCTATTGAAAATCAAAGTTAGGGTTCAGAAGGTACTTGAGAAGGTGGGTCAGGAAAGAGCTCATCGCTGAGGCTCAGAGGGTGCTCAAGAAAGCAGACCAGCTGGGCGACACTCTCCCGAATAAGAGAGATGAGGCTCAGAAACAGCTGGAGAAACTTGACTCGGTCTCTGAAGCACGGGGAGAAACAGCGGGGGGTCGATCCCCTCCAGTGGCACAAGATCTCCTCTCCTCAGGACCACAAAAGAAACAAGCCCTGCAGGAGGCTGAAGTGCAGCGGGCAAAAGTGCAGAGCAGCATGACGTCCAGGATGGATGATGTCAAGGAGGAAAAAGGTCCAAGAAGAAAAGCTGGACGGCCAAGCTCTTCAAATGCCTCGCACCAACTACTACAACCCTAACCCCCTCTGGCATTCTGTGACAGGAGGATCTTTGACTCTGAAATTTTGCCTCATTACTGTTACATATGGAAACGTGGCCTCTGTTGAGGACCCTTTTCTCGAAGGTCACTCCCTAATCCCTCCAGCGGAACATGTTGTCTTTGTACCAGATCTTGTACAAAGCAGCAGCTGCAAGTTCTCCAAGATAGACGAAGACCAAAATTAAATGCGTTTGTCTGTGTCTCAGCAGGAACGCAGATTTGGCCAAACGTCTTTTCTGATAGTTGATGAAAATGAGAAAGAAAGAAGACATAAACATTGTACATTGTATTGGCATAGACGAGGAGTAGTCCACCAGTGTACTAACGTTTAAGATTCACGATCTTTCTGCAGCAATAGGTTGCAATAAAGGATGCACAAGTAAATACATTATTAATACGAAACAGTGGTAAATTGTATGAAACCTAAATCAGCCACAGGGAGCTTGTTGGCGTTGTTTTGTAATGACCTCCTTCCTCCCTGTGTTGCTTTGTTGAGCATCTTTTACTATAAGACGTACGACCCAATCTTCATTTAACCACCTGCACAATATTCACAACATTTCCAACAAGTGCCCGTTTAGGAAACAGGAAGTGTATTCAATTTCATAGAGTGCAGCCTTTTGTGGTATAGCATATTTTGCAATGCTGCATTTCATCACGATAACGTTCGCTGGTGTTAAAAAGAACTTTAATTTCTCTTTAACTTTTTTTTTTTTTTCACATGGAAAAGCGGTGCTTAGAGCCTTACAGTCTCTTCAGCACTGGCATAATGCTTAGATTACACAGGTGTAATATTTACATGCTTGTTATGCTAATTGGCACTAAACTGAAAGTACATCTGAGGCTTACCCTGACCTGATTTCACATAATACAAATCTGCGTTATTGCTACAGAAATGATAGGTTTCTCTGCAGCTGAAACGGTGTACCTAAGGCTCCCTACGTGAAGGCACACAAAGGAAGGGAAGGGTGGCATGGAGCAATAACATGATTTGATTTGACGTTTGTGTGTGTGTTGTTGGTGGATACAAAACACATACAGTGCCAGAAACTGAAAGTTTTACACACGTTTCTCGTCCAGATTCCCTCGGGCCATCACATGTTCACCCAGATTTGTTTTTAGCCTTTTGTTTTATTGATCATTGATTTAGTTTTGGTTATTTTCCATTGTATGTTTCATAAAATAAGCACTTAAATCCAGGTATTAGGTAAAGTAAGGCTCTATGAAGAGGCTCTACGGCATTCTAAATCATTCTGACCACTCACCTACACATTATGCAGGTTTTTCAGTACATATTCTATAGATTTTTTTTAAGCAAATCACACTCACTCAACTTAAAATCTTCCTTCTGAAAGTCTCTCTACGGCGTGTGCAGCATTACCCTTCATACAAGCCAGCGTTAGACAATTGGGCGTCTAAATTTAGAGTCCGCGTTCAGGTCTGTGTTGTGTTGTGTGTGACTGACAGTGACAGCTGACGCACACAGGTGCCAAGAAAGTCTGCAACAGCCTGGAGACGCACGGGGTAAAAAAAGCCTTTTGAGCTTAGCTTGCTTAAAGGGCTCCTTCCATAAAGGCCAGCAGCAAGGTGACTTTCAAATAATGCCCTTCTTGACTAAGTGCATTAATGAGGCTAAAGAGGCACCTGGACGTTCGCTTGATTGATGAAAGCTACATTTCTCTGTTAAACTCACATCGTTCCTGACCCTCGAGCAAGGTGACGGGGGGAGGAGGAAATGCTGCCAAAGCTCCTTTTAAAAGAAGGTACATCAAATATTAAATCATCACAGTCTTATAATATTAACCAAGTCTGCTTCTTTAAGCAGTTTTGCATTCACATGTATTGCATCACAATCGTGTGCATTAGACAGACTTATTTTTATTTTGAAGTAAGTTGCGACGACGTACTCAAATCTTATGCTAAAACCGCAATAAGCATCAGACCCAATGCTCCCTACTTTCATTTGGTCCAATTTAGGAGAAACACAGTGTCCCGAGCTGCAAAATCCTAGCAGCACTTCCTGCACACTTGCGCAACAGGAAGAGTAAATAATGAAGGATGTCAACAGAGCACGGCTCACTGGGGCTGTAACCCGCGCGACGGCATTAACGGTTATTTTCCCAATCAATCAGAAACTTAGCATCCTGACAATAAAAGAAAGAAGAAGAAGAAGAAAGAACTGCCTGCAACCACGGAATAACTAATTAGACTCTGCTGGAGTTATTTCAACTGACTGCGCACCGTGACTGTATCTGGTGTGAACCAAAGTTCAACAAACCTGAAATGTGCGCAGCCTTGAGCCATGACATTGTGGTGAAATCTAAAGGATCAGCGTGTGTGGTCATAGGTCTCGTCCTGATAAGCGAGCTGAATTCTTAGTACTGGGACTCAGTGTGACACTGCAGCCTGAGAAAGCTCTTGATTTCTGTGCCCGTGTTCATGATACGGTGTTTGGACTCTGGGACTTGCAACACCGGGGGCTTATCAAGAATTAACCTTCACACAGCGGTGATCCTATATGTAAAATAATTTATGTGAAACTTTCATCAGCGGGGCAGGTGTTTGAGACACGTCTAGAGCTCGGTGAAGCCTAGAAACCCCAAGCTGTGTCTGAGATGAAACTGACACGCTCATCTCGCTGCAAGGCTACAGCCCTGCTTGCACGCTTCAAATACAAAGCAGGTGGTCCCTTACCTGCCACATTAGAAACAAGACCTGACATGGTAATGAAAATGGATAAAACTATATGGCCCCTAAGCAGAGTTTTAAAGCGCGGGTTTCGGGGAGGGCGACCCAACGGTGAGCAGACACCGAGGCGGCGCGAGCTGTGGATCATTATCACTGTCACCCCGGCGCTGAAAAACATGACACTCGGTTTAAAAAAGTAAAAAGAAATCCAGCAGGTAGGGCTAATTTGACACGAGGTGGGGAATTGAGCTGAAGAATTACGATGTCAGGTTGCGAGACAGATGTCCTTCCATTCTCAAAAGAGTCGACAGTGAATAAGTGATCATAAAATCAGACAGTTAACCACATTTTGTTGCTAGAATCTTCTTTATTCTTTTAAATGCATCCCGTCATTATAGTCTATTCTCTTTGTCAGGTTAAAAATGGACTTTAAAAAGACGCCCACGAGTCGTGAGTCTGCCTATTGGCCAACAGAGCGTCTATTTACTTTTGGAGATTAGTCAACACAGGGTCAGCTCACAAACCAAGGACATGTGCTTGTTTTTTCCCCCATGTTTAAAATTTTTATTTCATATTCCTGTGTTTTTCATTTATTTGTTTCAGTACAGAAGCTGAGAATGTTCCTGCCTGCCATCGTCGAGATCATGGGTTAATTATTGTAGTAGCTATATATAACTTTTCTAGCGATAACCAGTGAATTAATTTATTTATCGTGAGAAAACAAAAGGCTGTTCCCTCTGTCGGGTTAAGCAGCATGAAGAACAGAAAAGGGAAGGTAGTCATGGTGGTTAAATGGCTTAAACGTAGGACTATCACCAAGGAGACCTGAGTCTGTATCCTGCGTCAAACCAGGACAAGCTGCAGACTCTGAATTCTTTCCTTTGGATTCAGTTTTCATTCAGTTTGGTTCGGATGTAGGCATTAACAATGTTTAGGGAAAGTTTAGGGCTTAACAGGCCTTTTCACAGCACTAACCATGTTACAAAAGCCAGAAGCCCCCGAAGGCGGCAAACTGTAACATTCAGATCAGCGCTCATAATTTAAGGAGGAGACGAAGCCCCGGCTGCAGCTTCAGAGCCAAGCGCGCTTCAATCTTTAAACTGTTCGGTAATGGACCCTCTTTGAGATCGCAGTAATTTTCCAGGGATCTCGATAAAACAAAAGGCCTTTTGTTGCGATAAAGCGGCATTTAAAAAAAATGACGGACCCCGCAGCTTCAGCCGTCACAATACGCCAATATAATCCACTGTATTACACAGATAGCAGAGAATAAAAGGCTACTGATCTCTAATGCCCGCTGGGTTTAAATTTAAACTTGATCTGAATGCGTTTGATGAGCTGACATCTCTGTCCGTCCGTCTGTCTGTGATGTGTCAGGTTACAAGGCGGCAGGACAATTTTCCATAACATATTAGGTCTGAATTAATATATATAGAGATATATATACATAGTGTAATCCAATAAGGTTTAGATCACAGCTACAATCTGAAGCAGGACGCTGTATTTAGAATCTGTGCAGCTGTGACTTGCAAAAACATAAATGTCAAAGGTTGCTATTGAGACGCCTTATAGAGAGTCTGCAGTATAAAGTATATTATTTGAATCAAAACCTGACGCTTTGGGGCGTGCAGTGCTGGCGTTAATAATATGAAGTGTGCAAACAGAAATCTACGTCTGCGTGTAGTCTGACACGTTGAGCAATCTTTGCTTTCCTTTTGGCAACTGCAGGAAATGGTGTGACCGGAATGTGATGGACATTATGACACATCAATATGAGTGAATACAGACACACTGCACGATCACACACATAAGGAGACACTAATCATGCTTTTGTTGGCTGAACGAGAAAACAAAGCATGAGCTGCTACAAATACTAGTCACAGAAAGCTGCAGTGATGCTGGGCCATTAACGGCCTACAGCAGACAGCGTTTCCAGCCCAGGGCACCACCTCACAACGACGTAACGCGGACGTCACCTGGCTGAGACGCGCACACACACATGCCTGCACTTGAACTGTCAAGCATAGGAGGAAGTTGGGGTACGACTTGCCTATTTTATTTTTATTTTTTTCCCCTCAGCAACTGGTCACCTTAAAAAACACCCAAAGAATAAACTATCTGGTAGCTGATCATCAATGTTGCATAACCTGAACGCCTTTCATCTTCTAAACGCGTAGCAGGCTAAGCTACAATGCCTGAGAGGGGACGATCCCTCGACCTCCTCTCATTCAAAATGTCAAACAACACAGAGGGCGAATTGTCTGATGGGGTGCAAGAATCGCCTTTTATCTGTTAGTTGTGTCTTTTAATTTCAACACACGAGCCCCATAGTAAGCCTGGCCCCTGCCCGCTTCAGCGGGGACTTATTTTGGCGACAGGCGGCGAATTAAACCGCTGTTAGAGCCGTTTTTACCTCCTCTTGAAGTCCTTCTCGTACTGTTTGAGGTAGGGATCCATTTGGAGCAGGCTGCTGAACTCAGGAACTGTAACATTATCCTCTCGGTCTGCCATAGTTTCTTCAGACCAAGGCAATCGAGCGCCGAGTGCAGCTAGAAAGGACGGGCTGACTCACAGGGATGAACCGATGAGGACGGGCGGGCATATGCTCTGCGCACGGGGGGTTTTAGAGTCCGGAGAAAACAGCGAATCAGGGCGCATTCATGCCAAGCCCGTCCCATTTCGACATGAGGTGTCTCCAGTGGGTCAGAGATGAAAAGAGCCGAGCCGTGCGGAGCTGCTCTGATTCAGTCATTGTGACTTTAAGGTGACAGCAGAGGAAGCATCTGGCGCGTCAGAGGCAGATGACTCGATTCTGTGCAGGCCTACAGATGTGAAGCTCTGCAGGAATTTCTTTATTATAAAGTCGTAATAATAAATAAAGTAAAAATACTGTAGCACCAGGCAGTAAAATATGGTACTCGAGTTGTTGAGCTCAAGATTTATGGCCCTTATTAGCATCATTGTTGGGTAAAACCAATAGCAATGATGCTTTCATTTAAATCAGCTTTATTTTGCCATGCAATCACATAAAATGTATTAATTCTCTGCCTTTAAACCATCCAAATGATCACACTTGGAGCAGCAGACAGTCTCGTACGGTGCCCAGCCAGCAGATCAAGGAACCTCAGCCATAGAGATTTGGAGAAGGGATTTGAACCGATGACCACACGGTGCAAAATTTGTGTCTCTAACCACTAGCCACTAGCTTCCCCAGTTAAAGAGGCACACGTGTTGTCCTCATCCATGACCTCCTTTCACCCTCTGCCTGCGAAGCTCAGTTTTAGCTCCTATCTCTTTAAGGGTGCGCACACAGACAACGAAAGGCCAACTGGGACGTCGCATCACGTTGTTTGTGTCTGGGCCAAAAATTTACACTTGAATGAACCGCAAAGACTATTGCCCTCTCCTGCGCTGTATGTTACGCAACTGCGCTAGAGAAAATAGCTCCTCATGCCAGCAAGTGGCAGTAGTTTGTGTTGTGTCATTCACATGTGGGGGAACCAGACGAAGCTGGAAGCTGCTAACTTTCACACGTGGTATGACCTGACTTCTCCCGAATAATGCAGATTAGTTTATACATTCCAGATGATCACGTTGTTGCGACAATATCTGTGCATTTGAATGTTCAGATTAGATGATGATGAGCCTCCTCCATGCGCTGGTTCTCCAAGCTAAACAGCTAATCAAAGAGATGTCTCTGACCAACTCATTCTACCGCCAATCTGAAATGCTCGATTGGTTGAAAAGCCGCCGACAGGTATCCGACTTGTGCCGTCTCTGTCTCTTTACTCATTTCAAGCCTTGCCAAGACGGTGACGGCCGGTTTGAGCTACAAATCCGTTCTCTGGGAAACCAGGGAATCACGCCACAGAGGGTTACCATCTGTATATCAAGTCAAAGGTTCCAATTGATCAGCTAGCTCACTCTGTTTGTTCAAAGATTCACATGTTGTGTCTTGCCAAACAAGCCACTATGCAAGCGTTACACAAAAATGTTTGGCGGTGACATTTCAGGAAGTTCAGGAGCAGTGTTACATACATCACAGAAGCCGAAAGAGAGAAACCGACCCCAGGCTTTCATACTGAATTCATGACGTACACTTTAGTGCATGACAACAGTTATTGGCTGCAATTCTGTCCCATTCTCTACAAATATTCACAGCTCCTGTGTAATACATTCAGAACTTCTAATGTATCCCTGACCTTTTTCTGCAGCAGCCACGAGGCTACATAAATCATTATAATGCATTAGAGTAGTTTATTTTTAAGAAATGTGCTGACCACATTAGTTCTCCACAGAGGTCTGTCTCTTCTCATTTTGGACACTCTTTCACCTTTGAGCCGAAATGTCAGCTTCACACGAGACTTCACACAATACTTTAGGCAGATTCTAATTAAATAAGTAAATTGACTGCAACTCTCAGTCTTAAGGGAGCAAACCGTTTTGATTTGAACGCTCTCTCGGCTGTTCGTCTCGTGCATCCCTCTGGACATTTTAAGTTCATCCACATTAATGTTCTAAAAATAAAAAATCCTCTCTTTGTTGTTTGTTTTGTGCGAGTTTTTCATAATATGAGTTGTAATGAACAGCGCAGCCTCTCGGGGCCACTACCCGGGGCTTTAGACCTTTTGAGCTTGTTGCACTGAGTTAATATAATGAGTTGGTATCCTTTTTTTTTACAGAAGCCATTTATGAGTGACATTTTATTCAGTGCCATTTGGAAATTAAACACGGGCTTGTACAAAAGTGGCCTTCTAGTTTGGATGTTTTGCAGAATGGAAATAGTGGGCCATGAGTCATGCTCACAAATGCACAGAGGTTTCACATTAAATGAATGCATGTCCGGTGTCTAACCATTATTTGCACGCTGTATTTCACGGTAAACACGAATATTTGCTTTGATCCAAGGCTCGCTCTCATATAAGATTTCTACTATTCCGCAGTGTCTGAAAGAGTACGCCAACAGCAGCACACGTCATGAAAAGCAGTCCCATTGATTCAGGGCAAAGTCTGTTTAGCGTCAAGGCTTGCTGTCACATATTTGGACGAAGCTGCCTCTGTGACACTGAGACAAACTGACAGGGACATACGTGATGCAACATGAATGTGCATGTGGGAGAGGACATTGGGCGTTGAGCCGTTGTTGATCTCCTTTATAATGCTGCAAATGTATGTTTTCCTCTACACGTTCAGCGTCCACTTCAACCCTACTTTCTCCTTTACTTTTAATCCACCCGCCTTTGTAAAATGTAATCCCCGTGCCGTTTTGATCTTATTGTCTGTGGCCGCAGACTACCCAACAGAAGTGGCAGAACTAACCTATTGGTTTCGAGACGGATAACCTTGCTATAATTTAGATGAAATCCCCCTCGGGTAAAGGCTGATAAATATGCACGCCGGCTGAAGAAATAGTGCACCTCTTGAAAGTGTTGTCCTTGTCACAAAATAAAACCGTCCCAGCTAAAGGTCAGAAAGTGAGTGTCATTCTAAAGAGCCATCTGTTGGTAATAGATGGAACAAGTGCGTCGCTGTCCACCCCAGAAGGTTATGCCAATAAACGCTGTCTCTTTGATTCACAGCTAAATAACAAATGTTTACAGGTATATGTGGAAAGAGACGGAAGCCAGTCACAACATCAGACGAAAATATTAGATTTTAGCTCAAGGACTTTGACGTGACAAGCTCCGGAAAATACATTTGATTGATTTATCTGCAAAGAACACAATAAATAACAAGCTACAGTTACAACGTATATTACAAAAGCTTCAATTAAACATCATTTTCTCATGACCTTTTCTACATGTTAAGTGTACATTACTAAAAGAAGCATTTAGACCTGCAGATATCACCAACACAATTATACTAATTCAACCAATTTGACCGGTCATCTACATGCCCGTTAAATATTGTCATAATACAGACTGACTGTGTTAAAGGAGAATTACCATTTTTTTTTACAACCTGACCTTATTTCTGGCATAAAATACGATCATTTTCTAACCCATATAACTTTGGTGTCATTTGGATGATATTTAGATCCCCTTATATCCATACAGTGGGAGAGACTGGGGCACCGAAAGGCAGTCTCTAAATAACACATTATCTGCCACGAAACTCATTCGTAAGTAACTCTGGTCTCAACGGGGACTAGCACTAGTGTATCATAACAAAATATTGGTGAAATGAACAAGTTTCGTGGCAGATAATACGTTATTTAGAGGCGGCGTTTCGGTGCCCCATTCACTCCCACTATATGGAGATAAGGGGATCTAAATATGGTCCGAACGTTATATGGGCGAGTAAACAATCGTATTTTATGCCAAAAATAAGGTCCAGGTTGTAAAAAGCGGTAATTCCCCTTTAAATGGATCAATATATAGCAAAACATCACTTCACTAAGGCCTGACAGCAGCTCTATCTATCTTTTCAGGATGTTTTTATGATGTATTTACCGTCTGAAGATGCTTTGTTAATGATATTGCTCAGATGCAGTCTTGTGAGTCCGTTACCTTGTGATTATTCAGAATCAGTTCAGATTTCTTTTGTTATTTTTACCCAAATTATGGAAATATTTCCAACTTGAAACCCGTCACAGCCCTGCAGAATTCTCTGTAAACCCCACCTCCATTCCTCTCGTCCTATTCACCCAAATTTCACCCCAAGAAAATGGGTTGTTCAATCCTCCCGTGACATCGGATACGACTCTGGCTGGTTTTAATTTATTCAGTCTCGACTATCCCGATGGCATCTGAAGATTAGACCCCCAAACATTCTCTCGCACTTCCTCCCTGTGGTACTGAAGTGTAACTCCCACTGCAGGGTCCCGCTGCAGTCAGAAAGACATCATATCAGAGATGCAAAACACAGCTGAAAAGCCAACGCTGTGTGACTTAATAGGAGCTGACACAAACAACCTTCTCATTCAGCTAAATTGATGCGAGTACACAGGCATGCAACACTGATATGATTTGTAATGAAAAAATACCATTAAGCTTTCAGCACCTGTAATTATTCATCAAACCATTGTAATGCCTCCAAGCTGAAAGAATTACTTTCCAGGGTGTTCGACTAATATGAAGACACCTTCAAGGCAAAAAAAAAAAAAAAAATTAGAGCTGTTAAAAGACTAGAGATTGAGGCGGGATGTTAGCGAAGGCGGCGGCATCATCATGTATATTAATGCGACAACTGTTATGTGATAAGGCAAGGTCAGAGAAGAGCAATATCATAGAACTGTATGAATATGGAGCAGAAGATGCAAACGAAGAGCGCGTAATAATAATTATTGTTATAATTTGTGGCGTATTGATACTACGTGGGGAAATTCTTCCTCTACATTTGAGCCATCCGTTCGCTCAGAGAGTGGTGTGTCCAGCTCACAGCAGTGGGCTACTACCCGTGTAGCGCTCAGGGAAAAGTTTAAGGGTTAGGTCCTTGCTCAAGGCACTTGAGCCACGGAGGGGGGAGGATGTGAACATGTGACCCTTCAATCCCAGACGTACTTCTCTAACGACTACTCCCCAAGTCTCCCAGGTATAAGATACTTTGCTGCTTAATTTTCTAAAGATTTTTGACAGAAATAACAGCCAATTATTTTGTCAGTCTTGGTTTTTAAGCAGGCACACAAAGCATAAAACTCAATTTTGGGTCCCCCCCCCCCCTTCCAGAAATGTCTGATTAATTTTGAAAAAGGTCGTTCACGTGCTGCTCACAGACAAAGACGTTATTTACATAAAAGCAAAGGAAATGCGTTTTCAAAAATACCCTTACAGCGAAGAAGTGGACAGTTTGATGTGGAATTTAAATGCTAAATCATGTGCAAGCATTTCTGGCATGCACGCAAGTAAACAATGTTAAGCAAGTAAGTGAGCATCGGAAATTTAAGATGACAGAGGAAATCCAAATGGTTTGAAAATGAAAAACACATGTAAATATGTTTTTTCTTTGTTCCAGAGGTCACGTCAAGGCAAAAAGGGATGGATCAGTCTCCATATCTCCAGGCAGTTGTATTCTCTGTTATAACCACGTTCTCATTCAAGGTTTGAAACTGTGCGTGCATCACTTGATAACGATTACGACAATGTATTTTTGGATGGGGGGACAAGGTTTGGGTGCGCGGACGCTTCGTCGCAGAAAGAAAAGATTTTTTTTTATTTTCCGGGAGCAGGTTTTTCAAAACAACAGACATCTCCAAACTCCAGCTGTCACACAGGAGCAGAGTCAGCTCTTCTGTTTGTGAATACGAAAAAACAAAAGAGAAAAAAAAGCGTGTACTTTATTTGCATGAAAGCAAAATACATCAATCAAACTAAACAAAAGCATAAAGCAGTGGTTCTGCAACTGCATTCCTCCAACAACATAATTAGTGTACATTTTTCTGCGTCTCAAATCGCCGCTGACGTGAGGGTCCGTGGAGCGGAAATACACCTAATTCCTCATCAGACAATTATGTTCCGTCTGACTGTTTTGGGGTTTATAGTCCATGAACGCCTAAATATATGCAGTTCTCAATGTGTTTTTTTCTTGTAAAATGGGGCTGTTTAAATGAAACCGCTCACACACCTAAACTATAACAGGTTTCTGTAACAGAATACGGAAAGGAATGATGATTAAAAGAAATAAAAGAAAAAATGGCATCGCAATCCAATATAGGCATGATAGAGACAAGCTCATTCCGCTGGGAATCAAATTAGATGTCAGGGATCCGTATGGTGACATATTGCAACCCTTTTAATTCCTTTGGATGAAGGACAGTACTATTTCACGATTGCCACCAAGTGAGAAGGTTAACGCTGAGCAATAAAGAGAAGCAGAGAGAATGGGAATGAAGCTAATGAGAGGCGATAAGATTCACTCAAGCCTTCAATTTCAAGGATGGAGGAACTGGGATCACGGAAAGGACCGGAGACTGACACAGGGATAGAGATCTTTAATGGGGGACATTAGCAAAGGCGGGAGAAGTGATACTGGCGTGTGAGTCGGGACACAAAGCATGTGGCGACGGTCGTTTCAGGAGCTAGTCAGGTACATAAATCCCTCTGCGGAGTTGAAACTTCTGTCACGTCAGCTCTCTCGCGACCGTCATATGCAAAGGCTCGCTGAATTATTCATAGCATGGTGGATGTCATCAATGAACACAACAAAGTTTAAACTATGTGATGCGAAGTGGTTTCCACTGACGTCACGGTCGCTGATGTAGGCTGAGGACACACAGAGGCAAGCAGGGCCGGTATCGGCGCACTCAGGGTTTTTGGCGAAACCCATTTATGAATTTCAGAGTAGTCAGCCTTCAGAAGAAGTGAATTGTTAACACCTGACCTCACAATATAGTGGGCCAAATGGTTTAAATCAAGCAGAAAGGGCTCAGGGGACAGCGTCAAAGACGGAGGGCGAAGAGGCCGAATTTCAGTCGGGCCTCAGCGAGGGGAAGTCAAGACTTCTTTCAGCGGAACAAGGAGGCGATTGTCAAACAAGGTTAGAGAAAAATAATTACTCTGGCCTTTCAGTATTAAAGAAAACGCATATCCTGATGACTAATTCAGAACGTGCTGTGCTGTAAATATTGGCTTGCTTGGCACACAATGTGAATCCCATTTCCCTCTTGGCTTCGGTGCCTCGATAATCTTAATCCTACCGTGTCTAAAACTTGCTAGGTTTCAGAATTGTAATATGATGTGTGATTATGTTGCAAATCAAAAAAAGGTTTAAGGTTTAAAGAGTCGGTATATCTACGGAAAACAGCGAAAGGGACAGGGGAATATTCTAGATTAAAAAACTTAAACAATCACAACCCGCATTTTGACTCTCAGACATAAAGCCTTGAAACAACATTGCGTTAGATCGTAAGTGTCCAATTTCCATTTTGTCGCGAAGAAGACGAATGAGGCTTCGAATCAGCAAGCGACTGTGCTCTGTGTTTACATTTCGTACACAGTGTGCGTTCGTGCCTCCGCAGCCTTTCAAGATCAAGCCGTGAAGCAAAAACAATAATTCTCATTGAGCAGCGGAAACAAAAGGAGATTCACAGCTAATCTGAGCGGACATAAAAGAAGATCATTTATACTTCAGTGACGTGCTGTTATTCAGAAAGACATATCCAAACACTGAAGAACAGTCGTGAGCAAAATGAATAGAATATTCAAAAATATGTTTGCTTTCCTTTCTCTCTTTTTTTTTTTTCCTACAAGGAAGACATGAGCTTCAGAAATCTTGGCGTGGAGAGACTTTGGAGTCCTCTGATCTTTCTATTTGAATATTTTGCAGGGGAAATTGTATTCCAGCTGAAATGTGATAAAATTTTCACATTCCCTTTTAAGTTACTTTTACACGTCTTTAAACCTAAAACAGTGATCAGTGAACATCTGCATTAACACTTCTAACCACTTATGCCTTGAAGATCTAAACTCACTTCAGTGGAACGTCCGTAATTCCTTTGAAGACATTCAAGTCTTTATAATCTGTTATGTCAGGGTCGTCTTTCATTAACTCAGAAAACATTACACACAGTGAAGGGCGATGCATTTTCATGTTTTAGTTACAGTAGGATTCTTTTTATTTATGGCTGTTGTTGTGCAGCATAGCATCTACATGCACATATTTAATACTGGCTTCAGTATAGTCACTCCCTAGAAACACAGCTCTCATAAGAAGTAGTTGAATGTGACTGCTTCATTTTATATCTTTATCTATCTATCTAGTTTTTAATATGTATTTATTTAGTAGTAGTGTTATTCTGCTGCCTCGGTTTGATTAGTTGCTTTAAATCTATATATTTGATGCAACAAGTTTTTAGGGAGTAAGTAATGGTGGTCTTTTATTTGTAATATCACAGTGAGCAACATTGCAGCCGATATTATTGTGAATGCACTATTATTTTAAGAAAATATACAGAGTGAGTGGATGGAGGAAAAAATCAAACATACAGAAATGCTCAAGAATTTATCAACTCTGTGAGCGAGTACTTTGCGCGCATTAGCTGCAAACAGAAGCAAACATAAAGCAGCATTCAGTGCTGCCTAAAACAGGCCCACTTTGGCACCGGCTGCAGCTTTTCTCCCAGTATTTGCACTCTCTCCCCCCGGTGAGCGAGTACAAACAGGTGTGTTCAATCTCCTGCTTCAGATGGGAGGGGGGGTCCTGGAAGAGCACAGGAGACCAAATGTGAGACACAGACAACACAAGAGACACTCACAGCGTGTAGCAAAGAAGCTGTTCATCGCCATGTTTTATAAGTCAATCAATAAGGTCTGGGTTAAGCTGAACTGGTACTTGGTGGAGAAGATGATTTGTCATCGTTGAGTGCCATATTTACATCCAGAGAGAAAGGCTTGGATAAGCTTTGCCAACAAATTGGTCATGCAGATTCTAAAGTCACATTAAAGGCATTTTTTTTTCAATCTTGAACTCTCAAAATGTCAAAAATGTAAATTGTAAAATTTTGCTCAAATGCTAACCATAAATTTTTGGATGCCATTTCAAATTGGATTTCTGCGCTCACCATAAACAAGTCTTTAAAAAAACAACAAAAGATTATGTTGCAAATCACTTTGATCATTTACAAAAACACCAGGTGAGAGACAAGGAGAGCTATTAAATAAAATATTGAAAAAAAAGGAAGAATAAATTCCCAGTTAAAGCAGCGGAAAAAAGACAGCATGTCTACAAAGGTTATGGTCGAGTGAGAAAATAATAAAAGAAGATAGGCCCTTAAATCGAACCCTGTGGGACCCCGCAAGTTATGTCTGGTGAGTGGAATGATAAATGCTTACAATGACAGAAAAGGTTCTATGGGAAATGTAGTAGCTGAGCCAGCACAGTGCTGTATCTCTGATGCCCACCCAGTGCTTGAGGCAGTCAATTAAAATTGCATGATCTGGAGTATCAAAAGCCTCACCGAGGTCTAAAAGGATTAAGATCGAACATTCACCAGCATATACTTTTAAAAGAAGGTCATTTGTGTCAATTAGAAGGCCTATTGAAACAAATGTGGCACTTTTAATTTTTAAAATTTCTCTTTCTAAAGCCGCTGAAACAAAAAGCCAATTAGTCATATTACAGGTATTATATATGAGGATCAACTGATCTTAACGAGGATGTTTTTAATTATTTAAAACTGGACGGTCGAGTGCTCTACAGTAAAGCTGGAGACTAGAAATAATAAACAGCCTCACGTTCCACATGACACACGTTAAAAGTTGTCGTGAGTTGGAATTTCTGAAAAAGTAATAAAGCTTTAGTCAGGACACGTTTTTCAAAATTTTATTAAAAAAAAATTATAAAATGAGCTCTCGCTGCTATTACAGGCACAGTGGTTAACTGCGAGCTCTGTTTCTCTCAACAGGACTCAGGAATCATGACAAGCCTTTCATTATGCAATAAAAGGCATTTTAATAACCATCCATTTATGTTCATCTTTGCTCTCACACTTTAAAGACCTCCTTCTGTGACCTCATCCTACCATTCAAATTTGCTCAACAGCTTTGAAAGGGGTCTGTTGCGGCAAGAAATGTATGATTATCTCCACAAGTCTCAAGTTCAGGTTTGTAGAAGGTGATTGGATGTCACTCCCTCTTCACCCTCTAAAACATTTGAAACATTTCTAATGACGTCACATGAGGTTAAAGTTAATAGTGCCTTAAATAGTTGACTTCTTTTAAAAATAACAGAAACAAGGTTGCCAGTTGCAAAATACTGTAAGATGCACATCCTCAGTGTGGTTGGTATATGCCTCAGTCATAATAGTATTTCACAATATATTCAAAGGGAAGCAGTTAAGAATAAAACATGTTATCAAAGGTCACAGGACTTCATAATGATATACCTGTTGGCTTTTATTACTGAATAAAAGGTGAATAACCGGTGTGTTTTCGATTTAGCAATAACAACGAAAGAAGTAGAAGGATGAGCGCTTAAAACTGTCATCTGAGGCTTAATTTTTAACTAATACCCCAATGTTCCAGTACAACAAAAGATAATGGCAAAATCGAAGTCTTATTTGCCGCTATGGCATTTATCTTTATTTTCCGTCTCATGAGTTTTCCTTAAATAAGTTTAAACTCCTCTGAGACACCGGCATGTACGGTAGCAGTATAACTGCAATTACAATGCTCTTGTGAGAGAATGTTAATTACAGTACTGAACATGCCACCGTCATTTGATAATCATCGGGATTGTAGTTTGCCTCCCTCCAAGGCTTTTTTTTTAAACCCTAGCATGCAATTATTGATTGTCGATTTAAAGATGAGAGGAGCTGCATTAGTGTAATTGTTTCAGGAATTAGTGTTTGTCGGTTGCTTTGTTGTTTTTGGATTTGTGAATTTAGCTGTGGCTCATTTGGAAAGTGAAAATTCATCCATTGATCATCTCAAATTTAATTCCGCTTTAAGTTTGTTAGCAGAATTGATATTAAAGCAGGGCTATGGGTACATTTTAATGTCCGCAGTAACAGCCCTGGCTCATAGCTATTCGTGTTAATGCTCTATTGCTCATGAGGAAAGACGTGACTTGCATTTAGACTTAGACAAAAAAATATATATATATAATGATTATTTTTATTTTTCAAATAAAATAATGAAATCCATTGGGATGATCACAGCGTACAGCTAGCTGTCAGTGACTGTCACTGATGTACACTCTCCATGTGTCTCTGAATATAGTCCAGTCAGAGTCAAGCTGTGTACCACTGAGTATCTATACTAGTTATCTATACTTTCTTCATTAGGATGCTATAAGTGGGGAGAGGGACTGCAGTCCAGGGCAAATTGGTCAGTTGGCTACTTCTGAGCTGTGCGTGCGTCTTTACACCTTTGAGGTGGGAGAAGGTGGGTGTCTAACTTGCTTAGCCAGCTTGATTGTGTATCTTTATATTTATTTTGTTTGCTCTTGCCTTCTGGGATTGGCTTGACCTTATCCCGTGATCGACTAAATTGTTAAACTGTGAGGATGGCTCCATTTTCTGTTGGTGTTTATGGCTATTGCTGCGTTTGTTTTATTGTTACTTCCAATAAAATCATTATTTACGGCGCCGAGTCCCGCTTCCCTGAGTCTTTTACTACGGGAACCATTTTAATTGTTACTCTCCTAATCCCCTGGTCTAAACTAGGGACGTAATATTAGAAGAACCTTTTATTTATTTTTTCTTCTCTCCAACAGGTCAGTTGGCTAGCAATCAAAACATTCCTGTGAACTGCACTGACCATTCTTTCCTCAGAGACTGAACTGGTCAAGAACGTGTCTGATTTCATTGAAAGGATAACTGATCATTCTGCCGCTTTCAAAGAGAGACGACCAGCACTTCACAATAACAATAAGCCAGTTGTGCAATTTAAACAGTAACTAATACTATTGCTTTTCTTTGTGCATTTAGTGCATTAGGTGAATTATAAATGTTTGAATTTGAACATTATTGAGCCCAGCACCACTGCACTTAGAGCTAAACAGATGTATGTCATCTAGTGTTTACTAGTTGCACCAGTTGAATATTAAAAACCTAGATAGCCTTCTGTGTTTGCTCGTAGAACTTCGTCGCTTGCTTGCTTTCGTCATTTCCATTTTTCTTTTAGTGTCTTGAACAGCCAATCATAGAGATCTTTTTTGACCATTTTGTTGCGCCGCCAGTTCAGCAACAACAAAAAATATGGCAACATTGGTCTGACTAGTGCGGGGTGCACCAGAAAAACTAGGATCAGAGACACTCACCGACACAGAAAAAAAGGCCGACCATCGCCTTGGTGTGTCACGGCCCTTAGACATCAAAGCAACAGCTGCCCTCGCTGAGAGATTTGGCAGGAGCTGCCACTGGTGTGGGTGTACTGAATATATGTGTAAGTGTGTTTCATGGGTCTCAGAATCAGCATTTTTAACATACATTTGCAGTCCATTCTTTTGCAGGTTGTAAACTATTGCACATGTGACGTTGGTGGTCTGTTTGCCAGTTTGTCAGTACACCTCTTTCTAAAGTTAAAATTAGGTAAAAGTTGATTTGATGGCTAAGTTTTATCTGAGTGGAGCACTTCAACCCAAAATGTTCTATTATTGTCAGTTTTTAAAAATCTCACCAAAGTTGTCACTATCAGATGTTGTTGCTGTCAGATGTCTTGACAGCGTCTATCAGTCATACCGAGTTTGATTTGTGACAGGCGTCACTCAAAAGTGAATCAAGTTATTGTGTAGACTTCAAGAAGCTTCTCTTACAAACCACTACAAGGCGGCCTCTGATACGAAGCGCTGCGATGCAGGAAGTATCCTGCAGTTTTCTTGTTCTGGGTAGCTTCTTGTGTGTGGAACTCCTCTGGGTCACAGTTGTTCGAACAGAACAATTGGTTTTGATAAAATAGACAACAGGGTTTTGAAACATTCACTGTGCCTGCTAACAATAGAATTTCTCGAGAATGAATCAAATGTCTGCTTTATAAGGACAGACAAGGTAAATATTGCATGTATTGTGTGTGAGTGTGTTTGTGTGTTCTTGTACAGCTATCTTTCTGAGGACCCACGGGCCTGAGTCCTGACCTTCTGAGTTGGACACCATCAAAGTAAGGACATGTGTGCCTATTGAGGACATTTTTTCTTCACAAGGATGTTTGAGTGTTACAACTCGGTTTTAATGTTAAAGGTTGCCATAAGGTCATGGTTAGCATTAGGATAAGGCTTAGGGTTAGGCACTTAGGGTAAGGGGCTCGCCAATGCATTACGTCAATGAATGTCCTCACAAAGATAGCCATGCGAACGTCTGTGTCTGTGTGTGCCTGTGCCTATGTGTGTGCTTAAGTCTTTACTAAAAGCCCATAATGGCAATGACATTGTTCTGCAGATGAGGTGAGAGCAGCCCATTATATGTCAGCCTGCCTTTGCCTCCTCCTTTCAGGGCCCTGATAGGACTCTTCTCAGTGCGGACCTGTTTTGGAGTAATGCCACAGATGGTGATGAGCCTGTGTAATCCCTGTAGATTTCCACGGTTTATAAACAGCAAGACAAGCAGCAGGTCCCGCCGATCTGAACAAACACTTCTAAATCAGGGGGTGTTTATCATGCCTGTTTGGGGTGGAGGTTGTAATTATTGCAAACAAGAGCAAACATGCAAAGAGAAATGGATTTCACAGATCTAATTGATCGGGGGAAGAGCTGTAGATTTTGCTGCTGAAACCAGCTCTCCCTCCCGCCACGGTATTGTCTGAGACTGCTAGATTTATTATAGTTTACGGCACCTGAAGTATTCCTCATTTCAAATGAGATGCATTCAAAGCGATAGAGGCTGCATTTCATTTCCTTGGGCTAAGTCGGGAAAAAAAACTTAAGCACAGTTGGAAATGGCTCATTGCTATGTACCTCACAGAAGACAACAGATTTCTGCCTCATAATAGTCGAGACCACGAGTCTCACCCTGCATGCACAGACAGAGTGCATCGAGATAATTGACAAATTCTGTGGCGAAACGAAATGCGGCACATGCTGAAAGTAACATCAGTGTTTGCTTTCTTTCTGGCAAAGGAATCACAGCATTTTGATGTATTGCCTCACCTCTGCACGAAAATACATTCTTTTTGTCAGGTGAATTCCTTCCCAATTTTCCAGCCAACAATAGGGAACATAGAAAAATTGGTCTGATCCGTGACATGTTGACATTTCATTTGAAGAAATCAATCAAAATCTACCAGCAACAAGGCTACATGAAATGTGTCAAGTGAAACTGCTGAAATCGAAGGTTTTGCAGGAATGGGTTTAGAATATTCATCAAGTAAATGTGATATATCAGAGCACCAAAGAAATCACAGGAGATCCAATCAAGTTCTTTTTTTTTAATCTTTCATTGTGGGGGTGGTAATACCCAGGAGAAATTATTATTATCTGCAAGGCTAGTTTTGTTTTCTGGTGCTTTAATGTGAAAAAATTAACTGCATGAAAATTTTAAATGGGAAAATCTATTTTGATAGACAGTGTGAGACATTAAAATCCCTCTCCTCCCCGCGTGCAGGCTTTATGTTAAGTATGCTTTTGTTTTTGCGCTTCACCTTGTTATACACGTTCGGCGACAAGAGAGTCATCTAAAATTAGCCGCACAGTTTGAGAAACAGCAGGTAGTGCACCCTACTAATAGGCTCTAGAGGTGAATTAGCCATTAGCTGAAAAGGCTAATTCACCTCTAAACCAGATGTCTTTGTGAAAGTGAAAAAAAGTGAAATTGCAAATGGAACGCTGAGAGGAGTAAGAGAGAGATGTATTGATTGGAGCAAAGTCATTTTCATAGCAGACAAGTGCAGATCCATTTAAATAGTCATTATTTTAGTATGTGTAATACATTTGGCACCAAAATCTGATTTAACATTTTTGCATCTTTGACACAGACATAGAAGTTGAAGGTAAAGTTTCATATTTTAAAGCTTAGGTAATAGCTCAGTTGGTTATTTATTCCTGTTAATTTTGGCATGACACCTGTGTCAAGCCCAAACAGAGCAATGGTTAAAGGGGAACTACTGTTCTTTTCAACCTGGACCTTATTTCTGGCATAAAATACGGTTATTTACGCACCCATATAACTTTGGTCGTTCATCAGATATTTAGATCTGCATGTATCCATATAGTGGGAGTGACTGGGGCACCGAAACACTTTAAATAACACATTATCTGCCACAAAATGAGTCCAGAGTTGGACTCAGTGGGGACTAGCAGTAGTATATCATAACAAAATATAGGTGAAAGTAACACATTTCATGGTAGATAATGCATTATTTAAGTATTTCGGTGCCCCATTCACTCCCACTATATGGATACATGTGGATCCAAATATCTGACGAATGACTCCAGATAGCACCAAAATGATATGGGTAAGTAAACAACCGTATTTTATGCCAGAAATAAGGTCCAGTTTGTACAAAATAGTAGGTAACAGCACAACGGCAGACTCTGATCACCCTCTCGTGGACTCACAACCCATTTGAGCAACACATCTTGAAGTTTGTCCTGGCGAAAAAAAACACGAGTGCACTTTTAAATTCTGCTTAAGTGGAAAAAATTCAAACATCAGCCGGCTGCTTTACACTATATTAAATTGTCGGTGGGGTAGTTCAGTCGACCAAAAACATCATTATACAAGCGTCTATTAGCCTGAATGTGTTTCCTTACGTACCATCACTTATTTATTTCAGTTTATTTTACTTTGATGTGAGCAAAGCTTGTAATTGCGTGTACCTCAGTCATCATGTTTCCTTGATGAAATTTTCATCTATTTATGAATTATGTATTAGTTATGCATAATGCAATGATGGAATTCCACTTTTTCTCCAAAACAAAACTTATGAAAGTATGTTTTTTAAAAAAAAACTTCTGCTTCTCTTGGCAGTGACTATGATATGTCTGACGCCGGTATTTAGCAAACTCAAGGAAAAGCTTTTCCACGCATCATAGCAAGATGTGCAAACATTACAGATCGGCGGGATGTGAGAAAAAAAAAAAAACGGACCTCCATTCTGTGTGTTGACCGCGGTATATTACTACACCCACATGCATCACTCTGTTTAGGTTGAGATGTTTTACAGCAGTCCTTCAATGGTTTGCAAAGAGTGTATTAGTCATTCCTTTAAAAGCCTGAGGCAAGCAGCAGAGTTCTTTCTAATATACTGGAGTGGACCCCAGCTCCAGGAGGATGTGTGGAGGCCTGTCAAGGTACAAGTACAGTATTGTGCTGAAGGAGAAAATAAGTTTGTGTTTTTAAATCAGGCAGTGTACAATCTTCATTGCACATACATGTTAGTCTGAAGATGAATATTTTACTTGGCGAGGGAGGAATCCCCTCTAAACGGATGTTGTCACATCAGGACTTGATAATTGCTGGTAGCCTAGTTATGCGAAACACGATTAAGAGGGCTTTGAGTTATGGTGGAATTTACTTTAGAAAAAAAAAAAAAAAACACTTGACAGCAAGCAGCACTTATTATTACTGCTAGGGACATCATTTCTTTCCCCTGCATTAGACTGCTCAGTTGTATAATAAATAAGATAGAATATAAATAATAGAAAGCTGAACAATTTCATACTTTGCTGCAGATGCTAATTTGTTGTAATAATATTAAATGACACCAAACAATGTTTGTTGCATATTTATGACCGGAGCTCGGCAAGTGCAAGACAATTAAGAAATGTGACACAAATCTGCATCCCGTGCAGCCATACTATCGAGACTTTTGTTTAGGTCTGTCATTCTTCAGGCCGCGTTTGAAAGAGAGAACAATGACAGAGAGCGGGAAGAGAAGTGGAGAGGGAGAATATGATATCAATACCAAGATTTACTCAGTGGGGAGAGGATGTAGAGGCAGAAACTGGCACATTCAGAAGATTGGCAGCAGGGAACAGATGGTCAGGAGGAGAAAGGAAACATGACCAGGATGTGTAGTTATGCAAAGATAAGCAAAGGAGGTGCCGGGAGTGCTGATGAGCTATGAGACGCTGGCATCATAATTCTGCGCGTAACACAGCCATCCAAGTATCACAACTTTTAGCGAGGCCTGCTAAGGAAGCCGTGCAGCGCTTCCAAAACTTGGCTCTCGTTGTTTCTCATTTGCCGTATCGTAAATAAAAGCTGATCAACACCAGATGTTTTCTTTTGCCTCCTCCTGACTGATGGAGCTGTTTGGGGCTCCACATATTTAGATGTAATACATCAATATCTTTGACAGATTTAATCTTAATATCAGCACCGTCGCCGCTAAACGTTGACCCCCTCTGATGATTACGATGATGTTTGGAGGGACACGCTGTTTTTCTCCCAGACATCATCACAACAACAGATGCGTCGGACTCTTCGGTTCCGATGCAAATGTTACACAGCTGTATACTAATGATGCGGCTTTTGTCAGAGCGGGATAATGACGCCAAGCGATAACAACACTGACCAGTGTGTTAACAAAAGTGAGACCGGGGGCTCGGAACCTCGGTGTTAATCTTGCGCAAAGCGATTTTGGCCCCAATAAGCATCGAGTGAGAAATCCACTACGGGCAGCTAAATCCTGAAATCAGCCCATTTTCCATGCAGTGGTCTGTGAGAACACCAGCTGCCGTGGGCTATCGTGGACGTGAGCCCTAACACAAAGCACTCCACTCTGCATAGGACACTAGGTTTTGTTTGTATCGGCATGGATGGAGACACAGGGAGAGGAGCGTCTGCTTGAATATGCCTCCGTAGTGGTCCCAGAGGCGCGGCGTGTGCCCTTGAAAAGATCCTTGGTTTGTAAAGTTAAGACAAAAGGCCAGTATTGATTCCATTATTACAGCTGTACACTCCTGGAGCAGTGCAGTAATGATACAGTAATTACCATGCACCTCTGCTGGCCTTAAGATGACTCATCCCTCAATAGAAATTTCAGTAGAAAATAAGGTGGGGGTCGGCCAAGTCACAATGTTTATTTAACATTTCATTTGCAATTAATGAGCCAGGCCAAGGTTCTGCCCAGTCATTCTGTGATGTGAGTAATACAGCTGTGCTGCCGTGCTGCGCATCCTTCTAAGAACTTCTTCATTAAATGTTGCTGAAATATTTTACAAAGGCGCGAACGCTCTCACGGCCCAAACTCCGGCACAATGCGTGTCAGGCTGCTTGAAATCTGAAAGCATGTCAGATAACAGCGCTTTCAGGGAATATCATGTAAATGTTTATACTCATGTAACCGTGCCCTAAGAAAAATCTCGACTTCATTACGTATTAAAACGCCGTTCAAGGTTTTGCCCTGTGCTTGGTTCAGTCGTACTTTCTGCAGTCTCGAGCAGCGGCGTGTACCGTGGGTTAAATAGTTTGAAAGGAGAGCACGGTAGTCTGGGGACCTGTTACCTGGATAACGTTTCAGAGTAACACACAGAAGAGGTGCTTTCATGTCAGCACATGTCAAAGATGTTATAGGGGTACTCTAGAAAATGATCTAAAACTAGGTTCGCCCTTAGATCTGATCTTGAGTACCTGGGGTCTGGACTGAGTGCGCCTCAATTTTCTGAAGAAACGGGTGTTGAGTTCCAACTCCAAATTAAATTATAGATGCTATTTAGACCCAACATTATATAATATCTCAAAATCAGTCATCTGGAATGCAGCATGATAGAGAACCACCTGCCATCTAATGGAAATAAACCCAACCGCTATCCCAGCAACAGTTGTGTTTCTTGTGTTATTTGAAATTCCTAAGCGCTGAGAAGTAATTGAGGGGTTATGTTATCTACCATCAACGAGTGGATTGCATCTTCCAAGGTATTATGTGATATCTGACATTTTTTCTGCAATTGTAAAATGTTTGCTTAGGGTGAAACCATTATTTTGAATCCTTTTTTTTTCTTTTTTTGTTACAGGCTACAGGCAGCACCCACTGCCAGGTGACAAGTGCAAAAGACTCAAAAACCTCAAAAAGTGGTGAAGTAGAACATAATATATTGACCAGAAACAAGTAAAATGACAGATTAACCTAATGTGCATGCAGACAGCCAAATTAGCAAAGTCCAAGAGCCCTCAAAATAAGATATTTGAGTGATTACTTGTAATTTTGCCACATGCAAAGACATTTTAATTTAAGCTGCAGACTTGTGTGTTGTTTGCCTCGTAAAGGAAACCCTTTATCATATCTAGCTGTTCAAGCAGCATCCCATCAATAAGGTAATAACACAGATGGAATTGTATTCCCCCAGCCATCAATAGCGGCTTCTCCTACAGTATGGATAAAAACATGGCACATGCATCCCCGTGCTAGCACGCTGTTTGAGTTCAGGCTTCACGGCGCTCGAGAGAGCAGTGGTTATTTCCCAGTGGAGCACAGAAACGTATAAGAGCATGCACGGGTCACACGCCGGATTATGAAATTGTACTTTATATTTAAAATTTCGAATCTTTCGTAGTGCAGTGCAGCTTTTATTCCTCGGGGGACAAAAAGACAGACATTTCCCGATCCCGTGTTCAGGGATTCATTTAAATAAAGCATTCAGCTGTCACTCGTGCATCCTTAATTGTTTTCCGATCATTGGGCAGGATTAAGTGCAATAAGTGGCCGGTTTCTACATGGTAATGTGATTCATCTGAGCCAAAATGTTTGTCTCTGCCTTAGTGTTGTTGACTTTGCAAGCTTGAACTTGAAATTGATATTCTTTTTGTGTCATAAGGGGTCAGAGGGATTTTCAAATGCAGTTGGTGACCTTGTTAAATCTGTTAAATCTAATGCACCCAACCGGACCTTTCAAATGATACAACACACAGTGCTGTATGCGATACAATACCCCGGAGATAAGCGCAAAGGAGAACATGCTCCTCTGCATTAAAGATCTGTGTCAGCGCCCCGTGTGTTTCTGCTGAACCCACATGGTCAATAAATTCTTGCTGTTTAAAAGGTGCATGAGTAGAATTCCACTCTCAAAGATCTAATGAAATGACGAGGAATTGACCTTCAGGATGCATGGGATTGATTCTTTACCACCATCCTCATGGTAATTGGCTCCGTATCGTTCTGCTCTGAATTATAAGTGAGCCGTATAGCGAATGTATGTCACACAAGAGCACTCAGTCCTTCAAGGTTTACAGTTCAGAAAGGCATCAATGGTTCCACGGGGATTAGAGATGTGCACTGGTTCTAAGTTAAAAGGCTAAAATGCAGCATCAGCATACAAAACACAATGAGTGCACGCTTACGTAAAAGGCTCCCATTCTGAAAAACTCTGCGTTTGTTTCTTGTTTGGAGATGAAAATTAGCGACCCAAGTGATTGCTTGTGCAGATAATGAGTTTGCGAGCTTCACGTGTCATTTCCGTTTACTCCTGCCCAGAGAAAAAGCCGGGGATGAAAAAGCCTGGGCAATATTCGTAGCGCCGCGGGTTTTCTCAGGTGGTGTGGCCAGGTCAGCAATTTGATTTGAAGTGGGAGTGGCATGGAAGGCCACTGTGCAAAATTGGACCAAATTCGCCCTGCAGCATGTTAAACCATGTGTAAAATCCTCGCGATCGGCTTAGAAAGCGATCCCTGGCTGGAGCTGCCGTTTTCCCGTCCACCCCCCCGCCCCCCACACCTCTGTCTTTAGGGATGGTCACACTCGTTTCTCTGCACCACTCTTAGGAACCTTTGAAGGAAGAGGGATGTCCAAGAGCCCATTAACCTCCCCTGCGCCTGTGCACCGATTCCTGACACGCATCCAGACATGAGGTCACAACCTCCGGGAAAGCAACAGCGTTTTTTCACACGACTTGGGCCCGGCCTACCTTTTGTTACTACGTGGGGTCTTTTCCATCGCGTTTCCAGGACGGACATTCAGCGTGAATTGTAAAATTTTCCACGGGATAAGTGTCAATTTTGCAGTGGAAGTTTTTTTTTGAGTTGTCTAGTGTTGACTGCAGGCTTGTTTGCTTGCTCATGAAGCTGTTATGGCTCTGGGGCAGCTGTTTAAAACTGTCAAAAATTGTTAAATTAACTCCAGCTAGCTGTGGGCAGACTTTAATACATTATTCACTGGTATGGTGATTTCTGCTCTCTTGCCATTAAGGCTCACACTGACAGTAAAGATGGATGGAGTAGGGATCATGATCGTGTCTTCCCTTTAGAGCAGAGGGTCTGCGGTGCCCAGCATTGCCCCCTCATGATCCTATTATATTTTATGGTGGGTCACATTCCTGCAGAGACTTATTGTTCTGCGCTGACATTTGCAGAATTATCCCGATCACCAAATAGCTGATCACGGGATTGCATGGTGTCCCTTCTTAGAAGTGGATCCGATAAAGAGACAAACTGCGCATTTGTTTTGACAGTTCACCAGAAATCGCAACTATTTTCTATATGTTCTCCATTGGCGAAGCGTCTTCATTAGTCAAAAAGCGTGGGCGGGACTCTTGCTCTCTGCAGCGAGTCAAAGAGAAAGGCAATAAAGGGAGGCAGGAGCTGCACTTTGCCGACGAGCATCTCTGCCGTCCTGCTTCACTACAGTGTTCACTGCCCCCGATCAGCGAAAATACGCAGGGACTCCACCGACTAAAAAAAAGAAAAAGACAGAGTTCATCAATGTAACTCCGGTCAGTCAGAAACTGCGCCGATCACCTGGATAAGTCCATCCTGAGAAGAGGAGAGATAAAGAGAGGGGGGAAAAGCAAGGAGACAAGAGTCAAACGCGAGTGGAGTGTTGACGTGAAATTGTGAAGGAAAAGAGAAGAATATGATTGTCAAGCAGCACTTGATCTTCATCCTTTACAGCCTCTGCGCGAGCGTCTTTAAAGGTGAGCATCGGATGTTGCCGTATAGACGGGCGTGGTGGTGGTGGTGTTGGTGGTGTTGGTGGTGGTGTTGTGCGGGGAGGTGGCGGCTGCGAAGCCTAAAGATCATATGTGATCATGTCGCACGTGAGCGCCAAGTGCGCGATGCAGAGAGTTGGATTCCCTTTAAAATGGTGCGTGTTTGCGCAGCAGTTTTGGCCGCAGGACTGTCGCTGTCTGCTTGTCAGAGCCGAGTGTGCTGGAATGCCTGGAAGTTGGATTGTGCGGCGCAATGAAAAGCAGAATGCGGCTGCACAAGTTTTCTGTGTCGGAGACAACTTGGATGTCGCCCTCGCCTTTCATATGCCGTGGCAGATAAAAGATCAGGGTGCGGGTGAGACGAGCGCTGTCGCCTGCTTGTCTCTCTCCATCCCTCCATCCAGCCAGCCAGGTTATGTCCCCTGGAGCTGACACGGGGAGGCAAGAGAGGTTACAGTAGCCTAGCTGTTGGCGTGCGTCTTGTTTGCTGCGAGCCCGGTGTCATTGAGTGGTTCGTGTTTGAGTCATGCCGTGTTTTTTTTTTTTTTTTTTTTTTTTTGAGGGGGGGAGTTTTAAGTCATTCCAAACACCACTTTAAATCAGTGGATTCGCAGAGGGGATCAGGAAGCTTCAGTTGAGCTATCACTGCGTTTTGAGTTGATCTTTTTCGTCTCCAGCAGTGTGCGCACTGTGTTAAGTGTAGGGAGAAGAATAGTGTCTGTGTGTGTGCGTGTGTGTGTGTGTGTGTGTGTTTGCTTGGGTGTGCGAGGACGCATTCTCCAGGAGTGCTGGTGTAGATTAGGCACAGACCGTGCAAGCCATGCGATCGCTGGTTCAAAGTTGAACAGCTGGGGACGCAGGTATGGTCGCGATGCCTCGGTGTCTCCCCCATAACAAGTCTCCCAACTCCCCACAGACCGTCCCGCTCTTAGGCATCCTTGCCAGGCACCGCCCTATAGGGGACCAGTGCGCATAACGCCTACCGGAAGGTTCTGGGGGTAGGCTACTGGGGGTTTCTGCCAAATCAAAGCCTGCATAGCACTCATGACATGTTCAGTGCTGATTCAGTACACGGCACTCATGGTGATAATAATGAGAGTAACACATGATCAGAGAGAAAATGTAAAGCTCATATTAGATTGGGGCTGCATGGGGATTCCTGTCAAGCACTTTCAGAGAGTCAACAACATGGAACATAAAAAGCTCCTCACGGTGTCCCCTCCAGTAATTTCCACATTACATCATGACACTAAAAATCTGCTTAAACATGAGTCCTGTTTCAGCGTTAGATTCTTTCTGGAGCGTCACCTCTCATCACATGTCAAATATTTTTAGTCCAAGTGTCAGACTACCATGTGTTTGAGACAACGCACAGACTGGGCTCAGCTGAACTCAAGCGCAATGGCGACGAATCCCACGAAACCGTCTCTTTAAATTACAAATCATTTCTTTATTTTTGATTTGATGCATGATTTCGCACGTCTAGCAGTTCTAAAGTACAATACTGTAAATAATAATAATCTAAGTTCCTTAGCAGACAATGCGTAGCGCCCTTGAAATCCTGCCAGTATCACCAGTTCAAGTCAGTGCATGAAAGTTAACTTTTAGATATAAAACTCACTTGGAACAGACAAACCAATCGTGAAAACCTTCCTTTGATGGGACATTCAAGGATACTCTGTTATCTAGGGTAAGAAAATTGGCCTCCAAAAGGCATTCATGAGTTGCAAGGAAGTCTATATACCACCAAAAGTAAAATTCAATCTCGTTACAAGGACGTGAAACTGAATTTCACGGCGTCTTGTTGTTGCCAGCAGACAGAGGACAAATTTTCTAAACAATCCATTCTTCCAGAGCATTTCGCACGAGAACAAATGAGCGGACTTAATAGTGAGCGCGTTGGATCTCCATTGTTAAGCGCATTTGAAGTTTCTGCTGAGTGATTTTAAAGCTCTGCTGAAAGGAATGGATTGGAAACACTGGCCTGGTTGGGAAGCGGGGACTCAATCTAAAACCATATGGTATGCATAAAAAAAAAAAAAGGATGGAAGTAATTGCATGTGAATTGCAGTTAATGAGCTATATGGAAAACCATTAGTACAGTATGGGGGCAGCCTGGATGCTCCAGCTCATGAATATTGAAAATGTATGTTTACGTTTAAATGTCAGATGCAAATCTTGCCTTTAAAATTTGAATCTAATGCCAGAGTTGGAATATTTAATAGTTGCATGAGAGGTTACGAGTGGTTGCAGTGGACGGTTCCAGACTAGCATATAATAGCATTTTCTTTCAGTAAAGCTATTAAGACCATTAGCTATACATTAGCGCTAACGGTTCAGCCCTAGCCCACTTTGCAACAGATTTAAGTTCATAAACAGAAAGAGAAAATTAGCCACGGAGAGTTTTATCTCCTTGTCCAAGAACTCTGCTAAGACAGTGCCCACGAGGGCTACTTTAAATATTTATGCTTAGAAGCTTAAGTTCAGACACATGAAGTGCCCAGGCCGGTCTAAAGCTAAAGCGCTTACTTTATACGGACGTGAGAAGTCAAACAATGAAAGAAGAAATCCGCAGAGGTAGAAGACGGAGCACGCGGCACCGGAAAGTCCCGCAAATTCTCTATGAAGATGGTTGGATTTTTTTTATTTTTTATCTGCCTTGGGAAGAAGATCAGCTGCAACAAATTACAGAGGCGAGCATTTACTAGATCCTTGTGCGGGCGTTTTTGAATTAAACCGAGAGATGCGGCTAATTGGTGGTAGTGGTAATTTGTGAGAGAAATTGCTTGTCTGGCAAAAGTAATTTGCAAGATAGGAGGATGTGGCTCTGCGGCGGGCTTAACCTTTCGCCGGATTCCTCTTTGAACAGTGTTTGAGATATCACGCTCTGCAACCGACAAACAAACAAATGGGACTGAGAACACAGCGTAGGTAATAAGGTGCAGTGTCTTCTGTGCGATCGCAGCCTAATCGACAGTTAAATTGCAGCGCAGCGCATCACACACTGCAGTGATTTTGTCGACAAGACTTTAGCCTCAGCAGCTCTGTTCGCGCTCTGGAATGCTGAGAGTCATTTCGTGCAGACTCATCCTTCTTCTTAGAACAACCACACTATTAGTATTTCGCTTAAATGCCTCGCTGGCCTCTATTTATAGCGAGAATATGTTAATTCCCACGTAGAGATAATGTGCACCCTCTCGGCCCTCTTTATTGTCTGACCTGCCATGTGCTTCCGCTCTGAGTGGGAGGTGGCGTCGGCTTCATATCTGCACCGGGGAGAACTTTTGACTTTTTGTGAGGTGTTGCCGTTTCACTGAACCTTCAAAACTTATTTCAACCAGCTAACGAAGACGCGGGACAGACACGAACGGAGACAGTTATCAGTCAAGATGGCAGGCAGGCTTGTTATGCTAATGAGCCACGTGGCGCGGCTATACTTAGCCTCTTCGCAGACCCGCGGGCCGCTCGTGTCACAGATGTAAGTTTTATGATCCGCGCGCTTCTTTGTCGGCCGCGGCTCCTCTGGTTTGGTCTGACATTCCTTCTTCTCAAGTGTTTCATCACTTTGCTTCGTACGGAGCCCAAAAAGCTCCCATACCACCGAGGGAACTTTTCTTTTGTTTGAGCGCGGAGCTTTTCATCATTCCTTATCTCGTCAGACGTTTTTGGCGAGTGCAGCCTGCAGGTGACATTTGAGCGTTGGTGTGTGTTTGGCCATAATGTGTGGGGGCAGTAATGAGGGCAAAGCGCAGAGTAAATGAAAGTGGCATTTTTTTATTTTTTTTTATTTCTCTCCTCCGAGCATTTAATCCGGTATCAGAACCGCAGACATCAAAACTACTGGCGAGAAGAGACGCAGAGGTGGAGGATGAATAATGCAAAGGAAAAAGAGTCTTCCCAGATTTGGGAAGTCATTAAATATGCAAAACTGTAATGTAGAGTGTTTGATATTTCCTTCAAATATTGGTGTAAGAGAAGACCCCGCCGATTCTGATGGTGAAATGCTGATTTTAAGTATTTCTCCTTTCTCAGCTGTTTGATTCACGTTACAGGTGGATCGTGCAAATCAAAGGCACGTTAATGACTTTTAGAAATATCTCATAGTATGTCTACATAGCACCAGACCAGATCCATGAACACACCTTCGCCTTATAGGTTCTTATACGGCTCCCAAGTGAACATCTGCTGTGTGACAGTGTATCTGAAACAGTATTTTAATTACCTGTAGTTTGCTTTGTTTCAGTTTCATAATCAGATTTGCACACGGTGCAGTGATTGTAATGTAATGTAAAGGAATACTTACACCACGGATGCACAGAAACGTCAAGCGTCCTACAAATAAGAATTATGCACAAGTCAGGTATGCATATCAGTGAAGATTTGCACAATTTTCATGTTTACACTGGCACTCATCCAGATGGGAAGTCCAACAGACACCAAAATAAACTCAATAAATGTTTGTTTTTTTGTCAGCATGCATATGGCAGAGACTCGCACCTTGCTCACTCCCACGTGCGCAGCCATAACAGCAATGTAAAATATTCATTATGTATAAAAACAAGAAATCGACGCGGCACAGTTTCAGGAGGATCAGGGTAAAATCCAGCATCAAAGTGCCTATAGTTGTTTGGGGCAGAAACCTCATTAATCCAAAGCAGTGAGGAGGACTTATTTATGAGAATGCTTGATTCCAGCAGCAGCCGCTTTCAATGCTCCAGTAGTGGACACACAGACATGAATAACTGCCCTGCCTGCACAGCTGATTTGTCATTTTGCCTGTGCTGTGAGGACGGGAGTCGGTGCACCACTTCTCATTTCGCCTCTGCGAGAATTGAGTTCTGTTTCAGCTCAGATCTAGGTCTATTGAAAGTCTCTCGAAATGAATACATATTGGACCCGAGCAAAAGTGAACCCCAAAATGTCACACGTTGCGAGACACCGGGAGCCTGCGAGATGTATGCATGGGCGCATCTCCTGTGGCTTGGAATAATCAGTCAGCAGGAATAAGCTGCCTGAGCTGAAGGCAAGGTATGGTGGAGGAAGGTGGTTTACATTCAAGGATACCCGTCCCCCACCGCTGAGGGTTAGCTTATCCCTGCAGAATGTCTCCCAGCTGCCAAGTGCTGGCTCTGGTGTGTGCTGTATACCACTGCAAATGATAATCCAGTAAAGGGGACAAATGTGCTCCAAAAGAGCCGCTGCTGCCCTGACTGCTTTCTGTTGACAGATACACATCTGCAGGGATAAGCCTCAAGCCAGAGGCAAATGTGCTCAGACAAGTGGGGAAGGGGCTTTAAGATTAGCCGCTCGCTGCCTCAACTATATACAGCGTGCTGTCAGTCTCCCTTTGCCATGCTCTTTGTCATAGCACTCCTGCACACCATGCCCCCTCAGCAATGACGCTGATAGTCTGTAAGAGCAATTACACCATTAAAGATTATTTTGACCCGCATTTGGACGAAAAAGGTTAAGAGATTTTTTTTTTTCTCTCCGCTTGCCAAGAAGCGCGTCTCAAGATACTCATGATAAGTTTAATGCCACCATCGGTCACGCTGAAATGTGGTTAAAGCAGCGCTTGCATCAATCTCGGGCTCCCGAAGAGGAGGCACCTATATTGGCGCATAAAACCGAATTTACATGTGCGCCTGTGATCTCAGACAGCTGTGTCAATACGCCCGAACAATAACCGCTTGCCGCCGAAGCCGAGACCTGGAGAGCGTGTGAAATCTTGTCCTGTCATATCACAGCACACACGTTTACAGCTGCAGCTCCCTTCATAGTCAGGGTAGGGTTTTTATATTATCATCCGCAAACCACGATGAGTGTAAGGAAAAAAAAAAAAAAATGACTTTGACTTTTGCGATGCAGGTTATTGCCCCTAGCGCGCAACACGCTGTGGCTGTCGAACCGTATTTCTGTTAAACAAGTTCAATATTCAGGACCTAAATCTTTTTCTTTGACTGAAAGTTAATGTGGTTTTGCCACTTCTGTAGTGCAAATGTAGTCTGTGGCACAATTAAACGGTAAAAAGTAATTAACATAAAGCAGAAATGAGTCTCCTACTCCGCTATAGTCTATTCTTTTATGGTATCTCCTGGCGCTTTAACCTGGAAACGACATATTCTGTTGCAGAACAAAAGAAAACTGTGTGGTCTAAAAAAAAAAAAATAATTAATAAAATTTAAATATGATTCAGGCATTATTTGAATAAAATCTGCGGGGAATGAAATAAATGAAAAAAAAAATCCTGGTGAATTTTTGATGAATGAGATTCCGCTGCGCTGCTGAAAGGGCGGTAGGTGTCTGCTCTGCGAAAAGTTTATGCATTCCCTAAATTATGGTATTGAGCCTGAAACGAAGCCTATACTTCATTTTATGCCCGTTTGCGGTGTTGACCTTTACCAATCTCTCTTGGCCCTCATCTCAGCTGAAGTGGGCTTTGTGCCCGACTGTGGATGAGCCTGTGAATCTCATTTACCCTGTGTGATGGTCTCACTTTTTTTTCCCCTTCTGCCACCATCTCTATGAACAAAGTTAATATTTTTTTGTTCAGGAATGACCGCCGTATACCATTCCATGACCCGACGGGCATGTAATCACATTTAGCTGTGTTTTTTTTTTTTTTTTTTGCAGTGGGTGTTGTGTGACAGTGCTCGCAAGTTCCTTTAACCAGATTCTTTTATTTATTTATTTTTTAGTTCTTAAAACAGAAGCAGAAGGCGGCCTTGTCGGAGTATTCCTCCCTGTGCTAAAAAAACAACAAGCTTCCTTATGTGGTTGCTATAATAGATATCCCTTTCTGCCTCCGCTGAGAATGCTTGGGAGGCTTCCAAGAAGAATGATTGACTGTCTGAGGTATCACACTGCAACCCAACACCTGGCAACCTGACCAGAAGTGACCGTGCTTGTTTTGAGCTGTGTCCGGATCATTTTCAAGTGCACAAACAATGCAGACAGTGAGTTCGTAGGTGGGGGTATTTCATTCGATATTACATTCGAGTTCACGCATGTTTTGCTTTCTGTGGTTTTGTTCGTGCAAAAGTTTAATATTAAGGAACATAAGTTCGCGGTGAGTAGCAGAAATGGTACTTTACTGTAGAAATGTTCTGAGCTCTGTGCATGTGGAAGTGATACATGTAGGTGTTTTGAAGATGGAATTTATTTTGTGGGATGATATTAGGTCGTTTGTTGCGAGGTTCTCCCAAGTAATTGTCTTCTGGGCAACGTAACGTACATCTAGAAACACATGCAGATACAGTAGTAAGTGTAAATGCGTTCGAGAGTGAAGATTAAAGATTTAATGTCTTTATTTTTACACGTTTACACCACAACTCCATCAGTTTCACACAGCCAATATAATTGTGCATCACTGGGTTGCTGTGCTCATAAAGGCCCCTTCAGTCGAGCAGTCAGGCTGGATGTCTGAACACCGGATAAAGGAGACTCTGTTGCACTATCTTTGGAAATTTGATAGCTCGCAGGAATAAGTAATGCATTTTACAGACTTGTAAGCAGCAAATCATTGCAAATATTTATTCCAGGGTAATGTTTATGGCTTTATGATTTGATATGGTTTGTGCACAAAACAAAGTGAAAGACCCGGGAAATAAATAAGAATTATGAAAAGGCGAACCTGCTTAAAACAGACTTGTTGACTTGTGGGACTGCCTTGTAGCCATTTGTCGGGGCAAAATGAAAAACCGTTCACATTCTCGGCTCACTGAATCCCTCTCGGGGTCACGGGGAGCTCTAGACTATCCGAGCCTGCGTTTTGCAGAGCGCGGGCAGGTGCACCTGGCAGGTCACCTGTCCATCACAAAGGCTATCAGACACTGACCGACAATACCATTCACGCTGCAAGGCAATTTACAGTTGCAGTCCTCTCCAGACTTTTATGCCTCTAAATGTGTGAGAAAACCCCAGAGAAACTTGGGAAAACGACGTATAGCACACACACTGAACAAAGAGGAGTCTAATTAAACATGTCTGTGACAGCGTCAGGAAGTATTTCAAGACATTGTCTCATGTGTTTTTGGCTTTTTCCAGCTCTGCGATGTTGCTGCTGTTGCAAACCGAGCGACTGCTCATGTGCCTCGGAGCATCCTGGAAACATTGCACCATTCCAACCTGTTTATTTCCTTGCAGCGAATACATTTGCCAGTTTTTTTATGCAAACTTGATACTTAAGAGCAAGACTAATCCTCAATGAACACTTGCTGAAGATAGTAGAAGATGCAAAATGCATATTTATGAACACAGATTGCTGCATTTATGAATTGCATGAAATAATTGATAATAATAGATAATTCTGCACTTTAGTGGACTTAAATCCGGATGTATCAGAGTGATTGCAGAATGTATAAAGTTGCACATATGTCACGAGCCTGTGCACAATGTATACTTGAAGATCAGTGACTCATTGCCTATTCTGCACCATCAGTGCGCAGATATCTGATAATATTTACACAGATGGCAAACTTAAAATTTAGTGTAAATGTGTTGAGTGGATTTAAACTAATTAGCATCACTGCTCATAAGTTTGCTAGTGTAAAACCCATCTTACTGGAAAGTGCCTCCACCCCACCCCCTTCTACCTAGCGAAGAAATTGTGCAATACAAGAGCAGAAATATAAAAAATTCTCCTTCTCCTTAAACGTAACGAATCGAAAATAATTTTCCTCTGAGCCTGCTTAAATGAGATGCCAAAAACCAAAACCTAACTTCAGAATAGAGACACAAAAAGCACAAACTTAAGCTCATGCATGTTCATACGGTTTTATTGACTTCCTCTTTAAAGGCTTCCCACAGGTCTCTAAAGCTGGAGTGTAGATACTGAATGCAGGCATATTTGCAAGTGAAGGTGGGGGATAAAAGCACTGAAACTCATGTCCTCATAAAGAGGGATCAGCAGTGTGAACGGGAGCTGCATACCGATGCAGGAGATGCCAGTGCTCGGAGCCAGAGAGCATACTTTGCCGGAGAAGAAGAAAAAAAAAAAAAAAAACTTAACTTGCTGTGAGCAAGAAGGGGAAAGGAAGGGAAGGTGTGAAGCAGGAAGGCACACGAATGGTAAAAAGCGGAGAGAAGTGTCATTGTGTAAGATGTAGCTACCGTTTCCTTCTCCTGCTGTGACTGGGCAAATACAAAAGTTTTAAAAATAAAGGTTAAACCATTGCATTTGGTGTAGTGTCACACACAGGCGCTGCACCGAGTTACTCTGATTTTGGCGGTTTGGTGTGACTTTTTATTTGAAGGAGGAAATCTGTTGTTCTTTACAGATTTAAATGACAAAAAGTTAAGTTTTAAAAGGAAGTAAATCCCCATTTATCCCATTTATCAAAGGATCAACACGACTAGTAAGAGATGGACAGTTTCCGTTCATGACAGCGTGCAGCATGAGTGGGCCGTGCTGTGGGTGTGTTCACACCGGGCATGTTCGGAGGAGTTTATTCTGAATTCCGAAGCATCATTATTTTAGTTTATTTTGGCAGGCGTGAACTGTGTCTCTTAGTCTTCAGGTATGCGAGCGAAATAACAACTCTGAAACTTTTCTTCATGCGCAAAGACTAACTTTCGACACAGTTCTAGTCATCAGGCGGAGTCGAAAACAAAATAACAACAAGTCCCGTCATGTGATGCATGAGATTCACGGACTCTTGGACCTGCAGGAATATATGAGGTACTAGCATTGCCCAAAATGCATACAGTGTCTAATGATAGCAAATGTAATCCCTCCCCATATTGGAGAAGTAAGTGAAATAAAAAGCTGCTTAGATCTGAGAAAAGTATTTACTGTCGCCATCAGATAACCAGAGACACTGAGCTCTTAATTGACTGCAAAAGCCTCAGAAAGGCTGAAGCTGTAAAAGGAGTCGAGTCACATTTGCAATATCCCCATCTCCAGGAGAAGAGCAAATTCCCTTTTTCAAAGTTCACTGCGGCAGAATTGGGATGTCCTTGAAGAGATTCCTCTCCGCGTCGAGCCACATGTGCATGTAGAATGTGATCATTACGCAGCGTTCAGTCAACGCAAATCATTTTCACGAGCACTTAAAAATACGAATTAAAAAACACACAAAGCGTCGCAACTTTTAAGTGATTCCATGTTATTGCTTTTTGCCTGAATGCGAAAAAATAAAATAAAAAATAAAGCCAGAGAATAAATAACGTGTGTTTATGGTATTAAACAACAAAGACGACTTAGTCAAGGTAAAATAACCTGCGGGAGGGAGACTCAGAAAAATATTTTAGTAATTATCAGGCATCGATTTAAGCTTGTTAAAAATATATAAATCTGCTGAACCTGCAGTGTTTTAGAAGGAACAAAGTATAATTTATCAGCTGTAACAGTCAACATCTCTGGAGCTTATTCCCCCGTGAAGTAGTTTACACATAATGATACATTGATTTTACTATGTGCACTTAAACAAAAGAACATAAATATCAGATCAATTTTTAAGTACTCTGCTTGCAGTTCACTCCAAATAACTCCCAATTAATTGCATATTCTCACCCTGGGAGTTAGCATAACGGGACCTGTTGATGTTTATACAAATGTCGGGCTTTAAGTACACACGCTGATTAAATTTGATCATGGGGGGCTTTGCTGTATAATTGTTGAACAGGCAATTATCGTCAATGAGTCATGAAGTCTTTAATTTAAAACCGGGCGGCTGACCTCGAGACTGAATATCTAAATCAAACAACTCCCAGCGCACCTAGTTGAAGCAGGGTCATTATGCTTTTAAAACATCCGCAGATTGCTGTTGTTGCAATTATACCTTTAAAGTAGTCGGAAAATGTAGTTGTTATAACATGTATTTGCTCAGCTAAAGTTGCAGCTACAAGCCTTCGTGTAAATGCACATGTTAAATTAATATATTTTTTTATTTTACCCTAGTGCTAGTGGTCGTGGTTGTAAAAATTCCACCTGCTGGTTGAGGCATCGAATACAAAACGCTTTCATTTGAGTCTTATTGTCGATTGATTGCACAAAAAAATTGGATTTTAAGAAAGCAAGCATTTGTTAAATCAAAAAAAAAAAAAAAAGGCAAAAAAATATTGGTTTCCACGTTGGGAAACAGTGGCACCAATAAGAATTGGAGATGCCATTTTGTAGTATGAACCTGAGCCCAGTAAGGGTCCCTCCTTCACCACATTCAGCTGCTATCTGTTAGAAAATACCACAGATAAAAAAAAAAAAAAGTATTGTACTGCTGAAATAGCAGGATATAAAGCCAGGCCAGATCATACAATAAGCTCTTATAATGGCCAGCCTGGACAGACCCTGACTTTCATGGACTCCGAGATGATTATACATTTAGTTTCCTCCAATTCTGCTGGAGTGCGAGAACATCCGGCGTGTACCTGTTGACCTCAACCACTGGAGCTGTAGCATCCCCCAGATAATGACCACTCTGGACCCCAGGAGCAGTCCTCATCGCCTCATAAATATAGGGACCATATGGACTCTCAGTGGAAAGCCGCCGACAGTCACTTTTCAAATGGACGCGTACTTGTAGGAGGCTTTTGTGCCTCGGTTGCCGTTCGCAGGTTTGTGAAAGCTGTGTTTTGTGAAAGCTGTAGTTTAGTTATCCTGAACAAATGGCAGATGTCACAAAAAAATAAAAGTCGTGCAGTTTTTGAATGATGGTTTCAACTGGAGAAAGAGGATATGATCTGATGCGATGACTGAGTCCACGGTTATGGAAAATTGCTTGCCGGTGGTAAAGTGCCTTGTTAGGACCATAACTAGGGTCACTGTGCAACGGATAATGTTGATTTTCTATTTCCCAACAACAGATTTACAGATAATTTACAGATAATGTGTTTTCTAAAACCTCCAAATGTGGTAGCTAAGGAGCAGTTTGGATCTACCCGCAGGTCACTGAGCCCTGTACAAGATGCTTTTTGGGGAAATTATAGGATTGCTTTTGAAATGACAAACTGATCTCTGCAAAACCATTCAGGATTTCAAAAGCTAGGTTAGTATAAAAAATATGTCTTGTAATGCCAAACTCCAAGCATTCACATGACTCAACTGTGGATCGCTAATACCTCTGTAGACACAACGTCACTGTAGGCACACAGTTTGTTTAACTATGACAGCATTAACAGAACTAAACAAGCACATACATTTGATAAAGGTTTCAGCTCCAAAATCAGTACAAAATTCAAATTCTAATATGATTTATCCATGTGATGTGTAAGAAACATTCATATGAATTTGTGTTATTTAATATGCTAATGCATCCAGTTCAGTGAACCCTGAGACAGACAGACAGACAGACAGAGGAAGCAGTACATGTCTGAACATTGCAATGCTTTTTTAATGTCTATATATATAAATTCATACGTGTGAGTGTGATCTATTCATGTGCGAGCTCTCTGGATAACATCTCAGCAACTCAAGCTTACATTATTGATGTAACCTTGTACTCAGGCGAACACAATGCAAACCAGATGCAACTGTACAGCTAAACTCTGTCTGACCTTATTTACGGCTGATTTTAACACGGGATCAGAACACGGGAGCTGGATAGTCAACGTCTCATCGCCATTCTTGCCGCTTCGGCTCCAGAACCTGTTTCTTGGGCTAGAATTATGTGACCTTTTAACTTGATGGGCAGATTTATTTCTTAAGAATGCACAACAACTGAAGTGTTTATTCCCACTTTACATTAGCAAGCCTTTCTCCTGGGCGCAGGGTTTCCCATACAATGGGACTACTACAGTGGCCCTCCAGGGTCTTATTTACTCCGCCATGGTCTCTTCATTGTGCTTGCACTTTTTTTTTCCTATTGCTATAAATATAATATAACTTACTTTAATATTTTATATTTAGATCTGTGTATATTCATATAGTGGGAGGGACTGGGGCACCAAAGTGCAGCCTGTGAGTCTCTGTCCTCGTTTATTTCGCCAATATTTTGTTCTTATACGCCAGTGCTATTCCCTGTTAGCTGTTACAATCATCTGGGTTCTGTAGATTGACCTACAGACCCTGAATGATGTCTTCTGATCTGGATGATGTCGTCTCTGAGCGAAGCGCATACCCGCAACAGTCGGCTTGTTTACCTGTAATTTACTACTGCTAGCTTTTTGCAACATGGCTGACGAATCAAAGTAGTATCAAATTACAGGTAATCAAACCGAGGGAGTTGTTGCGCATGGCGCTCAGAGACGACATCATCCAGGTCAGAAGACAGCACCTGGTGTCTGTAGATTGACCTACATACCCTAGATGATATCTTCTGACCTGGATGATGATAACAGGTAACTCTGGATTCAACAGCACTAGCGTACGATAACAAAATATTGGCAAAATGAACGAGTTTCGCAGCAGATAATGTGTTTAGCGGCTACAAATTACACAAAAGTTATATGGGTGAGTAAATGATCGTATTTTATGCCAGAAATAAGGCCGACATTGTAAAAAACAGTAGTTCCCCTTTAAAGACAAGCTGGTAAAAACAAAAAGCTCTACGCATCTTATTCTACGCGCCATATACTGTATAAATTGTTTTTAACAGTCAGGATTGACGCGGATAAATGTGTTCTAAATGGGCTGTGGGGACCGACTCTCTTGACTGCCGGGATGGTTGATGCGGTAAGTTGCGTTTCGTCATCCTTGCCATCAGCTTCTCATCCGTGTTCACATTCAACAAAAACAAAATCTGCTCCTTTTTTTTTTTTTTTTTTTTGCAGAATCCAGAGCAGATTCCCAGCAGACACAGTGAACTTATTTTCTGGGGGTGGATAAAGTCTCTTTTCTTTTTTTCGAATAATGGTTTGTTGTTGACAGTGTGTCAGAAGTGTTGTAGGAACTTAAGGATGACCTGGCTCCTGTTCAGTGTGTGTGAGGTCATGGAAGGAAGTGCTTAAGCTTTTTCCTTATATTTTTTTTTTTTTCTTTTACATATAAAAAGAAATATTATACTCAAACATAATGTCATCATTCTGACCACATGAGGATAAAAAGTACCATATCACATGCTATGGGGACATATCTTTAATGTGACTACAAGAAGAAAATGGAAACCAAAACATTTCAGCACTGGGCTTCATTAGATGAAAAAAGTAATAATGTGCTCCATGCAAGTGAAACTGATGACACTTGTAATTGTGTCTGACTTAAAAAAAAAACCTTTCTCTCTGCTCTACTTTTTCTTTACTCAAAACAATCTGTGGCAAAGGCACCGGGATATTTTAAGATATTCTTCTCGAACACTGCACTGGGCTGATCCTGAATTACTTACACTTTTGCCAGTGGCAGCACAGGAGCAGTAATAGGAAATATAGGGTTTCAAGATATTCTTAGCTCTACAAAGGCTTTGTCAAATTTATCCCAGATTGACAGGCTCCAGTGGGGATTTTCACATTCAGTAGTACCACTGATACTGTCATTTCTTCACTTTTAGACCAGAGTTAGCACAGAAAGTGATGCTGAGTTGATACACATTTGATCAGCTGCCTGTGCGTTGCTGAGGGTCGTGGAAGTTTAAAATCTACCAGTGATAATGATCAGTCTGGTCTTTTTCCACAGTGATTGTCAGTCATACTCCCTCAAGTTGATAAGGGATGTCTTTTTGCATCGTGTTGCAGTTTTTCCTCGACAAACGCAGATAAAGAAATAACAGTAAGAAAAAAAAATGGTCAAATGCACGAAAAGCACAACATGTATCGCATTATACTACATTAGTGAGTCTTAATTGCTGCAGTGCATAATTCAATCTGAACGGATGGTAAACTGTTCCTGCTCCCCAGCACAAACAGGCTGCACTGGGGAGGAAAACACAGTGCGATTTTAGCGAGTGTCTAATCTGCAGTTCTGTATAATATTTCACGTTATTGTTCTCATTAATTGCATTACAATACAGCACACACTATAATGGGAAACATTTCCCGGAGCAGATGCCTACACACAACATCACAACAGCATGACACTGACCTGATCCTCCTGTAAGCAGAGGACCCTGCTGTTTGATATGCTTGGTAATGATGTGACATTTCATGGGGGCACATTACATTTATTTCATAAAAAGTAACCAATTCTGACCCGCGGTGTCAAGTAGCAGAGGGTGCGCCGCGTGGCATTCGTAATTTGGCCTTTGCAAATTATTAAAAGCCCTCAATTTCTTTGCTTTAAGAGGGAAATAAGTTGATGCATTATTGCTGTGAATTAACGGGAACCATGGCAACAGCGCTCGCAAATATGCCGTCGCGAAGTCAAAGAGCACGTCTCTTAGAATCTATTCCAATAATTGGCTCGATACTTCAGGCATTCAAAAACATCTCTCGAAAAAAACAGAGAACAGTCACGGGCACATTTAAGACGGAAACGCAACACGCTGTACCATTGTTTGGTTCAAATATATCACTGTACTGTTCTTTTTTTTTCTACATTAACAGTTTTCTTACGTCCACAAGCCACTCGTTGTTTTAATACACGTAATACATGCAGTTTTTAGTGAGGCTGAATACGCGTGGAGGGCTCCGGATATTTCACTAACTGAATATATTACTCCTAACACAATAACTCCCAATAAACTGACTTTTGAGTGAACCTCTTAACCTTTTAAGCGAAGTTTGAACGCACCGAATGAAGTACTCCGATAGCTGAATACATCAAAAAACACCGAGCTGCGGCGAATCTTCAAAGGTCACTCCCCTGTATGGCGTTCTAACATCGATGAAAGTCACGGCGGAGGAGACTTTGATAGATTGCTTAATCATTGCTTACACCTTGAAAACAAAAGACGTGGGCTACCTGGAAACGCCGTGGATGACATGAAACCGCCAACGGAACGAGTACAAGTCGTCTTAAGTTTTTTTGCTAATAGACAGTATCTGTACACTTGAGTCAGTGTAATTCATGTAAATTATTTCTTGCAAGTACACTATGATCTCTAAATTTATACACCACACCGGGGTAAATGTAGCAGCAGTTGGTCTGCTGGGCGCTGGGTTGTACATAATGATACAACAGTAGATTGATCACATAAATTTGGAGGGGAGCAGTCAACCTTTTCGTTTACTATCTGTACAATTCATTTTATACACGGTATTAATCAGCACTTTAAGGTCCCGTCTTTGGAAATGTAGCAGCGGGAAACGTGATGCACATCCTGGCTAGAGAACCCCAAATCATGCACAGTTACCCCATTGCTCACTTCCACAAAGATACATCACCCCCGTATTTGGCATGACTTGAATGAACCACGTTATTAATTTGCTTTAAATGACAGATGCTTCGTTTCTGTATTTTTTTTTTTTCCTGATATACTTTTTGGATGTTTAAAGAAGGGCTTTGTGCTCCGAACAATCTGCCATCCTCTTGGAAGCTTAGTCATTCGCACGTAGGCTGTGATGTGTTTCTTAAACAGTGAAGAAAAGAGGAAAAAAAAACAACTCTCCTCTCGAACAGGAAACGTTCAAGCAAACATTTTAAACTGCTAATGAATCAGCTTTTGGCATCGCATTCGTCCCCAAAGCTATTTTTTCTGACTTGTTTTTTTCTTCATTATATTATCCTTTAATTTACACTTATTTCCCCTGTCTGGATCAAATACCACCCCCGTAAGAGCTGCAAAATCTGCTGCTTTCATCTCCTCTGTTGTGTGTATATACTGTAGCGCCGTAAAGAGGCTTACAGCAATCTTTTGTTCGCTGCTATTCAAGAATTTGGTTTCCATTTTTGTTTTATAATTATGTGCAGAACAATGTCTGTAATCTATACCTAAAAGGTTGCCATTGCAGCATATCTCAAACATCTTCCCTCCTGAATAGCTCCTACACGCTTAAAGGGGAATTTACAACCTGGACCTTATTTCTATCATAAAATGCGATCATTTACTCTTACTTTGGAGTCATTTGGAGTCGGAGTTTAGATGATATTTAGATCCGCGTATATCCATACAGTGGAAGTGACTGAGGCACCGAAATGCAGCCTCTAAATAACGCATTATCTGCCATGAAACTTGTTCATTTCACCAATATTTTGTTATGATACAGTAGTGCTGTTCCCTGTTGAGTCTGGAGTTACCTGTTATCATCATCTGGGGGTCTGTAGGTTGACATGCTAACTTCTGACCTGGATGATGTCATCTCTGAGCACCACGTGCACCCATGACGGTCGGCTTGTTTCATAAAATATTGGTGAAATGTCACTCCCACTATATGGCTGTAAGGATCTAAATATTGTCCAAATTATTATGTAGGTGAGCAAACACTAGTATTTTATGCCAGAAACAATGTCCAGGTTGTAAAAAAATTCCTTCCACCTCTCCTTCATCAGAAACTTAAAAGCTAAAGTGATTTACCTGGAGGTGCCACGACAATTTAAACAAAATAAATAAATAAATAAATGCATTTACAGTAATGCACTCACCAGTGAATTGCACATTTGTTCCATTCCTCTGTCACTCTGTTGGGAACTTTGTCACTCGCGCTTGCTCATTCCCAACTTAGAGTCGAGACATTTGCCGAGATGTGAAAGCTGACATCGGAGTAAATTTTATTTCATATCTTCACGCGGTAGAAGATCGACTCTGAAAACAAAAACTCTGCGAGGGCTAATAACTGAAACTTCTATTAAGTTTTTAACACGAGTCTTTTCACACCTATACATTAGCCTCCTACATGGTGCTTGAGGACAAATTATTTTCTTATTGGTTTGTTTAGGGAGCATTCTCACACTCAGGCAAGTCACCCTGAACATATTGGAAGGAATATCAGTCATTTCCTGATATATGTTGGTGAACCAGCCTCAACGATAGTTTCTACAATTGTTACATTAATCCTAAAACCAGGGTCTTTAAGTGCTCAGACTTGCTCTGTCTGAAAAGCTGCACAGTAGCAGCCTCATAGGCCTGTTTGTGTTCAGCTGTTACGTAATTGGCCTGCATTCACAGGAGATTATAGTGGGGTGCTTGTTGCTTGGGGTTTTTGCTGAAGCTCAGAGAAAAATGTACGTCAAAGCTAGATGTAGGGATGTTAATGAAGAAAGACTAAGTGTCTCAATAAATGAGATATGTACGGAATGTTCATCCCCTGAAGGTCAAGGGACGGGATTTCTTCATCATGATCCAGACTGGGCCGATGTGCTTTTTGGATCTAATCATTCAGTCGTTACTGCCTGTCCTCTCATAGCTGCTGTATGGAATGTGTGGCAGGGAGAATTAAAGACCTTTAGACTACGTCCTTGCTCATCTAGCTGAGCTCAATGCTTCACTGTTGTTATTAATGGCAGTCACATCACATTGCACGAATGACTTTTACACGTGCATTGCATGGAATCATGTGAGCCCTACACAGCTCTACATGGGCTCTTCTAGGGAAGACGTTGATGTTGTGACCTATGCACGTAGCCCACGCCCGAATGAGCTATTTATACTTGTGCGCTTGTCAGTCTCGCTAGCTTGTAAAAACGCCACCCAAACGCTAGTAGGTGCTGTCTTTTTTGCCATTCGGGTGAATTTTTGTTTCCACTTTCTGCTTCACTTTCAAAAATTGCCGGAAATACTAAAGGGGAAACACGCTACTACCAAGCAGACCAATCACAGCATCGCTGTGGCATGTAGTTACATTTCTGGGGAGGTGCACATCAGGCTAGCCTACATAGGGTCCGTGCTATCACCATAGCCATGGCATCAAATTGACACAGAAGCCTAAACCGCATATTATATTCTTGGATTGCAAGGATGACATTTATTTAAAATTACGTTCAAAGTGCAAAATTGCCCTGGTGTTTTGAAAGTTAGTGTAGTTAAACAATCATTTAAAAGGAAAACTATGAATGAGAATAACAGGGAGTTAAGTGAAGTGAAAACTGAAACCTGAGAATCAACAGAGCCAAGCACCTGCCTACCTCACATGAAACACAGTGATAGCTAAATAGCTAAAAACGATTAAACAGGTAAAATTAGTTAATAAGCGTATGTTAGAAAAACCTTTTACAGTGTAGTAAGACGTCAAGTCCATGTGTAAAGGTGCTAGCAACACTGTCCGGCTCCAATCAGCAGCATTGCTGCTGGCTACATGTCTCTATCCCAGCTAGCTGCAGGCCTAGTATTTCTGTCTGGACTGGTTCTGACCTTGAAAGAAAGATAACAGCTGCTGCAAGATGAGAACCTGCGAATGCTTAGGATTTCTCCGGCAGCGTTGGATAATCTCTATAAATGCTTCCATGCTGCTCATGGACTGGGCAGGACCACATAAACGCGTTACCCGCGACAACATCGATCACACGCCTCTGGCATTTTTATTGTGCTGACCAAGTGATTATTGGTGTGTGTGCCATGTGTGTTTGGTCAGTAATGTGTAACTCAAAGGGAAGGTGCAAGCACACAGTTTATTTAGTTTGAAGCCACGTTGAAAGGCGCGTTTAAGATGCAGAAACGGAGAATAAGCTTAGATTTTTATGTCAGTATAAGTTTATATATGTGTCTTGCGAGTTTAGTACACAAGTAACATACACAAATGACATGAACAGTTTATTATTTCAGGGTTTAGCTAAACTGTACGTACATTAGACGTTAGCGCTGGTATGCTGCTATATTAAAGGGTCAGTGAACTCAATTATCTAGAGTCAAATCATTTTAAGTTAATCAGAATTATAATACGAAAGTTAATTGGGAAAGAGGAGTGTGGACGTGCTACATGTATATCAGTATTAGCGAAACTTCAGCTACGTCAACTCTGTAACTCCCCCCTCCCTCCGTTTGAATGTCTTTTTGGAGGAAGATTTGTGTTTTTCTGCGCTTCACTGTTGACAGGTCACTTAACACATAAACAAATCCCAACTTAATCTTAGGATGGGAGCTGCTTATCATCAACCTGCTTCGATTCAGAACGCTTTCCCTTCAAATTGCGCGACTCCGTCATCATAAAACTTGATTTTCATTAAAGCGGGACCCACGTCGACGGGCAAGTGCGGAGTCAACGGTGAGACGCAGGCGGTCATAGAAGAGCTAAATTAACCCAGCTGATATAATGCCGTACCGGGGTTTGAAGAAAAGCCCCGAGCAATACAGACATTTGTATGCTCATTACTTCCACTGCTCAGAGCTTCAAGAGGGTGCTTATGTTTATCAAAGAGTGAATTATCAAGCATGACATAAACAGGCATAATTAGACCATCAATCAAGTAAATTAGTTATGGATTATCTCTCTGTAATTGACCCTTTTGTATTTCAGGCTCAAAGTGAAACTTGGCCAAAGATTTTAAAACTGGGCTTCCTGGCTGTTACTTATCCATCCATTCCTCTTATTAATACAGTGCAGGGTGGCTTGTTTATTTGCGAATTCCAACTGTTATAATCTCTGTGGCCTAAGCAGCTGATATTACGTTGTCCACACTTTACTGGCGACAACAGATCCCGTAGAAGTGCGTCATAAGGCTTGCAGAACTGCGCGGGATAGAGGCTGGGTGTACGGTGGCTTTTTAAATAAATGATTTACCGTGAAATAGAACAGGAGTGGGTTTTAAGCGACGGATCACAGGCTAATACTCAAAGGGCAACGCTCTGCTGTGAGCAGTCTATGCCAATATGGCACTTTCGGGATCCCGGGAATGTAAATGCTTCCTGGCCGGGCTTCCCAGAGATCACTAAATGAACTTGACGTACTGTATCAGAGGAGATAACAACAAAAGAGCTGCCAATGTGCGGAGGTGATTTGCATTGAGTCACCGCTGAGCCTTCTGCTATACCTGAGTGAGCTCTCAGACAGGTTTCCAGACACTCTTTGGTAAAGCAAGCAGCAAGCCGGCGAATTTGACGTCTTAAGATGTTTACTGCAGAGCCGAGCAAGAGGAGGTGGGGCAGCTGTGCGTCTCATCCTCTGTATAGCCCCACAAGTACGTGACTGTTGCTTGAAAAATCACTTGACCAGAAAGTAGAGAGAAGGGAGAGTTGAGCGAGCGTTTTTGAGATTTGTGTGTGCCATTGATTCAAAGAACACTGTTTCTTCGTGTTCATGGTTTTGGCTTGCCTATATAGGAATTGCAGCATATGTGACATTAAGTGTAGGTTTCTGAAGGGATGTTTTAAGCAGCACACTGCCAAATCTTCACTGGTTCCAGCCTCTCGAACAAACAATAACTGCCTTTCTCAGTTGTTATGTCGCTCTCTGTTAAACCTTCGGGTTTTAGAAGCAAACAGAATGTCATGTTGGCCTAGGGCTGGGCAAAGCGTGCATCATTTCACCCAGGAGACACTTTGTTCTGAGCAAGCAAGATTTTATTTAATAACGTGGACAATGGAAACATGTGGAAGTCCTTTTAGACCCAAATGAGATGTCACGGGTCTAAATACTGGCGGCGGTGATGAGAAGAAGAGAACGCTGGAGCTCTGAATGAGAGGCGGACAAATTTATTTCAAAGACGCCATAACGAGTACAGAGAACCAACAACCAGATAGCCTTGAATTTGATTTATACTATAGTATAGTAGCATGAGGCACCAGCAGGCATAGCTACAGACATACTGTACCACTCTTTATACCAGGGGTCACGTTATATACGGACAATATATATACAATATAATATTTTCTGTCATTTACCTTTTTTTTTTTTTTTTTAAACTGTGACGGAAAAAGCCTTCAGTCATTTTGACAGATGCAATTTACACCTCTGACCACTTGGTGGCGAGTGACCCGATTAATTGGCTCTTGTCTCTCATCGCAGTTCGCATTCCAAACATCGCAAAAATTTTGTCAGCGCACGATTTCCTGGTACACCAATTACACGATGCACACGTCAGAGCTCGGCTAACCATAGACAATATACAGTATATGTGTAGAGAAGTATATATGTCTATGTCTATGCACTACGGCTACCAAAAGGGATTTTGCATACCACGGAAGCACTTCAACATCTAAGAGCTAGCAGTCCCGGTCCGAGTGCGGACAAGACGTGTTGGCAGCACAACCTTTGTTTGTTTGTTTGTTTGTTTTTACCATTTTCAAGTCAATACTGTTCTGAAAAAGTAGTTGAAACTTTAATGAAAATTAAATGCTACAGAATATGTCATTATGATGGGTAAAAATAGATTATGACAGGATTTTTATGATCCCGTCAGTTGAAATGACAGATGACGAAAAAGTCTAGCGCAACCTCTGCTTTATACGTTAATATTTTTCAGTACAGAAAAGCCGCTGCATGAGAAGACGCAGCTGTTCGGAGCATAACATAAGAGAAACAAACAAATAACAGTTGACTAACTCTGGAGAAGAGCTAGAACATCTCCTATTCACTTTTATTCAGAGCCAACCAACGGGGCTCTTAAGGCACTTCCATATTAATTTGACCATTTCAGCCGTGGTTGTTGGTTCTCTGTACTCGTTATGGCGTCTCTGCATTCTTTCCAGTCCTTTTATAGTGATAGAAGGCGTCCGCGGCTTTAGAATGTAAAAGCTGGGACGCTTTGTGACTGAACGCCATTTTTCATGTCTGGCACGGTCGAGCATCCCAGGATTTATTGACGAATTCCTATAGAACGAAACCAGCCGTAACACACGCGGTTAGACAGCAGATACTCTTTTTGCTTTTCTTATCCGCATGTGTCTCACACGCGCACACACAAAAACAACCCACAAATCATATTGGCATGTATCAGCAGTCATTAGCAGCAGGAGCCAAATAAAAACTATTGCGAGGCTGCTCTGACAATCGCTTGTTGTTTTTTACACAACAGGATTCTCAGCGGTTGAAATGTTAGTGTCGTAATTAATTGAATTAATTCCACTTGTCGTCTTTGTATTAATACATCCAGGAGCCACGGTGTCCTTCTGCCGACTAGTCAACTTCTCGCAGACCTCGCTGGCGTTCCAAACTTGACGGCGAGAAGACGTGCTTGTATAATCCCATGCATAGACTAGAATTTATCCTTTAAAACCCTTCGCAGTGAACACACTTTATATCCGTCAAGAAGCCAGATCTATAATCTGATTCCAGACAAAGCTAGATTAAGACAAGAAAAGTCTGATGAGACTCCAGGAACAAGAACACATTATTGCAGACTTACTTGTTTGAAGGTGCTAATTTCATGGTCTGACCTATTTTCCATTTTTACCATTGCGTTCATTGCGACATAAGGTAACTGTGGCGCGCCAGTGTCTTCAGTGGGATTGGGTAACTGCTGTCCTGCGTTCCAGTCGTCAGAGCGCTGCTAGTGTGTGTGTGTGTGTCTGTGTTTGTGCAGGAGCCTGCAGGGAAGACACATGCAGCGGATATCTGTCACTCCACTATTCCAAAGAGCTTATCACAGAGGGAACACTTTCTGCTTCACCAGTTATTTGAATTGAGATTCTCTCTCGGTACGTCTGTGTAGCACGGATTCTCACAGGATGACGTCAGTGTCGTTAATACGGAACAAATGCGACGCCATTCGAAGCAGAGGCGAAGTTAGTTTAAATTCACCGTGCATTAGTTGAAGACGTGAACGAATGAATGAATGAATGAATGAATGAATGAATGCACGGTGACCTAAACAAAGCAGAATTCTGCGGCCGAGTGGCGTTTGAAAGGTCGCACTGTTTCGCCAGCTGAATTCACTTTCATTTTTACCTTCAGTGTAATTGTGTCAAAGCGATGGGAGATACACTTTCTGCGTGGTAGTTCAGTGTTCTCACAGTAGGCATTAATGTCAAAGCCATGATGTAGCAGATGGCAAGGAGATGCCTCAAGTGAAAGTCCCTTTAAGGCATCTGTTAATTGTTTTTTTTTTATTTTGAAGAAGAAGAAGAAGAAGAACACGAGTTGCTGGCGTATGCAGGAGCCGTTACTGAACGCCGCTCCGAGTTGAATCTCATTATACTAGCTGATGACTAGCCGCACTGTCTGATCAGCGTCGCCGCTGTCTAATACAACTGGAGCTTTAAGGTCAAATCTGCTTTGAGAGCCGTGAAAAATAAAAAAATAATAATAATTGTTGTTGCATATCCAAGGTGTCCCGACTGAAGTGGAAACACGGTGGCATCAAGATAATGATGTAGGCTCAAAGTGCTGATAATGCAATGCATGCAGTACACAGTTTACATGTTAAATTCAATATAATACACGTTCAACAGCACTTACTACATTTGCCCAAGAGATTTTTTTTTTCTTTAGACTAATTATTTGCATAAAATCACCAGTGAAACATGTTTTCTTCCTGGATATACATTAAAAGCCTTCCAGAAAAAAAAAAAAAGGTGCAGCAGTGCCCTTTGAGACACTGCAGCTTTTAATTCAAATGATCTTTCCAGGATGTTTGAAAGTAACGTCAAAACTGAAGTGAAATAATTAGCGAATTAATGTATCTGTTTGAGACGGGGAAAGTCAAAGCAGAGACGAGAAATTACATTTTTATCAAGTTGTACTTTGAAACTGCTGCTGTGCAAATACATTTTACCCTATCAAGAAACAAAAATATGATAAAATTCACAATAGGAGGGATCAGAACTAAGAGCCGGTCTCTAACACAACTTGATTCTTTGCTTTATTATTTTCTCTGATATACGCTGTGCACATACTAATCAATTGTATTATGCCTCTGCAATGCTTCCTGTGTTTCTAGCCATTAGTTAATACAGTATTTCTGTCGGCTTATGCGCACATAATCCGTCTCCCATCCAGCTCAAACAGAGACAGAATAAGCTTAAAATAAATCTTCCATATTCATCTGAGTTCTCCAAATGTGTCTCGGTGTTGATGAAATGAATTGCCTGCCAACGATCATCACACAGCGGCGTGAAGGAGCGTAAATGGTGCCGATGTAGAAAGTTTCACAAGGTCTGGACTTTAGCAGAAACGTCTGATTTAATGTCTGGTAACCGGCAACCCTAACCCATGACGGATGCCGGGCGGTTAAAATAAAAGAAATGTGGAATTTCATCCTGACATTCGTAATATTTCTGTGTTATGTATCCCCACTGCTGCTTAAATTCATTACCTGCCCCGCATTGATTTGGCCTCTGTATGCACCGGCTAGCCCCATTTTAATTCATCAAGTAAGATATTCAGCCATTGCCCTTTTTAACAGCCCAAAGTTTCCTGACAAACTTTGCGTTAATAACCATTCGGCCCTAGAGTGTGGCGCTGTGTTGTTGCCTGGAATTTATTTGTCCTCCCATAAATTATTCAGTATTTTGCATCGACTAACTGCCATACCTTTAAGGTTGTGGATCCAAGACCTTGGCACACCTTGCATGTTAATATGGCCCCGCTCACAAGGTGAGAAACAATCCCAAAATGACCAGGGCTTTAGTAGAGTTATCCTGAGAGACAGAACTTCAGCCGTGCCTCTTTACTGTTTCTCAACTTTTTGTTTTGCCTGTAGATTTGTACATTCATTCCTCCAACCGCTTTCTACTCACGCTCTAAGCCTGTAGCTATCCGAACGGGTTAGTAACAGCTTGTTGGGAAGAAGATCAGATGATTGCACTAAAGGTTTCTTTGCAGTCAGACCAACATAGTGTGAGGTATTGTGGCCTGTCACCATCAAGATGTTAGTGCAGATCCTCAGTCCATCTGTCTATAACCATCTACTGTGAGGGCACATCCCATCCCCTCTGACACTCAGTGCAATTACAAGCGCCTGGCACAGTTGGGCAGCTTGTAGCCGAGCTAAAACAAGATCACACCCAACCATATTGCTCACATTTAATCTCAGTGCTGCTCAGGAAATTAAGTTGAACCCATGCAAGACGGTCGTCCTGGCACGTCAGATCATATCATGTGAACAAGGGTCAAGCAACCCAAGAGAGAGAAAGAAGCCGACCTGAAAGAATTTAGTTTCTTCACAACAACAGTTCTCATAATGAAAAAGCTGGACGTTACGACTAAGCTATTCACTTTACGCCAACTCCCCTCTGAACAGCAGCGTATAAAAAGGTTCTCGAGGTCCGAGTAATTTGCCGTTTAATGACGCCATGTTATAAATCAGGCAACAAAGACCTTCAAACTTTGAAAAATTGAAATGGCGATCTCGCGCTACCACCTGGGGCGACTACAGTGTGAAGTTTCCCGCTGCTGGTCTTAAGTGATGCAAAGACCTCCTGATCAGCAGGTAATAAGTGCTTCGGAGAAGCATTTGCACCTAAGCTCGAGCTGTAAACGTGAGGTGAAGATGGAATAATCGTCCTTGTGTGTGCGCGCGTGGTAATTGCGAATGTGCTACAGGAAGGTGAGGTGATAACACACAAAAAAAAAAGAGTGTCGGAAAATCACACCCAATTTCGGCACAGCTTTGGTGTCTGGGCTCGCTGAGACTTTGCATTGTATTGTTTATTATGCGCCGTTTGCTTTCTATCTGTTGGGACGATAATAACAAATGTGCCTGCGGAAATGTTCTCATTTTTTTCTTTGTAAACCTGATGTTTCATGAAATTTAGCAAAGCATATTCCCCCGTGACAGATATTACAATATGAAGACAAGTCATCTAATGGCTGCAATTTGAAGTAATCGGAAATCGGAACAATTAAAAGATAATCACAGCTGCGGAGAATCTTTCATTTTGGGAAAACTTTATGAAAAATCTCAATCTTATTTGTTATTTCTGCACAAACAGATACTCTTGCATCATCCGTCAATTTGCGATGCAAGAAAAAAGCAAACATGCCTAAACGCTAAGTGTTTAATTACAGTGCATAATTAATGTATTTTAATTTCTTGAAAGAATACCTTTCATCAAACTTTATATTATGCAAGAAGAACTGCAAGAGCAAATTTTCTGTTCATGAAAAAACAATGTGAGCATTAATTGCATGTTGAAAACTACTTTGTCTCCTGCCTGTTTGCAGCTGTAATTATTTCGCTCTTCGAATTTTCTATTTTTTGAATTCTTTATTTGTCTATTGTCGCTGGCCATCACTTTTGAGCCCTGCCACTCAGTTCACCTTGAAATAACCCCAAACTATTCTGCACGTAGAATGAAAAACATGTAACCTCTTTCATACAAGTGAACTTTTCCTGGTATCTGTCTGACCATTTGCAGCCTCAGAGTGCTGACATTAGCATTCGGCCTCTTTAAACCTTTTAGCTGTGGTACAGTAGTGCTGATGTGGTGGCTTCAAGCAGACCAGCTTTCTCTTCTTCTAAATTTATCTAGGTGAGGACTGCAGGCCACACAGACACATCTTGACTCTGTCCATACCTCAAAATGAAACCATTCCCATGGGCTGCTTAGTGCAGCTATAATCTTATACTAAGATCACTGAGCAGCTTCTCTGGAGCAGCAGAAAGTGATGCGCCTTGCTTAAGGGCAGCTTTAAAGTGGTCATTAATCATTCGGTCATCTGTTAAAGCAAAATCCAGCCACATTGACAGTTTCTCTGACATGCTGTCAACGAGTTTGAAGCCAACTCAAAGGAGAAACTCTGCTAACGTTAACCAAGTTATGCGCGGTTTAGGCTTCAGCATTAGCCCAGACCCAAAGGTAGTCTGACACACACCTCCCCAGAAATGTAACTACATGTCACTGAGCTGTGATTGGTCCGCTTGGTAGTAGAGTATTTCCGGCTGCTTCTGTGCTAGTTTTTTTGTCTGAATATTTTTCCGATTTTGAGGTTCTGGACAAACCATAGCAGTAGCAAATTACAGGTAAACAAGCCGACCGTCGTAGGTGTGCGTGGCACTCAGAGATTACATCATCCAGGTCAGAAGACATGTTATCATCATCTGTAGATTGACCTACAGACAGATGATGATAACAGCTAAGTCCGGACTCAACGGGGAATAGCACTAGCGTACGATAACAAAATATTGGTGAAATGAACGAGTTTCGCGGCAGATAATGCTTTTTGTAGAGCCATTATATGGACATACGCTGATCTAATTATCTCCTGAAGGAATACAAATTACACCAAAGTTATATGGGTGAGTAAACGACCGTATTTTATGCCAGAAATAAGGTCCAGGTTGGAAAAAAACATAGTTCCCCTTTAACTGAGGAGGTCTGGAGACACAAACATGACTCATCTTCGGCAAAATGTCAGCAAATGTTTCATTTGCCGTTGTTGAAAGTGAAGCAGGAAGTAGAAACAAAAATTAATCCAACTGGCAAAAAACACACAGCACTGACTAGCATTTAGGGGATATTTTTAAAGAACAAACTGACGAGCGCGTAAGTATAAATGGCTCAGTTATGCCATGTATGTCCATTAAAATGACGTGGTTCAAAGTTTGAGCAATTGCACCCAAGGTAGTCAGCCCCTCCCACAGCCAAAAAGCTGATTCTTGATTGTCCTCAGCGTTAGCTTGCTTAGCAAAAACACAATGACTTTCACCTCCTCTGTTCTGGGTTGGCAGTAGATTCGTATATCTCAAAAACTACAAATTTAGGACAGTTTTTAATTTTAAAGATTTATAAATCACCCAAGGCCTGAATGTACAGTCACAGTTCATAATCCATACATCTGCAGTACAGTAGGTGTGCTATGCTCAACATGCTCTGCCAGCTCGTTAAACGTGTTAAACAAGATAACCAACAAAATTAGCCAATTGTTCCCATGTGGCAAAAGAACTCTGCAAAGAAGCGCACTTACTCTGATAAAGGGAAGTGTCAGAGGAGACGAGAGTATTATCAAACCAATCTAATCTCCCACGCTCACTCATCTCAGCAATATGTTGAGTGTGCATCCTTGTGCACAGTCCTTTTTGTAAGAATCACTTGAACTTAAAAAGATAATCTTTTTTTTTTTGGCAGTTTGGATGTCGAGGCCCTTATTGTAAAAGATCAATATCCCGTCAAATGTGACATTTTCAGCAATTAGGAACGCTGCGTCTGCTGTGGAGAACTTGGGATCTGATCGTCTGACACAGCAGGCCTGAGAAGTTGAGAAACTAACTACTCTTTACACTTCTTCAACAAGTTCAGCGCTCATCTGAGCGCACTTATCCTCGCAAGGTTAAAAGCTTAATGGATTCAAACTCAGACAAATCGCTGCTTTTATTTTGCTCAGCTGCAAGTTTGTCTCCATTGTGTTGCACTGGATGCGAGCTCTGGAGCCCCGCGCGGTAAAGGTGCTGAAGGTTGCGGGAATAAAGTGCCTTCCACATTCGAGCGAAGGCCGGCTTCTGAACAAACTGGAGAGGTAATTATGTATTATTTCTACTGACAAACATGTGCCTCTGAAACAAACTGAATTCCAGACATATGGAGGCTGACGTAGCTCTGAAGTGTTAATTAGCCTTCAAATACCTGTGACTCTTAATGGGTCTCAGTGATGAGAAAGAGCAGGCCTAATCTTTCTCTATTAATATCCCTTAACTATTAATATCCTGGTGCAGTAGAGGCTTTAGTGGTAATAAATGGTAGAACATTATTTTTTGATGTACTGTAAATCACTCAGGGTGAAATTATTTACACATCACACTTCTTAATGTGAGAAATCCTTGTACTCATAGAGGTCATACATAGGCAGAGGGCAGGTATTTTTCACTTGGATGATGCTACTGCCGGATTAAACTACTGTAAAAGAAGCTACAGAAAACACAAAGCATACATTTGAGTTGCAGTAAATATAAACAGAGAATAATGAATTTGTCACATAGCAATTTAACCGTCTACCTTGCAGTTGATAGAATCGGATCTAAAATATCCATGCTTTCAGGCTTTTTTATTTCCAAGCACGCAAAGCTGACGTCGAGTGCAGAGCTGGAAACATCACATAGGCAGGAAATTCTCAGCTGCTGGTCTCAGACAAAAGTGTGCGTGTCAGGGGCCGTGCAGCCAAGGACAAACGGGCCGAAGTTTACTTTTTGAAAAATGGGTTTACTTTACCCGAAACACAGAAATAATCGACAAACTCAAGCAACAAAAGAGGTCAGCTTAAGAGAACTAAACTCAGAATGCCGGTAACAAATACGACCTCCTAACTCAACTGACTGACCTGCCGAACGGGACAAAAAGGGGAACATATATGCTGATTGGCCAACCCAACACGAAGACAAAGGGGAAAACAACAGAGGCAATAACTAACAACTCAATACTAAGAAGCATTATTTCTCCTGTCTTTTTAATTGAGCTCCACCCCCTTTAGCTCACCCTTTGTCCAGACCAGGAAGGTGACATTTTATTTTGAATGTGAAGCTGTAGATGCGGCCATCAACAATGTGCAAGCGCGAGGTAATGTGCAAAATGAGAAACCCACAAAGCAGCTAAGCAGGGCGCTACGTACTAAATCGACAAGTGAGCAAACAACATTTTCCAAGCTGGTATCCCCCTCTAATATTTTTTGGATCAGACAGACGTTATGCATAAGTGTTATTCATAAATCTAGGAATTCAGGGATGCACAAAATTAAATTTTCCACCGTTCTACTCTACAGTAAAATTGCTGCTGTCACAACTTCGGCCTCCATCCATGCCTGTCAGAATCCCAGCGGAAGTAAGCGTGTTTGCTTTCAAGTTCAATATAGAGCAGATGAACTGGGCCCGCACAATAATACTGTGTTATTGAAGCGCCATCCTCGACGTGTGCACTGACGGTTGATATAAGTAACGGCGAGCGCTGGAAATCCTCTCATCGAGCCGACACGTTTAACCGGAAATTATCGGATATTAAGTACGGGTCAGCGTTTGAGAGGAAGCAGATTTGCAAATCCTTTTAATTGTTGGTCTCTCACGCACACTGTAGGACAGTTTATACAAGCCGGATTCATCAGTCTAAGCAGCTGTGATCATCTGAAATTTCGTCATTATGAAAAAACTATTGGGTGAGGTTAATTTTACAGTGCTTTGCCATTAGTGTTGCACACATAGTTACGGATTGGATCACTCGAAAATGATTATAGATGTAAAAAATAGTCCTTCCAATTTGTTTTAATTATTTTTTTTCAGAGGCAATTTTTAATATCATGTTTGTGGTGATGAATCTGTGTGTAAGCAGAACTGTAAGTCTTTGCTGGAAACTCTGGAGGCTTTCCAGACATATTTATGCTTGGAACCACAGCGCTGCGCAATTAGGTCTCATTAGCATTTTGACTTAATGTAAATGGTTTTATTTCTGCAGCTTGCTGTGCATCATACATACAGTATCATAATGCAATCAAATAAGTTTACTTCTGCGCTGATGGTGACTGACGGCATTAGATTAAAAGGAAAGTTTTCGTCACTAAATACATTGTTATTGGTGTAACACACATTAAATCAGTGACTGGCTTCATTAAATGAGAGTACAATGTTTTAGAGCAACAGCAAAGTCTTTGAATATACAAGATAATCTTCCCACTATTTCAAAAGCCGGCGATACCATCTTAATTATGCATTTCAAACCAGATTTTTTTTTTTTAGTTCAAAGTCTCACTGCTCCTTATTATTTATAGCGATTAACTCAAAACGAGGAGTAAAATGATTCAGGATGATGACGATTAAAAAAAAAAGAAGCTGCATCAGTGATAAATTAATAGCTTAAAACACAAATACAATGTATATGTTAAAGCTGCAAGTATTTGGATGGATGCTGCGTTACATTAGCAAATAACTTTAATTTGGGTAAGAACAGGTTCACAGTGACGGAACAGTGAGAGAAATTCAACCCTTTTAACAAACATTGGCTCAATTACAGTGGTTCAAAAGTAATTGGGCTCTTCTAAATGTGTTTGTTCATAAACAAAAGAGCTCACATGTGGCTCAGCACTGAATGAGACTGAGGTATCTGCAGTAAACAGGGGTTGTACTGACTAGTCAACTTTACTGCTGTGCTGTGACATTTTAAGCTTTAAGCAGGAAGTCGATTAGTTGCTGATCATGTGACAATAACAACATGCACGCCTCCGAGACGACAGGTGAGGCTCCCAGTGGGTCATTGCAGGAAAAATGGCAGCAGCTCATCAAGTGTGTGGATATACTTCACTAAAAATGAAGCCCGTTTTACCGTGACATGCAGAACATGTAAGTCAATCCTGAAAAACAACTACTAAAGGTACTACTGCAATGTGCACGTATCTAAACAGGCATTCGCTAACTCTAGCAGAGGAACGGTCCAAATCCTCTGGACAGCAGTCAATTAACAACTTCACTAAGCATCCTACCGTAGGAGAGAGAAGAAGCCATAAACAATTTGCTGGTAAATTTAATTGTCTACAGTTATTAGACCTTTAGCTGCTCTACAATTTTTATCCCGGCTACATTATCCCATCTCACACCTTGCTATTAAATGCTACCAACGTTGCCAATTTATATAGGCTTTACATATCTGCAGCACACAGTATTGATAAGCTCATGTGTTTGTATTCAGTTCTGTTGCGTTCTATAAATTGACATTGTTGCTGTGGCTGTAGTAGAGCGTGCTAGAAGTGACGGTGTTTATGGTGTTGACGTGGGCTGTTACCAATGGTAGCTTGTGTTCAAACTTCAGTTATCTTGCAGAAAATCCTCAGAAGCTTTTTTTTTTTTTTTACGTAATTTATGTACTCAGGTTAAGAATATAGATTGTTTTATGTGTGATGTCAACTCGATATTAGTCGACAAATCCGAAGCCGTTCAACCCCTAGGAGTAAAGCAGTGGCCATGCTAATAAAGACAATGAGATTTAATAAAAGTTTTTTTTTATTTTTTTAAATACTCAAAGGTGGGAAATATTAAAAAGAAACCGCCACACACAGGGTCAGGATACCCTTGACTTATCGTAATCACCTGATCTCAATCTGCTTGAGCTGCCTTCCACCTGCTTAAGGCCACATTAAGGTGGAGAAGCCCCACAAGCCAGAGCTAAAGGGTTTGGCAGTGAAGATCTATGAGAGTATCACCAAGGAAGATAAAAAGTATTGACTTATGTCTATGGGCCCAAGGCTGCAGACAGGCACTCGCTGCAGATCATTTTCCAGTGATGTTAAATGCACTGATTATTTTCTCTCATATTGATAGCGCACACACACACATCTGTTCTGTACTCCTGTGTAAAGTTTGCAATAGGAGGAAATGGCTGTGTTTTCAGTTTTTCCAGAGCTTGGATGGCACATCAGCGTTTTGTGTCCAAGAGGTACAGTATTTCAAAGTTGTGTACCACAGAGTAGGGAGAAAAAAGTGACTGTTTAAGTAAAGTTTTGAGGGACACTCTCCGGGTTGCAGAGTTTCCGCAAGTTGTGAAAAATTTCAGCAAACTTTTGACATCGGCCCTTAATAAGCGACGTGTGTTGGGATTTTCAATGATCTCAAATGAAACAGTGACTCACCACATGAGGGAACCACAAAATAAACACCAACTTATTTCATATTTCACTGTATGACTATAAGAAATATATTGCACCTCTGTGGAAAATAGGGCATACACAGCCTACCTAGCAATTTTTTTAGGGGTGGGATTAGATTAAAAAATTAATCTAATTAATTAGAGGCTTTGTATTTAATTAATCTCGATTAATCGCATTTTAATCGCAGAACAATATTTGCCCCAAAAAACAATTTTTTTTCATTTAAATAGATTTTAGTGGACGACTGAGTGAAATAATAGACACTGACATGAATATTGTAAAATGTCTGGAACAATGCATTTAATAGCATTTCAATTCAAAACTGTAGAAAAATAAAGTAAATATCCCCGGCCGAAAATGAACAGAGCTGAAGTTAAAGTGCCATTTTAAGTTCTTCAAGTACTTTTGCAGAACAGTATTGGGTTGTCGACACGTCATGTCCGTATACAGTCAATGGTCCGTACTCAGAACAGGACTGCTAGCGCTAACAGCTCCGGCGGTTTGCATCAGTGTAATCGGCGTACCAGGAAATCGTGCTCTGACAAAAGTTCCACGTTGTTTGGAATGAAAACTGCGATTAAATGTGTTTTTCTCTTTTTAATCATAATTAACATGTCAAAGCCCCACCCCTACATTTTTATTTTGTATTTTTTATATTTATTTTATATTTATTATTCATACTATCTCTGCAATGACATGTAAATATACTGTATAATCCCTGTAATTCTGGTTTACATTTGCACTTTACTATTACAGCCATGTTTACATCCTCCGTGGACAGTTTGGGTAGTTAACACATCTATAGCATGTTTTTTTTGTCTTTTTTTGTAAATACTGTGTTGTTGTTTTTTATTATTTTCATTCCTTAAACGTGTCTTGTACCAGGCTGTCATGCTGCTCACCTGTGCCTTAAACCCCATCCCCAGAGACAAATAAAGTTGTCTGAATCTGAATCTACATAAGTGTTACATTAAGCAATCCTACCTGAATGGGGATTTCTTTTTTTAAATGTTTTTGCCTCAGTGTATCGACAAATCCTGGAGGATCCTCCATTGTGCAAAAATGTCAAAGGCAACAGTTTGGATCCAAGTTTCCACAGTCGAGCCCTGACACTCAACTTTTGATGCCACCGTTCAGCTGTCACATAATTGGTTAGTAAACTAGACGCTAATAAAGGAGTTTTCTTTTTCTTTCTTCGGTTCGTCATGCTTCTTTCTGGTCATAGTCAACTAAACTGTCAGGAACCTATGAGCTCATTTCCATATTGTTTGCCGTTGTATAATGACTCAAAATTAGCTTCTAATTAAATCCGAGGAATTCACACTTGAGTGCAGACAGTGTGTGCGTTTGTCTGTGTGCACACGCGTCTGATTGTGTGTGGTTTCTGTGTGGCGGCTGCGTCCATGGAAATTCATTTGGTAGTACTTCACAGTGGAGGCAGAAAATAATGGGTGATACGCTCAAGCGAAAACACATCATCAAGGATCAAGTTAACTTTGAGCGAAAGTAAACGTTGTTTATGTCAGATGTCAGATTAAAGTTACAGGAGAGATGCCCCTTTGTTCGGTGCCAGCGTCTGATTTAGATGTGAAACTTCTGTTTGATAGTGGAATATGTCTTCTGCATGTTTGACAAGTCCTCAAAAAAACACGTTTGACACAAAGAAATTGCGTAGCTTAGTTTTAGTTGTATCGATTCTGTGTGCCGTGCTCCTACGCCCACGGCATTTCTAATGTGGTTTTTCTCCGCTTCGTCTTTTCCTGCTGGCTTCCGCATGGCCTGGCCTGGCGCCTGGTCTGAAAAATCACTTATCAATAAATGGTATGTGTTGGCACATGCTATCAATCAGCAAACATGGAGGCAACAGAGCACAGTGCAGCTATAGCTGGTGGAGTCTGAAACGCTTCTACCGCCACTCAGCTGACTTTTGTTATCCCTTTTATGCGAATATCACCTTTTGATGTTTGGCAATTTAGTGCGCAATGTATTCCTGTAAACTGTTCAGCTACTTCAGCTATATGGTGGCAGATGGTTTCATTTGTATGTGGTCGTTAAACCACACATCCTCCTCGCTGATCGGTTATTTAAATTTGCATTTAAATGTGTTTGACCTTGAGACTTTGCACACGCTGCCTCCTCTTTGTTGCTTCACACCTTTAATTGGCTAATTATTTTGGGTTTTGCTCAGCCTGCTTCATTATACTTTGTGTGTGTTTTTGCTTTCTCGTGTGTTGCTGGCGAGAGGTGATTAGGTAGAGGATTTGTAAGCGTTTGGATTTTAGTTTCAGCGGATTTTAAGTTGTCTTGAAATTTGCTCCTAAAGTGTAGCGGCGTGGCCTTGCCTCGCTGTTTTACTTTCTAAGGAAGTCAGTCAGGAGATAAACATCATCTAAAGGACCTGTTGGCTGTGAGATCTGTTTAGTATGTTGGAAGAATACAAATATGATTGTGCGGCAGGCCCTCTGATCTCCGCACAAACAGCACAGGTGGCAGGTAACAATGCGAGCCAAGCTTCACGAAAAATGTTGTGTGAAATTAAACAAATATTGGCTGGTTGGTGTCTGTGTTAACATGCTTCAGAAGCTTTGGGCGCTTCAGAGACTCACTGAGGCGGAGGTACCGTGTTTGTTCATCAGCTGCGCAATAATTTCAAGATTCCTGAATCCGTAAACTCGCAGTAATTGACAGTTACTGACACGGACTCTATCCGTCGTGTGGCATGGCTCACCTATAGCTGACGGATGATGACATTTTGTTTTGTGTATTTGGGCAGAATTGCCTGTGACAATTCGTCTCGGGGGAAAGCTCGCAATGGGAGACGGTTTCTGAATCTGCAGAAGGAAGGGGAAAATGTCCCGGCATTACTGGATAGCTTGAAGAGCGACAGAGATTAAGGCATTTTAAGATGGAACCAAGGAAGAGCTAGTGCTTGTTTTATCTACAGTGGTGGGAAACTATCTTCATGTAAAGGTACTCACTAATGAAGACTAAAGCTTTTTACAGACGCCTTGAGAAATTAGTTCTCGCTCCGAGGTCTGCGAGAACAAGAAGAAAAGTTTGCGCTAAGCATTGTGAGATGCAGGAGATGGATGACGAGAGTAGGGATGTGCGATATTCATCGGTTACGATATAAAAAACATTCCCCATGGTAAGAATATGTCATCCCGGGATAAAAAACAATTAATTCCCATTGCGTACGTCCAACACGCCCAACACGTATGGAATATTGATGGAATATTGACAAACTGACAATAGCGGAAGGCGGAGCAGATACGCCGGGCAGCGAGAAGCTCGTTCCTAAACGAGGCTCCACCTCCATTATCTGGAACTGGTTCGGTTTTAACCCCTTAACGCAAAAAAATTTAATATTTGTGTTTTCGCTTACCACTCCGGCCGGTCCTACGAAAAACTCGTGCTTGCAAAACGTTCCTAGGAATTTTCTGAATGTGTACAAACCAACAGTCTGAACGGAAACAGCGTGTCGCAAATACGCGAGGTTAAAAAGTCTGATGCAAAGCAACAAATTATAACATGCAAGGTTTCCAAATAAATGCATGAAAAGGACAGAAACATCGCTAATTTGTTCCACCACCTCAAACACAAGCTCAAACCAGAATATGAAGAAAGACAGAAAATGCGCGAGGATGCAGAAGCAGCAAACTCAGATGAAATCAAAAAGATTAGGCTGCATTGGTGTTAATTTTTCGTCAGTTGTTTTCGTTGCCGTGATAAATACCAGAAATTATCGGGATAAATGTTTTATTCCATATCGCTCATCCCTAGACGAGAGGCACTTTTGTTAGCCAGTTGCTCTGACAACTCATTGGGTCACGCCGTTCATTCAGCATGCGCCCACACATAGTGTAACCTGGAAACACTGCTAATGTTAGCATCTGGGAACTCACACAGTGGCTGCTAGCGTTTCTGCATTTCTGCTTTTCTGAGTTAACCACCTCCAATTTCCGACCAATGACAGAATAGTTGTCGGACAATACACGAGAAAAAAGTTCTGCCCGGTTGTGTCAAGAACAAGCTGCGAGGGCGATATTCTCGGAGTGTGTAACTTCACCAGTGAATGAAGAAACATTAATTTGTTTTAAAGCCTCCTGGCATCCCAGCAGTGCAGTAACAACACAAATAATAAGCTTGTTCTTTTTTTTCTCCCTCTGCAACAAAACATTTAATTTGACATCACACCAGGCTTTTCAGTCACCTTGGAAATGCTCTGGTCCTGCCCATCAGGACCATTAGCATGCAGCGATAATCCCCGCAACCTTACGAGCTCAATGCCAAAGACCTGTCTCATCACAATAACTGTTTGTCATTTGGCTCAGCCATCCGCCTAGACGCAAACGACGGCCGCCGCGAGGACCGTTTGTATGCCAGTAAGCCGCTGACACCGCTAAGGCAAACCCTTGTTTGATGAGGAGCCGCAGAAGCAATCGGGTTTGTTTTAGGTAACATAAATATTCGAAGCAGATGGAAATTGGTCTCTTGAGGATCAATGATGAAAGCCTTTGCAATGGCTAAGGACCGTTCAGGGGGAATTGTCTCGATCAGATATAGACATCCGTCTCTTATCGTGTCCACCATATCTCTCTCTTGCTGTGCAGAAGATGAAAATGGATTTCAGGTTTGAGGAGTTTTAAAGCTTTGTGGAGGCTTTTTTTTAACTAATTGGTTGTTAGAAACGAATGCAAATAGGTTTTTTGACTGTACTTACATGTAAGGAGTGCTCTGTATACTAGTTCATGCAGATTCCAACACAGTTTCCAGATGAGATGGTTACACGGCACAGCTTTCTATTTTCTATTTAAAATGAAAACGACGGAGATTTACTGCCACTACTGCAGAATGTATTCCTATCAGGCATCTAATAACACACAGGTCTCCTTGTGTTGTACACATGGGTCAGACTAGGCCATCGAATGTATAATGTGCACTTGTTCATTTAGAAATAATAACATAAAGAAAAAACTTTATGGCAGGTAAAGGACACGAGTTAAAACCTTTCCATATTATGTGAGGTGAGCCAGGTGAGGAACCACTAAAAATGTAAATGTCAAGGCATCCCTTCACCTTATTCCTGCTTTTATGAGAATTTATTTTAGAAACCAATCTCCTGCAGGATGTCAATTTATGGCTGCATGAAAAGTGTTCTTGTTCCCTTTCAGTCTCCGGTGTTTTTGTGTTTATCATCCTGAAGGGAGTTTTTTTTCTTTCTAAGGCTTTATGCAGTACAGGCTAAATTTTATGATAATGCTTAAGGACCCACTTGATGGACTGGTCTGCATTCAGAAAGAGCCTCCTCATCTTGTTTACTCTCTGTGCTTTTCAGTATACCGAGACCATGACCATCTGGTTCTGTGTCAGGGCGGTGACATTTTTTTTTTCTTCTCAGCAATTAAACCAATGTCTTAACTTCTCGTAGATCTGAAATCAAACTTTGGGGTGTATGATCTTCTTCTAATTCACAGCTGAGCCGCCAGCAGTTAAAGTAGCTCAGTAAAAGATGGCTCTTTGTGACTTTAATTGTCGGCTGCTTAGATAGTAGTGTGATCACACTAAGTTAAATAGAAGAGGGTTGTGTATCAGATATAATTAGATTCAGTGCTGAAAAAGGTGATGATTTTGTCGCAAAACAGACATCAGATCACTAAATGTTCCAGCTTTAGAAGCTCTGGAAAAAATATGGAATAACAAATGAAAGACCGAAGTAAGAGTTTTCTTACATTTCCGTATTTCCACAGAGGAAAACGCCGTTTCCTCTTTCAAGTCATGACAGAAGATTCAGCTCTTGTAGCAACTGTGAAAGCTTAAAACAACTTGTTTTTCATCTTGTTAATCTACGTACCACCTTGTTTTCTTTGGCTGTATTTGTATCGTAATGGTAGAGTGGGCACGCCGTTTAGCTGAACTAATGGAGAAGAGTATGACCCTATGCTCAGGGGACAGTAAAGTCCCGAGATCAACAACATAAAAATATAATGAATTCAGCCTCTAAAAAAGCAACCGCAGCACAGTAACATAATGATGAAGGAGGTTAGGACCAGCGTGCATTCTGGTTGCTCTTTACGGCCCAGCGTTTCTCTGCCGAATCCCACTTCAGCTCTCTATTGAAATGACTGTGAAGGATTAGCAGATGTTTAGAGCAAAATATAATAATGTAACGGATACGCATGGGTAATTCCTGGATGTGATCAGCTAGATGTACTACAACTATTTAAATTTAACAGAATCCTTGTCGAGAAAGTCTGATAATTGTGTTGCGCTTGATGTGTTTTTAGTCGGGATGTCACCGCCGGTTGTGCGGCTGTCATTTTCTCTAGGTACCTGCAGTAGATGTTGGTATATGGGACAGAAAATTGTGCTAAATAGTATTGCCTGGATTATTTTACCAGTCACATGTGCTCACGTTAAAACTTGCATGGGCAGTAGAAGCGCTTCGCACAACAGCATTAGAAATTTGGACTTCATGGCATCCTGGAACTGGTGGCCAAACACTGAATTACTAATAATTATTGATACTAATGCATACTTAAATCATGCATATCTAAACATATGAGTAGGTTATATGAGGAATGTAGCTGAAGTGAACAATCAGCAATAATTGGAAACAGCAGGGGTGTTAAACATACGGCCTGGGGCCCAAAACTGGCCCGTACGAGGGTCCAATCTGGTCCGTGGGATGAATTTGCAAGATGAGAAACTTACACAGAAGACATTAACAATAGCAATATTTCAATAAAAGTAGCTGCTATTCCTAATTTGTCCACTAGGGTTCGGACTGTTGTAGTCAGAATTGAGGACGTCAACTCTGCAAGAAAAACGTGCAGAACTAAACAGTAGATGGCAGCAACGTGCCGAAATTTAATTCATTCATTCATCTTTTGTAACCGCACTGCTACGGCTACTTTAAAATCACCAATTAACCTAATGAGCATGTCTTTGGATGATGGGAGGATGTGCCAATTTTTTTAAGAAATTTCAGGTTGTTCACAAACTGTAAAAGGATAAATGTGAACATTTCCATAATGTAATTCTTTGCACTAAAACAAAGGGGGAAATTTAATGTTTTTGTTATTTATAGGTTATTATGCTTCTGTTCCGGCCCGTTTGACATTAAATTGGGCAGTATGTGGCCCCTACAGTTAAGTGACTTTGACACCCATGAGATAGAGTATGATCAGTAAAATGCTTGAAGAGCAATTCTCACAACTCAGTTTGGTGTGGCCTCGAGCGCACGGCCAAAAATAACTGCACTGTGCTTCCCCGCTGATGGAACAACACACACGCCAGCAATAAGGGCATCAAAATACAATTTAAAGCTTGATAACTCAGGGAATTTGGTAGAATTTAAGATCAGTCCAAGAGTTTAAGAGTGAGATCAGAGTTTAATCATTTGCTTAACTACAGGCAACATTATCGGTATAAAGCCTGTGACACACCAAGCTGACGATCGGCTGTTTGCCAGGGATGGGTCATCGGTGAGCCTCTGTGTCCCTTGTCAGCGTTTTTTTTTTTTTTTTAACAGATTCAGCATGATGAATCAGCAGCTAGAACGAGTCAGTCAGCGGGATGACTCTCTCTGTTGGGCTGTTCAGCTGAGAAAACCAGAAGATAAATGAAAGTAAATAAAGTCATGAAGTTCAAAGTGTATACAGTCGTCGTTTTTCACGTTCATCTACTCGTAGCATTCAAATACAGGAATATTTTCACCATGACATGATCACCTAGAATGAATAAACTGTAAGCCGACCAGCAAATTCAAGAGATGGCAGGTTGTACCTCCCTTCTGAGGTTTCCACTTATGAATGACAAATACAGACGCTATGACAGTTACGTCCTTTCACACAGGCTTAGAACGCAGACGACAGCTGACCATTGGTTGCAGTCTTTGTCCAGACATGGACGTTGTGAGGCGACGTCACAGTTGGACTTCGTTGACCTGACATGTAGTGTGCAGAGTTTCCAAATTGTTCAAATAGTCTTTTAAACGCATCCACGCTAATTACCGTAATACCCGGAAGAGATGCACCTCTTGATTTTTATGCAAGTTTGACAATGGATGAATTAACTACGATCAAACAATTGATTGAGATTTTCTTTGGGCATCAATGTTAGAAGTTATTCCCATACCAAATTTTCTGCAGCCCAGCTGGTTTTAGTTTGTTTCAACTGACCTTTTATTTAACAGACTTTAAAATTTATAAAGGAACTTAATCGGAAATTTACAATACATTTCACGTGTAAAATGTTAGCTTGCACGTTTATCTATTTCTTACAGTACCTTCCATTTCAGCGGTAGCAGAACAAAAACCCATGCAACTCTTTTTGTTTGTTTGCTCGCTGCTTTAAATCCTCCTGATACACATACACTAAAACAGGCTTGACAGATTTCTTTGTGCGGCAGTGTCAGAGGTTGATGGCTATCCAATTCACAAGAGGTACAGAAGTGCTGAAAAAATAAATCTGTTGTAGCAAATACAGCACGGACAAGATGAAGGGTAAATTGTTCTCTCCCATAATTTTTCTTTAAAAATGTATCAAGATTACTTTTTGGACAGAAAGAATCGCTGACTTTCATCATCTCTTGTACTTTTTTTGCACAATGCATGCATGTCATCGTACCCTTACAGCTTTGACGGATGAGATTCACGAGTTAAAGCCTTATAGATTTTGTAGGTTTCTGCAGTGTTATTTTAGTAGTCTTTTCCGGCTTTCCCTGTTTTTTATTTTTATTTCTATTTTATATATATATATATTTTTTGCGACTAGACGGATGAAGGTAGGTACGGGCACAGAGAGGGCAATGGAGTGTGGCTTGCCTCAACCCTGTCACTTTGATAGAGTGAATACATTGTGAGAGATAATGGAAACTTTCTATTCAGCGAGGGCTGGAATAAAGAGAGCCTTCCTACTCATTCATCAACATTGATTACTGTACAGCCCATGGCCTGGAAAGAGCATGGGAGCACTGCTTCCTACAAAGACTCTGCTGAGTTGCAGGTAGAGGAATCAGAAAACAACAAAAGTGCAATACTGGCCTTTTAAGAAACATCACCCCAATTTGTTTTAAGGTGAAGCCGTACAACACCTGATACTCTGCGCTTCGAGGCAGTAAGGTTGTTGTCCCTGTACTGCATGCAGCATCCCAGAAACAACATGTATTTTTTACTGGTATTGACAGTCTAACAGGTGCGGTAGATAATAATCCAAACAAATGAATGTGTGGAGAAAAGAAAGCCAAAGTGAGTGGTACAATTTAAAACGTACTTCGCTCACAGTGACATTATGAAATATTTTACAAAAGTGAGAAACGTTGCACGTCACAGCCAGAGAGATGGTTTAATAACTTCTCTTCTTCAACTCGCTTTGGACTCTAGATACGAATATATCCCCCCTTTGCCCTGAGGAATACGACTGATCAAGTTTAGTATTTGATTTAATAGAATTCACAGATAAAATTAAGAACAGTTAAGGTTTTACTTTTTTTTATAGCTTGTCCATTATTTCATGCCACATTGAAATATGGCATGAAATAATGGCCATAGTGGGAAAAAAAGGACACCATTAATCTTTTTGTTGACAGGCCATTTTAGGGTTTAGTACATGACCATCTTTCAGGATTGCAGAATTCATTACTGAATAGTTTTTATAGGATTTTTTTTTTGCAATCAATAAATGGCAGACAACAAGTAAATGTTGGATGAAAAAAAACCACAGCTCAGACTTCTGGAGAGCCTTCGTGTAGGTAGCATGCTCATTTGTTTGTTTTTCGGCCTGACAGTCTAAAGCACAGAGATATTAAATTTCCATTGAACACAGAGAAAAGCAGAAAACCGCGTCTGAGAATCCTGAACCAACAAATGTTCGGCATTTTTGTTTGATAAATAACCGAAGTTTATTTGACCTGTGCTATTGATTTGTTGCGGCTCTGCTTTCAAGGTGATAACGCTTAGACGCAACAGCACATTTTTCAGGGTAGCTCCAATGGGTCAGGAGCTCGCGTAAAGAAGCTCTTCAGCTCCTGCAGCCCCGTGCGTTCACCCTGAAAGTCTGCAGCTCGGGCGGCTGAATGCGAAGCACTTCAAGCGTCAGGTGACGGTCGCAAACGGTCCTAAAATATTTCTCTTCGACTTCTTGATGAAGCCAGAGCAGCTAAAGCGATAATTGCCATTATATTATGAACTGCTCAGTTTGCTTGGACGCGCTCCAGTGGCGCTTGCTTGTCAATACTTTTCCACCTCCCTGGAGCAGGTGCTGCATATCGCTCACCTTATGGTTGAGGTCCTCGCGCTCTGCGGCTCATTTGGAATCTGTTCTGTCAGCGTTGCTCAGATGTCGCATGTTGGCTATCACCTTAAAACTGTTTAAGTTAATGGATCTCGTTTCTTTGTTCATTTGTACGAGCCCAGGAGCGATAGAGCTGCTGGCAACGCTCGCATGTGTGGTTGGCCTTTCCTCTGGGTGATATTTTTCAGTCCTTATATCGCAGCTATGAGTGGAACTGAAAACTGTTGCACACATTAGGAATGATTTATGTTGGAAAGCATGGAAGAAGCTAAATGATAATATGCTTTTTTATACATTTACAAGTAGTACATTGATTTAAACTGTAGCAGTGAGGAATATGTCTTTATGTACTTATCAAGTACAAGTTAGCTTGAGAAGCCCGGTGTGCTATTTTAATAGAGCTGTCTGGAGCATTAAGAAGCCTCTGCTTTGTTATATCTCCATGGTCAGAGGCCTGTGATTCATACAGAACAATTCAAAGATTAGTGTTATTAAAACACAAACAGAAAAACCGAGGATACATGTAATAAAAGAGGTGCCCCTACCCTTTGTCTTTTCAGCGTTTTGTCATGAGGGACGGATGTGAAAACAGTTTCTCTCAGCCTCATGTTGATCCAACTGAACAAATACTTATCAGAGTACGCTTCATTATTACAACTGCAAGCTTTGTTTGTGCCGACACTGTTTTTTGTGCTCACTTGTTCTTGGACAAACTAAGGTACAGCGCTTGTTATCAGTGTAGACTGCATAGGCCTATTTGCTTTGCATTTACCGCGCACAGCTTGCCTCGACAGATATAATCACACGTGGCACACGCGAACAAAAACCGATGGAAGTCGGAAAAATACTTTTCTCCCCTTGCGCTTCACCGCGTCCGCACAAGCTACGTTTCAAGGCCACAGACTCCACGAAAAGGAAAAAAGCTTTCTTTGTGACGTGTCTCGGCCGTCGCAGTTGTTTACAGTCGGAACAAAAAGAAATCCTGCTGAATAAGCTGCCATGTTCTGATACGAGAGCGAGACCTGTCTGCTCACCTTGTTCATCAGGAGCTCTCAGCTGGTAAAGCCTTTCATTTCACTCAGGTTCTCCTTTAAGACCTTAAGTACACCAGGCAATCATATAAAAACCATACATTTATTTGATTACTGTACAGATTTGACTAAGAAAGCTACGATTTTCTTGATTGATACAAGCATCCGTTGTCCTCAGGTGTGATCTCTGTTACAACAGCTGGTACTTGCATACTGTACATGCTTTGGCCTGATTGGTTTCACTGTTTTGCATAATGCAAGTATTGCAAGGTGGCAATTCCCCCGGGTGAAATTGTTTTAGAGGAGATGGCGGCCAGATGTGTCTCACCAAAGATGGGCGCGCATGCAGGGATCCAAATGCGGCTTTTTGCAAAGTGGGCGTCAGCTCCCTTGCGTAAGCACTCCTGCACACAAACACCCAAAAACGGGAACGGATAAGTCACGAGATAATAATAAGCAAGTTGTTTATGAGGAGCAGAGGCTGCATGTGTAGCTTTACATGCGTGTGGTTTGCAGCGGCCCTCCGGTAAAGTAGGTTGGCGGGATCTTGCAGTCGGGAACTGCTAATGCAATGTGCAGCACGATAAAATGGAAAAGTAGCTGTTTATTGCGAGCTCTTATTATGTAAGAAAGACCACCAGAAATACTCTCAGCTTGTGTTTAGCCAGATTAACCAAGGCCCAAACAGAGCAGGAGAGTTTTCCCCTGCAATCCCCGTGCTGATGGGGTGATATCTTGGCTTCTGCTCATCTGTACGGCTCACACTGTGATGAACTTATGAAGTCTTATCTGGCTCGCCGGGATATAGAGATCGACTTGCAGACTCAGGCACAATAACACATAGAATTGTATTTGACCTACAGTAAAAGGTGAGGGAATTTGACATAGCAGGTTGGTCTATTTAATATAGTATACAGCACACAGTGTATACTGCATGTCACTGTATTCACATTTGACAATTTAAGCATTATGCAAATGCTCATGGTAATCCTCCTCCATTCTCTGCAACATGATGTATGAGGCCTTTTGGAAGGATGTGCTGCAGTCAGATTTCAGCAGGCTGCTGTAGGTTTATTAAGCATGTTGGGTGCTGGGTGGAAAGACTAATATGTCCTTCACACCGAGGATTAGATAGTATCAGCTTGTGTTTCCCACAGCTTGCACAGCCCACTCAGTGTCTACCTCAGGACTGCATGGTTAGCAAACACAGAAGCCCGGGAATCAGGCGTGGCTGCTCAGAGGCTGGGGATGGAAAAAGAAGTCTGGCAAACGGGCGAGGGAAGAGGGCAAGAGTTTACCAGTTTATGTAAATGCGTGTCAGTCCCTGTGTAAATGTGTGTGTAAACGGAGGAAACGCTCTCAGATCACTGCTGGTTTTATTGATTAGCTCTTACTTTCAGCGGATCGCTGCTTAATTATTCAGCCGAGCTGCCTCCTTCATCATGCGCACGCCGCTGACATGATTTTCTGCTGTACTCGGTTTCTCACTCAAACCGGCCGCTGAGAATAAAATGTTTAAATTAAACGAATCTGTTTAAATTAAAGAAAATGTATCGGGTGCTCAACACATGCTAATGCGGCCGTATCCATCATAAGGCTCTCAATCCCTAACTAATAGCAAGCATCAGTCTTCAATGCCGCTTCACAGTCAACCTCAGTGAGTGCATTTTCCTGGTATTTGGTTGGCTAGGAAACAAGGAGCTATAATTGATGGTGCAGGTCAACTCGTCCTGGTAGCAAGCTAGGCTGGGCTCCTCAGATAGCAGCATACGACAAGCTCGCTGCTGCAGAGTTGCTAATGGCATTTATTATCAGTAAAAAAGGTTGCTGGGCCCGGTTGAGGGTTGTTATTGTTATCCTGTCGGGGGTCAAGGATAATTTTCCTTACATGCTATCCAAGGTTATGATCTCTAAATCCACTGTTGAATAATTACAATCACTTAGCTCATGCTATCTGAACGGCACTTCTGTCAGCATCTGTGAATTTAACATAACAGTGATCTGGCTAGTTTTCAATTATTATTATTATTGTTATAAAAAAAAAAGGAGATAAAAGCCAATCATTTTGCATTGCCAACCCCGGAGCTGCCAGTTTTTCACATTAGTTCCACCTCTTCAGCCAACCTTGTAACATAATAAGACTGATAATAAAATAATGATCCAGCATTTAAAAATGTGGCTAATTGCTTTCAATTAGCAAAAGTAATTCTGACGATTTAAATACTTTATCTGATGAATGGAACGTCACCAATCTAATGTTTTAAAATTGTTGTTTCCCGGGCAACACGGGTGACGCCAACGTTACGCCGAAGCTGTGTTTTCCCGCGAGCATAACAGAAGGTATGCCGCGGCGCTTGTTCCTTTCTAATTAAGTTTGTTTGTTGCACTGGGAACTAGGGCTCGCCTGTCATGACCACCCACTGGAAATGAAGCTTGTCGTGCTTTCTTCAATGCCACGTTCGCTTGATGAGATAAAGAAATAGAGTGAATCTAGGTCCGGAGATGCACTGAGCTGGATCTGCTTGAACTCTCCCATTATGTGCCAAGTGGGACACAGAGATTAAATCTGCTGTTGACTTGTGGGTTTATCAGCAGTCACATTGCCCTTGGCGAGGCCTCCTGTTGCTCGACTTAAGCACCGCTTGTGGCCGTGTTTGTCTTTCTTGAAAAGATATTAGCCTTTATAATTGAGACGCGAGAGCTGGCATCTGGGTCTTGATGTCCAATTTCAGGGCTATTTCTAAACACTTCACCGAGCAAATTAAGTAAATATTCTGAATGTGATATTGCAGCCATGAGCATCATCAGCGCACTCAGTCTTTGTGTAAATGCATAATAAAGTTGTCATGAAAATGAAAACTGTGAAAACACACCATTATATACTAATTTATTACAAAATGACAATTGCCCCGTAATTGAAATGACTTTGTCAGTGGGAATTTTCTTTTTATTACCTCATTCAGATAGATGTGTGTTTGTGCAGCAGACATTAGACAAATATGGACACTGACAGATCCATTACATCCCAGAAAAATAATGATCTCCAACAGTCTTTACATGCTCAAGTTATTGCACATATCTTGTGTTCAGCGAGTGTTGTCATTTAATTGCAGAAATGATTGTGCCTGATTAAAGCGTAACACTGACATTAGTCTGCGGTGACAGACAACGGATGATATCTGTCTTACCTGATTGTCGGAGACTTATACAAACGACCCCATTTACAATCAGGGACACTGAACAAACTTTAGATTTGTGCTGATGCCGGAAGCCAGCTCTATTAAGCGCGCGGTTTGACCTTAAAATCACCAAAATCGTGCTTGGAGGGCTCTCAGAAAACTCTGCATAATATCTTGAGCAATTTAAGCAAGGCACTTCAGCTGTGGCGGAGGTTTGGAGATTTATCAACAGAAGTTAAAGCAGTAAGAGTCCGTACAGACAAGCAGAGCTTCTCCATTTTCTTATCTGCTTAAAAAAATGAAATGAGCAACGCTGATGCAGATCGCAGGCTGCAAAACAGGTGTAGCGCCTTTAACCGAATCAGGAAACCTTTTACTTAATCATTTCAGTATATTTATTTGCTGATAAATGGAGCTCTCCCGTCGCTACTCTCATCACTACCCTCTTCCTGGCGTAAGAAGTAATTTGTTTGCGCAGTCATTAGTTGGAGTACTTTACTTAACACCACCTTATTTTGTATTGAGTTATATAACCGGTGCAGCTCGGCCGGCGTGGTTCGGCTCTATAAAATGTTTTATTATCTGTTTTTATCTATATTTCACCGGTGTCCTCGCCGTGTGCCAGAGACGGCATCTGTCTCTGCTATTTTAGAGTCAATGCCAGTGGCTGGCAGTTTAGCTACAATGGCACTAGAGCCGGCCAGGGTGTCACTGCAGCCCTCTTCAGACTTGACAGATGGGTGTGAGTCACAGGAAGAGATTACCCCAACCAGTGGTCAATAAAATGGCAGACGGACAGGAACTTGTAAAGCAGCCTATTAGCTGCGTGGTGTAACTGTTATCGGCTTTAGTACTTCTGCACTTTCGGAAATAAAAAAAATTAAAAAAAAGTCACCATTTTTAGCCGAGGAGCCAAGAAAATGACTGACAGCCCGATGCGGCGATTTGTCTCATAAAAAAAACTCTTTTCACGTGAATAATAATTGGACATAACGGCCGTGGTACAATCCTCGCGGCGCGATAAGAGCAGACGTTTTCGTACATACAGATAAATTGAATGAACAAATAGAATAATACGACTCAAATGTGCGAATTATCAGCGTCCGACTGTATGTTTAAAAACCATTTTGGCTTCTTTATTCGGTTGTGGCTGAATTGTCTGGGGCTACGGGGAAATGATAGTCCACTGATGTTGAATAATTAGATTAGGACAATAATAGGATTCAATATATTTCTTTGTCCTCTGTGGCAGATATTTTAATAGGAGTTGAGACCCTACCAGGCCATTAGCCAGATGGGTCAGAGCAACTTAATCTCCAAACAATGTCTTCAATGGAGCAAATGACCTAATTAGCTTCATAATACAGGACGTACCTCACAATGAAGGAAAAAAAAAAATGAAAGTAGTTCTCTATTAAGTGTAATTATACTTGTGTGTTTTAAATGATGGCATTAAAACAGACAGGTTGTCAGAGAAACAGTTACACCCTGTCAAACCACATACTCACAAATATAACACAATTGCTTTTAGCGAAGTGGAATATTCTAATTGATATTAATTTGTCTGTTATTATTATTTTTTTTTACCCCTTTGACAAACTCAACAGATGATAAAAAGGTTCAAAAATAAGCCCCGTCTCAAACGTTCCGATAGATTTTTGATACAGAGAGACTGATTAATAGATGATAACCTCCTCAGTTAACCTCCATTCTCTTTGTTAAGTGATTTTGAAACCGTCTCCTGCCATAAAGCACGTCAGGCCCCCGCGGGTGCCATCACGGAGTTCTGCTCATCTGGCGGCGTAACATGGACCATTTGTTCTGAGATATAACCGATTAGCTTGTATTTACTGAAATTCAGTCTGTTTTGACAATCTGTTCTGCCGATGCAGGAAGTACAGCATAATGGGATCGACACATGGTGGGCGGCAAAAGACAAAAACGCACCACCTCCATGTGATGACCTCAACAGTCAGCAGCTCCGGAGCGGATAGCTGGTCTATTTATGAAAAAGCAACAATTGTCTTAGAAATGCATTTCCATATGCTCGTTGTAAAGAGTTCCATGTTGTGAGGTCCTCTGCATACAACGAAGAAGAAATATATGAGTGGAATGTTGTAGATGTTCTATTTGTGTCACCATAAGATTGTACGCTTTGGTCAGATGTATGTATCTATGACAGATACATGTTTATCTCATTCCTCCTGCTGCTCTCTTCTCTCTTTTTCTGTGTCTACCCAGCCAGATGGATCCCTCCACATGAGCTTAAGGTTCTGCTCAAGGTGTCTTCCTGTTTAAAAGGCAGTTTTTCCTTTCCACTGCTGCCTTCATGCGTGCTCTAGGGGTTTCAGTCCAGATTTTGTAAAACGTCTTGAGATGATTTGCATTGTTATCAACACTATTAATTGAAGTTGTGGGCGGCACATTGGTGTGGTGGTTCGCACTAATGCCTCACAGCAAGAAGGTTCTGGGTTCAGACCCATCGGCCGACTGGGGCTGTTCTGGGTGGAGTTTGCATGTTCTACCTGTGTCTGCGTGGGTTCTTTAATTGGGTACCAAATAGGTGATTCTAAATTGGCCGTAGGCGTGAGTGTGAATGGTCGTCTGTCTCTCTGTGTTAGCCCTGCGATAGACTGGAGACCTGTCCACGCCGTACCCCGCCTCTCGCCCAATGGGACAGGCTCCAGCCCCCCACGACCTTCCAGAGGACAAGCAGTTACAGAAAATGTATGAACTGAAGTTACTTTTGAGAGGTTAATGAAGAATTTGCAGAGACAGGGGTTAACTTGAGACTGGCCCAGTACTTGGCTAAGGACGCATTTTGGACCACTAGATAAAAGAACACCACAGTCTTGGACTCTGTTCTGAAGAATTCAATACGGAGATACTTGGACTACTGTATCTAAATGCAGTAAGGCTCCCTTTGTGTATAAAGGGACATCGGTAAGAAAACAAAATAGTCTGACACACCCAACGTTAAATGACAAAGAAGTAAATGATGGAAGACACCACCACCAGATTTTCTAACGTCCATTTGGTGTAAAAACGAAAAATGAAGCACCGTTGTTAAGGATTAATTGTGCTATTATTATGCTGGTAATTGTACTTATTCTCATCTCACCTTAAGTTATTAGTGACTAGAGTACATAACAAAAGTTTCCTCTGTGTCTAGGGCCTATTTAACAAAATAGAACTGAACTGCACCCTTTACACAAACCATTTTACTAATTGCTCCTTTTAATGAAACCTAATCAGACAATAAAAATACTACTCAAACTAAGACGAAGTAAGCTAATGGAAACAAGAAGTACACTGTAAAGTGATTTACCCTCAGCCGTCATCCAAGTGAGTTTAACTATAACTCAGGTGCAGTTATTCAATTACAACACTGGCGATGTTGCTATAGGCACCTGTTCTGTAAATCTTAAAAGCACACGTACACATAACGCTAAAAAGAATAACTAGTAGGGAAGTGTGTTTATCTGTGAGCCTCACTGTGTTTTTATTCTCAGCTAATAAACCTGGAGCACACAATAACAGAGCGGCTGACTGACAGAGGCTATCTTTCCCATTTATGAGCGTGGGGGAATCTCTCAACTTTACACCAGCGACCACCAGCAACTTTGTTTGATATCCCCTCACACAGTCTGCCGTTAGTTATGAACGAATGCTGTTTAGCAGGGGAAATGGTGGGTACATTCATGGAAAAAAATTGTAAACAGACAATATTGGACCTTGCGGGCCACCTGCCTGTTCAGAGTGGGTGTCATTTCCCATTGAAGTGGCCATTGTGAAATGGGTCTGTTGTGTCCTCGTGGCTGCCTTTGTTGTTTCTTTGTAATACCGGAATTGTAGCCAAAAAAAGACGTTTCATGTTTTAGGTTTGAAATGCTGAGCAAAGAAGAGAGAAAACGTATTCTGAAAGGTGAAATTACTGCTATTAGGTTTCGTCAAATTTTGCCTTTAGGTAGGATTAGGAGGTCAAGACTAGCGGTGGTTAGTTTTTAATGCCGTCTTTTTTTATTGTTCAGGTCGTTTCTTAGAAAATGAGACTTAGAATATCTGATGAATGTCTAATGCGTTTAAGCGGAGGATGACAAATCTGTAAATCAGAGGAGCTGCTTTTTGAGTGACTAAATTATGCTCTCATAATTACCGTTATTAAAACAAAAGCAGACAATTTCAGTGATTTTGTCTTTCTCATGAACACCTTGTCTTTGGCAGACAAGGTCAAGGTATTTCAGTCACTTACTTATCTTGTATACTGGAAGCACATGCAAGTCACATTCATTGCCCTTAGGCATAAATGTAAGCGAATGATTGTCTGTTGTAGCCCTATGATTAACTGTTGAGCCGTTTGTTTTGTTTCCCCCGCCTTTTGCTCAATGTGCGCTGGGATTGTCTGTGTGACCCTGAATAACAATAAGGGGGTGGATGAATTATTTATTTTATATTCTTCATTTCCTCATCTGATTGAACGGGCTATGTGCTATAGGCTAGAGTAGATTTTGGATGTGGTGCATTGTCCTCACAGTGAATGATGTGGCTTCCCTTTCATTCTCATTAGCCAAAGGCGTTTGAAGTTTCTTCACTTGGCAAGCTAGTCTCTGGAATTTTATGTCCAGTCTTTGTCATATATCAACCGTTGGACAGGGTGCCACATCTGCTCTTGGTATAAAATTCAACATCTCAGTCATATGCCAAAAAATAAGACACACAGCCTTATGCTGCGCAGATGTTTTAGCCTTGATAGTCCTTCTTAGGTCACTTCAGTATCCCAAGTCACGTGAACAGAGTGTAGTAAATCCACCTTTATTGTGTCATATACATTGCTCCAGTGGCAGGCCGTGCATTTTCCACCTATGCCTTCGGTGACCTCCAACCTTATTTAAAACTCCTCTTGACATGATCGTTATGATGCTTCTGCTATAGAAACCATCAACATCATACGGACACGCAATAAAACAGGACGTTGCATCATAGAGGGGTATGTCATATAACGAGATGAATGCCGTTACTAAAGCAAGAAACTCACTTAAAACTATTCAAGAAGTACTAGTCCTCTCACTCACTGCAAAATACGATCCTTTACTCACCCATATAACTTCATATAGTGAGAGTGACTGGAGCACCACAACACAGCCTTTAAATAATCATTACCTGCCACAAAACTTGTTTATTTCTCTGCCTGTAGGGTTGTCGTCCACAACCTCAGACTCAGAAAAAATATTCAGCCACATTGCAAAAAACTAGCAGTAGCAAATTACAGGTAAACAAGCCGTGTGGGGTGCCGGGCTAGTTAGTAGGTCAATCTACAGACCCCGGATGATAATAGCAGGTAACGCCAGACTCAACGGTTAATAGCACTAGCATATAATAACAAAATATTGGTTAAATGAATGAGCTTCGCTGCAGATAATGCGTTATTTAGAGGCTACGTTTCGGTGCCCCATTCACTCCCACTATATGGATATACGCGGATGTAAATATCTGACGAACGACTCCAAATAACACCAAAGTTATATGGGTAAACGATCATATTTTATGAAATAAATAAGGTCCAGGTTGTAAAAAACAGTAGTTCCCTTTTAAGAAACAATTCAGTTCTCCTCGGAGGCCGTAAGCCAAGGGTAGCAATCACAGTAGCTGACTTGAAAGTGGTGGATACACCCTTTCCTACATGAGTTAGGCTACCTCGCTCCAGGGTTGGGCGTCTTTTCCTCACACTATCCAGCTTTTCCTGGAAAGTCGGCCGTGAAAATGTCTTTCTAATCGTAGGCCCAGGCAGATTTCTTTGACTCCGGCAACACAAGACGTCTGAAATATTATTGGATGAAAAGTTACACTGCCAGAAGAACCGCAGTTGAGAGAGAAGTTATAAAATGAAAAGCATGGGCTATTGGGAATAACTGAATAAGATTAATGGGAAAATATTAAAATGTAAGTCAGTGATTTTGATCAGGTTTAGGAAGTTCAGGCTTAGAAAAGGCTTTGCTGGCTCTGACAGCTGTATTGTTCCTGCTAATTATGGATTTGTTTCCAGAAAATTCCCAAAGAATAGAACTCTTGATTAGTATTATTTAAAGATAAGTAATTAATTTCTTTATACGTTATTAGGAAATGTTCATTATTTGATTTACTCAAACATCAGCATGCTTAAAGTTGTTTTGTTTTTTCATAATGTGATTTTGCATTTTGGGCCGACGCCATTATTTGTTCTGCCAAAAGCCCTTTATGTTTTCCTCTTTTTCCTCCCCAGAGTCACATTGCCATGATTGTCACGCGTATTTCACAGTTCTTTGTCAATGCTTCTTTTTTTTCAATTTCAGCATGGATTATAAGTTAGTTGTTTAATTATATATTTAAAAAAAAAAACAAGATCCATTTGTTTTGACAGATGCTTGTTCTAGGGCAGCGGCCAACGCTCAGCTTGATTTTCTGGACTGTCATGCAAGACTTGTGGTTTATACTTTGGTGTCAGACAAACAAAATTGTTCATCTGGCACGCTGGTGAATAATTATCTCTCCTCAAAGGGATGTAATTGTTGAACTTGTTTTGGTTCGGGGGGGAATGCAGGACATAGATTTTTGTTTGGAACAGTGCTTTGGCCTACTTGCTAGCTTGGCTGTCATAGAAAGCACAGATGTAGCGCTGGTGCTGTTTTAAATATCTTGGAGGCTGCGGCGTAAATACGAATCCAGGTTTGATTCCAGGGATGTTTGGCTAATCACGAGAATAACAGCAGACATATTTTGTCAGAGATTGGGGATTCTTTCGCTTCAAGCTCACTGTTCGGCTTGTGCGTTACAGCTGATGTGTTTTCGGCGGAAGAATTACTTGTGGGAGATTTAAGCGGTCCAGATCAGGAATCCCCAGAGATTTGACAAGTCGTGCCCTTCATGCAGTAGCTGTTAATTATGTGTTTAATCGTTTAGAATGTCTTTACTTTCAATCTTAATAACTCACCCTTTCCCCTCAAGCACTTAGCGAATGCAATGGATTAGCAGTCGTGTTTGAATGTATATCTCTAAAAGGTGACAGCAATGTCATTTTTCAGGGGACATAAAAATTGGTGCCTCGCAGAGGTTTTATCTGAGCTTATAATGGCATCAAAATGCATGTGATTTACAAAGCGTAACAGCAGAAAGCAGAAACACATCTATTTACACATTTTGCGACAGCCCCGAGTGATTAGATATAATCCTCGCAGGTAGCTAATAAGCTTTTATCACAGAGGAGGTTTGTTCCCTTTCTTGTGCAGGGGATGGAAGTGTTAACAAACACATTGCTCTCTTCAACAGCAGGGACGCATTTATTCAACTGTTTAACATCAATTCGAAGGTCTTGCTGCTCTAAAAGCTTGTTTATGGAGCAACAATTCACAAATAATGCTGGACTGGTCATGGACCGGCAATCACTTCTTCTTAATTCCTTCCTGAAACAATTTTTTTCCCCCAACAAATAATAGTCCCTGTTTTTTCTTCCAAAGAAAGATAGGCTTAATTTAGTCAAGGGGCTTATCTTCTCCACAGTATACAGTTAAAACTAAAATCTGCATTACCTTAGAGAACATCCAGCAATTTTGTTGCAGTAATTTTTAGATCGAACGCTGCTTCATCGTTTAAGCTCTGATAATGCTGAAGGGTAGCAAAGCTTTTCATCCACACAGATGTTTGCAGTAGCAATCAGTAGTTAACAGTTCACACAGCCCTGCTCCGGCAGCTGGCGTTACCTCTGAGGACTGGTTCAATCACAGGAGGTTTTCATGTGTCAAAGAATTTGAATAGTGACCTTTGTGACTCAGTGGCACGCTGGAGATGTGTTCTGCAGGTTGCAACGCTAATCTTGGCTGAAGTCTAAACAGGGAATTTATTAGCGCCGCTGCTTACATGCATAACAAATTCCCATCGCAGCCACATTTTAAAAGCTTTTGAGTATTCTGGAGGTGTCGGCAAGGATATTTGGAGGTGAGTTTAATTAGAGCACATCTCCCCTCTGCAGTGCTGGCAAAAGAATGCATAATAGCTTGAAGACACAAGAAGGCTGCTTTACAAGCTTGTCATGGTTTTGATTTCTTTACTCTGAGTCTTCAATCTAGTTTGTCTGCAGCGTATCAGCACTATCGTTTACAAGAAAACAATATTGGCGCACTCAGGACAATATATCATCCACATTACGTGCTAGAGTGCGTGGATCCAAACAAACTAACTTCCCTTCGTGGGCACGACAGATCTCACGAGAGACATTTAATATCCCTTTTTCCTTTCAGACTTTGATATAAAGTCAACCAAAGGAACTCAAAGTACTACTTTTATAAATCTAAATCTCTCTTTCTCTGTGTCTTGTTTGTGTATGTAAATGCCGCGTTCAAATACGAGTCAAACTAATTGATTTTTCTTCTCTGCTGGGAATGAGCCAGCAAGAGTCTGCAGGATGACAATACAGAGGAAGGGTAATTATTGGTCACATATATCTTGGCCAAATGTTGGCTCTTCAAACATCACACCAAGTAATGGAAGTGGGCCAAAGAATAACTCATTATCCTGCAGCTGTGAAAGCCACCCCAGCTATGACCTTATAATAACGTACGAGCGTTTGCACGATGTGTTAAAGTTCAAATAAAAATGAACAAAACGAACAACAAAGTTAATTATACAAACAGGGTAATTGTGCAATTACATAATTATGTATGTCTTGGTGTTATGTGTGTAAACATTGCTTTTACGCTCGGTTCCATTAAAAGTTAATAACTGGGTTAATGGGGTCTTACGACGATCGTGAACATTTCTCCAGTTAAATACTTTACGTGAATTGTGGAAATATGGAGCACACCTGTGAGAGACAGCTTTCCCGGTGAATGACAGCCTTTTCCCCAATTAGTCGGCAAGAATTACAAGCAATGAGCTCCCTCTTGTCACTCAAATATGGAGATGGCAACGTGTCAGTTTGTGAGAACAGCCTATTTCTGCACCTTGTACCAAGACGCAGGGCAACTTGGGGGATCTCTCTGACACCATCCTGATGTTATTTGCAGCCTAAAAAAAAAGAAGTAAAAAAAAAAAGCATTGCTTTGGAACTTTTCTGATGCAGTGATTGAAATAGTTGTGATTGTTTTGCACTTTAATAAAAGTTGTTTTCTGCCACAACTCCTGTTTTAGAATATTAAAAGTGCGTACGTATTATTCTGATGTCCCGTGTTGTATCTGCTTTATTTTCATTACGTTTTAACAAAGAAGCAATTAAAGGGGAACTACTGTTTTTTACAACCTGGACCTTATTTCTGGCATAAAATCCGGTCGTTTATTCCCCCATATAACTTTTGTGTATTCGTATTCCTTCGGGAGATAATTAGATCAGCCTTTATGTCCATATAGTGGGAGTGAAGGGGGCACCGAAACGTAGCCTCTAAATAACACATTATCTGCCGTGAACCTTGTTCATTTCACCAATATTTTGTTATAATACGCTAGTGCTATTCACATTGAGTCTGGAGTTAGCATCCAGAGTCTGTAGATTGACCTACAGCCATGTTGTAAAAAAACTAGCAGTAGGCGTTTCGGTGCCCCATTCACTCCCACTACATGGATATACGCCGATCTAATTATCTCCCGAAGGAATACAAATTACAAAAAAGTCATATGGGTGAGTAAATGATCTTATTATAAGCCAGAAATAAGGTCTAGGTTGTAAAAAGCAGTAGTTCCCCTTTAATTGTGTGTAATTGAAATGGTTACAACATTTTTCGTTTTTATTTTCTCCCACTCTATCCTTAGCTCAGTAGATTTTCTCATTCATTATTTTGCATGGATCAATTGAAAAGGGAAGTCAGAGCACTGTTGTTCTTTGTGGTGAACACGCGGCGTGGAGACGGGGCAGAAGGGTGACCTCTCTTTCCGTCTCCGCCGATGTCGCGTTCAGGTATGAAGCGGACAGCCAGCTGTGATGGCTGATCATGGAAGCTGTCAGCGCGAGAACTGTTCAGGCAGTCCAGGTTCATCACCGACTGCTCCAGAGCAAGATTGATGCCAGGGCTCCGTTGAGGGATTGCTCTCTGGTGCAGTCATTGGGCACGGAGATTGAGGCTCACCCATGGCAGAACAACGGTGACATGACTCATCACCGGAGAATTATATGGAGAGAAGGGAGATGGAAAACACAAGGCCCCTATTCAGTCAATCTTGTTTACTGGGAATACAGAAGGAGCGGTGAAGTACTGTAAAACAGGAAGAATGTGCTGCCGTTTCTTCAAAGTTTGTTTGGTTTGGTTTTTTTTTTTTTTAACCGAATGTTTCTTGATGTTCTGAATCGCACAGCATCCCGACGGGTACGAAGGAAATGAGCAAAAAAATAAATAAATAAAAAAATAAATGGCTTAAACAAACAGCAGAATGAGCCCAAATTCCCCATACATTTCACCGGTTTGTGCGAAATTGTATGATAGCAAAACCCTTGTTAGAGAGAGTAGCTGGAGGAACAAGAAGGGCTTGAAGTGATGCATTTCAGCAGAAGATTTGCTAGTTTGCTATCTGCTGATATAGGATGAAAAAAATGGATTCGGGCTTCAACAGCCTTGTTTACCAACGTGTGGTATGGCTAGAATGTCTCCAATGTCAAATGCCCGGTTAATATTTTGTCATACTGCGTCTGGAATATAGCTCTTTATAAGAAAGGACTTTTTATTCTTATTCTCAGGTGGATACAGAGTTTTTAAGTGAGTTTTACTCCGGTAATAATTTTTCATTACAGATAAAAGCATTGCCTTACAAAATGGTATATACCCATATTTCTTGGTTCATTTATCATTCTCCTGGCACGTCATTCATTACTTTCATCCCCTCATTATTTTACTTGACTTCACTAAAAGTGACTTGTTCTAAACGATTTGAAAATAAAATTCTACGTATAGATGGGCTTTTCCGGTCAATCGTTTTACCGGCGTTAATGATTAGCTCTCTAACATATTCCTCTACCTACTTCTCCCATCAAGGAGGACTGAAGGTCATCCATCTGTCTGGCTCTATTTTTCCTGCGCTTTGTTGTTGAGTTGCTTTTCCAATATGTGAGGAGAGTCATTCCGTTCAATACACCGCCTGCCTCGGCACTACCGCTCGGCACAGTGATAAATCACAACACAGAGAAACAGAACTTTATTTGCATTCAGCTTCCATCCACTTTTGAAGCCGCGGATTTGGAATTGAATTTTTTTTCCCCCCTCCCAGCTCTCTCTTTCTCTTCAGTAAGAGGTTATGATCTCGGAGCTCTCAGCTATCTACCTTGTTTTTCCAGGGAAACCTGATTCAGCCTGAATCTACAGAAACACAGTGAACATTTGCATGCTCATACAGAATGCCGCTTGCCGGTTACTATCAACGCCACGCAACCAGTAGGCCAAGACAGTGGATTTAATTCAGCAGCAAAAACATTAGAAGGAGCATGGTAATTTATGTCACCATAAGTTATGGTGATTATGGTGAAAGGAGAGAGCGTCTGGGGCACACCCAGAGGATGCAACCCGCCACCAGATTTTGGAAGATAAACAGTGGGGCATGTGGCAGGATGTTGACTGGCTCCCTCCTGGCTTTGCGGGCTGCAAAGGGAATCTATCACGTCAAAGAGGCCATAGCCTCCAGCACACTCCAGATTGCTCCCTCTGTATACATTCGTGCACACTCATACACACTCACGCAGGCCTGCCTGCTCAAGGGCTGGCCCCTTCCACTTGACCGCTCTCGGTGGCAGAGAGGGTATATACTCCCTGTGACAGTGGCACTCTGTTGTCCTCCTGGAGATGGAGCTCAGCCCCTCCATCCTGTCTCACTGCCGAGAGCTGGCCCGCATCGAGTCTCATGCGCTGTGACCTTCACGTCCTACAAGCAGAGGTGAAAAGCACAGCAATCCTGGAACGGCACCTTCCATCCAGCCTAATGCCGGACGATGTTTCATCTGTTTGCTCGTTCTGAACGAATTAGAGATAATTTTGTATTCATCTGTGTGAGTCAAATGAGTCAACAGTGTCGCCGGTGTAGAGCCAGGCTAATCTGCTTTGCTCGCTGCTGTTTGAAAATTACTGACAGAGAGCTGATAAAGCCCGAATGAAATTCAAAGCTCGGGCCACTGTTTCATTGGAAAATGCCAAGAGATTGTTCCCCCTGGATTAGGTTTTAACCGCTGGAAACAAGGGAACCACTGTGTTCTCTGTTGTTTTTTCTCATATACAGTATTTATCTTGTATTTTTTTTTTTCAAACTCACACCAGTGTACTATGGATATGCCTTTTTTTTCTTTCTTTAATTCCATGTGGTGCTAAATTATGGATTTTTATCAATCACCATAATAACCACACATATATAAAATAATTCTAGTTTAGTTCCTTTATTTACATATTTCAGTTTCCTCTCATTCGATTGTGTGAAGAAACAGCTACCAGTTGTTAATAGTATGCCGCGGTGAAATATCCCTGTCACGTTTGTACTGTTTGCATGCGCACAAAGATGCATATATTCACGCCAGTGATCTCATGCTGGTCTGCTAATTAACCGGTTTTCGTAACACACCAACAAACATGGCAAAGGCACAAAAGAACAACACCACTGATGGAACACTGACAGATTTCCAAACAGTAAAATATGAGGTGGGTCTACGCGTTCAACACGTTCATTAGACCTTCGATTGGCGTTGTTGCTTGCCAAAGCAAATGCTTATATGACATTTCATCTATAATTTCAGTAACTTTGGTATGGAAGCTTTTCCCTACTCTAGTGTCAGTAGTAATCTATCAAGTTTGTTGCCAGAAAAATTGATAAAAGTGGGAATTTCTTATAATTTGATCAACTAATATTAAAAGGGAACTACTGTTTTTTTACAGCCGGAACCTTATTTGTTGCATAAAATATGATCGTTTACTCACCCATACAACTTTTGTGTTATTTGTAGTCCTTCAGGAGATATTTAGATCTGCGTATATCTATATAGTGGGAGTGACTGGGGCACCGAAACGCAGCCTCTAAATAACGCATTATCCCGTTTATTTCACCAGATGGATGATCTCTGAGCGCCACACGCACTACCTATTTACCTATAATTTGCTACTGCTATGGTTCGACCACAACCTCAGCATGTGGCGCTCAGAGATGACATCATCCAGGTCAGAAGACATCATCCGGGGGTCTGTAGGTCAATCTATAGACCACGGATGATGATAACAGGTAACTGTGGTTTTAAGGGAGTAGCACTAGCGTATGCTAACAAAATATTGGTGAAATGAACGAGCTTTGCAGAAGCGTTATTTAGAGGCTGCGTTTTGGTGCCCCAGTCACTCCCACTATATGGATATACACTGATCTAAATATCTCCGGAAGGAATACAGATTACACAGAAGTTATATGGGTGAGTAAAAGATCGTATTTTATGCCACAAATAAGGTCCAGGTTGTTAAAAACAGTAGCTCCCCTTTAATTTAACACATACGCCAACACACGGTGCTGAAATCAGACCTGTTGTTGTGATTAACAGTCTTTTCTCAATAGGATCCAACACAGTTAGAAGATTTTTATAGTAGTCGCAATTTACTTAAGCCATTATCATCACCACCTTCACATAGGCTACATGGTTTTATGCACTGCTGGCCTTAGCACTTCTAAACACATTAGCTGTGCCTTGATTAGATCTCGAGTGAAGGCATAATGTGAAGAATGGATTTGATCCTTTTGAATAATTATTTAAGCACGCCTTAAATTTTGCCAATACAGCGGGCGGTGATGAGTAACATGTAAGACTGCATTAGAGGTCCGTCGATGCCTCCCTGGCATCGAAGGATTGCCGCGGGCACTGACATCCATCCTTGCTTGGCCTAATGAAGCATCATGCACTCCTGTGGCAGACTACTTAATCTCTCCACCATGACTGCATTGTTTGAGTAGAAACCCTGTGTGGAGGGGTTGGAGGTGTGAGCCCAGCCTCCCATCAGGAGTTCACAGGGTCGACAGAAGGTGCCTGTTGGGGTGTTAACAACCGGTTCAGACAGAACTGAATGTCATTGCCGTTTCAGAATATCCATACTTTGATAGTTTCATTCGCAAATTTGTGTGATCATAAAATGAGTTATTCTTTAATTCATTAAATATTTACTTAGGAACATCCTCAGTCATGCAGGTTAGAGGACTACAAAGAAAGCCGGACACCCTCGTCAGTTGAAGGGCATCCAACTGCTAAAAGTAGACAAAGAAGAAGTTAGGTGGATTGCTAGTTTTGTAAAATAAAAATGATGAAGAGATAAACAACTGCAGTGCACAAAGTGTGCAGCATCTAGGGCCTCCATGAAGATTAGTAAGAGGACCACCAACCTTGATGCTCACTTGGAAAAGCGACACTGTCGCAGTAAAATTAGCCGTGGGCACACTCAGCATAGAGCCGGTCACAACAGTGCTAGTGTTAGCAACTACCCCCAGAGCAGATTAGGTGAAAACTCAACCCGGCTGAAGGCAATAAGAGAAGTTACATGAGCTCATACAAGGTCATACGCTTGTTGTTTAAAAAAAAGAAAAAGAAAAGAAAAAATGCAGTGGTTAGATGAATAAAGCAGAGTCTGGTATCGAGGTACACGATTCCTGCTCAACAGCATTCAGTGAAAAAAGCATCCCAGCGCTGAATGATAAGAGGAAGCAGCAGCAGCAGCAGCAGCACACAACAAATGAAGTTCTGTTGCTGCATCACCAAACAGGCTGAAGACAAGAAAGGGATTTAAAAGACCGGGAGCCCACTTAAAACATTTAGTTTCTTAGATTTTTTTTTTGCGAGGAAATGGTAAAAGTGAGCATGCGCTATGTAGGATGCTAAGTTGTACTGTGCATCTATGTAGACCACTGCTCAGATAGGCTTTATTTGCGCGTTTCATTCATGCAGCCTCAAGTGCTTCACATAGCATCATTAAAACAGTGTTGACAGAAAGGTAAAGCCTGAATTTTGCAGGTGTGAGAGGCTGAGATGCACACTCCAAACATTTACTTTCTTAAGTCTACAATATCTAAAAGTGTTCAAGAGTAGCACGCAGGGCTACTTGCAGCAATGTTTGGTCGACTATATCACTGTATATCAAGTATGCTTTCTTGTCACAACTGGCCACACTTAAAGCCAACCGTGTGCGTCCACAGGAAAGTTTGACAGTGTCCTTGAGGCTAAAAATGCCAGAGCCCTGACTCGCGTCTCTTCTTTATAGAGTCAATGAGTGCTTCACCAGATGTCATCACACTGTTCTGTTTATGTTGGCATGTTGAGGGTTGAAACATTGTTATAGAAATGCATTACCACCCTTCATTAAACTGAGACCAGTCACAGGCAGGATTATGTAAATGCACCCTGATATGAGAATCAGTATGCCCAGGACAGAGAGCCGGCAGTGCCAAGAAGAGCTGGCTGGGAAGCTCTCACTCAGAGCCAAGAGTCTCTGGCTCCAGCAGTGGAGAACATGTGTTGGTCTCGATGTTGGAGTTACTTTGCATTTTCGCTCCTGACAGTCTTCATCATCCGTGTGGAAATCTTGGAGGTAATTGGGGAATATGTCAGCAGATAAAAAGGTAGTCATTAACTCTTCTTGGTGAAAGCTTTTTTTTCCCCCCCGTTATTGTTCAACAAATTTAGTGTAATGGAGCATTTTTAAGAACAATCGCAATGCAAATCAATCAAGTAATGACCGCAGACATCTGTGCAACTCCCTGTTCTTTTATCACATCAGACAGGCTAGTTGCGATGTGGCGCGCACACATAGACACGTATGTACAGACGCAGTGAGGGAGGGTGACACACAGTCATTAGCAGCATATTTTTGGAGAAACTGTTTCGGTTTTGTTGCCGGAATTGTTGCAATTAATCTACATGGCTTGTTATTTCACAAAAGCCCGGAGCCGCCGCGATAAGCGAGCCACACACTCTGATGAAACAAAGGGATGGATAAATTAAATAGATGCTTTTAGACGTAGACGCATTATACATTCGAAACAGTCTAATTCAGCATTTTACAGTAACATCAAGTGGTCTGCAGAGTGAGACTAATCCCGTCAGCTCCTGCAGAGCGCAGTACAGTGTCTGCAAGTGTGCTCACTTCCCCACACAATAAAGACGGACGTCTTCCCCAGTGGGCACCACCGGGCGCATTTTTAATATTCTCGCCATAAGGAAGAGCCTCCATAAAGAGCATCAGCATCTCTGGGTGTGTGGCTGTCCAGGGAAGTGAGCCTCTACAGGGCTGAAGGTAATGGCCATATTGCCTGCAGCTCTACCAGGGGAGGGTTGAGTGTTGCCGGAGGCCACTGTCAAGAGAGGATGGCTGAACGCAGTATTTGTCACGGCTCCTGTTAAGAACCACTTTGAGATACCCCAGCGTAGAGCTTTCCCAAGTATTTGCAGAGGAAAATCCTGCTGAAATTAACCGTTGCTGAAACAAAGCTCTGATGTCTTCTCTGTGAAATGATGATTAGATGACAGCAGCTGGAGGCATGCTCCGGTTTGAAAATTAGACCTTATCAATTATTCAAAGATTCACCTGGCTTCTTTCCTCACTTCCTGGCTCTAAGTTTCTGAGACAACCATTTAAATTCTCATTGGGATGGTCACGGCGTAGCGCGGGCAGGTCGTATGGACGGCTGTGTAAAACAAGAGCAACAATAAGTCTGACTGATGTCGCATGTATTCATAATGAAACTGAACATCCCTAGGGCTAGATATATACAGTAGCAGAAAGAGGAGTCCAGCTATAGGCCTGTGGAAAAGGATTAAATAATGCCCTTGGCTGTTAGCACTTCGTCATCCAGCCGCAGATCACAATGTGCAGACCCCGTGGCACCGCAGACCACCACTGGGCAGTGGACGTTACAAAATAGCCGGTGGTTCTTATGTGATATAGAGTTTACCCTTGGGATGTGACTCACAGACAGAAGAGCTATTTTTCTTTTATGGTCAGTTTGTCAGTGATGTAGTGTACATAACTCAAAATGAGTGTAAATGTGTGGCTTCCTTTAATAGCTCTTAGCGTCTCGCGGCGCGGGACCGCAGGTTTACTGATGTCTTTTTAAGTGCACAGGCTCTTTCAGTTTCTTTGATATCAAATTGTATGTTTTGCGGGATTGTGATGAAAGCCCAAAACGGATCACAGGGAATTTTGCTCGCTTTTTTTTCCTCACGGTAATGACCGCGTTCGGTATTATTTAGGTCGTTTGCAGGTTTGTAGTTTACGGCCCGTCTTCGCTCGCCGGGGACAAACGCGTTGCTGCTTAAATAAGATAGAGGCAAGAGAGAAAAAAAACTGCTTTTGATGGACACATCACTGAGCGCTCCAGAGGACTGTCTAAGCTCTCTGTGAGGGATTATACAGAGGTAACTGTAAGAGGTGCTTCTCATTTCAGCTAAGCACTTATGAGACCAGGCAAATGTTGTAAGATGTATTGCATGTACAATACCAGCGATACTAATAAAGCCGCTAGAGTTGTCGCTAAAGTCTTCCATAATTTTAGAAGCCCTGCGGTTGTGCCGTTTATAGACATGTCATCCCTTGCATTGTCGGTTAAAATGAGGATTTGTCATTGAGAGCGACAGATGAATCTTAGGTCAAAGAGAAAAGGAAAGGAAGCCGTGAATTTGGTGCAGTTGAACGCCGACACTCGATGCCAACATATTGGGCAGCTCTGGTTGCTCTTTCTGGAAGCCTCCTGGGCCCCTCCGGGAACAGAGACATGATCAGATTTATAGGGCAACAGCTGCCACCCCGCTTTCTTCAAGCCACTTGGCTGCAGGGAGATTTGTTAGTATTCACTCTCATCACTGATAATCTGATACCCATTTCTGACAGAGCAGTATAATGATGATAATTCTTAAGAGTGTCAGCTTATCCCTGACTGCTTCACTAGACCAGTTAATTTAAGAGTGTGGCTCCCTACCCTCATACAATAGAGGAGGTGCACAGTGTACGCGAGACCGTATGGATATTCTTGACAAAGCCGGAGGATTTGAGTATAGGGAGGAGTTGAAGTGGGGTCACACACTGTGGGTTTCCTGATGCACATTGATCCGTCTACACAAGGTACATTGACTGTACAAGCGGTGGCTTTTTCAAACAGTGGCCTCGCAGTGTTTCTGAAGTCTGGTTCGCGTAAAACCTGGGTGGTATTTTGTTTCAATCAGTCCATACATTGATTTGTTTGTGACCAGTTATCAGATATTTTCCTTCACGCTTTGGAACGACCTGTTGGAGCGATCAGGCTTGTCAAATCCTGTAGCGGCTTTTCAAGAAGTTTTCTTTTTCGGGGATTACTTTTTGAAACACCTATTGCTTTAGTTCTCGGCAGCAGCTGTTTTTCTTTGTGTTGTGTTTAAATTACTTCTGTCACCATATGTTTAGTCATCAAACTGGAGAATCGCTAATTTATGCAAAAGTTATATTGTGTCGGCTTCTTCATCCACTTGAAATATCCATCGCCGATGGATGCATCTCCTTGCATAAGTCGCCGAATGCAAGGAGAAGGACGCCTGCAGGTTGTGCCTTACTGGCTCCACCATTTTCCAAGCGATGTGTTTGGCTGGTGGGACGGAGGAGCCGCTGCAGTGACTTCTGGAAAGTCAAGGCTCGATAGTTGAAGTGAAAGAGAACGTTCAGGCTGAGCCGATGATACAGTCTACTGGAACGCCAGCAATTTCTGTAGCCCTGTCTTCTGCCTGTGCTTCCTCTGCAAAATTGGATGCTATCCTCCTGTCATGAGTCGTTGGCTCTTTTCAGAGATGTGAAACCTGTTCAGTCTTGCTCCTTCTTGTGTGCTGGTGAAGCTGAATGAAAAGAATGCTTGCAGAAACAAAATAATAAGTTGTCATTAATAAAAGAACATCAGTGTGACCGGGCAAGCGCTGTGGTTCTACTGCAGGTCCAGTCTGTTAGCTTCCAAAACCGAAACGTGCAACAAAAAATGCTGTTGGACAAATGCAGCTGGTCGGTTCTTGAAAAACAGGCCCGAGAGGCTGTGCATTTACCCCGCCTTGACCTCAATACACACACACACACGAACACCACACATAGAAGAAGGCATCTGACCTGAGTTCAGCAGCCAACCTTCAGTGTAGGGGGAATTTAAAGGTAGCGTTCCTAAGCAAGTTTGGTGAAGAATCGGGGTAGGGATATAACGGTTCATCTTTACTTAGATTTTCAACAACAGGTAGAGAGCTCCACAGTCTACAGGCAGACAAGAGTTATCAACAAGTGAGTGGAAAAACAGGCAAGCACATTTCCAGGGCTGTGCAAGACAAGAAAAAAATAATAAAATCTAAACAGGCAGACAGAGAAAAACATGGCAAAGTCTCTGGTCAACACTGCAAAACAGTGGTCTAATATTGAACTGAAGTAAAATGAAAAACAAGTTTGTGAAAGTGGGAAAGAACAAAATCTCGCTGAGTTGCATCGGCAAAATACGAGCTGCAGAGATGAACGGGTGGGGTACCTTTTTTTTATCAGTTTGCCTAGATACACTTTTAATCCACCACACATTCTGACTACAGCCGCCTGACGGAGACTGAGAGTTTGATTTCATTAGGCCGGGCATACACTGTGCGATATTTTAAATCCTTTGACTCAGCTCCATCTGAAACTGCACGACTAGATTGCTGAGATCAAAAGTTCACAGCCTACGATTCATGTTCTCACACTATACGGCCCGATGCTCTGATGCAACTTGACTGCTCACACTGTACGTCCATATACCACGCGTCGGACTTTTGTATCGGGAACTGCAACGGCAAAAAGAAGTAGAAGAAGAAAAGGAACCCGGAAGTGGGAGACGCACACATGTGTGACCTTAAAAACGTCACACATGTAGCTATGATAAAAATATGGTTTTACTACCCAAATACAAATTTTACTTAATGTTACCAGCAGACTAGCTTGTGACAGAGGATTGTAAAGAAAAGATGCCGGACTTTAACTGAGCAATTTATGATCTCTTTTATTGTGTAGAAGCACCATTCCTCAATAGATGTAATGCACTGTAGGAGCGAGTGGCCCTGTTCCAAGATGGCCGCCCTGTACGCATGCGGCTCCAGTAGACGACAGCGCTCAATGAGGCGTCTATGTATATACGTCTATGCGTGGCACTGCTTCTACTGTGCGATACCTTCACGGGAAGCGACCAGGAAGTTTGATTTTCTAGCGAGCACACAATTTGTGATCGGGAGGTCGTCGTGAGGTGCTAATCTCTCCTCGTTACCCCACGTATACTGCACGACACGCGATTGAGCCGAAATTCGGCCCAGTGTATGCCCGGCTTTCGGCATATTTACACAGTCCCGGTTGTTGCAGAGTTTTGAGGCACCTTAAATGGCAAACGTGACTGGTGGATGGATGGCTGGCTGGATGGTGGAAGGGTTGTTTAAAAAGCAGAGGTATGTGCACGGTAGGTAGGTGTGGCTGCGTTTGAAATGAAAGGTGAGTTAGAGGAAAACAGAAAGCAGATGAATATTTAAAAAAAACAAAAAAAAAACAGAACCATGACACCCACAGTATTCATTAGACACTCATTATTTCCCTTCTTCTGCCGCGGATTTTGGCCCAGATGCTTATGCTATAGTAGTTCTGTCAGGCCAAGCTGCCGGTGTCAAAAATAATGGTACTGTAGGTGTATGGGTAAGAAAAGTGCGATGAGTGCACTTTCTTTCCCTCTAAAAGAGGAATAATGAAGTACATGGTCCGCGTTCCCCACGGGAGGTGTAATTTTGTTTCCACACCTGACAGTCTGATGTGCATTCCTTTCTCAGGAGCAGAGAACATGATTTATTTGCTGTGCTATTTTTGTCTGACCTAATTGGACATTATCCGCGTCACATCAATGACAGGTGTAAATGTGCCCGAGGAATAGGCATCCACGAAAAAGTTAAATACTATTCCCTAAAGGTTGAAAACAGAGCTGTTCGGTCTTTACAGTGGAGAATGAAATACTTGAAGCTCGCTGTCCTGGTTGGTGTTATATTTCCGAACTCTGCCAGGTAAGCCGCGTGGAATCGTGAATTAACTGTGAGGTCGCAACAGAGACGTATAGCAACAACCGAGTCTCATCCTTACACCTTCTCTTTGAGCTTAGTTGTCGCGCCCAAGCCAACAGACAAGGCGACGCTCTGTCAGCCGTGTAAACAATCCCTATAAACCTCATAAATTTGTGGTTGACTTTTCATGATTCTGCTGCTGTTCCAACCTTCACTTTTACTGCTGTTCGTGTGTAAAATGTTGTTCGGGCTGCAAATATCAGCTGCCCCGTAAAACCAGAGCAATCACTCTGCAGCGCGCCTGTGTTAAATGATGTTCGTCTCATAACAGATGTGTCAGTAATGTGGCCCAGATTCTGGAGATGTTGGTATTAAAGGCCGGCACTGCGTAAACGGAGGCCTCTTAAAGTCTTCATCAGCAATATCATCTGTGACCGGGACATCTTGAATCCACGGTTCAGTTCCTGATATGATATTAAATGTTATTAGACTTGCAGTTGGAGTTGGGTTGGATGTGTGTTTTAGCGATAAAAGACGCAAGCAAGAGTCGTTTTAAAAGGCAGATTCCGAGAACTTTCTAATGTTGTTAAGATCTTCACATCAGCAGGATGTGATGCACAGCGGAAGCTAAAACTGGGCATTGGCTGAAGTAGCTGCTCATATCCATTAGCTTTACACATCATCTCTTCTCATTGTCGAGTCTCAGAAGTGTCTTGTAGCCGCATTAGCTGTTGAGAGCAGAATAAAGATTCAGTTTTTCCCAAAGGATGTTTATATTCACCATATGGCAAGATTTGAAGTAAGCCTTGAAGTAAGCCTGTTTTTAGGTTTCAAATCATGAGGGCGCACATGGAGCTACTAATTACAACAAGAAGAAAAGGTCTCTGTATATAACATATAAAATAAAAGGATTTGTCTTGGCATGAAACAAGACAACAGGAAGTACTGAGGAGGTCACTGCAAAAGTCCAGGAAAGTCATCTCTTAAATGTCCCTCCAATTATCTTTGTGGTCCACTTGATGCCATTCAATGTTGCTTCATATTTAAACATCTTCCCTAATTTAACTGGGACACCTGGGCAAACGGGATTAAAACGATGATATTCTCTATGTCCCGTACCCATGGGGTAAACATCAGTGTTCTTTGTGGTCAGTTTGACTCCAGGCTCTTTTAGCTGTATAAAATATCAACATTTTACACACTTTTGTTATGGTTGTTTTGGATGATATTGAGGTTACTACTCAAAAAAGCCTTAGGGCCCTAACCTATCATCTTCAAGATATTGTTAGCTCACACAACATAGGCGTGAAGCAACATATAAAAGCTTGCATAGCGGCCTTCTAAACCTTTTGAATTTCTCTTTGTACTCTGTGTGCTCCATCTTCCTGCTCTCTCTCAGTGTGAGAATGCAACAAAGGACTCTGTAGAGGAGCACTCTGATCATGAGACATCCTCATCTGATGAGAATGAAACCCTCAGTGTTGACCCTGCGGTTGTCTCTCAGCCACCAGTAAATATATATATATACTACCTACCAAAAGTGGAAAGATACTATTGCCCGGCTCCCTATTTGAACAACAGCTACATTTGTTGCTGCTAATGTCATCAAAATGGTTTCAGGCCCCGGCAGATATACCATCAGCTATGTCCAAGACATTTTAATTATAATCATTTCCTGGAGGTTTAAATTGTGGGGGTCAAACTGACCTCAAGGATAAAAGGTGTTAGTAAATTAGAAGGTAACGGGAGGGATAATTCGACAACAAGCAGTTCAATTTAACTGTCATTGCAGCTGCACAGAATTAAAATATAGTTGCCAGCTAATAAAAGTTCAGTTTAAATTCCCATAATATTAAACTTTCATGCAACGCAACACGGCCAATGATAATCATCTTTGTGATGGAGAACCATAGAACCATAGAACACTTCAATGCCCTCAATGAAATCCATTTAATAATTAAAGACCAATAATCCTGGAGCCTTTTTGGTAGACCTCACCTAGTTTACTTATTTAGTAAACATGCTAAATGATGTATATCCAGTTTATCCTACGCTTTATCAGTGCTTCCAGTGATTTAACATTTTATCACTCAAATTTGAACAAATTCTAAATGAAGTATAATCAATAATGTAGCAGAAAGTTGTGAATTCCTTGGACGTAGACCATTCAGTAGCTGCCTCGGCATCTCTTGTGTTTTCTTTGCAAATATTCAGGATGTGAATCCATTCAGGCATAACACTGGGTAGGAACATCAGAAAGGAGCTCATAATCGAGGAACTGGTATTAATTACGTGGTACAGATGACGTGAATATCAAAGAGATGAGTGAAATCAGTAGTAAGGCTAAATAATGGGGAAACTGAATTGAAAAATAGTAATATGCAAAGCTGGTCTCTTTGTGACATAGCACAACGTAACAGGTAAATGGGTTAAATTGTTCATAATGCTTCCTTGGTATTTACATCATAACAATACCTAAAGTACAATGAAAAAAAAAAAAAACTAGCTTGGTGAGGTACATTGTCTTAAAGATGAACAGTCTCATATCTGGAACTGAGTTGTAAAGCCACTGATCAAAGCAAAGAAGTCCCTTCGTCCTGATATTTGGCCACTTTGTGTAGCTCGTCTTTGTAAAAGTAATGTGAAAGTGCAATTTTGTGTACAAAATCCTATTAAATTGATGAAAAGGAATCTGGAAGTGTTAGCCTGTGAGTGTGCCCAGTGTAGACATCGGGCTTTGACCCTATTTTTGACAGATGAACTGGAATGGTTTGCAAACCAACTGCAAAGCAGCCGGGATTTTGCCCTGCTAGAAAACAGTGCATTGCCCCCTGCACGTGCCCAAGTGACAGATGTTTAAGTATACTGAGCGAGGGCAGATGGGAGCAGAAGGTGTACAGACAGATCGCTGTACTCGTCCGTGGTGGCGAAGACGGAGCTGAGCCGCTAATTCAAGCGCTCAATTTACCAGTCAATCTACTCTTTCTCTTTCTTTCCTCTCTCATGATAATGGGGCCTGGAAAGGGACCAAATGAGCACGATTACAAATATAGGCAGCTGAATTGACTTTCCTCCATTGGGTTTGTGGACTCGCTCGGGGTGAGGAGCTCAGACATTTCAAGGGAGCTCAGAGTACAATGTCACTCGTTGGCGTTTAAAAGAGACAACTGAGATTGGGCATGCAACCAGGATGCCTCCTGGATGCCTCCCGAGAGACGTACTCCATGTGAGTCAACCTGGAAGGACACCATGGGGCAAACCTAGATTTTGCTGGAAGGATTATACATCCCTTTTGGCTTGGGAACGCCTTGGGATCCCCTGGGAGGAGTGTTGTAAATAATAACAGAGGACATTAATCACTCGTTATTCTGAACTAAACAGTTCATCCGCTTTTACTTTTTAAATCTTTCATTTACACATCATTGATTTAGATTTTTACACCTTCCCCCTTATGCCCTCTGTAACCTAAATATTCCAATTACCCTACATATTAGATGTTCTCGTATATCAAAGCCGCCCTGCACACAGATAGAACCTTCCATTTCCGAGCTTACAAGGTTAATCTCTCCCGACAGTCAACTGCGGGTAATCAGTCTTGCCAAAAGAAGAGTATTCTCGCTGTCCATCTTGTGAGAGGTGTGATGGAGGGCTCAGCCAGGGACAACGCTTAGTGAACCCATCCCCAGCACTCCCCTCTCTCCAGAGGCTGAAATGATACTTCACCAGCGGTGTGTGAGCAAGCCCCCTTCCCCACAATGTGCATCCATCACTACAGAAACATAGTAATCCCGGAGCATCAGTGCAACAGGGTTTTATTTTAACTGTAAAAAAAAAAATAAAAAAAAAAAGCTTAAAAGATGGTTTAATGAAGTAGGATAAACATCCCTGCATGTCTCCTCTGTGAGACGTGCGGTAAACAAACACATGAATAATAGCCTACACCAAAAAGCTTTTTATCGCCAAGGGCATTCGGCGTCTGGCTTGACTGGGATGACTGCTGAACTGACAATGCTGATAAAATTGAAGATCTTGTTTTTCTGTCAACACGGGGACACGAGCAAATCTAATGATTGTTAGTCTATGAAAGAAACTATCAGCAGGGCTGTCACAGATATCAGTTATGACAGTGCAAAATTACACACAGTGCACGAGGCGGAGGAGCGAGTGAAAGAGACACTTGTTTGGACAAGGGGCTGAGATCAGAACACGCCGAAGTTGTTGTATTGAGAATGTGAGAAGCTAGCGCCGGCAACAACAGTCGATAGTTATGTATTTTCTATTGTCTCCGGAGTAAAGAGTAAAGCCGTGAATACATAATAGGACAAAGTCAAAAGAGTCCGGTGCGACGATCGGAAATGGCGGAAATATGAAAATGAAACTCGCAGGAAGTCGCTTTTGACATGCAACGGATAATTTTCTTTAGGATAAAGAAAACCGCGTCCGTAGGATTGCAGTAATGAACACAGCAAGCCTTATCTTGGAGCAGTGTCTTCACCCTTAGACCCCGGCAACTGGTGGATTAGAGAGCTGTAATTATCGAACATGGTGTGAGAAAATGGTATTTATTGGCATTATCTCAGTTCATGATGTCAGCCTGACTCGATTAACTCCTCCAGTGAAGAGTGAATGAGGTTATGGGCCTTATCAGGTGGGATTGTGCCTGCGAGCTGTTTGCCTGTTTGCCTTTGTCAGTCACGAAGACCTTCTTATTGATGGCTGGGGTCTTGGAGGCTAAACCGATATTACAGTTTTTAATGGCAGCGCGCAGATACTGTGCTCCCCGTACGCCGCCGTGAAAACCTTTGTTCTTCCTGCCTCCAAGCGAAGATGCCTTTAATCAACTTCTAGACCTTGTAGTGAAAAGTAGCTTTAAAGATATGTTAATGAATGCGCCGAGGACGCGCGCGCACTTCATGTCCATAGGCAGTGGCTGGTGGTTCAACACGCTGGGAAAGCTGTTTACAAAGCGATCATCTTAACAACGTCTTAAGATTCAGCCCAGACATTATGTGAGATGGACTAAAATGGTGCCCCGATGACAGATGAGGTGTTTTTGTTCTTAGCTGAGGATATCTGAGGCAAGAACAACAGATTACACATCATGAATGAGCGGTGTTTTGTGTCGCTCCAAAAAGCTCAATACACACACTGCCGGCATCCAGGATTCATTAAATCTCTTTTTATCGCACGAGAACATACCATGAAAGACGTCATTATTACAGGCACGGCCACAACGGCAAGTGGCAACTAAAAATCTTTAATAAGACAGGCTTAGCAGGTGACTCATTTCCCTGACTGTTCATTACAGCAAATGCAGGAATAACCATGACGACAAGGCGGACACGGCCGGCTCTTTGTAAGTTTCCCATTCAGAGAAGTAAACAAGTGGACTCAGCTGTTTGATTCCACGGTTATCTTCATACATATGGATCGCTCATCTGCGTTTTCCCGCGCCCATCTGAATCATTGTCTGCTGCTCTTCCCCGTGATTGGAACAGTTTTGCTCCGACAGATTAGAGGAAGTTTAGGGTAGCGTGTGACTACGCGGGTTGAATAAATACACATTTCGAAAGAAGGAATAAACGAGGACGCGCCCTCGGACTTAGCCGAAGCAAATGTACACTCGTTATCCGTTGCCTACTCGCACCACTGCGTCCTACCGCTGAAGTGCTTCTCAGATTTCTTCAAAGGCCTTTCAGTCGCCATAATCTGCGGACGGCGCCGTCTCAAGGTGAATGCGCGTCGTTTCTCTTTATTTTTCCGCCGTGACATGTTGCAGAAAAGGCTGGATGCCCTCAGAGCACAACTTTGAAGATAGCTCGTGATGGCCTGCCCAGGTGCGAGAATAACATTAGACCTGCTGGACAGGTGGCAATGCGAGAGAGGAGGGCTTGGAGGCTCAATAATGAGGAGTATGCCAGCTAGACCCCCATCTGTTGCCATGCACAGAACTCTGATCCATTAAATTGCGGCACGCTCAAGTTTTGTCACAGATGAGAAAATGTGTTCGCAGGGTTTCTGTTACCTGGGAGCCATTTTAAGTTGCCTGTTAGAGTGTATGTATTTTACCGGGATAATACTGGCGCTGACAGTTTTCAAAAAGAATATACGCATTTGTAAATGTGGGGCTGCGGCATAGTTTTTTGTTTCTTAAAAAAAAAAAAAAAAAAAAAGCATATAATTTTCTGCTCTCTGTACATTGTGCTTGTTCAGTACTTCTCTATGCTAATCTACAGGGAACCTATTTTTAAAGTGCCCAGTCAGCTTGTGTATTCAGTAATTAGAATATGTGGCAGTACTTATAGAGGAAGATTCCTCGTAGGTAGTGAAATGCAGTGGAGCCTGAGATAAGGACTCCTTAAAGCAGTTAATAAAACAAGTAGTCTGTTTTCTAAAAGCTGCCTTCCTTAGAGAAATCGTTAGACACCACATCAGTACAGTGCAGATGAATGGACTTTAATTTCTGGTAGTTATAACATAACAGTCTTTTATAGTTCATTTTATAACTGTACTTAAATAAATACTAATTTTTTTGCCTGCAGTGAATTGATAAGAGGAAATTTCAAATTCAAAAAGTCATATTACAAGAAAAAAGAAAAACTCCTGGCCAGTCTTCATCTGAGGTGTGTGGATCTGTGAAGGCACACCCATGTGTGAAGGGTCATGAAAGGACATATGATACACCGAGTAAAGAAACCTCTAAGTGCATTTACATGCTCCGCATTCTGCTTTTGTCACTTTGAAAATCTACTTTGACACAGTGAATGCGTCATGAATTATCCACCATATCCAATGGGATGAACGTGGATAAGTATTGCCGTGTTTGAACCCAAACAATCCTTTCCTTGAGCTATCTCACTTTATGTGCCGTGTTCATTTTCATCTCTGCCTCTGCCTATCAATTTCTCTCTGAGACCATGTGCTCTATTGCAGTAAATCCTACAATAAACAGAACGGGCTTGGTAAAGCTAAAAACAAAGCTGGTGTTCTCTCTCTCTCTCTTTCTCTCATGGCTTTGCTTGGATATTTTGCATTGTTTTAGAGAGTAAAGAAAGAGCCTTTCGGGGATTAAGAGTAAATCATGGCATTGGGAACTGAGCAACTGGGAGTGACCCTAGTGACATGGATGTTTGTGAGAAGAGACGTTTCCTTGGATTTGTCTCTGTCAGCCAAGTGGCTGCCGTGTTGCCAGGACCCATGGTGTGCTTGTTGTCCATGGAAAGTGAATTCCCACATAGCTTGCCTCAGAACTCGTCTAGGGACGGCACTCAATGTGGCTGCTGGCTCATTTCCAGCAGACACATAGTCTCATCCACATTCTTCCACCCCGCCACCCTCCTTTCTCACCACAAGTTAATTTCACCAAGGTCTGGATTATTCTTGTCTTGACTGGCCATTGCTACTTGATTAGGTTAAAGATTTGCTCAGGGTGTTATCAAAACAGTGACGTTATCATATTTATCTAGTCTCATATATACATATATAATCACTTATATAACTTTTGTGTCATTTGTATTGAAATATTTAGATCTGAGTATATCCATATAGTGGGAGTGACTGGGGCACCGAAACGCAGCCTCTAAATAATGCATTATCTGCCCCAAACTCATTTCACTTCACCAATATTTTGTTATTGTACACTAGTGCTAGTCTGGAGTTACCTGTTGTCATCATCCATATCTCCGATACGCGCCAGACAGCAGATAATGCATTATTTAGATGCTACGTTTCGGGTGCCCCAGTGACTCGAACTATATTGATATACGCAGATCTAATAATCTCCCAAACAACTACAAATTACACCAAAGTTATATGGGTGAGTAGAGTATTTTATGCCAGAAATAAGGTCCAAGTTGTAAAAAACAGCAGTTACCCTTTAAATATTATCTATATTATTTTTTGTGCACGTTTCCAAATCATACCCAAGTCATCACAATTATTTATTTTATTTTTTTCCAGTGCACAGACTTTCTGACCAGCTGGCAGAGAGCAGTCCTGTCATGAGTACAAACTAAAACTAAAAACATAAAAGCTGCAGTCGGTCATGCTGATTCACTTTTATCATTGAACGAATATAGATTCAGAAAAGCACTCAGCCAGAAACATTCAGATTCAAATTAAAATTAGACTTCAGGTCGTCGACAATATCATGTAAATCATGTCCAAAACTGAAAATAAAAAAAAACTATACATATGCAATTTTAACTGATCTTGACCAGTTTCCATGACTTTCTCTACATGCTGTACCTTCACTCGTCCAGGTGAGGGCAGCTGCACTGGCCCGGCTTCTTTTACATCGACAGACTTGTTACCAACCAATAGCTTATGGAAATATTATGCAGTTTTATTCAATTATACTAATATCAAAATAGATGGTTGCACTGTAACCATGACTAATGGATTTTAGACTGGGGCCACAGTATCTGTTAATTGCATTACTTAAGCTAATGCTGGAAAGCATTGACATGAATGACGCTATTAGTTTCATTAGGCTAATTTGTTGTGATGGTGCTGAGCTGCAGCATCTCTGCAACATGGAAAAATACAGTTTATTAGATATGTCTGAATTTAGAGACGCGAAGCAGTGACAGCTACTGACCATCTGAGCCATGGCATAATTAGTTCTCAGACATTGTGATAATGAGTTTGATTAAAATTGAATGAATGATTTCATGTATCCCAGGCTGACTTTCAGCAACACCAGCCAACTGTCACGGCCTTAATGGGTCTAAGTGTTGGTTTTAGCAATTATCATGGTTTGAACGACTAGCATCAGTAATAAAAAAAAAAAAATTAAAAAAAAACAGTTTATAGTTAAAAGTCAATAGACTTGATGAAAAGCTGGTGACAAAACTTTACTTTTGCAGTTTTTTTAGATTTTTAATTTTATTGTAGTGCTGCATTTTTGTTAGTTAGTTATCTCAGCAATGCAGAAGACTCTTTTCAAGACCCAGCTCAAAGAAAGGACAGAATCTTCAGACTACATGCAAGTCTTTTTAAATACAAGTACATAAAATACATTCACTGTATTGACTTAAATCAAATGTGCAGTCAGTAATTCAGATATGGCAGTAGTGTGAAAATGCACAAGATAAACGGACTAAACTAAACCTCAACTCAATGAAGCCCAACCAAAGTAGGAAGGGAGATTGTTCAGACACCCACAGATATAGGTTAGCAATCACACCAGTCCAGGTGTTAGCCATCACTACTAATGAACCACTCCCCAAACAAATGAGGAAGTCGGTCTTGGAAGGCGTCATAAAACCTTTACCATTTGACCACCTTAGACACCATTATTGGCAATATGAAGGGACGACTGTGTTCTGCAAAGTAATCAGCATTTGTTTAAAATGAAATGGTATCAAACAACAAAAGTGCAATAAAATAAAGGCCTAACATCAAAATGAAAAGGAAAAAAAACGCTGTATATAAGAAGCTCCACACTGATATAACAAATACGAACCCGTTCCGGTTTTGAGCAGGCACTTATAATATTCTATTGGTTAATGGCAGCTTTTGGATTTTCTTTTGAATTTTTTAACAGCGGCACTTTCCGCTACAGTCCTGGCGTTGATGGGAGAAAGGATTTTAAATAATCTCCACAATGGGCTTTTTTCCTTCTTTCCAAAAGAAACACTATCATTATACGCGACGTGTCAAAAACACGGTGTGAGAAAAGGTTGCAGCAAATGGAAGCTAAACTGTGGCACACACATCTTGCAGATGCATGCACTCAGTCAATAAAGCATTGCAATCATCTATTGTTAGTTTTGCACATGTATTGAGTGTAGCTAAGATTATTTAACCGCTGAGGGTATACAAGTACTATTTATTTTTACATCTTAAAATGTATAATTTGCTTCCGGAGATAACACAAAAATTGTCCGAAATTTCATTATTGTCTTGTAAATGATTATAACTAAAATGTGCTTTCCCTTGTTCTGACTCATTTCTTTTTATTTTGTGTTGCTCAGACGGAGCAGCACAACCACCATGGAGCCTATTTCTGTTTCTGTTTCTTCTTCCCCAGTCTTCTGGCCAGCTGCTGGTCCAGCTGCACCTGAAGCTTGTTGCAGCCAGACGAGACTAGCTAATAGGTGTTATGGATCCAACCTGCCTCTTAATTTCTTCCAGCAGTAGCTATTGAAGGCTCCGCAAAGGGACCTCGAGCAGACACAAGATGAGGCAAATGATGGAGATGCGCTCCTTGCCAAATGGCTGCTGCCAAGTCTGTTTCACCACCAAAAAAATAAATAAGAGTAAAATTGAAGTTAACTCAAATATTTATGGCCAAGACTTTATAATAACTTCACTTTTATCCTAAAAATACAGTTTTACAAATGTTTGTTTTTCTCACATTTTCTGTTGAAATGAGGGAATAGTTTGTTTAAATGTACACAGGGTTATCTCAAAGTTTATACCAAATCATTGCTTTCATTGACCCACTACGAGTAAAATATTGTTCTATTGAATAGAGGACATAAAAAGCATTAGATGTAGATTTGGCCATGTGCCTTTGTAATCCTACTAATGCAATAGATGCTTACATGCCCTTTTTTTCCCCACAATGCCCCTTAACACAAAATGTTTCAAACAGACCCCACCAGTTAAATATCAACTATGCATATCATTACATTAAGTTAATTCTAAAACTTGGAAATAAGGTCTGTTTATCAGTTTTAAATGGCATTGCTGGTAAAGAACTGAACAGTGAATGTAAATGTACACATGTGAGTGGACCATGAGCTAAGATTGTTTCTCAACCTTGATGTGAGTGTGTGTGTACGTACGTGTGTTCGGTCAAGTGATTTGCGATTTTTTTCACAGAAGAGATCCATTTGTCAAATTATTTTGGAATATCTTACTACATCACCGCCGTTTCCTCTTTGTTTATTTGTTGTGCACACTTGTTCTTTTCGGAAGCGATGAGCAGAGAGCTCGGAGTAAAGATTACCGCTGTGACAGAAAGATAAGAAATTGATGTTGTCTGATAAATATTTCCCCTCTTCTTGAGTTTTATATCCACTCCTATGAAATAAAACAAATAGAGAAAATGCAACAGCAATAAAAATGTGTAATTGCCCTGCTACAGTGGGACTGGTCCATAAAAAGAGGAGGAAGAAACTCTGACTGAAGCAAATGTGGGCATTTGATTCCACTTTGCTGAAAGAATGCTCCCGGTCAGTTGGTCAGCTTCTTCTCTCTTGCCTCGAGCAACTGTATGGTGATACTGTGTTGGACAGGTTACCGCTTGCCTTGCTTAACCCATTTCTGGGAGGCTCTTGGACTGTCCTCCTGTACTAACGGTGAATGACATGTGGCCTTCATGCTTCAATGCAGCTTTGAAGTGTGATGACCAAGTACTCTTTGAAAATTACTCCGTTAAAATGCCAAAATCCCAAAAGTGGAGTCACTCATGCCCTAGATAGTTGGTATTTTAAGAAACAGCAAGCGAGGACTTGGAAGTTGTTATTTAGAGTGGGGCCCAACCAGGTTAACCCTCAAAAGACGGGCCTCATTACCGATGAATGAATGGACCCCAGCGTAATAATAAGGGTGGTGAAATTACCAGGTGACTGCTAGATTCTTTGCAAAAGCAGGCTCACATCGGGGTATCGAGAATTACCGTCGTCTTGGTCAAGGGCAAGTCAACATCAGTGACTCAGGTTTTGCACTGGCAAAGCTTGCTTTATGTTTTTAAATGTCATCACTGCAACCTGGAGGATGGTGTCTGACTTGCAAAATGTGCTTGCTGATAATGAAAACACGTGGGATCTCCGTAGTGAAATTTAGGTGCTGATAAGATTATGGAAATAGACAGTGTACAGGGTGGAGGGTAGAGTATGAAATCATCTTCTGTAGCCCTGCAGTCAAACCAATAGTGAATTAAAACAATGCCAGTGTTCACTTTTTATGCCTTTGCCATCATCAGTTTATTCCGCGTCGAATTATTTTCTTCAGTTGCCGAATAACAAAGCCACTATTTGTCTGTAACGTTAGGTCACATTTTGTTCTTGAACCACTGAAGAGCGTGAAGTGCCCCTCATTGTAACATCTCCATCACATCGCCTTGTCATTCTCAACAAGTTTTCAATTCTGGCTGATGTGTCGTAAAGAACAACAGTCGTTGCAAGCCGGGGGTGATTTATGAAGCATCTATTGCATATCAAGGTGGAAAGCTTTAAGGATGACACTTGTGTCAATGTGAACAGATTCATCAAAGTGGATTATCTTTGTGGTCGGAAGTGCTTTCCAGAGATTGACCTTCTTAAGAATTCCATCATTGGGACATGGAACACAACCGTGAGTGTGTTTTGAAAGATAAGGAACTGATATAACAAGACACTGTGCGCATCTCACACATAGTTACATACCAAACCACCAAGAGCATTTATATGAATTGCATTTTTTGACGGATCTGACACAAACGCCACTCTGCGCTCTCCTTTTCTCCAGACGCGAAATAACCTTGAGAACATCACCTCCTCTCCGTCTTTTCTTCTTTATCAGGTTTTCTGATTCTGAGACAAGAAAGGTGAAAACAGAAGCAACAAGTCCCGCTCGTCAAAGTGAAGCTTGACCCTCCAGTCAGTTATGCATTTAACATCACCCCACACAGTTTCCATAAATAGCAGACGTTTTTTTTTTTTTCTTGACGCAAAAACTGGTGATATAACTCATTAAAGTGCAAAATTTATTCACTTGTCACGACCTCCCGCTGCTCATCAAGTCTCTTTTAAGACGCCTGTCCTGGACATTAGATTCGATTTTGAAATTACATAGTTTCCTGTGGAATATATTCTTGAAACGGTGTTATTTTCACAAGCCTTTGTTCATGTACATTAACTTGTTCTTCCTGTGCACCCCAGATGTATGGTCTAAATCGGGCTTAAATTGGGTACTTGGTGTAGAGGAAACAACCCTATCACAGACCTGTTAGGAATCAAAAGTGGAGATGTCAGCAAAATGTGTAGGTATATCTCATTTCAACTGGTTATGAACCTCATTCCCAACATTATTGTTCTGCATCGATTGCTTGGGGTTTGTAATTATCCACGTCCCTTGTGTTCTATATGAACATATGGCGTTTGACAGTGTCACCATTATGTTAGACTGGAACCAGAGGAACATATTGATGAGTTTGCCTTCCATTATCCTGGGGGTTGGAGGGTTGATTCTTAGATTGCCTCAAGCAGGGACCATCATCTGCATGCATTCATCCTGCAAGGCGTTGGGCGAAGCCTCATAATGTCAAGCATAACCTTGTGGCGTCGCATCCTGAACTACGTATCATGCATGCCATAAACTATCTAAAAGGTAATGCTGAGTGTCAATGGAGCTGCAGGTGTTGTGGTTGTACTTTTTGGCCTCATGAGGGGTTTGGTTAATATTCATGCCTGTGCAATTAAACAAATTAAAAAGTGCTTTGGTCTATTTTGAGAGGGCAGCAGGTACAAAAAGACAAAAAGTGAGCGCGCGTCATTTCATGCACATTTGCAAGCCTTTATGTTGGCGCGTTGAAAACATCTTACAACCTCTGTCAAAAAGGCAATTTTGTGTCGAATGGGCTATTGAAATGGTCAATCTTAAAAGGTTGTGCCTGAAGCAAAAACAAAGATTTGATTTAAGTGCTGTGCTAAAGTTTGAGGCAGCTATGGACAGAATGGTGTGGAGGAAAAACAAAACTAAAAGCAGTGTGATAAACATCACAGCCCAATGCCAAGCTTCGAGCTTCATTTTGATCAGCCCGTCTCCAGTCTGAAAACTATGACTCCTGTTCTTGCCGGTGTGATTAATGGCTGCTTACAAACCAATATTTCAAAACCATGGTCATCAATTAAACAAGGGCAGGATTTCTACCTTAGCCGGGATTATAAACGCCTGCTTTGACAATGAGTCGTCATGGTTTAAGGTGGCATTTATACTGGCAGTTAGATTTAAAGTGCACTTTTTAATGCCTGCTGGGATAACTAGTGCAGTGCTGCTGTTTGAAAAGCCTCATTGCATAATGGGGGATTAATAACTTTATTTCAGCCTGGTGACTTTAGCATGAATGTTGCTGCTTAAGCTCTATTTTGCATTGCAATTAATTTTTTTTCTAAATAGTGAAACGGTAAAACCGAAAGACACACTGGAGTAAGTATTGCTGTTAAATAGGAGCATTAAGTGACCTCGATGTGTCCTCATTTTAAAATGGCTCTGCTACAATGCGAGGAGATATATTAAAGAAAAATGTACACCTACAAAACTGCATCACTTTCGGTGCAGTTCGGGTTTTAGTGACGTCCCCCATTGCTGCGAAACGGGATTGTATGTTGCATTTACTTTTACAATATCAGCGCAACACGGAAAGATGAGTAGATCTTATTCATCGCACAGCGGCTACACCTTCACACAGCCGTGCGAAATCAAGTTTTCTCAATTGCTCTGCCTCTCCTTCCCATGCTTGTGTTGCCTCTAACTGGAGGGACATTCGCGGGCTTTTGTTACATGAAGTGCTTCAATTGAAACACAGTAGAGACACGATGAGAAAATTGAAGAAGGAATTGGTTTGGGGTGGCGTCTTTAGGAGGTACAATATGTGCGCCTGTAATGCTTACCTTTCACGGTGCCCTAGAAGTGTGTTTAAATTGTAGTGTTTTTATTGGACCTGCGGCATAGACGCGCGGGGTCTGCAGGAGCATGTGTAGCCGGGAGAAAGAAAAGCACGCTTGTGTTGCTCTGACGGGAGGTGCTGCTATTTATGGAGGAGCTAAAAGACAGGGCTCTTTTAATCAGGTATTTCATTTGGTATCACTGTTAAAAAGCTGAAGGCGCTGACCATTGCACCCCGAACGCAGCGATAATCCAATGAATTATTCACAAAACACTAGGCACCAGTGAGGTGTGGCTGCTGAACTTTACTGCTGCACCATGACATGTTCAATAGATTGCACATGGAAGGTGCTAATCCATCTTTTTTTTGTGACTGGTTCAACTACACATTAAACCCTCTCATAGTTATTTAATCATGGTGTATATACCTAAATCTGTACCATATGTGAAGCATTAAACCATCAGAATTTTAACAACCAATTAGATTATCTGTCCACTATTCTTTTGCTCAAAGCGTCACAGCTTTTATGTCATTCTGAAGCTGGCATCGCTCGTCTGTGAAGTGTCTGCCGGTCAAAATATTCACTTTGAAGTCCAAAATTTCCGTCACCTGTCGCTAGTGTTTGAGGGCCACCAACAAGCACAGCTTCCCAGAACAGCTATTAAAACTGCCCCGTGGTTTCATTTGTGGGTGTGCGGCTGTGAGCTGAATATGATGAAGTGGTTCCTTGTCAAAGGGTTACTTATGGCAACATTGTCCCGGGAGAGTTTGTTGTGTGACACTGGCAGAAGGAGAGCAGTGACCCCGGTGATGGCTGGCTGAGGGACAAAGGCCAGCTTTCACTGCACTAGAAGACAAACCTCTCAGTGGTTGGTTAAACTAATCACCTCAGGGATCAGCGGCTGCTGCTTTGTTGCAAGTCCGCCTTCCCCACTTTAGAAATGAGTCTGACAGGTAAATGAACAGACTTTATTCTGTCACACGATGCAAATGCAGCTAACAAGGAGGCCGACTTCTCCAAATGGAAGCCTCTGGTGGCTAAACTGACCCAAGTCCCATCTCTCTACCTTATGTTTCTCCTTTTCGCAATGCTTTCTTATCTCACTGTCATTGTCGTGCTATTATCCGTTTCATTGTTCCGCTCTGGCACATACCGCATTCATCCATCTGGTGTAGATTCCTTGTTTATTCTCCATCCATTCCTTTTTTTCCCCCCTCCCAACATATTCACCATGCCTCCGCTGCAATTGTTATGTAAAGTTAGAAAGACTTTGTTTTTTCTAAGAATGTTTTGCATGGCCCTTTTTTGGTCATCATTAAGAAAGATTATTTTAGGCGCGGTTTATATCGGCATACGTACGAACACTCCTTGATCTGCCGCGTGTACTTGCTTGAGTCTCGTTAGTGCGCTTTTATCTTGAAAGCAGCCTCTCATGTTATTTCAAGGGTTATTTTCTGAACCATTGTTATTTTGCCATTTTTCTATTTAGGTCATAAGGACAGACACAATTTCAAATCTTGCTGAAGAGGCAGCGAAGCGGAACACCTTTTTTTTTTTTTTTTTTTTTAAAGAAGATAGTATGTTGTTTGTATTAATTAGTAATGATCCATGGAACAAATCTACAGTATGTTAACCTGCAGCAAATTAACAGCCCTATTTATGTTAAAACATTGTTGGTGGGCAAAGGGTCATTACTGCTATGAAAAACAGCTACAATTCCTACATTGCCTAAGGTTTTATTGTCTTTAGTTAATGATCAGTTAAATTCATCCTGAATTTATCAAGCATTTAGCGCTGATTGTTCTCTTAGAACAACCCATACCTGCACAGTGTTCAGGGGTGTTAATTAGCATCTGCCCCCTGTGTGGTGCATGTCCAATCTGCCTCAGGGTCACTAATAAAGTGCAATGTTCTTTATAATAATATTATGATAGGTGTGATTTAAAGGGGAACTACTGTTGTTTACGACCTGGACCTTATTTCTGGCATAAAATACTGTGTATAAAGTACTCGTTTACTCACCCATATAACTTTTAAATTCGTATTCCTTTGGGAGATAATGCATCATCCAGGGTCAGTAGATTGACCTACAGAACCTGGATGATGTCTTCTGACCTGGATGATGTCGTCTCTGAGCGCCACGTGCACCCGCAATGGTAGCCTTGTTTAGCTAATTGCAGGTAAATAAGGTGATGATAATAGCCACATACGATAACAAAATATTGGTGAAATGAACGAGTTTCATGGCAGATAATGCATTATTTAGAGGTTGCGTTTCGGTGCCCCAGTCACTCCCACTATATGGATATACGCAGATCTAAATATCTCCCAGTTGACTACAAATTAGGACAATTACGTACAATTACGACTTTTGTGTAACAAGTAAACGACTGCATTTTTAGACAGATGACACTCTAAAAGGCTAATAACAAATTAGAGGTGCAAAACTGATAATCCATTTATTTACACTGGATCATCTCCTAAGCCCCTCTCTCTCATTTCCTTACAACTATGCTTTTCGGAGAGCTAATTATGCTCATTATTTTTTGATAAAGTACGTGAAAACCAGACTTAACGTATTATATAACAATGAAGCCGGTAAATTATTCTGGCTATTTAGTCATATGAATGAAGGGTAGGTGGCAATAGTCCTAATTGATGTTGGATTTAATAAATGCCCTTGTATATTTATCCAAGCTATAAGTGTATTAAACACATTGACATTCTCACACAGAAGTATGTTGCTATGTGGTCTGTTATTGATTTCCAGCAAAAGTCCTCTTAGGCATGTCAAAGGGCTATGCTTTTCAGAAGGAATATATTGATATGCTTACCATGCGCATGCAAACATTTCCAGTTCACAGCAAAGAAACGCTTATCATGGTGGCTGACTTTGTCGACACTGCTAAATTTAAAGGGATTAATAATTTCCGCATAAGGGTAAAATAGAAAGAGGTGCAGGCTTGGATGCTTGGGGAAAGATTAATCGGTGACAAAAACAATGAATTTTCCATTAGACAGAAGAATGGCATACATAACTTGTATGGTTTCCCCCAGTTTTCTCATCAGATAGAGGTTTGTTCAAGGATCACCCAGAGAAGACCTATTTTTACAGACAAACATTTTGTCCTTTCCGGACACTTCAGACTACCACTGACCTAATTTTAAGTCAGAAATAGTACTTTTTATCCCACAGGGCTTCACTCCACCTTCAGCTATTGGCATGATGAGCAAAATGATCACTACTTTTATTGAACATTTGGCCTGACTGTAAAAGAAATAAAAATGTGCAAAACTGGCCTTGTGAAGGTTACTTACAGAGAAAAAACAGTGTCGTGCATGATAACCCAATATGCAACACGCCAACAGAGTCAGGCTTCTCAACTAGCCTTCTGTGCAACCGTGTCATTATTGTTAGGATGGAAGCCCAGCAGTTATCAAATACCAGCACTGGGCAACGCAGCGTTGATGAGCATGCTGAATACAGATGCAAGTTTGAGCAGCAGAAAGTTGATAAGAATCCAAAAATGATCCTTGACAACAAGAGAATCAAATGAGGTGCGCATCCTGTGAACAATGCCACTGGCACCTCCAGCTGGAAAGTAACTGTGGCCTATTAGCTGTTGGATACTGCCCATATTAGGCAGGATGTGTCTGCACACAGTACATTTGCAGAGTTGAGGTGGAAGAGTGGTGAATTTAACAAGTAACTCTTACTTCGATAAATTAAAAAGTGCTTTTTCCATCCATTTTCAACACAGGGAACAATGGATTGTGTGAGTCTTGGTCACTGCAGATTTAGACAGGGATCTTTAAAGGACCTTCAATGATAGCCTTCAACTGTAGCCTTTTTTGTAAAGCGCCGTTCACAGCGAAGCAAGACTATAATTCTATGCCCACATGTCATTGTAGCTCATCGATTGAATTTCAATTTTGCACCTCACAGCAAGTCTTCAAACTCATCTGGGGCCTTTCTGTGTGGAGTTTGCATGTTTTTCATGTGCCTGCCTGGGTTTTCTCCAGGTGATCTGGCTTCCTTCCACAGTTCAAGGGCATGTCGGTTGGAAAGGTTATGTGGTGATACTTCATTGGCTGTAGGTATTAATGTCAGTGGTTCTTTGTCTCTCTGTGTTGTGCCCCTTGATGGACTGGTGACTGGTCCTGGCTCTAGCCCAATGGACCTGGGCCAGCTGGGATGCACTGAGACACAAAAACCAGTTGTGACTGCCCGCAATATATAACTGTGTATACTCTTTATTTGTTCTACCTAATGCTTTACACCATCCCCTTAATAGTAGATTTTTATTTTTATTATTCTGTTTAAAGACAGTGCCAAACTATGACTATGAGCAATAAACTTTGTCCCTTTGTAAAAAAAAGAAAGTTACCACTGGCTGGTGTGGTACTGATGTTAAAAGTGTAAATGGTGCATTTTTCTTGCTCAGTACGCTTCTGCATCCCCGGGGAAATCAGATTTTAGCTTTAAATTAAACCTTATTCTTGAAAGACTTTAACCAGCAAGATCTTACAAGAAGACCAACCGAGAGTTAACCTCCGGGGTTGGTCTTTTCTGCTTGGTGATGTGTGCTTTGAATTTGTAACATTAGGGGCCAGTAATGTCTGCTATGAATATTTTACATTCCTCAAAAGGTTTCTCACAAAATCTGCTGTGTTTCCATGACCTCATTTGTCTGCGTGCATGTGTTGTGTACATGTACAGGTAATGTCGCGCAGACATAAACCTGTTGACACAGTCACACTGTAGACATGCACGGTAAACACACAAGAAAAGATGGCACGAATCACCTTTGAAGGGTATTTGCCTGTTTAGTCTTCCCCATCCTACAGGCTGAATGAGATCAGGTTTTTAAAGTCGACTTTTATGTTGTGAAAGCCACACGCCAACACCATAAACACCATCAGTGTTTATATATCTAATATGTGGCTCTCACTTAGCAAACTCTCATCTCTACTATAACTTCCATTTCTCGCATGGTGCATTCACTGACATCATGGACAAAAAACACATTCTACAACTACAGCAACAATGTAAACTAGCAGAACAACAAAAGTGAACATAAACACATTAGCTTATCAATACTGTCATTGCAGATATGTTTAGCCTATATAAATTGGCACCGTAGTAGTGTTGTAAGAAAAAAAAAGAAATGCAGTATATCTCCAAAGCCTTTTCCATGTATAGAACTAAAGGTCTATGAGATTCACCAGCAAACTTTTGATGTGCTCTTCTCTATGTTATCGCAGGACGTTTGGTGAAGTTGTTAATTGACTGCCATTGAGAGGATGTGGACCGTTCCTCTGTAGGTGAACCGCTGCTAGTTTGCTGCAATGACCCACTGGTCTCCTCACCTGTTTTTCTAGGAGACATCCACGCTGTATTGTCAAGTTATCAGTGACTAATGGACTTCCTGCTTATAGCGTTGTGGCACAGCAGTAAAATTCAACGAGTCCTTGAGCCGACTAGTCAGTACAACCGCTACCCCATCCTGTTGTTTGACCTGAGGAAATCTGAATGTGAATGTCCATTGTTTATTTCTGTGAAACCATCATCAGCACTGACTGGCCTCCTACTGAGTGTTTGAAGTTTGTTCTTCCTTTACATGAAGAGTATTTTATTTTATTTTTTAACATTAAAAAGCTGCCTACCCAAATTAGTTTGAGTACAGTGACAATATCCTGACATAAACAGTCGGTCTGTATGGTTTCTGAATTAAATGTGTAGAGAATGATATCATCTTTGTACTTTAATATAGTTCAACACCTTTTACAAGGTTTCACACGTTACAAAATCATTGCTCTGTTTATCTGTCGGAACATGCTTTAACAACCAGTATAATTTATATTGTACCAGTGTAATATAGTAGTCTGTGGGGGTCTGGGCATTTTCTGTCTACGGCATTTTGTACACTGTTCTATCCCTGATTAGCATTCAGGGCTGATTTTGGAGTTTACACAGCGAGTCCTTCTCAAAATCTGTGACTCACAAACAAATCTAGTTTTAATCTGTTCTAGTCTGAAGCGTTTGGTAACAATGTTTTGTCCTCATTAAACAAAACTAAGCATCTCTACCTAAAAGTCGCTTTCCTTTTACATAACAACTGGAGCCAACAAAAAAAAAAACAGTCCATGTCTCTTGGGCGATGATGAAAGGAAGTTGTTTACCAATCTGCCGTGTCGCATTGAGTAGCGTGTAATTTGCACTGAAGGTTAAAGTTGAACGTTATTGAGTAGAGTCATTTGCAGACACTGTCACACAGATTAGCACTAAACGGAAAACGATTTACTGATTTTGTTGCGATCACCGATTTAACGGCATGTTTTTGTATTATGTGTTAAAGCTTGCGATCCTTTATGACACATTACACAGTGATAACAAGTATTCTTGATCTAAAAAAAAGAGTCACATTTAAGATAATTACCCGTGAGGCGGCAGTCCTTTACAAAAGAGATCTTCAAAAGTAGGGACACATGTTGAAAAGAAAATGCATATTTTCAACTGAACTTCAGCTGTATTTTTGTCATACCTGATGATAGATGCTCGCTTTACTTTCAGCTTTACTGTAGAATGGAAATGCAAATGGATCCTAACTTAAGACAGGACTGGACAAATGAAATTCAGTTGGTTGAACAGTGTTAAATTGAAATCTCAGAACAGGAAGGACCTGGTTTGGGTTGGTTCTTTTGCAGTGATGTGCAGCTTAGACTTATTTGATGCGTCAAACTGGACCCTATTCATGTTTTTGGTGTTAACCTATACTACCAACGATCTAATATGTGCTATAGACGTTAGGTGGTCGTTTACTTCTTGTGAATTGAGGAAATATTTCATTATTCAAGACATTCACTTGTGTTTCTGCTCAGAAGTTATTTTCTTCTGCATATTCACGTTACCTATTAAAACAGAGCTAGGAAGGACGCCATCAGATCCATCGGACAGCTCCACTGACCCAAGCAGGCACCGCCCACACAGATTCAAGCCGAAGCCACTGGGGCTTTTGGTGAAAGAAAAGCGTCAGAGGGAAAGACGGACATGAAAACTAGAAGCATTTTATCGGTTGCATAATTCCTATACGTCCCTGAGTGCAGGATGAGTCACCAGCATTTTAAAATAGTTTTCCAGGAAATTATAAGCTTTAAAGTACATCTAAGTTTAACAACAAAAGATCCTTTTTTTTTTTTTTTTTTGTCATGCTGAGATGGATGCTTGTGTGTTTGGAGACCTTTTTCTGTAAAATCATATGCAAACACTCACACATCAGGGCCTAAAAGCAGAGAAATAATAACTTCCAAAGAAGTACACAAGCAAAAGCAACTTCTAAGTGATACACCTGGAACTACAATAAGGTCATGAATTAATGATGATATCCTATATGCATTAATATTAGTCTCAGTAGGTCTTCCTTAGTCTTCGAGTCCTGAGGCGCGGGACTCTTTATACAGCAGATAGACCACGGGACAGTTTCCATCCCCCTTGACCTTGACGAGCAATAAAGTGTAGAGGACTAATGAATATCTCGGTTACTTAGTGAACGTTTGACCGACATTTAAAAAAAACCTGGACCAGTTTGTACCATTTTAATCACAACACAGGATTACAGTTTGTGCTGATATAATTGCAGGGATTGCACACTAACCTTTCGTATTATGACATTAAATAATTGGTTTGGGTAAATGGGTGAAGTTAGTTCTTGTTTAACCTGTCTGCGTTCCATTAGACCACAAGGCAGATTGTGTTGAAAAGGAAAAAGCAAATACTTAAAGTTTCGCCTTATTTCACTGTATGAATGTGGATGACATTTGCTTCCAACTATTAAAACAGTCACGCACCATTTTGCTTTGCCTTTTATGAAGTTTTAACGCCTAGAACGAGCAGCGTCGTTTGGGTCGTAGCAGGAAAGGAGATGTGAGAGAATCTATAGAAACGTAATTTGTGTTATGATCTTTTTGATTACTGCACACTCTGCAGACCGGCAGCTACGCGCTAAGTGCTTCCGATGCAGAATAAATGCAGCTAAGCTTGTTTTTGGAGATGAAACTGATAAAGATGTGATGTTGGTATTCATGTGTCTCCTGCTGGGTTTGTGTCGATGTTAAGTTCTAACACCTGACGTGTCATGATGTATGTGGTAATTAATACTCAGTGTAGTACTCCCACCTCCACATTTACAGCATTTAATCTTATATGTGTGTCAGCGTGGATAGAGCAAATAATCATCATGCTTTCAGTGTTACTCCCTCATACTGCCTATCTAACTTGCTGTCTCCTTGCTTTACCCCCTCATGCTATCAGTGGCTGGGACAAAAAGCAAAGCGAAAGGTGAGTTATTGCCTCCATTTTCTTGCTACATGATTTATGTTGCACACAGTTCCCAATAAACAATGTTTGGATCACCCCTTTATCTCCCCCAAGAGCCTAGCAAGCATTAACATACGCTGTCGGAGCTTCCTGGGCAATTTTCTAACCTTTCTTTCTGCAGGAGAGGTTTGCTGAACCCGCTTGCTCTTTCTCAGATACAACCTGCTTCACATATGTATAGATTCACACCAGGGAGCTGCCTGCTTCACCCAGTCACGCTTTCCTGTATTTGGCCACTGTGCAGCTCCACTGGAGCAGCTGGAGGGTTGTTCCTGTTTCAAGGACACCTCGGCAGTAGATGAGTGAGGAGAGAGTGTTTCTCATTTGCTTTTCCTAGCCAGATTTTCCCAGACATACTGTGCATTCAAAGTGGAGACCTTCTGGTCCCAACCCTGCATTTCATGCTTATTTATTTATTTATTTCTAAATAGGGCTTGCCCACTATTATATTCTTTGTCTCAATATCTGATGGTGCACTGTACGTATTTACTTGGTTGTTATTGATTCTGATCTATTTCCTAAATTGTCATTTTATTTTTTATTTTTTTTGCATTTATATTGCTCACCTCTGAATTACTTCCACCTTGGAGGAAAAAAAAAATCCAGCTGTAAAATATCTAAAGACGGTTTCTTTCATACGCCACAAAGCGTACCTTTTCTGCTCCTGCAGGTTGATACCATTGTAGCGTCCTAAGATCAATACCCCAGTGCCTCAGTGACTCTGCCACTGTAGTTATTGCTACCATTGTTAGTGTCGTTATTGATGGATGCGATAAAAATGCTGCTTCCCTCTGTTTGCTTGTTTGCTTTGGGTGTACCGTCGACCAATTTGAAATGTCGTTCCTGCCGTCGCTCCTGTTTTCTACAGTGAAATTAAATCCCTGCGTCTTAAAACCATCATGCATTTATTTTTAGTTGAGTAACTTGAGTTTTGTTTGTTTCATTTTGCGTCTTTTGTTTGATTTTTTTTTTTGACCCGACTTCAACCAACCAGTGATTAATGCTGTTCATTTCCATGAGTGAGTGCAGAGGTTTTTTTGTTTTTTTTGTCCTTCTCTCCCCCCTTTTTGAAAATGCAGTGTTTTCTAATTACAGAACTAATTAGGAGGGTAGTTTTAATTAGCTGAAGATACGCATTCAGCATTGGTACCTCTGGAATCTGGTTAAACTGGTGCACTTTCTGCACTCTAATTATGGTTGATGACTTGTATTAATAATGATAAAGATGCCAAATATAAACACATGTATCAGTTCTGAGTATTGATTAATGGATGCTGCCAGCTCTCCTAATGCACGCTGATAAGTGCCTTGTAATTTATAAATTAAATTAAAAGAGAAGAAGAAGAAGAAGAAGAAGAAGAAGAAGAAGAAGCACTACATAAAGCATCATCATAGAACCTGTCATCACAATGGCAAACATTTATCTGGAGAGTTTTTACTGACGCCTTATGAATAAATTCATTTGCTCTTTGAGGACTCACCTGGAGACTAAAACTTGGAATATATATATTTTTATGAGACCATTTCTTACTCACTTTTCAACTAGAACGTGCCAGGCAACTTGCAAATAGGGAAAGTTTTCATCAAACAAAATGGGACAAAAACGCAGCAGCTGGCTGCTAAGCACTAGCAGCAAACCAGGAAAACGTGGAAGCCGAAATAACAGAGGTTGTTTTAGCAGATGTACTGTATTATTGAACTGTTATGAAGGACATATCCATAGCACATACGTCGACTGTCAGTTTAACGGCTTTTCAAATAAGGCATCTATCGTGTTACATAAATCATGGCCCGGCCGAGTAGTCTCCATGTGATAAGGTTTTATTGAACATCCAAAAGAGCAACATGCTGCATGTCTGGCTGCATTATTCTGCAGGGCTTTGCAGAGATGAGAGGAAGATTAGATGTAAGTGTAGTTACTCGGCTCATTTGTACTCACCGCACGTCCCCTGAACATTTTAAAGGAAATCCATACTTAAGATTATTGAGAAAATATTCCATATAAATCACTGTCAGGCTTAAAGCATTCATCCATCTGTTTGCGGCCCTGCACCGAGTGCCTGATCATCGCTGGTAGCATTTCTCAGTGTTATTTGTTTGTCACTACGAAAGCGTCCATTTCGGTACATTTCTTAGCGCATCGCGCGATTTTGACGAGTACTGCGATTTGACAAAAACTCCAAAATCTACAGTCTTCTGAGTTACACAGTCTGAACATATTATTTCTTTCCTCACCTGGAGACAGTACAGTATTTCTGACCCACTTTCTGAAGCTGATGTATTGCCACTTTCCGCTTGTCCTTTTTTTCTTGCACAGCAGAAAAAAAAAAAAAAAACACTGCTAAGAGTTTCCCCCAGCAGGGATATTTATTGCCAGTTCTGTGGATTGTCCACCTCCTACATCCCCCACTGTGGTAAATCACAGGGGAGGACAACGCTCAGTACCACCTCTTGCTCAGGTGATACTCGGTAACAGGCACCAAATGTTCTTTTTGATGGAGGGTAAAGCTGACAGACAGCTCGCTCTCTCTCTCTCTCTCGCTCTCTCTGCCTCGGTTGTTTCCTTTTTCTAACAGACTTCATCAGCTCAGTCGGCTGACTGCATCATTTAAGATCACGCTATCAGGGCAAAATACAATGCAGAGCTGATACACCGTTGTGGGCTGGCGGGTTATCTCGACACATGCATCGTGTCTGTCTATGCTGTTGTTTACATCTGCTGGAGGCAGAGTAGAGAAACGCTGCGAACCCAGCGCAGATAAAGGATGCATACCGTGTTGATATTACTCTACATAAAGATACGACATGTATTGTAAGTAAGTAAATGATTGATATTTGATTAACAAATGCAACTGGAACAAGTCAGCAACTGAGGTACAAATTGCAGCCGGATTATATTTGAATTTAAACAGTATTGTATCCTTCTGCCCTGTGATAGACTGGCGACCTGTCCAGGGTGTACCCTTTAAGGGGAATTACTGTTCTTACAACCTGGACCTTATTTCTACCATAAAATGCGGTTGTTTACTCACCCATTTAACTTTTGTGTAATTTGTAGTCAACTGGGAGATATTTACATCCACATCCATAAAGTGGGAGTGAATGGGGCACCGAAACGCAACTTGTTAATTTTACCAATATTTTATATTGATAGGCTAGTGCTATTCACCGTTAAGTCCGGAGTTACCTGTTATCTATTCGGACGTGCAATGGTTTGCTTTTCTTTGGCCAGCTGTTCCTCTCTCTACCTCAAAATGGTAAGGACGTCCATCATAAACAAAGTCGTCATCCACAACCTCAGAATTGGAAAAATACTCAGCCATGCTGCAAAGGTCAGAGGTTAGAAGGTCAATCTACAGACCCCGGATGATGACAACAGGTAACTCCGGACTCAGTGGGGAATAGCACTAGCGTATCATAACAAAATATTGGTGAAATGAACGAGTTTCACGGCAGATAATGCATTATTTAGAGGCTGCATCTCCGTGCCCCAGTCACTCCCACTATATGGGTGAGTAAACGATCGTATTTTATGCCAGAAATAAGGTCCATGTTGTAAAAAACTGTAGTTCCCCTTTAAATAGTGTGTGAAAAGACATATAAAACATTACTAATCTGAGCTCAAGTAATAAGAGCCTTTGCTTTTACCATAATTATATATGGATTTTCTTTGACTGAAAACATATTATCCCAGAAGGCCTGGACAGTACGCTTTGAAAAGTTCCCTGTTGATTTTAAATTGTGACATGACCTAACGCTGACTTTCTTCAAACCGGTGGGTGTACAGTCTTCAAGCATGCATCACCTCAGACAGGCAATTTACAGATTAGCCTCAGTTAATGGATCCAGTCAAGATTTAGTGCTAATTATCCATTGCCCTTAAATAGTTGCTTAAATCTCCCCAATCAACTAGGCTGATAGCTTTTAAAATGGCACCGCTTCCCGAGAGTCTCAGACCGGCAGCTTTGCCGTAAACATGGGATGCATTTCTGTTGATGCCGAACCAATGTGGCTTAAATTAGACTGTCAGTGTAAATGATTGTTTTTGGTGACAGATGTGACCTTTCAGTCAGAAATAAATTATGTGAAATATGTTTTTGCCCTTGTTTTTCCTGTTCATTAAAGGTCACGCTATAGGTGAAAATAATCACATATAATACTTCACAAGCCAACTGATTAAAGCAGCTCGTCTCATCTTCTCTCATAACCACTCACTTTAAAAGCATTTCCTTTATGAACACTTACAGCTGAAGATACTTTAATATTATATTGTGATTTTATATAAACGACAGATGTGTCATGATTCGTGATGATGTTTGCATCACTTCTATTTAATGTAACTGTATGCATTAGTATAGCTTACATACTCAAGTTTATGGATCGTTGTGCTTGCGCTGAACACTTAATCTCCCTCTCACCCCTCTTCGTGGGGCAGGCGGTGTGTGCCTTGCTCAATCTGAAGTCCTCTATTAGAAGAAGCCTGGGAGTTTGAGATCGGTATCTTGGCTGTTAGTTCTTCTGGACCTCAGATGTTGAAACTGGAATCTGCTGGAGCCGCTCTCCCAGTTTGGTTCACTGCCCCCGACGGCACAAAGTCACCTTCGTGAGAAATGTTGTTGTTCTGCATGCAGCCCGAGGGGGGTTATAATGCCTGTGCAACTCCTGAACCCAAAACGCACCTCCCCTCCCAAATGATCAGTTGAGTATTTGGCATATCAGACATGTGATAGGTTGTCTCACAGTTTGAGCCGTGTGGTCTGATTTACCACAATTCAGCATGATGTTACTTCAGTATGGAACAGTGCATTGTTTGGACAGAAACTCTTTTGACCAGGTTAATTTGAGCTCTGCAATCCTCTGCACTTGGCTGTAAAGTTGAAGGGTTGAACGACTTCAGATTTTTTCAATTTGACTAATATGTGGTGAAAGCCGAGTCGTCGTCGACTATTCAATGGCTTCACACATGAAAACACAGTAGAAAGTAATGCTTTTGGAATAACTAAATCTATATTCTTGACTTGAATTCACGCAAAAGAGGCTTTTCTGCAAGGTAACTGAAGCTTGAACACGGGCCGCTGTAGGCCGTAGCCCACGTCTAGACCATAAACACCATCAAACTGACACAAAAACAAAACAAAAAAAACACGCTCTACAACCGCAGCAACAATGTCAACCAATAGAACACAACAGAACTGAACATAATATGCAGCTCTCAGTCGGCAAACTCTCATCTCTACCATAACATCCGTGTCTAGCATGGTGCATTCACTGACATCAAGGACAAATCACCTCTACAACTGCATCAACAGTGTAAACTAATATAACAACAGAACTGAACATAAACACATGAGTTTGTCAATACTGCGCGCTGCAGATATGTGTAGCCGTCAGTAGTGTTTAATAGTACTTCACACTGTGTTGTAAGAAAAAAAAAGTATCTATAAATCTCTGAAGCATTTTCCGTGTACAGCGGATAGGTATAACAACTTTAAACAAAATACCATCAAATTGTTGGACTGTTCTTCTGTTAGCGTTAGCATTAGACTTTTCAGATGTGCGTGCATTGCAGTAGGTCTTTAGTTGTATTTCAGGACTAACTTACATATTCTGCATGTCACAGTAGAACAGCTTCATCTTTAGTGAAGTATTTCTGCACACTTGATGCTAGTTCATTGCAAAGACTGACTGGGCTCATCACCAGTTGTCACAGAGGCGTCCGTTTTGTTATTGTCACATGATCAGCGACTAGTCGACTTCCCGCTTAAAGCCTCATGGCACAGCAGTGAAGTCAACGAGTCCACTAGTCAGTACAGCCTCTACAGTAAAGCAGTTTCAAGGAGAATGCTGTCGAAGATGTGTCATCTTGTTTATTTCATTGGAATTGGCGACGGATGATAACGCACAATATTATATTACACTTTTACATGCAAAAGTGAGCATTCGCTCCACTAACATACTGTATAGCTGAATACAAATGTGATGATTAATAGTTTTGCTATTTGTTTCTAAGCAGCAGACTGGCTGGAGACAGAGGTGTCATTTATAGCAGAAGCTGTTCTTGCTTTGACATTTTAGTTATTATAGTCATTTAAACACTTTTCACCTTAAACCTTGAACACACCTGAAGTTGAGCAGAACTTGCTCATCTCAGTATGTTTTGAATTTTAATATAAAGCGGTTTAAGTGTTTCAGAATGGAGAGTTATGCATATTTATTGCCAGTAGCCCTCCACAGAAGGGTCTGCCTTAATCTAATCCACTTTATTCAATTTGAGGGGGGGTGGGTGCTGTTAGCTTTGGCAGGAAGACGACATAAATGGTATACTACGCAATAATATCAATGCTACTGAGGAGAATCATGTGACAGGCAGCCATTATCTGGACAGCTTGAGACAGGCACTCTCAGACCTGATTATATCTTTCTGAGCAGAGACTATCACTCTTGAATCCAGTTTGGCTCCGTGGTACCACACGTGTCTGACAGTGCCCTATTAATGATGCTGAATCAAAGTGTTAAGTCTCAAGGGATCTTGATTTGCTCTCTTTTCTTTTCATTAATTCCTTGTCAGCGAGCAATTGTGCAGTTCAAAGGAACAAATGAGTGGTGTAGACCAAAGTACACCTACGCCTGACCTAGCAAGTACAAATCAAGTGAAATAAAGCTCTGTGTAAAAAGTTTCGGGCCTGAAATCATTCTGCAGCGCGGCAACGACATGGAGCAGAAGCATAAAGAACCATCTGCATAAAGAGCAAAGAGTCCTTCAACAGATAGTCTGGCCCCCCCACAGAGCTCTGATCTACACATCACTGTGTCAGCCAGAAGCAAAGAGACATCCCCGATCCACAGAAGAACTGCAAAGTTCTCCGAGATGCTTAGAACAAGCTTCCTTCCAAGTTCCTTGAAGAACTGTGAGCTAGCTACAGACGAGGGTTGGCGCTGCTTTACAATTTAAATTATGCCTGAATTTTAAAATGAATGTTATAATTAATAGGTCATTTGGTTCAGTTTGGTTTTAGTTTTTTTGTCTTTTTGTTATAGCACATCAGAAACACCACTTAAAGCATTCTCACTTTAGCGTTTAGAAAGTTGTCTTCATTTTCAGGTGAGCTAGTGATATATAATGCCAAACTAATCATCAGAGGAGATGTTCAGAAAAATGTACAATACATGCATACCACTGGTATAATATATATATATATATATATATATATATATATATATATATATATATACACACACACACACACACACACACACACACAGAGGCAACAATAAATTGCAGCCAAATCACCCCAGTTACCTACCTTACCTGGCATTTTTGACCGAGACAGATTCACCTGGCATTGTTTACAACTGAGAACTTGACAAACAGGCTTCACAGGCTTAAATTTGTCCTATGTTTTAACGCTCGTTCTCTCTGCTCGCTGTCATGGTTCAGTTTAATGACATTTCCAAATAAAGGTAAAGCAGTTTAATCCATTAATGGGGTATTTTTAATACGACATACCTGCTGTAGTCAGATAAGCAACATGGTAGATCCTGCTCTATTTGATGCTGTTTAATACTAACACAAGTGAGAAACAAGCAATAAAAAACGGCATGCGTGAATCTGAGAAAGAAGTGTTTTTAAGGGGTGATACTGATTTAGCAGCAGGACATTTCACAGCCTAGGTGTCCTGACAGCAGAAGCTAGTCATCTTTCATCTTGAGCCTGGACTTAGCAACTGCCAAAAGCTCTGGCTTGTGGTGCTAAAGCTGCACTCAGGCTCATAAGGGGCCAAAAGGTCAGAAACATATCCGAGGGCAAGGCCCTGCCATAAAAGTTGGCAATAAAATCTTGTCATCAGTTTAAAGAAATGAATGCTCGTCAATGTGGCTGCAGTATGGTTCGTTTGCAGTGACACTGACCAAAAGCCTTGCTGGTTGCCATAGGGTACATGTTCACTTGTTTGATGAAACGGATAAAGAAGGCATGAAAAGATTGTATGAAATAATGTGACTCTCAGCAGTTATGGTCCTTTAAACTGGTGCTGAAGGTCGTTCGTTTGAAAAGAGAGAAAACTCAGTTTCGACTTCTCTTAGAAATGACATTTCTACTTAATTATACTGCAGCGCTGGATACATACAGAAAAAGTCATTGCAACCTGCCAACATAATGAGGAAACAGTGTTAGCTAATATGTCTGACAAGTCACAAATACTGCCTCCCAAAATATCTGATATTTCTGATGGTTTCTAGGTGAAGTAATCCTAAAGAAGCTCATGATTTTCTCCCGAACTGTTGAGACAAAAGCAAGGTAGTGAGGAAGGTCGACTCGAGGCTGGGTTCCTGTTGAGCACACTAGACTAGACGGTAAAATACGCGACACAGCTGTTGTCCTTGGGAGATATTCACATAACAGAGAACATGGCTGCCGTTGTGTTGTGTGAGAAAGTGGCAGCGCTAAGCGTGAATCCAACGGGACGTTATGAGCGCAACTTCGACAAAACTTCACGCCGAGTTGGAACGGAGAGCTCTCAGCATTCGTCTCGCACGGGAGACAGCGGGCTCTGTTATTTTCTCGTTCTGTCCACCAAGAAATGCGCACTGCAAGAGGTCTCTAGTTAATTAAAGGGAATATTTATGCGCCGCGGATATGGAACTTGTTCATTCTTCCCCAAACATGCTGGCAAATAGGCCCCACAGTTTATGGTTGGCTAATTAATTACAGTTTTGTCAAGTTAATTAATTACCGCGTTCTCAAGAGTATATTGTCCGTTTAAAAACCCCAGCGGGTATTAATGCAACACATTTGATTATCTTTTCTGAATTTTGGTGATTTACTAAAGTCTGATTAAAAAAAAAAAAAAAAAAAAATCAGTTGAGCTGAAAATAAATCAAAGAAAGCCACGAGTGTTACACCTTTGACTAACTGCTTTTTGGGGTTAAAGTGTAATCTTAATACTGAAATTTGTGTACTGTATGTGTATGTAAATCATAAATTTATTGTTAGTTGTCAGTTTATGCGGAAGAACTTGATGCATTTATGGGAACACCTTGAAATAAGTAATTCCATTCCTTTATTATTTATCCTGACATTTAGTTTTTGAAGCAAAATTCTAAATGATAAGAAATAAACTTCTGGGAACAACTGTATGTATTTTACAGAGGCACCATAGGGCCACAACAAGAATTCACTTGAGGAGTATTTTTGTGTTGCCTTGCAATACTTTACCATTCTTTCAGATTATGCTGTATTTTCTTGTTTGTCCAGACCTGTCACACACTGTCTGTTAAGGGAATCGGCAGGTGCTACAGAAAGGGGGACTTCACCTTAGTACATCATTTAAAAAAAATCTCCTGTCTGAGTATGTATAGCTGCCTTGTCGATAGCTACGACAGGTAAAGCTGGCTGTACGGTGGGTGTTGTTCTTATGGATATTATTAGCCGTTTCCATTTGACCCCGCAGCGCATTCATAATAAATGTGTTACCAACACAGCGCTCAGTCAGCACAACCGCCGCAATCACTGCATCCTCACTGTCCAATCCGCAACCACGGGGTTCTTCTAGGATACAAGCTTTGACAGGATATACCAGCAGTGGTTGGCACGGGTGACTCTTTAGCCACCACCCTGGATTCAGAGGAAGTTTACTTGCAGTTACACCGACTGACCACTGAATAGACCTCAATGGAGTAGGGCAGCAGAGAGCATTCTAGAGGCTGATACGCAGTTCCACCATAGAAACCATTGCATTAAAGACAAAATGACTTTTTAGTACCTGTCCGCTACGGTGACCGCCATGCACCAGAGGGTTAAAGAAATCAGCAGATACTCTAGAAAGGCGACTTTACCTGAGTGCATCATTTAAAAAAAAAACCCTCCTGTCTGAGTACATTTAGCTTCCTTGTCGCTAGCTGCGACAGGTAAAGCTGGTTGTACGGTGGGTGTTGTTCATACGGATATTATTAGCCATTTCCATTTGACCCCGCAGCGCATTCATAATAAATGTGTTACCAACACAGCGCTCAGTCAGCACAACCGCCGCAATCATTACATCCTCAACGACCAATCCGCTACCACGGCTTTAGCATGTGCAGTGATAGCATGTACTGTTTCCGCTGGATCTGTTGCTTAAATGTCGTTTCTAAATGCAGTCATACAAGGTTGTGACACAGTTCCACCATATGTCATTGACTGGACTAACAGAGAATAAGAAGTGCTCCTAACATTCAGCTTTCAGTATCAGTGCCAGCTACTGTATAAAGATACTGCTCCTCATCAGTATGCGGAGGGGAGCTCAGCACCGTCGACACCTCTATTTGCGAAGGAGCTGTTGTAAAATCAAGCACCAGGGGTGAACCTGTGGTCCGATAACAGCCCAGTATACATTTTATATAAAAATTAATCATTGTTATTATTCCTTAATGAATGAATGCATTTCTGGAGCTATCTTTGAGTTATTTGTTTTCTTTTTTCTTTTTTTTTTATCCTGCCTGCAGTTTATAGTTTATTCTGCAGCGGTGTGCTTGACTGCTCTCCAGTCATTCATCAAGGCACTGCTTTCCATTATTTGGTGCAGTCAGCTGAAACTGAGAAAGGCTTTTGGGGTGGTATGGCTCATTCTTCCTCCACTAACTCTCCGTTCAGCTAGACAGAGACGTCCCTCGTCTTCTTCACCTCATGCCCTGGATCAGCGGTCATTAGGCGAATCAGTGGACTTATGTGCGCAACACGGATCTGTAATGGTTCACTTTTCAGACTTGGCTTCCCAGCATGCTACGTTTATATATAAAAAAAAGATATTTCTGCATACTGATAACGCACTTCATTTACATTAATCACCTAACCCTTCCTTCAAGTACAGCGACAAATGGTTTTATCTTCTCCATATTCACATGTTCTAGATACCCACCCAGACCACAAGTCTCTCAAAATCAATAACCTAAGTATCATATTCTTGGCTTCTAATATTGTGAGACTCCGATTCCATCAGGCTGTGGTCTGAGCTGCATTCTGATTACGGCATAAAAAGAGGCCGGCTGAGATGAAATGAAACAGTTTATTGCTAATGTACACTCGACGGCAAAGCCATTCCCGAGCATCTGCATTCACGTTCGTAGCCCACACCTGCAAGCATCTGCATCGAGTCTGCGTTTTAGCGGGACATCTGTTACGGCAGGTCCCCTTTAAAATCTAATCATCAAATATTTGTGTTTACAATGACGTCCTCTCTCTTTCCCCATTTACATTTCTACCTAATTTGAGCCGCGCGGGTAAATATTTGATTCACGAGGCGGCGTCACATGATTCTGTGTGAAAGTTAATGACACGGTGGAGAGATGTGTCAGCAGCATTGTGGCCGCGCGAAGCACAGCAAACAACTTGACTAATCTCATGTGTGCTGACATTGTGACTGATGATCGACGCGCCGGTGGCCCACCTGAATGTGGACCATAATCTCTCGGCTCAGGGTGATATTGCCAGTTTCAAGCCTTTTTGCTTTAGCAGTAGGAGAAAAAACAGCCCACAGATCTGTGTGATTGTCGTTACAAAAAAAACAAAAAAAAAAACACGGTGTTAAAGGGGAAAGCACTGCCAAGGGACCAATTATAGCTTTAAGAGTAAGGGCCATAAGTGAGCTGATGCTGGAAATGTTTTCATTTAAAGCGAGGGCATAAAAACAGAACAATAATATCTGGAATTTCAACCAATTAACTGCGATTTTAATGTAAGAATGGGTTCATTTTCAGTTCAGGTTTAATGGTTCTATGTTTTTAATCTCACCCTCCCTTTCGTAGAAGCCGCAGCCGAGGTTGAATTGGAAAGAGAGCGGCGAAAGAGAAACACTCATCACATATTGAATTTTTCTTTTACTAAAAGCACTTCATGATATTCATGAATTAAAGGAGGAGAGTTGCCTGCATGGAAGGGAAAAAAAAGGGAAAGATTAATGGTATTCATGTTTCAGAGGGCAGAAGACTTTCATCAAGATATCTCAGGTTACTCAATCCTCACCTATTTGCTGTCATGGCAGAAAGGTTGCATGCTGTCTACTGAGAATATGTGCAAGCTGTCAACCTTCAGCTGCAATTGCCTGAAAATAAATAGGTCTTTCTTTTTTCAGTATAATACACCTAAGTGCTAGAAAAGGGATTCAGCAATGCCCAGTATCCACGTTCTTTAGCCGGGTAGAGCTGATATGCTTTGTGTTTAAGGGATGGCCTATCCTCCCCTAAGGCATATTGCAAAAGTGCAGGTTTATTCCTCATTTCATCACTGCACTTCACTGAGTCGTCTTGGATCATCAGTGGAGCAGACAACCTTCATACCTCTATTACTTTTACTGTTTGTTCCCTTTCACTGGGTTTGCTTTTATAGGAAAACACAGCCATGACTCAACACAGTCTCACACTCTTTTCTCTAGAAGCCGACCAGCTCTTTCTCTCTATATGTATGGTACTTGTAATTGTTTATTTAAAGACACTGCGTACTTACTTTTTTTTTTTTTTAAATGTAGATGAATGACACAAATGAAAAAATGTGAAATCAAAGTCAGTAATGTTAAAAATCCACACAGCAACTCCTTCTTTGGTTTAAATTCAAATAGGAGTTATTTTCTTATCTTCAATTATTTAAAGTTTTCTATCATTTGTTAAATAACGGATTTATATAACTTGGTCCAACGTGTTCTTAAGGGGGACATGTTGCAGATTTCAGTATCGACCAAAAGGTGTAGGCCAAAGCAGAGGTTATTATTCCATATTGGTTAAACATTCATCTACAGGACTGTAACTGTGAATGGACATGTGCATTAGTCATTTTTCCTGTACACAGACTGTGATTCGCTTTGAAAAATCTGTATTATTGTTGTTCGTTATATTTATAATATTTTTAACCTTCTTTTAAATGCCTGAGTCGCACCATACGTTTTTAATTCATCTTCATGATCGCTCCATACGTTGAATTTGTCCTTGCACCGAGTTGGCGTACACAGCATTTAGTGGCATCGCTCCCTTTTCAACACATCTAAAAAAAAGGTTTGTCCATTCAAGGCTATTGGAGGTGTAACAATGGCAGCTCAATAACTCAGTAATTCATAGCTACAGGTTACAAATATTGTATTTCCATTAAAAAAAATTCAGATCCGTCATAATTCCTATTTGCTAATAGTTTTTATGAGTCTTTTTGGCAATACAAATCAGCATTTATTCATTATCTCTAAGGAAAATTTGATGTAAGGAACAATGAGTGGTAGACAACATACTGTCAAGTAGTGGTTGGACCCAAATGCAGGACTTGGGTTTTTAATTAACAAAAAAAAAAAAAAAAGACAAAGCTAACAAAAACCAAAAGCGCTGCCTGGTGACGTGGCAGGATACCCAAAAAAACAAAAGTCAAAACACAAACGAGGCATAGAAACAGTACGACACAACAAGAAACAAAGGGGAAGGCAGGGCTGTATATACACACACGAGGAACAGAAGGGTAACGAGGCACAGGTGAAACAAATCAAGACAACACAAGGAGAAACCAATGACCTAATCAAAAGGGGGGAAACACAGGGCGTGACACAAAAGAGGAAATCAAGAATTTAACAAAATAAAACACTGAAACACTATATAAAAAAAACTTAACAAAATACAATAAACAGAAACCCAGGAATACTAATCAAAGCATGACACAAACAAAGCCTATTCCCTTTCCAATTCACACTGTTTCATTTTTAGCGAAACAACTGAACGCTTTAAAGGTTTAAAGTGCATTAGTAATCATATCATTCGTTCCCATCTCCATTAAAGCATGAAAGAAAACAACCACAGCGAAGCTTCCCCTGACCTATCTTTAACATCTTTAATAACGAACACTTTAGCTTGTACAACTACAACCACATGTGAACAGGGCATTCTCAAATCCAATCCAAATAGCTTGTGTTTTGTTTTGATGTAGATGCCCGCGCTTTTCTTAGCGAAATGTACAAATACAACCTTTAGCTTTTTCAACAGCAGACTCGCCAACAAAGACCCCGCACACAGAATGCGTGCTACGTTTTGCCTCGTTTAATTTATGTCTCGGTTTACTCGCTTGGGAAAAGAAAAAGCTGCAACTTTTTTAAACTGGTGCAACAAAACTGACTTTTAAAACAGTTCGACTTGTAACAGAAGGAAAGGTATTACTGATAACAGTGGTCACAGTAAGCCATGACAGTGTGGCTGAGCCAGCATGCACAATACGAGGACCCTGAACTGATGCAACTAAATGGAGTTCAGCCGTCATTCATTTTATTATCTAGGCCTGCGCCTTTTCTGTGAAATTACAAAATATTGTTGGTGATACAGGACTATAGGAGACCGAGGCACGTCTGTTCAAGTCTGCACAGATTTTTGATCTAATCTGGACAAAACACCTGAACGAAAGTTGATATTGTTCTTCTAATGTCATTGCCGTTATGGTTTTGATCTAATGCAGAAGTTAAATGCTAATATTGCAAATATTCTCTTGTATTCCCATTGTGCGACTGCTGTCACTGTTGTGTCATTACTGCGGTATTATTTTGCTGTAACAGGATGACAAACTTTTATTGACCATTGTTAGTTTTGTCCTTGTCCTGTGCCTTCCTAGAGATATTGTTTGGCATTCTGCTGAAGAAGTAAAGTCGTTCACCCTCCAATCACCATCGCAAATAAAAAAAAAAGAAACACACTCTATAGCTGGCGCTGGGGATTATGTTTCCTCGGAAAGGACTGCATTTTTACACTCGAGACTGTCCAGACAGTGGAATTTCATGAATGTATTTGGCAAAGACCAGTTAGCGGCAGCGCGCCCAAACCTCCGTCGATTCTACTTTGACAACAATACTCATGACGCAGCCATACCTCTGATTAATGGCCAGGGAGACATTTACTAAAATATATTTTTTTTGTTGAGGTTATCATACACACTCAAACCACGGTAAAAACCTGCAGGACCAAGAGTTATATTCATTACTGTTTGGATTCCTCCTGTTTTCATTGGATGGACGTGAATAGTGAGCGGTATACACAGGAGACAGACAGCTAAGATACTGAGGGATGAAGGGTTGGATGTTATGAAAAGAAGTTATGCAAGAACTGACAACGGCACCTCCAAGGTACCCCATGCACATAACATCAGCATCCTTTTCTAAATTTAATATAATGACATCCATAACTGGTTTTATTGAACCACCGAGCGGAGATCCACCCAAGCGCACTGGAATTTATATGATGAAAGGATCTAGAGGTGTAGAGGATATTGTGATTGTGGCTGTAATAAAAATAAAAATTAAAGCAGTGAGCACTTAAGTAATGAGAGTATTTGTAGTGTGCGCCGCTGGTATAATTTTTCTATTACTATTTATAGTGAGCCTCACCTTCACCTCGAGCTGACAATGGTCTCCATCAGGACAATCGAGGTCAAGGAAGGTCCACAGACCTTTGGATGTCCCAGCCTCCTCTGCTCCCCTGTGTGAGCTGGACTAATGAGGCAGACAGCTGCTCCCTTAGTTGAATTGTCCCTGCGGTGAACTGTACCTGGGAGAGACAGGGACAATGTCACCTTCGAATTCAAGCACATTACTGTACAAATGGATCCCGCAGCAGACCTGTAAAATCACGAGAAAGATTAGCCCGTGAGTGAGCAGATAAATGATTCCAAGCAACGGCAGCACACTCAGCTTCAAGCATGAACTCGAGTGCCCTAACGCAGTTGTTGTTTACCGTCATCTTTAAAGGGCCGGCGTGGTCAGGCTGGTATTAGTCTACACTTTGTCTAACTCAAAGGAATATTGGTTTTAGACATCTGCTTCTTAAGCTTGGCGGAGTTCAATAAAACACAGGCGGATAGAAATGCTTCCGCAACGTGTAATTAGGAGACTTTGCTGAGACGACAAGTACAAATGTGGAATAAGACGGTAAAATCCAGCAAGGCTGGGTGATTAGGCCTCATTTGGATGTCTTCTGCACACTGTGACGAGCGGCTGTTTCAGGGCACAGCAGTCGCTCGGATCGAAGGCCCACAGTGTCTAGGATTACGTGTCAATTTACCACCCAGCTGCAGCTCTACACTCTACAGCAGAACATGACTACCTCTAATTAGGCCATGCTACCAATTAGGGCCCGGCAACAAGGAAGGCACTCTGGGAGAGTAAAACCTACCATTGTTTCCACCATAAAAAAAAAACAAAAAACCACACACTGTCTTTTTAGCTCTAACAGCTGTCGAAGGCTAGAGTCCATGTCAACCAGGCTCCCATTAAGACATCTTTGGTTTACTGCGATGCCATGAAGACACTGATGTAATTGGACGAGCGGACAGACACGATGACGGAACATTAACTCCGTGAGGTGTCAGGTCTGAGTGGTACATTAATGTGAGACAATAAGTTTTGAAAACAGCAATCTATTCATGCCACGGCCGTGACCTCAAACTCCGTCTTCTAATCCCACAGGTAGCCAGGGTCAGTTCCCCATAACTCAGAATGTGACGGTGGTGGAGGGGGGCACAGCTAACATGACCTGTCGTGTGGATTACAATGATAACACTTCCCTCCAGTGGTCAAACCCAGCACAACAGACCCTGTTCTTCGGGGACAAGAAAGGTAAGTAATATTCCTAATATTCCCGGGGATAATGGCTGATAACATGATTGGATGTGATAGAGATGTCTGAGGCAGATAATAATATTAAAGCAAGGAGCCTTATTCATTAATTTTCCAAATTTGTAATGTTCAAAATTGTTCCTGTCTGCATGCCTGCGAGCACACGTTCGGCTGAATATGGGAGAAAAAAAAAACATGATAAAAAGGGAAGTCAATGCGTTCTCATAATGTCAAAGCAGAGTTTTAATGAATTTACGTCTCCGCTGATGTCCCACGGCACGAAACTAAACAGAAACAGACTTATTTTTTTGAATTGCACTTTTGTAATCATGCGACGCTGGCAGTGTTGTTTACAATGCCCGTGGATTGTGACATGATTGGGCTTAATTAGTATTTTAGCTGCCCTACATTTTGTAAAGCTGTTTGGATGTCACTCTGAAAGGGAAGTACACTGTTGCAACCTTGTGAAACAGGGCGCCGCGCGAGAATGAATTATAATGTGCTCTCAGCAGCCAAATCCAATTTAAAGGTGACAAAAGTCTGGAGTTGATAAATTGGAATTGGGGTGAAAGGGACTATAGCGGCGGACTGGTCTTGTAAGGGTTGTGATGTTCATCTTTCAGTGTTTCTCACAGCATATTACCCATTTCATTTACGCTGTAGCTGTTAATACAATATCATTGGCGCGGTGATTGAAGATGAACTTTCCCTTTGAATAACAATTGATAGGCGAGAGAGATGCCGGAGCGAACCCGACGAATGAGAAGTCGCCGTCTGGTTTGAAGAAATACTTTCTCCCTCAGAACTGATTGGATTTAGTAATGAGGTCTAAGGTGTTTTATTAGAAGAAATTACTTGCAAATACAATTAAATGAAAGTTAACTGAATCTTAAATAGATATTCCTTGTGTGAATGAGCCCAGAGGATTTGAATCCGAGCGGAAACCATTGTTTTTGTGATTATTTGTCTTAATTACTTAGTGTAAAATACATGTAGCATTTAAATATTCGGCTTTCAGAATAATAATTGCAAACTCTTCACTTCCTTTGATAGATGGAACTTTTGATTGGGACATTTGGCATAAATAACCAGTATTTGTTCACATATCTTATCGCCGTTTCGTGCCTAACATAAAGCTATAATCTGTTTCTTCTTCACTCCATGAGTGTGTAAAGGCAGCAGGGAGAGCACAATACATATGAGCCACTTTGCCCTTCTTGGGTAACCATTTATATTGCATGACAGAATCCCTTTCCTGAGCAATAAGGATGATAAAATGAATGTGGTCCACTCAGCAAAGGTTGCCAGGGCTAAGTGTGGGAACGCTTCCTCTCCATTTCCTACAGCCAAATGAAAAGCTTTATTGGCACAACTAATACGACGCCTGCGAGGCCATCAGGAGAAACGAGAGGCGTGGAACAACACGAGCTTCATGCGAAGAACAGGGTGGGACACCTGGGAAGAAATCTCTGCTGTGCCAAATCACCAGTTAATTGCTTGGCAGAGGGCTGCAACTGTCCTTCTTCCCCCCCGTTTGTTGTGCCTTCTTGTAGAGCCAGTGAAACATGTTAGATTCAACCTTATGCTACCTTTCAGTCCAGCAGCTAACTGCGGACTGGCTGAGCTCAAGGCGGGCTGCTCTCTCCCTCTGATGAACAGCTGGCCGCAGACCGCTGTCACCGAGTGGATCAATTTATTTCAGCCATTTTGCATTTTCTTGTTCTCTGTCTTAAGATTCTAGGTATCCTTTCTTGCACCAGCTGTTTAGATGAATTTGTCCCTTTTCTCCTGGCTTGTTGTCTTTGTCTGTTGTCTCTGTTGTCCACCTCTCCGCGCACCACCACGGTTCTCATGGGAGCCGCTGACAGCACGGCCATATGTTTGCATTTGATGCACATGCAGGCTTCCCCGGCTCTCTGTTCACACAGGGTCTGTCGCCGTGCATGTGTAATCCGAAGGAGACAAAGCTTTTATATGTTATCCTGGATGCTCAGCTCATACAGTAATAATGCCGTGAAGCGTTTTTTTTTTTTTTTTTAAAGCTACTCTTGCCCATTCCCTCAAGCTTGGTGTTAAAGATAAGGCCATTTTTTTCTAGCTGTGTTTGGCGTTTGATATAAAATAGCAGGAAGGGGAGCATTAAAATGACCTTTTAAATTCCTTCAAGAAGCTATGTTAGATAAAGTGAAATGTGTAAAAAGTAAAAAAGCTAACGCTCCATATTATGTCAAGTGAGTTTTACAGCTGGTGAGTAAAGTATGACAAAATCTGATCTTTGCCCTGATTGTAGTTTGTTCTATTTTAATTCAGCTCTGACAAATGAGAATGTGTGAAAGGGCAGCTACTGCAGCCAAGACGAAAGGGATTCATGTGTCTGTCAAGAGCATTCAAAGTATAATAGTAAAATGTAGGTGTTTTGTGTCAATTGTTCATGTCAGTCATGTCTGGAGTCTGGACAAATAAAATCTTTTAAACATAAGTATTTCTCAGTGCTTTCCAGTGCAGTGCTTTCAGATCTAATACATTTGTGGTGAAGCTCTGGCGAAGTTTAGCCGCTTAAAGTACCGGGATAAGATTCAGAAAAGGTGCTGGCCATTGTTAACCCTCTGCCGCCTTGGAGTCGATCTTTTCCAAAGCTTGCTGAGCGAGGCGCGTTCACTGGCACTGCTTCTGTGAATAACGTTAAAGTAGCATTGTTGTGCTTCTTTTCTGCATCGAATCTTGTAGCTCACATGCTGGCTCGTTATCAGAAAGTTCTTCTCGCTAATTTGCAGATTTGACCAGGCCATAGTAAAACTGATCTCACTCTGGCCTGGTGATGAGGACAAGGAGACTTTTTCTATTTAAAAACTCTTCCACGTGTGTCCGAACCACAGCGGCCAACACGTTTAATTTTGGTATTTTGGAAGATGTTCTTTTTCGGTGTAACTAAAACAATTTGCCTCAAGCTCAAGGTTTAAAGAGATAAACATCGGCAGTGAATAGGAGACAAACTATGAAGTGCAGCGTCTGGAATTAAAGATTTTAAAAGTTTTCTTGACCACAGGAATATCGGTCATTGAAGGCACTTTGACCGACCAGCCAATGCTATTATTTGTTGGGATAATACCAATTAATGACAAGACTACTTCATCTGATCTTTTGTTGATTTAACTGCAAAAATGCAGCACAATTAGTAGTTAGAAAGCAGATAATTCCAATTGTGCATTGAACAGGTTGGGATCTACAATCTTTCTACGCTGCAATGTCATGTCTCAAGACAGACCTGCAACGATGATAAAAGATGAGGCTGCATGTAAGAAGGAAATGACTGATATAGCCTTATATATTACTGGTGAGAGTGTAAAAGGTATCCAATCCCGTAAGAGTCTCAATTAAACCTTGTAGATCCCCAAGTGATAGTTAACCTTGCTGGATTCCCATAACCCATCCGTATGGGTTTAACTGCCTCCGCACATTTGTCCAAAGCCGAACACAGCCGTCTTCTTATAGCACGCCAGCTGGCTCTTTGGCGCGGTCGTCCTCATCCATTATGTATATATGAGTTTTGGTTGATTGTCGCCACCTCAGAGGCTCCAGACTACACTACGGGAAAGGACCCGCATGCAGATTCCTATTCACTGCTGCCACGGGCCTGAGACAACAGAGATAGATCGCCTTAATAGCCACGCCAGTGCATCCTTCATACATTAGGCCAATTAGCGGTTACTGCTAGCGGCGCTGTGGTGGGCTGCTATGTTGGAAAAATTGATTTAGACCATATGTCTATTGTGGAATTATCCGTTTTATTTGTAGCCGGTGTCCTGAATTATTATTACTGAGCAGGACAAATGAGAACAGAGCTGTCCTTTGCTGTCTTCATTATGATTTACTTCGCTTTGGGCTTCTGTAGGAAAAGGATAAGTCACAGGGCTGAAGGGAATGGCAGTGATATTCAGAGAGGCATGCAGGGCGAAGTGGAATCTTTTGTCAGATATAGCGAATATGAATAATGCAATTAACGCATAGCTGCTGCAGGTAGCACGTCAAAGGCATGTAACAAATTGCCCATTTGATCTATTGTGGGTGTAGTGATATAGAGGCATAAACAGCACATACACTGCAGCAAATTGTACATCACTTGTTCCTATTTCAGTTCCATCTCTCAGAAGTTCATGGTTCATCATTCATGACATTTAATTGGGGCATTCAGCCCGGATCATAAAGGTCACAAAGCAAAATTGATCTTAATTGGGTTGTAGTAATCAAAATGCTGTTATGTGCTAAATGAATGTTTTAATGTGAGCATTAAAACATTCATTAGCTTGAGAGAATGAAGGATAATTACCAAGGATGCAATTACTGAGTGAGCGCCAATGAAAGCACATTTAAACCTCCATTCTAGTAAACACACAACATTTGATGTCTGTTGCAGCTAAGCGAGTGACTGACTTACCTCGGCTTGATCTTAAATGTCAGCATTTAAATCTATCCTCACTTTGAAATTGAATTTAACTACATTATTATTGTTGTTGTTGTGGCGGTGGCGGCGGCGGCACCAGACTTAAACAGAACTTTATTCCATAATCCCTCATTTCTACACACGTCTTGTGAAGGGAATTCTCACAACTCTGTTCTTGTAAGTGTTATTTACTTTCTAGTGACTGTTTTTGCTGGTGTTAAAATGTAGAGAGCCGTCTCATGGCCACGGCTAATGTCTTTCTCTCTTCGAGGACTGATGGGCTTTTAAGTGTACTGGTTTACCTCTAACTTTACTGAAAAGTGAACCTATCTATGGTGCTCGGCTATTATCGCTAACGTTAAGAGCTCCTCTAGTATTTACCGTCCTTCATGTATAATTTATATTAGAATATGTTGTATTTAAATTCTGTTTGAAGTCTGAGATTCACCTGAGAAACGCTGGTTTTAACCGAGGCTAAATCATTGTCTTTACAAACCCATAATAGGACTGCACTGTAGGCCAACAGTGTTACATAACCCTACACAGTACTTGTTTTAATAAAATTTTAATTTAGGGAATTCACCTGACATATTGGTCCTAAAGACAGAAAGAAAAAGAAAATCCCACAGCGTACAAGCTTATGTCAGTGAGAAAAGGACAGACAAAAATATATCCAGTCTCATTATCCATTGCTTGAAAAAGGTACGTAACATAGCTGCTAGGAGAATTCCTCTTTCTTTCCTTCCCTTCTTCAAGCATGGAAAATGAGTCCAATTTGAGTAGCATCTGCTCTGTGGGATCTCAGAGAGTGCGGGCAGTGACAATGGCCCTCTGGAACAAGGCTCTTTCCTTTTCTTAATTGCAGCCACATGTGTGGTGGGAAAGAGCCCCCTGCCTGCACCACTATAGACCTGGAACACGTCCAGAATCGCCCACACAGTCACTGAGCGAGCACAGCCAGCAGCAAACACACTCTAATTGCAAAGAGTGGAGCCCCTGGCTGGAGAGCGGGGGATGTGGGGATGGGGTGGGGTGGGGGTGCCAGGATCGTGTGTTTTTGCTGAAGGACAGCTAGTGCTTTCACATTTCAGGACTAGCTCAAAGTGGTTACAGGCCATGCAGAAATGGCCAAATGGGGACACACTGCAGATGTAACATATTTTGGCTGAACCAGAGAGCCATCAGCTTGTTTCCAAGACTAATGGATAGATGTAAAATGTCCTTTTCTATCTGGACTGTCAGAAGATACTTCATCATTTTGGATTAGAAACACTGGTTAACATCTGTCTGCTGCTCAGCGAAGTGCAAAAGTGAATGCCATGTGATAATTGCACTTCCAGTTCCTCTGCTTCCAGTTTTATTTGAGGACAGAGCTAATGTAGCTTCTAACCAGACTGTCAGCTCTTCTTAGACATGTCAAAACTGTGCACCATATTATAGTTACCCTGACAGCGGTTTCGCGTGTTAAGATTGTGTTCGTGGACACAGCACATTGAGATAACTTTCAGCAAAAGCGGGCAGAATTGTTTAAACCTAATCTGACAAACTCCCGTTCTCTCGGGAGACCTCGGATTGGTCTTCAACTGACATGGCTGGTTGTGCAAAGGACTGTCAGGGACACAAGGCAAACATTACTTTGCATCAAAGGGCCATAGCAACAGTATCACTTGCACTGAGGGAGAAGCAGAGTGTCAGTTTTACTGATCTGAGACAGCCTTGGTAAGGCCTCCATCACAGGAGATGTACTGCTGCCATGCTATTAAGCTGCCATGCTGCAAGGCTGCAGCATACACAAGGTCAGGGTGCAGATTTATGTTTCCGCCTAAGCAGAATGAACAGCGCGGGAGCTATCTAGGGTTTTGGTGAAATGAACCTTTTCATCACATTGATTTCTTAAAGCACCTGGAAAAAAGCTTTGTCAGCCGTTGGCATTTGGGTCTGATTGTGACGGATCTGCCCACAATCTGGGCCTCTAGCCTGGATTGGATTCTACTAGTATGGTTTCCCGGCCATATGTTGTTTGAGTAATAGATACCACTTGTCTTTGGGTTATTCAAACCTTTGTAGATCTCATTCTATCAATATGTCATTCACCTATGTGCTGTGTAGTGCCAGTGGCTGCCTAACACAAACGCAGACCCATCTTTTGTTTAGCTATAAGTTGCTTCTCGGCCTCTGCTTTGGTTCGGCCTGTCAGGATCAGTATTTCCGCTGCTGACATTTAGATGTATTTCAATTTTAAATGGTAATGTGATGTTGTTCAGAGGATACTGAAAACGAGCTGTATGCTACTTGGCGCTTTAAATGTCACTTGAAAATTGTCAGTGGTCTGTACTGTATTCGGTCACTGTTTGGTATTTAAAGTGATACCCTGCATCTATTGAGTCGAAGACATTGTTAAAGGGCTTTTTTTAAGGTTGTTCTTTACAGACAATAGCAAAGCCATGAGCACCGTTCTCATTGCATTCCAGTGGCAATTGCAAGTTTTTTCCAAAACTACTTGAACATACAAATTTTAAAGGGGAACTACTGTTTTTTTACACTTGGACCTTATTTCTGGCATAAAATACCATTGCTTACATCCGCGTATATCCATATAGTGGGAGTGACTGGGGCAGCCTCTAAATAACACATTATCTGCCGCGAAACTCATCCATTTCACCAAATATTTTGTTATCATATGCTAGTGCCATTTCCCGTTGAGTCCGGCGTTACCTGTTATCTATTCGCGGACGTGCAGCGGTTTGTTGCTCTTTGTCCAGCTGTCTGCGTCCGCATCCTCCTTTCATCAAGCTCCTCATCGTATACTCTGGCTCAAAACGGTAAGGACGTCCATCACAAACAAAATTGTCGTCCACAACCTCAGAATCGGAAAAATATTCAGCCATGTTGCAAAAAACTAGCATTAGCAAAGTACAGGTAAACAAGCCGTGCGGGTGTCCACGGCGCTCAGAGATGACATCATCTAGGTCAGAAGTTAGTAGGTCAATGTACAGACCCCGGATGATGATAACAGGTAACTCAAGACTCAACGGGGAATAGCCCAGCCCCTCTGCCCCCCCACCACTTGAACTATGAGGCAATCCCCAAAAGTCGTCATGGCCTATTTTTTTAAATTGCTTTTTGGAAAATAATAGCATGTCATCTGTTGTTCAGTTAAAAATTGATATTTAGTTATAAAATTAACTATATTTGCTGAACTTTCATCACATGCTCGCGATCATAGCCGCGGAAACATACCCACACAGCAAAAGGACTGCGCGGCGGATCTGCCGCGGATGTAAGGCGGCTTCCGGAACGGACCCGCGAAACGGACCCGTATCGGGGTCCAGATGCACTCAGGAACAGGAAAGCTCTGCGCTGCAACTCACAACATTAATAAAAAAATAAAAAAATATATATAGGCTATATATATATAAACCAGCACGGATTGGCTCCTACACCACGGCAATATTGTTACATGCAGCGGTGACACAGTCAACTGCGTTATTTATTCACGAAGTCATCCAGTGAAGCATGTGTAGCCTACGTGTAGTATACACACTGATATGAATCGCATTATTAGAAATAAAGAGAAAATCATGAAACGCAAGACATGAGATAAGTTCTCAATCGAAAACCCAAACGAACTTTTAATTCGAAGATAATTCAGAGCTGATTGGTCGTAGGTTTGTAATAACAATGAACCCGGAGCCTCGGCCACATTAATCAGGCTAAGTGTGCAAAAATCTTAACTTGCACAAAACAATATTACACATACATAGTGGAACCAGAACAAACAATGTGTTACAGTCCGTGTAACTGTTCATGGTGCTGATCACTTTGGCAACAGTAAACAATTTGTAAACAAAGCTGTCCTTGTAACTGTGGCGCTGAACACCGTGAGTAAAGACGTGCTGTGCGGTTGCAGCATTCGAAAAAGAAACGTGATTTGACGCCTGCATCACACAACTCCAAATGTGGCCTTCCTCTCAGACAGTTTTAACTTTTAGCATTTTCTTTTTTCCCCCCACTTTTTTCCAGTTTATTTCGTGTATTTATTTTTGGGTAAATACATTTTTGGGGTGCAGCAGCCCCACCAACACCCCTACTTCCCGCGGTACTACTCGAGATCAAGCAGCAGACAACGTATGCGAGGAGAACTGCCAGTGTTCAGGACAGCAAAATGGCTAGCAATAAAGTTTGTTGCTCAAGTGTTGATACAGTTGTTTGGATATAGTAGTGGGGACGGCTGTGCCAGGCTAGTAATCTCTAGTACACAATGCTGGTTGGCCTTTTGGTCTGAGTCATGTTGTATAGCTGACCAGGCCCCGGCCCCCATCACAGTCAGGAACGATAATGTGGCCCCCAGAGAAAAAAGTTTGGTGACCCCTGCACTAGCGTATGATAATAAAAAATATTGGTGAAATTAACGAGTTTAGCGATGCCCCAGTCACTCTCAGATATGGATATACTTGGATGTAAAAATCGTCCTTTTTAACAACAAATGACACCAAAGTTATATGGGTGAGTAAACGATCGTATTTTATGCCAGAAATTAAGGTCCAGTACAGCACTCCCTTGAATGTTGTACAACACTAAATTTCGTATGTTCCAAACTGTTATAAGTTTATTTAAATATGAAATATGGTGCAATGATTATAATAAGCTTTACTTATATTACAGACAAATTACAGGATAACAAAAACTTTCACCAACAGTAACAAGTTACCATAGCATAAAATAGCCAGAGACAATATCAATTAAATAACACAATCACAGCCAGGTGTGCATGCCAGTTTTCAGGGACAGATAAATGGGAGCAAAAGGAAATACCTTTGCTCTTTTAAAGACCTGTGCGTAGATGGAAGTAGATCAAGAGTAGCTTTATAAAGAGTACATCAAAAGTCTACATTGAACAGAGCAGACCATCTGACGCTGGCATACAGGTGGCAATGGTGCGTAAGTAATTTGTGATAAACCTTGACACATGAGGATGCCTGAATGTCACCATCACCAAAAGCCATGGATGTGGCCAATATAAGCATGGAAATTATCTATTTTTGGTCTCAAATAAAGGCAAGATTTGGTTCTAAAATGAAAAGGCCAGTAATATATTATATATTTTTTTCCATTTACTGCTAAATGTGCAAAACCATGAACGATCCATCAGTTACTGAGATACAGGCTTAATCTCTGAGCCCTGTAAATTGACTAACCACTAAGATACGGACTATGCGGAAATAAATCTGGAAGTTTATTATTTTAATCCTTCCCGTCAGCATCAAACTGGTTGTGACAGACATCAATTCACGGCAGCTGCGTCAAACTACGACACATTTAACGCCCGCGCATTTTTGGGCGGACTATCAACCAGCTTTCCCTTAACAAATCCCCTTTTACAAAGCAGAAACGCAAAATTTATCAGCATCTCAGAGGTGCTTGTGCTTCTAGGATCAGTGGGTTAAGAAGAAGAAAAGATGGCCTGTTTCTCTCTGTGTCTCTCCTCTGTGTTACACAGATAGAGGGATGTGGGCAGGGGGAAGGATAGTATGTCATCTTGTCCAAAGCTTTGATCCTCCCTGCCTGTACTTCCATATCTTTTGAGTTCCTGTACGATGTTTGCTTGGACCCCATCACCTCTCCAATGCATCTATTCACCAAAGGGTTTGCTGTTTTCTGCCTGAGCCCCTGGGCCTTTTTCGAGCTCTGTGGAGAGGATGCTTAACTACAAAGAACATCAGACAGCTTTGTTTCAGGATGCTGTTTGCTACAGTAAGACCATCAAATGTTTGTATTAAGCCCCGTGGCACATAATAAGCTGGCTGCCTGATGGCACGGCTCGTTATTAAAATTTAATTCTGGCTTGAAGATTGTTGTTATTTACACCACTCTTTATTCTTGGATAACAAAGAGTCTTTAATAAGAAACTTCTCAGGGGCATCAGTCTTTTTTTTTTCTTTTTTAGCATGTGTGTGTGATTACACGATAATGATCATCAAATGATACGGTGTAATTGAAGCTGAAGAACAGCGTTGTTGATAATGACCTAGTAGGCCCGTGTAAACCTAATAGCCACTTCAGCCAACCTAATTTAATTGTGTACCACACGTCTGTGTATGTTTATCGCTAGAATCAAACAGAGACATCGTCAGCGATTTTCATAGAGATTTCTTCGTTATCTGAAAGGACGCTGCTTTGGCCACAGTGATTAAATCCTAATCGGCGCCTAACGCTGCTGCGTTCTGCCAGATTTTCCCGGCGCCGCGCAATTCAATGGAGTTCAAATTACTTCGGATGGAAGTAGTTCCAGGGAGAGAGCCGGCCAGGCCTTAAGGGACTGAGGATTAAGAATGTGTAATTTATTCAATGAAGAGCACTTTCCTTCCTGGCCTCTGTGGTTGGCCGCTCGTAGGAGCAGGTGATTCTCAATTCGAGAACTGTATAAGAGATGACAGGTACGAGATGGACTTTTTTTTTTTTTCAGCTTGGATGTGCGGCTTCGTAGGCCGAGGAATGGTGGAGGTGTCGGGCAGTTTAAGAAAAAACGAAAAGGATTTATTTCTCGCTCATGCAAGAATGCTCATTAGCTTGTTTCAGGGCAGATATTTTGGCTTGTCCCGGTTCAGAAAGCACAGGTATGAAATAAATGATGTCTCGGTTCCATTAAGCGTACTGGTAAGTCGTGACAGTGAACCAGAAATCACCAAAGCAAAACCTCCCCCATGTGTCATGCAGCCATAATTAAGACACCCGTGCTTCTTTTACAGAAACAAATCATTGTCCGCTGTAAAAAGGTCTATTACTATGTTAGCAGCAGCTTCTGTGTTTCAAACACAGAAGCTGCTGCTGTAAAGTCTGTGGCAAGGCACGGTGAATAATGATTATCAAGATAATGCATTTAAAAAGTGAACAGAAAGTAATTAAGGCGATGTTTTACAGATGTTTTACTCATCTTCTGTAACTGTTTGTCCTGTGAAGGGTCGAATCCCAGCTGTCATCGGGCGAGAGGCACTGTACAGCCTGGACAGGTTACCAGTCTATCTCAGGGCTAACACAGAGAGACAGATTCACACTCACATGCACACCGATTTAGAAGCACAGATTATCGTTGGATGGTGGGAGGAAGCCAGAGTATCCAGAGAGAACCCACGCAGACGCATGGAGAACATGCAAACTCCACACGGATTCAAACCCAGAACCTTCTTGCTGTGAGGCATCAGCGCTAACCACCACCCTAACGTGAAATTTAGAACAATACAATTATCCTGATGAAAATAGCATGTGAACGCAGCAGACCGAGGTGTCGCTTGATAAACATGAAATTAATTATTTAGCATTTCCCCCTCCAATTATAGGCTACGTGATATCACAGTGGGTGAGATCGAGTGGAGTCAGTTGCCAAAAGTGTTAAAGTGTAAATCAATACCTCAAATGTATTACTGTGCGATTACTGTAAGTTTTTTTTGTTGTTGTTGTTGTTGGGTTTTTTTTGCCTGCTGCCACGCTCCGGTGCTCACCACTGATGCCTTCTGTATTCTCCTTGACTGCGAATAAGCCCGTCAGCCTAGAATGCAAATACGAAGAGAATAATCCAAACCACTGGCCGCAGTATGTGTTTGCAGTATTTGACAACAAACTGAAAGCGCAGTGTGTTCAGCCTTGCTCTGGTAAAAGGTCATTTGAATTGCACGTTGTGCTCCGCAAGTTAGCCGCCGCCGTCGCTGGATTCAGGTTGAATATGCACATTAGTAAATTCTTTCTTGTCTTATTATTTTTATTTATTTTTTGTTTACGTGCTCTCTGTGAATATTTGTGACCTCCTTTCTTTCGCAGCCCTGAGGGACCACAGAATCGAGCTGGTGCGAGCTTCATCGCAGGAGCTCACCATCAGAATCAGTGACGTCAGCCTGTCAGACGAGGGCCAGTACACCTGCTCGCTCTTCACCATGCCTGTCAAGACCACCAAAGCCTTTCTCACCGTCCTGGGTAGGCATGTCCGTTCTGGTGCAACCTCCCTGGGCCAATTACTTGCAGCTAATTCTTCACATTCTGGCAGCATGAAGTCCTCCACATTCAGAGTTGTAGTATCTTGTGTTAAAACAACAAAAACAAAACAAACAAAAAAAACTGTGTGACCATTTTTTCTGCTCGAACAAAAGATAACAGTTAACAGTCAGGCATGTAGCGTTTCTATTTTTCATTTTCTGCCACAGGACAGCCACCAAAAAAAAAAAAAGGAAGAATTATTTTCACACCTGCTTAAGACAGGTGTGCTGAAGGATATGCAAAAATAAATAAAAGAAAAATAGAAGACACCTCCTACAAGCTGCCAACACTTTCAGAGTTCATTTATTCATACTTGGAGATAAACAGGAAGAATGAAGCCACAAACGTTTTTTTGTTTTTTTTGTTTCGTGGTAATTTTTCATTTTATTTCAGAATTTAGAAACTTAATTTACTGTTGGCCGTGCTCTGCTTCATGTTTAATATCCTATTTTTTTTTAAAAATTATGCCTTAAAAACACATTTGAAAAGTGCTCACCGGTAATTTGCTCTTGTTAAATAAGAATTTTGCAGGGAATTATTGTTAGTTAGTTATTTTTAATGTCAGAGGAATACAGCCTTCAACTTAACACGTCCTCAGCGTGTTATTTAGATTTATATTTCCATGCGTCACAGGAGTGCCAGGACGACCAGAGATCACTGGATTCACCAAGCCGGCCATGGAGGGCGACGCCATCACTCTGACATGCACCACACCGGGCAGCAAACCAGCCGCCAACATCCGGTGGTTCCGAAATGACAAGGAGGTCCAAGGTAAGCGCGTGGTGTTGATTTAACAGAGCGTTGTCTCCTCCGTTACCACTTGTACCCTCTGGGAGACATCCGTACTGTCAAGCCCATTCTGCAGCTGCCTTCTTTTGTGTTCATATTCATGCATTGTTCCACTGGCCGGGGTTTAACGGTGCCATGATTCGCATGGCCCGCAGCCAGCTTTGCTGCTGTCCTTGGAAGCTGTCATAATAATGCTGGAGTGTCCGCCATGAAACCAAAGCGAAGACACAGAGGAGAGTCACGGATTGCTTCAAATTGTGAAATAATGCGAACATATAGAAAGGATTTTGCACAGCAGACTGAATTTACTGTTAGGTGCATTAAAGTAATGATGTATTCAGAAGGCTGATGAGAAAACATATAAGACATGAGAATGTCAAGTCTAGGGTTTGCAGAAATACCTAAATTCTTATATTGAAACAAACAGAGGATGATTTTAATCGACTTACACTTACCAACAGCTCTTTTATCATCACACCTTTCTGTTAATTGTTTAACGGACCTCATCAATAAACTAACTCACACTAAATTACAGATTCTCCACCACTTTGCAATAATAAGGGCACAAAACCTGCAGTCTTGCTAAAGATATTCTTTTTTTTTTTTGCATGTGATTCTCATTGGATTTCGCATTTGTACTTGTCTGCCATCGTATCCCAAAATTTCTTCACGCAAGAATGCAACCTCCGAAAGGCCAGATAACTAGTTTCACCACGACAGAGACAATGTGCAAGGCAGCAGATGGTGCACTGTAAACGTGCGCTGATCACAATAAACCAGCAGAACTTTCCGGTGGTTACACAGCGCGCCTTACAAGCTTTTTCGCTTTCTTGTAAACCTCTTTAAAAAAAAACACGTCTGAAGCTCTGCACTTTGTGTTTTTATAGCTTTTATCACTATCTTTCCCCTGCTTTCAAAAAGCCACTAGAAAGACAAAAACTTTGAAAAATAGGAATGGAATGTTTTTCCCCAATTTGATGGCGGAGGTATGCTGCACGGAGCTCTTTAATGTAATGGAGCCCGCTGTGGAGGCTCAGTGTGACAGTTGCTCTTTATTGAAGATTTGCACCAGAGAGCTTTTTCTTGGTGGTTCTGTCTGTGTCTGCCCAACATGGCATGATGATTGATGGAAGAGGGGCCGGGATATGAAGTTTTCTTGTTGAAATGACATGCACGTAGCTTCCTGAAAGGCCAGTGGAGAGCTGGTACACAACATCACAACCCGACTTGTTGTCCATCTCAAGAGGCGCTGAGATGATTCCTTTTGTTCTTTATGTTTGGAAATGTACTTTAGAATAAATCTTAACAACTTTAACTTTTTTTTTTTTTACCATATATGGACATATGCACGTGAGACAAATGACAAAATGCAATGCAGCGGTTTAGCTTTGCAGGGGTTTTGCAGTTTTACAAACGCATGGTTCCAACTTCTGAGTTCACTGGTGCTGCATAAATAAATGCAAGAGATTCATTCCCTCCGCAGGTCAGCAAGTCGATAAAAATGCATAAAGAAGATTAATACAAAAAATGTCAACATTTATATTTAATGCAGGAAATGGCATTTATTTATGATGTGAAAAGTGCATATCTCTATAAAAGATCAAGTGCTCCGGGTCTCTCCAGACTGATTTCTTGTATACAAATGTGCTTTTGTTAGTTCTTTTTTGCATACACTGGGTTTTATTAAGCCACTTGGGCAAACAGACCCGGTGTGATGCATTTCCAAGTCAAGGAGAGATAAAGAACTTAGCAGAGACTGAAGGGCTTGACTTTAAAAAAAAAAAAAACGCCATTCTGCGTCAAAGTGTCAAAGAGGGGGGGGATGTCAATCAGTGCTCTGGATCCAAGTCTTTTGTAGGTGCTGCTTTAAAGCTTTCTTTAGTGAGAATGTGCTGGGAGCAGCATGTTTTGTCATTGGTTCTTCTGCAGAAGATCACTGCCGCCTGTGTCAGCTGTCAGTCAAATTTATCCCCACTGGGGGACCAGCCTACAAAGCTCCAAGGCGACAGCAGGTGTAATACCAAAAAACATGTCATATTTATTTCATGCTCTGATGATTTGTTTTTTCGACAATTTATATTAGAAGCACGCGGCATTACAAAACCTCAAAATGCAACTGTCATCCGGTGTCAAACAATTTGTTTGCAGAGAATGGAGCAATACAAATTACTTGTCGCTGAATGACAGCCACGCTTCATGTTGTAATCTGTTGAGGAAATAATCCACCCACTGTCCCTGCCTTTGCATGCACGAAGTGGCCTATATTTTCTTTTTACAGTTCTGTTCAGCATCAGTATCAGGACATTTGCATGAAGAGGCTTGCCTGCTGTTCTCCGAGTGCAAATAAACTTAAAATATCACAGAAAGTCCAGTATTTCACCCTGATGTTTTGCAGCTGTATGTGTTTCTAACATTTTCTAACTCCCGGCTTCTCGAGCGCCGTTGCAACTTTTAACTGATCTGTCGGATGTGAGCAGCAACAACTGTGACTTTCTCCAATCAGTGGCAGAACCTTTTAAGTCTTGTTTGCAGCCAAAGAAAATGGAAACAAATTGGTCTTGCTGATTCATGTTTGCGCTACACTCCTCTTTAATCCGAGGATGTCAGACATCACAGTGCTCCCCTTGCAGGGCGTCTTCTTTAGCACGGAGAAAGGCTGTGGTAAATATTTCAACGTGCGAATGAATGCGTTGTGTCACCAGATGACTGTAATACGAGCTAACCTTGCTTTAATTTATTAAAACGACTATACATGGCCTTCATTATCTACATGTTCATTTTTTTTAAGATCATTTTCTGTTTTTTCCCTTTATTTGATCATTATTCCTGTAAGCATTCACTCCCCCTCAGAAAATGACCTTCTCCTCTTCCGCTTCTTCACATTGGATACTACCATCAAAACCAAGGTCTCTTCACGCACTTGTTAGCTCTTTGATGATCTTTGCCAGAGAATGTCGCGCGAGCAGGAGCGAGACGTCAGTTTATTAAATGCACGTGGTGGTATAGGAGGCAGACGTATCGCTGCAGATGTTTACACACTTCCTTTTCCAGTTCAAATCTCCCTGCGCCATTGCAGCCATTGCATCTCTAACCCTCTACTGTCTGATCATGTTAAGGACAGGTTATACGTGTGAATTGAGTTTTAGGATAGGTGTGAAATGTTCTGCGAAAGCGTGAGGATATCTGAGAATTTTACAATTGGGCCACATTACAGTAATATGGCAGCATCCATAGGGGAGTATTAAAGTTTTTTCTTATACACTGTAAGCAATTTCACTGTAAAATAACAGTAAAATACTGGCAGCAGGGACGCCAGTATTTTACTGTTATTTTACAGTGCATCTACTGTAATTTATTTTAACAGTATATTACCGTTTTCTGGATAACAGTATATGACTGTAGAATAACGATGAGTCTGTGGTTATTTTACAGCGCACCTACCGTAATTCATTGGAACAGTAAATTACCGTATTTTGGATTACAGTATATGACGGTGGGATAACTGTGGGTTATGGTAATTTTACAGTATAAGCCAGTATGTTATAAAGTCTGCTGTTTTTGCATTTAATTGTATAAAGCCTCATAAATTAAAAATTAAAAAGTATGCAAAGCTTCTCGAATTCCTAACCCATACCTCATATTCATGGTGACAGCCAGTTAACTTCCAAAATTCCTACAATAAAACACACAGCTTGACTATTCTTGTGCTTCTTAAGTGGATCAGAAACACATTCAGATACAACATGTGTCCACCACTGTTCACCTGTCTGTGTTAACCGCAGAAAAGTAGCAGGTTAAGCTAGTGGAGTTTGTGGAGGACAGTAGCAAAGTGGACAGTGCAACCAGCACTTGCTCTAATGCTGCTGTTAAGAACCAAGAACCAGAACTGGCAGCATAGAGCACCTGTTGCAGCCAGAGACTCAAGACACAGGACTGTCCGTGGAACAGTACGTGTTTATTTCCACACTTCAGAACCAAAACAAGCACGCTAAAACGTCTACTACGTCTTCTCGTTAACATATAGTATATTACAACAACAAAGAAGAAAATTCTTCTTCTTCTGCACCGCTTGTTATATTGACCAAAAAAAATAATATATATAATAAAAGAGAAAAAAAGTGCCAAAATTTGCCAAAAAGTTGCAAATTCACAAGTAAAATTACTCGTAAAAAAGTAAACAATATGAACAGTAACACATGGAACATGAAGAAGAAACAGTAAACAGTAATAGCCAACAATGATAGCAGTTCACTGCAGCATTTGGCTGGTATCCTCACCAATGACGAGTGCCTGTAAAGCAAAAACAAACAAAAATGAGCAACACAATGTCTCTGGTATAATATATGAAAATGTGAAGACTAATGGAGAGAGCCCATAGAGATTGGGCTCTGGTTCAACATAGTGGAAGCTAGTCTTGAAGACAGTTTTTCTCCTCTGGTTGGTTTTCAGTGTTTGGGTATTGCATTTTCTGAAAAGATCTTCACATTTCAGGGTATCAATTACATTATCTATGTCAGTTTCTGCAAGACCAAGATTTGCAAGCTTTTGCTTGAGTTTGAAAAGCAGGTCTGACTGACTGATGTCATGCATCTGTTGATAGTCCTCTATAATAGTCTGAATCACAGAGGCTGGAAGGAGAAATTTGGCTTGCAACTTGAGATAAAACATTGCTAAATTTCTGAAGAACTGATTTTCTTCCACAGCCTCTGGGCAGACCTCTGCTTGTTCACAACTTAACTGACCTGCCTCATCAATCTGCATATCAGTACTCTCATCAATATCTTGGGATTTGGAAGGATTCACAATGCAGTCCATCAAACCCTCTTCTGAGGACTTTTTATGTTTCCTTGACATATGTGATGTGAAGGAGGACTGGACTTTAAATCTCTTGTCACAGTTTCTGAAAGGGCATGCCACCTCTTTCCCCTCTCTGATATGCACTTTCAAATGTGAGAAAAAGCTCTGAGTATTCTCACATTTAGTACTGCACAAGCCAACATGACAACTTAAATCTACGACACCATACAGTGTGGACCTAGACTGGCCATGACAGTGGCGATAGCTGTGAGATTTAAATGTTCTAAACTTTTGGAAAGTTCTACGACATCCAGGAAATACACACTTAAAAGAAGCATTGGGTGTGCAACTGTGGGTCCGCATGTGCCTCACATACATTAACATATCAGTGCAAGGCTTAGCACACATGTCACACGATATCATCTTGCTTTAGTTAAATGTCTGTCTTTGACAACAAAAACATATTTTCAGCTTTAGTGTGATAAAGGGAAAACGTCTGGCATTCAGAAAAAAAACAAAATAGTGTTAGTCATTATCTATCGCTGAATGGGGTAACCAACAGTGAAAGCCCTTGCATTTGCAGTAATACTATGAGTATCATTAGGTGCTGGATGTCTGTGACGATGACTTTACCTGGACTTTTTCAAAGTCAGCGCAGTTAGTGGTGTGTTTTACCTCACCAAACAGTGGCTGTCTGTCAAAGAGGGTAGACAGAGTAAAATTACTAAACTATAACTACTATACTACTAAATTATAAATAAACAACAAAAAACGCTATTTGCAGCATGTCAAATCATTTTAACCTAATTATTTCATACTAACTTAATTGACAACAACGGAGTCAGAGCTGAGTGTTTTGACGATGCTTCACGTCTGTACCTGCAGCTACAGACAGAAACTGCAGCTGTGAGCTGAAATAACTTTATACCAAGTCTGAGGCTAACTGAACTCAAGCTAGCTACAGGGCTTATTTTAGCAACGGATGAAATAGACCTAATGCAATCATGCAGACAAAACAATATCGGACACAACCAACTTTAGGAGATCATAACTTTACATTACCTCATCTGTCGATCTCAGCCTCGTATTCTCTGGTTGGAGGCTGATAAAATGTCAATGTCATTTGGAGAAATGATGGCGATGGCGTCTCCAGAGCTTGAGAGAAAATACTGTTTAATGCTGTTAAATTACAGTTTGTTACTGTTAACTGTTAATTTACATGTGAGGGATGAATAAATAACGGTATTTTACAATTATTATAAAATACAGTACAATACTGTTGTAATCCACTGTAAATTTACAGTATTACAACAGTTTTATGCTATTGTATTACAGTCATCTACTGTTATTGTTAATTTACCGATTTAACTGTTAATTTACATGTGAGAGATGAATAATTAACAGTATTTTACAATTATTATGAAATACAGTAAGATACTGTTGGAAATCCACCGTTAATATACAGTAATTGTTTACAGTGTACGCTTCTCATGCACTGCAAGTCGATGCAGATCTTTAGAAGTTAAACATAAAACGGTTATAAGCCAATTCATTTACATTCCTATAGCAGCTATAGGGGACGTTGTAGAAAGTTATGGAAGCATTTTGGATGTTTGTGGACAGATGTAAGATAAAACTTTAGTTTAAGCCATAGTTTTCTGTCACCGTTTTTAAAAGTTGTCCAGCACCCAAATGCTGGACAACAGGCGAGGAGGCAGGGGCAGGCAAAAATTGAATTTAATTAAACAAAAAGGAAATGAGACCAAAACAGAAAGCGCTGCTGAGAGAACAGGTATTCCAAAAACAAAAATCAAAACTTTCAAAAAGACGAAAAAACGTAACATCACAAGACGACATCACGAACACTGGGAACACGGAAAAACAGTAAAAAAAACAACAACAAAAAAAAACAGTCTGACGTGACCGAGGACAAAGGGAAAAGCAGGACTTTATATTCACACACACAGGGGCAGAGGAGACACAGGTGAAAACAATCAGGGCGGGGCAGACAGTTACAAAGGTGGGAAATCACATGACAGGAAGGTAACGAGGAACAGGTGAAACTAATCAGGACGGGGAAGACAAAAGGGTTGTATGGACATAGTTAGCCCTTTAATTTATTCCACTCAGTATAAAGATCAAATTTAAAGCGGGAACTGCTCCCTGATCTTTTGCTGGGAATAAAGTACAGCATAGCACCAACAGAGTCCAGTAACTCTCACGTCCACTACCAGCCGGAGGATCTATTCAGGGTAAATCCAATCCCTGGTACATTTCCAGCCACCGTCTCATTCCTCCTCTTGTGCTATAACCCAATCAGGTCTCATTTAGCGGCAGGCTACTACAGGAGCTACGTTCCTAACGGAGAAGCCAAATCCGAGCTGTTTCTCATCTTCTGTGGTGGCTTTGATTAAACACAAGATTAGTGAATTATGAAGAAAACGTCTATGCCACAATGTTAAATTTTAAACAGCTGTTACACTGATATTGTAAAAACAACATTACAAATGTGTAATTAAAGCTTAATTGCCATCCTACTATACAGTATCCTAGAAAATTAATGGCGGTGGATTGATTAAAGCCACCTGTTAGCCTCGATGAGATCTTAATGTGTGAACATATTGAAGCGTCGTGAGAGCACATGTTTCAAACTGATGGGAAATCCACTGCATCTGTCGCCACGGAAACCCGGCCACACATTTACCAGCAGAGTAAGTTCCTCATGCCTCTTTGCCCTCGACGAAATACTAAGTGTGCTAGATTGTTCATTAAGGATAAACACGTTCCGATGTAAAATTAAAGGCCCTCACGACGGCCAAATGAAGCAAAAAATATTTTATGAGTTCAAACTTAAAGGAAATTCTGGAGCTAATGAATTGAGAAATGGAGTCAGTGGTAAGAATGAGGGGAAATTTCCCAAAACATTTTAGGCTGCGATTACTGGTCAGCAGGGAGCAGGTTTCAAACTGTGCCGACAGAGAGGTTCTCGCATTAAAAGAGGCACATTTTAAAATGTTGCCGGGGTAAAATTAGTGTTTTTACACAATGTCTGACATCTTTGTACAATGAACTAGACCTTTAGTAGTTACAGACTCATTTCGTCAAGGTTCAAGCCTAATAAATCAAAGGGAAGGCAAAATTTTAATACCTTACCTTACCAATCCTGTTGTTACCTTTAAAGCCAGGCCCCGTCACTGAGGTACAGTACCACAGGTAGCGCGGTGGTGATTAGAGGGATGCCCCCAGTTGCCTGAATCTAGATCTGATGGCGTCTTAAGGGTTTTCGTTCAAAGCAAGTGCACCTGGGCACATTCCCGTTCTTGCGAAAGCTGCCTGTGCGTGCTCTCTGGCAGTGCTCGCAGCTGCCTTGAAACAGACTGACAGCTTCTCTGTTGTAGCTCTGATGCTGCAGGGGGACTTGACAAATGAGAGGAGAAGCTGGAGAGATTTGTGTTTAATGCCGCAGAGGCACTTCCTGTTCCCCTCCTGCACTTCGGGGGCAAAGCTCAAGGCCTATGACTCTGAAATGCAAGGCCTCTGACTTTCTTGTTTGTTCAAATGATTCGTGAGCTTTTTCTTGTCGTTTGTGATACGTCGCTCAGTTGTGATTTTCCGTTCACACGTTTGACTTTGTGGGTCATGCAAGGAAAAGCTGCACCAGTAATTAATTAATATCAGGTTGATGGTGGTCGTGTCCAAGTTTAGCTTTTGAAAATTTGCAAAAAAAATATTTCTGGACTGTAATGTCTACAACACAATTCATATATAATGATACTGTATGGGAACAAGACTAAATAAAAGGTACAGTGAAGTTTCTGAAACATTAGTTCACTTTAAATATCCATCATTTGCACTTAAACTGCAGTGCATTGGGATTATGTCAAGCCATTTCAGTACTGGAGTTGTAGCAGTCTAAATAGTAATAGAGCTTCCACTCTTAGCTCCAATAAAATATTAATCCCCTTCCACATGACAAAATCAAAGGGAATCGGTGGAGAGGAACAAATGGAACAGATCAGCCCCAAAATGATGATGATATAGGTGATCTGGGTTTCATTGCAAGAAGCTTTTAGCATTTAATAGACCTAGGGATTTGGTGGCCGCGCTTGTTTCATAAGGAGCGGGGCGAGTACGTACGCATATATCGATTGGGCTTGCACTGGATGGCAGATAGTCCAGGGGGAGAAAGAGGATGTAGCGTGAGGAAGATGTTAGGGAGTTTGTGATGAGAACAGTGGCACCTCTAAAAAAAAAGTCCTTGTGAGACCATTGTTAGGTGATGCTTTTTGTCTGTTTTGCTTTGTTCAGATCCAATAGCTGTGCAGAGCTGTTTCCAGAGAAAGGCAGCAGTACGACACTAAAAGCTGACAGGAGAGCAGCGGAAAACTACAAAGAAATGCTTCCAATTATAAGTTAAGAGGCCCTTCTTAATGAAGACAACCTCACAGGGCAGAAAAAAAAAACCCAAACACAAATCAAGATCTGAAGCCGAGCAAGGGGGGGATATTTTTGCATGAAGCTAAGACAAAGAAGAGGAAGAAAAGTGTGACTACAATAGAAATCCACCCCATGCTGCTAGGGGAGAGTGTGTGTGTCTGTTTGTGTTGACTGGGGTGTTTGAGAGATGGTCCTGGAGGAGCAAACACACCCAACCAACCGAGTCAACGCTCATATTGCTCTCCCTTCACTATTCACTCTACTTTGACTCGACTTTCAAAGGCCAAAGGCTCAAAGGAGATGCAGAGGAAAAACAACAACAACACTGAGGCTGTATATTTCAGAAAAGCAACGTCTTGAAATAAAATTTGAAGTTTCTCACATTTTTTAAACAGCTGATTCTTTGTCAAAAAATCAAATCCCCCCAAATGTTCAAAATCTTACCGGTGCATTGCACTTCATTTTCCGGCTCTCTGCAGGCACTAAGGAGGTGAACGCCACGGGAAAGTCGTTCACGGTGAGGAGTAGCCTCCAGTTCCAGGTGGATCGACGGGATGACGGCGTTGCATACACCTGCAGCGTGGAGCACGTGTCTCTGTCCACCCCCTACATGACAACCGAGGTCCTGGAGGTCCACTGTGAGTGCAATCGTACCTCGCGAAAATGGATTAGGTGTGAGATTAGCATTGAGAGGAAATACAAGGATTGAGATTACATTTATGTCTGCAGGTTTAGCTTTGCATTTGTTCTGGATTAGTGTAGGATTAGTTTTCAGGTAAGGGATTAGTACCAAAGCAGAACACGGATATGGGCTTAGAGCTAAGTGCTACCCAATGGGTAGAGCTAACTACTGTAATACTTTGTCAGTGACTTAAAGCCTTTAGCACATAATACTGCCATAACATTCGATTTGTTTTTGTCTCTTGTTAACAGATGCTCCCCATCTGGAGATTAGACATTCGCTAATTATTCCACAAGAAGGCCAATACTTCAAACTGGAGTGTGTTTCCATAGGAAACCCAATGTAAGTTGGAATTTATTTAACTGGATAGTAGATAATCATGTGATTCGTCTTCATTACAGATGAATTACAGCATTCAGGAACTCATACGTAGGAAAATAAAGAGGAAATATTATCTACAGTCCTGTTTGTATTTCTTTCCCCAGACCGGAACCAGTGCTGTGGTCTAAAGATGGAGGAGAGCTGCCAGACATTGAGCGTATGATCGTGGAGGGCACGGAACTCACCATCACCACACTAAACAAAACAGACAATGGCACATACCGCTGTGAGGCCAGCAACCACCTGGGGACCAGCAGTGCTGAATACATACTGTTTGTATATGGTGGGTACTTCAGTAAGGGCTGCTTTTGTAACGGATGATCAGTTCGTCTGTTGCTTCACAGTCGAGGCTTTTCAGCCCACTGTGCGCTAACTCAGAGACGGTTGGTGTTCATTAAAAAGTTAAAAATCAGTCCAAGAGTCTGGATGGTCAGGCGGTAGAAGTTACGAGGAGAAAAAGGCTCCAAATAATACAGTAAGAAAGTAATAATATTCACATTCAAAATAACTTACAGTAGTGGAAGATTAAAAAAAAAAATCAGCTTTTCGTGGAATAACAATGTTTCTGTCAGATAATTTGTCGATACTAATGACTGTAAGAAACATTTCAATTACTTTTGAATGTCAGATTTGCGTGGTAGGTGGCCAGGTAATCACTTAACAGCCACTAAGACTAGCTTTTATTGACTTCAACCCCACAGTTAGCAACATAACAGGCTGTCAACTGAAGCATACTGGACAGATTTTGATTTTTTTCAATGTATTTTCTTGTCCATTTAAGGCAGCCATTGACGTCCACTGATTTTTCAACATTTAAATATTGCTTCATTAGTTCAGTTGGATCAGCAGTGACCATGCAGCTTACATTAAAACAAAAAATACAACTCCAGGAAGTTTAAATATCTAGCTAACTGATCTGATTTTAATATTGTATTAAAATAAATAGAACCATAGAAGCTTTCAGTTTCAACATGGTATAGGTAAACCACTTTTCAAACTTAGCAGTTCCTAATTTATTTCTGGAGAAAACTGAATAAAATCTGTAAAAGGGTTGTGTTTTTCTGCTAAGTAAGAACCCAGGATGGCTCACATATATAATTCAATCTTAAAACCAGCACTTATAGTAAAGTACAGACATCTGTAGTCCTAAAGGTTTAGGGACCATGTACTCAAGAATCCACTTTTAAGTCGCTTTAGTGCTTTAGCACTCTGCAGTATACCCAGTTCACCTCACTACATATCACTGCATGGGTTTAGCGTCTGGACTCTCCCTGTGAGAAAACACACAAAAAAAAGTGTTAAGGATGCAGAATTTAGCTTTCGCTTACTGCCTGGAGGACAGATAAGTTAATCCTGAGACAGTGGAGAGGCTGAGAGAATAAAGACGACATGGTGCAGGGAATGGATCATTAAGGCCTCTGCAGCCCATGTTTATAACATTTATCGAGTACAGCCAGGAATAAAAAATAAAAATACAGAAACGAGGGCCGAATATTAAAATTCAGCATGGATTTATTTGTTTCCAGTTTTGCCAATTAAACAGTGCCACACGAGAGTTCAGCTTGTTTGGGAGCAACTTATCACAGCGCAGACGCCAGACTTACTCAACTTATGAGAAGTTAACGGATGCACGGCAGAGTCTTTGTATGATTTTAAAGGCAAGGGCTTTGGGGAAGAGAAAGCCCTTCACTAAGAAAAATGACACATTCGTCCTCTCAGCTTTTGTTTAGGCAGTCTCTTCTTTCAGCAAGCTCGTTGTACAGGTGTGGGCAGTAATGTCAGTACAGTCTAAATTGTCTTGTCGCATCTAGAGACTTATGTCCAGGACTGAGGTTTCATTCCTCATTCTTAAAGGGGAACTGCTGTTTTTTTACAACGAGGACCTTAATATTTATGCCACGTGCACTTACTGCCTATTGCACTTCTGGTTAGATGCTAAACTGCATTTCGTTGCCCTGTACACGTACATGTGTAATGACAATAAAGTTGAATCTAATCTAATCTAATCTAATTTCTGGCATAAAATACTAAAATTTATAACTTTTGTGTCAATTATAGTCAATTGGGAGATATTTAGATCTGCAAATATCCACATAGTGGGAGTGACTGGGGCACCGAAACGAAACCTCAAAATAACGCATTATCTGCCACAAAATTTGTTAATTTATTTTGTTATCTTACGTAAATTACGGGTAATCAAGCCGACCGTCACAATAACAAAATATTGGTGAAATAAACGCGTTTCATGGCAGATAAACGATGCTGCGTTTCGGTGCCCCAGTCACTACTGACTACAAATTACACGAAAGTTGAATGGGTGAGTAAACGATCATATTTTATGCCAGAAATAAGGTCCAGGTTGTAAAAAACAGTAATTCCTCTTTAAGCCGTGGCCAAGATTTCCTTATTATTTCAAAATTTAAAGAAAAAAATGGTGACTTAACCTGAGTTGTTAGCCTGACTCATACGTGCCAGGAAGATGTTTCTCACGCTACGTAAGATTAACTGAGGAAATGACAAATTGGATAACTCTCAGCAGCTCCCTCACAGGAAATACAAAGGTCCTGGTTGCTAGGAAAGAATGAAAAATTGACTTGAGTGGATAAAAGATGTGAGAGACAAGCTCATTTCCACTGATGATGACAGTCATTCTTCAGAGCTACATTGTGTCTGGCTGAATACTTACCAGGTCTCTTTGGATCATTTCAGCCTCTAAACCCAATTTGCTAATGACAGGAGAGCTGAGCAGCCATAAATGTCATCAGTCTGCTGCAATTTATCACCATATTAAATTATGCTCCTTAATACAACGTATTAAATAAGTGAGGAAACACTGTATGTGAGATGTTATTGTAGTAACAGATAGTAGTAGTTTAATTAAATACAGCTTGAGAAAAGTCTGCATCCCATCTATGAGGCTGCGCCCTGAGCCTTCACCTCTTGCCCTCACATTTCACAGTCACTGACTGTACATTTTCACCTCGACAAGCATGACACATAGCAAGTTTCATATTCTCCGTGAGCAGCCTTTTTACCAACGAATCATCAATCACTGTAAAATTTAACAGATGTAAGAAATTAGTCCTTCGTGTGTGACTCATCCTTTCCCCAAAGATACTGCGGAAAGGATTCACTCATTCAGAGCTTGAGTCTTTTATCGTCTGTGTATTTTTTTTGTTCCTGTATTCACTGAGGTGAATTAACCCACGCGAGCCATGACCAGTAATTGATTCGTGCTGTTTTGATTTTGCTGTAACGTTGAGCCCGTTCCCCACAGAGAGAGGTTTGTTTTTTCTCGTCGCTGTTCCTATTTTCATTTAGCAGACGTCATCACCTTAGCGCCTCCGTCTCCATCTCCAGCTCCCCTGCCTCCCTCTCTAGCCTCCATTCCCCCAGTCGTCTTATGTTGACATTCCCGACACATCAGGCATAGGCAGTCACAGCTGCGTTCACAGGTACACTTGCAACCCCTCCATGGCCCCACCACAACGCTCCATGCACTCACAAACATGACACTGAACACGCAGTTGATGATTGATGAGCTAACAACCAGGCTTAGAGCTAGAAAACAGCATTGTTTTACCTGATGAATTCAATGCTGTATCCTTCGCACTTCGCTTTTATGCACAGCACTGTCACCTCACCAGCATTTTTATTTGTAGCTGACAGTATGCAGACACGGTAGAAGAAAGTTACCACATCATGCATTTGCAGACTCATTGCACAGATATACTTACGTGCAGAAGCTGAAAATGGAAAGCACCAGTGTTTATACTTCTGAATCTTTTCTGTCATTGCAATTAAAATAATAGCTCATGCACTTATAATTAAATAATCAGTGTGCATGTCTCAGTACATTTCTCCTGATGTTAGTGGTAAAGTGTTTGTGTTTTATGACTTTGTCATATTGAGCCAGAAGAATACTCAACACACTGGCAAACACATGATAAATAGTTGCCATAACAGTCAAAATAATGAATGGTTTTGTATTTAAGATTATCAACTGTCAAGTGCGTCATTTCCGTTAACTCTCTGAGGACTATAGTATAATTGGCCGTTTTTGACTACTTGTGGTTTTACCTTATATTTCATTTTAAAAACAGTTTACCTTGCCTTGTTTGGTGTCATTCTTTTCAGCACAACCTCAAGTGTGTGATTTTACAGTTATTTTGTCATTCTGACATACTGTATTAACACACGGGACTTAAAATCACACTAAAAACATTAAATCCGAGTAGCAAAAAACTTAGATTTTTCAATGTGAAAACCACAAGCGTGTTTAACGAACCATATTTATAACTTAGAATGCAAATCTAATCTGTAAATTTCAAAAGCTTGTGTAAAAATTTAGCAAACAACAAGGTTACTTTCAACTATTTACATAAAAATGCAGGAAATGCATCGGGCATTTTTCAGAGGGTCCATTTCAAATGAAATTGTTGATCAGATCAATACTGGCTCTGATACTGGCAGTAGGAACATGTATCACAAAGAAGGCATCCGCAGGTCACTCTTAAAAACAGTGCTCTATAGCACTACTAGTGGTGGAAAACTCAACAAGCCTCCTTTAAATGACTAACAAATTAAATTGTTGTCTGAGCAGCCTGTTTTTCGTCATAGACATCCCAATATATTGTGTTGAACACTTTAATGCTACTTAATGTCTAAATGTGCTCAAGTAAATTCAGGAGATGGCTTAGTATTAATGGCATAGACTCAGTTTACACAAATTACAAATAATAAAGGTTTTTATTTGCCTCCAGTGTTGTGGGCAATCGAATACATTAATAATGTCTCTTAATAATGATGTTAATAATGAAAGTGGAATATAATACAAATTATTTAACAGGTGTCAGTCAGTTTAGACAAATACCAAAACTATGTGTAAAGGAAAGAGACTTATTATTTATTGAACTAACCCGTTCAGGATGTGCTGTGCCAAGTACACACCGACAATGTCAATACTGTTTATAGTACACTGTAGTCTGTTCTTCACCTTATTCTAGTCAGTGTATCTTGTGCTGCTCTCTGAGTGAACGTTTCCAGTGTGCCCAGTTAAGCATGGCTCTGACAGTAAGCTTTGCAGCGAGCTTTGCTTTCCGTCTCCTCTGCTCACTGTTAAAGTAAACACTAAGACCATGCTACTTTCTTGTGTTTTCTTTTGAATCTTTGTGGCTACCTTTTTTATCACGGTGTTGTTCCCCTCGTCTTCCCTTTCTGCTGTCACTGTCTCCGACCATGGCAACAGCCAAAGACTTTCCAGGGCCTACGACAGGTAAATATTCCAGTAGACGATCATTGCCGGCCAGATTCAGAGTGTGTGTGATGCCGGATCTGGCTCTGGGTCAGGATACATCATGGCCTCACCCAGCATGAGCCAAATCATCACCATGCATGGATGCTCACTCTGCTGACGCCAGTCGCTTTCTCTACAGCCATGTCACAGGCTGCATAAGTTATCACACAGTATGTTTCTATTTTGGTTTGACTTTGCACAATGAAATATATAGCTATGTCTGAGGGTTGTGGAGCTGGGTTTAAGATCGTATTTAAGCCAGTTTTAGTGTATATGCATGTGAATAGGTGAATAGGTTCTTAAAGAAAAGTGCCATTTTCAGTAGGTTAGTGCATAATTTAATCTATGTGCACACTATGCGGTTCCAGCAGTGTAGTTTATTTGTGAGATTTACACATTTTTACATTTATAATATCTGGTAGCTATGTGAGAATTGATGTAAAGGGTTTAAACAAGATTCCTAGTTTATGTGTTTAAAAACCAGGTGAGACAAAGTGAATCAGTGATGTCCCTGCGTGCTGCTGGTGCGTGTTGTACACTTAATCTTATTATGCCTGGATACTTGTTCCAGTGTTGTTCACCATTTGAAGCTTCTTCTTTTTTTCCAGAGTCTGAATAGATGCTTAAGTGCAGCCATTGTGAATTAAAGCTTATATTGGATAAGGGCTTTTTACTTTCAGTAGCTACTTCGGTTGTCACAAAGGCGAATGGATAAGCAGGAAGCTGTGTTTTGCCATGCAGCGGTTTAATGTGTCTCATTTCTGTGGCAGTGTGCACCAACCAAATGTGATATGAAAATTGCTCATGCTCCTTGCTGACTGTGATCACTTGTACAGATCATTATATCCATCGACATGCAAAAAAAAAAAAAAAAACTGACTTAATTCAGCTGCTATACTAAAACAGTTACTGCTTCAAGTCGGAAGTGTGTGCTTGTGAGTCTCTGGTAAAACAGTTGTGGTGACTTGATTCTGCATGGAGTTAAACTGCATGTTACACAACTTCATCTTTTTTTCTTTCTTTGTTTTTTTTTTTTTGTACATCCCACGCTTTGGGATGTTGAAAATTAGGGTTGCATTTTGTTAACAGATGAGTGTAACAAGGTTTGTGGAAGCATCCCCGCCGTCATTTCCCAGGGTCACTTTGCAAAATTGAGCACAGGCTACGGCCATTCATCAGCTTGAGATAATGAGAGCACACAAGGTGCACGGTTAAAGACACAGCCACTCACAGTTTATTACACGACAGACTCAAAGACATGCTCTTGCCTCGGTGACCCCTCAGCTTGCTCTCTGCCCAGAGGATGTCCTGCGTTAAGTAACACTTATTTAAAACTTCTGAATGTGAGCAGAGACTTCAAAGATAGAGGCTCTGGCAAAATACAAAGCAACAAAAAGAAACTATAACAGAGCTTCAGTTGTGTTTGCAGCACATTGCTGTTGCTAATGCGACATTTCTAAATTATGCAGAGATTTGTGGCGATGCTTCTTGTACACCACAGCTCAGGCACTTTAAAGACGCAATGTCAACGTTGCTCCAAATGTGACAGAAGCTTGTTCGCCGAGCACAAAAGCTACATCTGGATTTGTTTCAGGGTAATTGCAGGAGCAAAAATATTTCCCGCGCTGTTTAATAAATGCCTACAGCTGTGCGAGACGGTGCCAAAGCATCTTCCAGATCTTAATATCACTTCTCCACGCTTCTTCTCCTTCTGTCTTGTCTCAGATCCGAACGCTTTAGGACAACACGGACCTGACCACGCTTTAATCGGCGGCGTCGTTGCAGTCGTGGTCTTCATCACTCTGTGTTTGATAATAGTCCTTGGACGATATCTGGCGAGACATAAAGGTAAAAGAGGTCACTCGAATTGCGCTGAATAACAATTTGCTCGCTCCGGGCAAACGGATATGTCTTGCAGGCGGGTAACTGGCTTTGGCTCTTCATATTTACAGGGACGTATCTAACGCACGAGGCCAAAGGAGCGGAGGACGCCCCCGATGCTGACACAGCCATCATTAACGCTGAGGGAAACCACGTGCACGCAGAGGAGAAGAAAGAGTACTACATCTAGGCTTCTTTTACCGTTTTTCCTTTCATTTCATGACAACTTTCGACCACAGACGTGCAATTTTTAAGCTGCCTCAGTGTGACTAAATGATCTGATTGTAAAGATTTCTTTACTGATTATTCTTTTTTTTGGTTTTCCCGGAAAGCTCATGCTCGGATGTTCTCAAAACATTCACTGACAAAATCGCCGTCTCCTTTTCTTAATCGATATAAAACATGGCAATTGGGTTCTTTTGTTTCAGTTACACTGTGCCTAAGGCTGTACATTTCTTGTCAGGTCTTTTGTTGCCTGCATTAACTTTTCTCTCTCTTTTACTTTGCACGTTACATGACTTTTTGCAGGTTTTTCTAAAAATTCAGAAGCAGCAACAAATGTTCTTCAACTCAAGTTAGAGGTTTTTTTGTTTTCCTTTAAGGGCAGAATATATTATATACATCAGTTTATCAAATGTTAATATCAAAGGATTAAATAACTGTCTTGGGTGTTGCCTGGAGTGTTTCCCAGTACAGCCATACTGCACACGTTTAAAACATCCTCAAAAAACCCGACCAGATACTTTGACAAAACAAAATGTACAAGCACAATCTTTGCGATTGTCTTTGCGTATGAAACCACCTCCCTCCCGGCGCCGTCTGTAAATTCATGCACCGGTTTGTTTTCAGTTTTTTTTTCGCTCACGCTCTTGATTTGTCCAGACACAGAACAGGTTGGAAAAATTAAAGCACAAAGTCTGAAGACTAACACAGAGAGGGGGGTAAAAAAAAACAAAAAACACATCAGCCGTTTCTTGTCTCAGGATTCAATCTGAGTCTAGATGGAGAGACAGATGATGATGAAGATTCCGGTTTCGCTCGCGGTTAACGTCATGAGACCTTTTCATTTCGGTTGGGCGTTTGATGTGAGAGATCCAGTGAGTGGAACCTTCCAGGGGTGTAGTATTTATGTTGAATTTTATTGAACAACTATGCTCAATGTGTGGATATTGCTGTAAAATACTTTGCTAACGTGAATATTGGTGAACAATATTGTTGAATCTTGGGATCCCTGACACATTACGATTTGTATATTAGCAGTATTTAAAGTATTCCACGAGTTTTTTTTGTTTTTTTTCTTCTTCCCCCATTTATCTTACAATGGATTGTTTTGCCTCAAGGCGTGTAAATAATATGTAAGTATTCAATTTTAGTAAAAGGAAGAAAAACACTGGTTATTTTAACTTCAGGTCATATCAGTTTCCCATCAATTTGATGAGAGTGTTTTCACACTTTTGAAGATTTCTTCAAACAGGGATTCTAATAAATTGCTTAAAATGTTTAAAAAAAAAAGAAGGAAAAAAATATATGTATTTATTATTATTATGACTGATTGACATTTATTATATGATACTATATTGATTGATATTATTGCTGTTATAAAGTAGTTGTCTGACATTAACTTTTCCATTTTTTAATCCTATAACTTATCATGAAAAAGACAGTACAAGTATCACCGTTATGGCCTTTGAGTTTGCTGCAAACAGTATTAATGACATGTTGAGGCATTGGTGGATCAGACATCCCCTCATTGTATATAATCACCGTATCAAAGACACTGAACCACATTGCCAATGCTCATACATGTTATTTTGTTAGTTCAGTATGATGCTATAAATAACTCATTTTGTACAAAGGTTTAATTGCTGTAATTAATTTGCTTTTTATGGGGGGATGTGTGAGGTTTGCTTTTTTTTTTCTTTCCTTCTTCCTCTCAGTATTGAATATTCATTTTTTTCAACTATGCCACTGTAAAAGAAAAAAAAAAAGAGAGACAAAGTGCGGATTAAAATATGAACAACTTGAAAACTGCCATTTTGTTGTGACCAAGTTTGTGCTTTGAAGTGAACTCCAGAGCGATGTTTTGCGCTTGTGAATTACAGTGCCATTAGCCGCTGTCAAAATATCTGCCCACAGCATCTGCAGTTAGGAGAAAGGAGCACGTTGATGGACAGCGCCATGACCAAAGCTGCACTGTAATTGTTAAGTATTACACAGCCTTTAGAATTAATAATACATGCAAAGTGTCTAACTTGTAGAAGGATTAAAAAACCATAAAGCTCCTCAGGAAGGTTGCCCCAGGCTCTGCTCGTAGTTTGCGCATTAATGCAGAGTGACAAAGGGGAAGGACTCGAGTCTTCCCGAATTCCTCCCCGTCTCGCTGGAGTTCGATATGCTTCAAGTGGCTGCAGCTACCCGCAGATGTCAACCCAGCGGGATGCTGTTGCCCTTGTTTTAACAGAGCAGACAGAAGAAGGAAGCCGGGGGTGAGGGAAACTGGAGGCGAAACGCTTTGTGGTTCGACGTTATGTGAACGCGCAGGGATGCAGCTGATGAAAAGGAAGTGAAATTACAACAGTTAAGAGGAAATTTCATTAAACCCTGTGGTGAAAGTTCACTCGAAATTAAACGAAAAGACAAATGGTATAGATTTGCATGAGTCAACAGAAAAATAAACCCTAATCATGTGGAATAAAGAAGAATACAGACGTAAGATATAGTTGAAACATTCATGAAGTTGCAAGACGTGGGAATATTGTCTTTGTGTTTGTGTTAAATCTGGAAGTGTAGTCTTAATCACAGGCATCATTATCAACCTTAACCCTAACTACTCATGAAGTTAAATAACTCAGGTTCAGGAACAGGACCACCCCTCAAACCAGGGGCGTAACATCAAATTCTGGGGCCTGTACACTCTTGATATCAGTCGGCCCCCATCTATGCCAGAATTATTTTTTTCATGGGCCCTCTCCCTACTCGGGCCCTGGCTAGTCAGGTCCCCTTTTGCCCCCACACTACCACGCCCACGCCTCAAACACCCAATTACCTGCACCTGCCTATACAGGTGCATCTTCTCAAACCCCTCCACCCCAACCACTCTGTCTTCTCCCTTTACAATCTCTTCGCAGGAATTCTTGCATCCGGTCTTCCAAGGATCACCATCAGTCGCTGCTCTATTCTCTTTCCCTTCCCCTCGACCCTTCCGTTCGATCTCCTATCTTTCCCTCCTCTTTAATCTGGTCAAATAGGCGTGGTCTTGTTAGTGAACTGCAGGATAAATATGTTTTGTAGACCTCATGACATCAATCAGTGTGCACAACATGCTGTATGGGAAGGTTTTAAGTGGAAGAAAGAAAAACATAAATGAACGTTTTATCCACATTATTTTAGCAAGGTCAAATATACGGACTTAAGACCTTGCCAAACTTATATTTGACTGAACCAAATATTGATTACAGTATCGTCCATTTATCTGGATACTACATGTGCAGCGGACTATAGCAATTTAGAACAAAAGTAAAAGAATCCCCCCTTTTTTGGGCCATTATCACTGCTTCAGCGACCCAAATGAACTTTCTGAAATACGACGATGGATATGATAGCCTTCAGCGGATTACTGAGCTCATATTAAATATCTCAGCATCCTTAAAGGGAGATCTTGTTCCGGGACACAGGACTCAAGTCATTATGCTCCTCCATTCTTCAGCTCCCATTGACCTTGAGCATAATGTTGCTTCCCAGCAGACTAATGTCGCCATTATCAACACACTGTCCGGCCAACCATCTGCCCGTTTCACAAAAAAAAACACCCGGCTCCCCCTCTCCTCTCACAGAGACTCCCAGCGCTCACTTCATAATCATTACCACTGAAAGCCCAGCCAGTTCAAATAAACATCAGCTCCCACTATCGCACTCCTTCACATTATTAAAAGCTCAGTGCTTCGTTAAGCTATGTAAATTAAGATAGACTGTCTTGAATAATGCCTGGCAGAAAATAATGCTAAAAATCCATCATAATTTAGTAATTGGATATCGAGAGGGGAAACATTTATGTGCAATCGTAAATAGTGAGTTGGGAAATGGATTTTCTCTTTACCCTTGGAATGTGAGAACCATACCCTGGGCAATGTAACAATCGCAGCATGACCTCTGAGGAGGCCTTGTAAGTCTTACTAAACTGAAGAAACTGATCCCCACTGTACCCTGTACGCAGGCTCCATATCAGTCCTCGAGCACACAATAAGCTCTTATCTTGGCTGAACAGAAGTCCCTGACAAAAATTCTTCAGGGACAAATTGATATCTTAAAATAATAATAAAAAAAAAACATTATGACACTTAAACACATTAAGTCTGCAGCACAATTCTGATTTGGAAATGTTAAACATTTATTCTTCAGTTAATAGTCCTTGTAAGTTTTCTTGCATTCGCAGCCGGGTACAATTAAATAGTTCTTCTCGAGCCGTTCAAAGCTTTTTTTTTTTTGTAGTCTCATCATCTGGTAGAGAAGTTTTTACAATAACACAGACCAGGCCGTTGCCAGTTTTTGTCTTTTTCCTTTCAATCCTGCAGTTCTGCTGTAGATTAGTGACAACTGGAGGAGCTATCAAGACCGTGCACGGAAAGCCCTCCAACCCTGACGCAAACAGAGGTCCTTCTTTTGGATTAAGAGTGCACGCTTTTTTTTTTTTTTTTTTGTGCAGAAATAACAGTAATTCCACTTGTTTTCACCACCCGAGCATGTAAATTGCCTTGTGTACTACACTGGGAGATTTGCGAGTGAAGCAAAAGGATAAAAAGGGATTTCAAAGATGGAGCGGGACGCGGCGCGCTTAACGGAAGCGATGAAGAAATACTTGTCGCCTGGATCATGTATTTAATTACAGATTTAACAGGTATTAGTGATTCTGAAATGCAACCCAGTGATTCCTGCAAACCTTTTAGTGTGTATTGTATTGACAGACAACAGTGATCACAATAACACCAACTAGAAATAAATCCACCTATATATATATATATATATATATATATATATATATATTTATTTTTCAGATTTTACTAATATTGTCTCATCTTTCATATTGCCCTTGAGGCAGGCAAAAATATATTGGAAGAGTTAACTTAAAAGCATTGCCCTGCGCCCAAAGGTGAGTGGCGAAGAGCAGGCTGCAGATGAAATTTCCCATTTTTCAATATCCTTCCTTTCATTTTCAGAACTTTGCGTAGAGAGTCTGTTATCATTGCCCCTAGAAGCCTGGGATAGCACTGTTTGTGTAAATGGTTTTGTCTTTGATTGACAGTTCATTCTAATGGAGAATTTGGTAGAATAATAACAGGATGTTAACAACACTGCTGCTGCTGCTGCTGCTGCTGTGGAAGAAGACTCATTGGAGAAAAGGAATCTGCGGCGATGCCAATTACAGTTAATCATGCATTTGTCACAGCACCTACACCTAGATCTGCTTAACGTTTTCTATATATATATCTTTTAAAAACAAATTTACATGTTCACATAAACACCTGAATCCTCGCGTGGCCCCGCTTGACTTACATCCGCGCCGTTCACACCTCATCTGTATCTCCTCTGGAAACAGAGGGCTGTAGGATATTATCTTGAGATGCGTTCTGCCTAATCATATTTGATGAGATTAAACAGATCACTCACACGTTCACTTGTGACGGGGCCAAGTGCAAGTTAGAAGGAGTCAAATGATCTGGAACAATGAACATGAGCTTGTGTATCCCCTTAGATGCATCACTGTGCCATTAGTCTAGATGAATGTGTACAGTCAGTTACAATTCCCTTGTTTGCTGCATGAGGGCTTCCACTTTGCGAGGCAGCAGCTCCGCTGTTTGAATCAGGCCACATGCAGGCCCGTGGATTGATGACTGAAACAGGGCTACCCACTGTACTTTAAACTCATTCATCCACACTGACTCACACTCTCTGTGGTGCAGCTTGAAATAGTCTGCCCTGGGATTGTCTGTCTGCCAGTTGATTTATTCTATATCGTGTCTTCAGATCTAATTAAAACAAAGTTTACTCAATTGTTTGGGTGAATTCTGAATCCTGCATGCCCTGGAGAGTACATAAAGGGAAGCCTTGTCTTGGTAAGTCTTCTGGGAGGTGGGCTAGCACTGTACCTGTGGCATAAGGTACGAAATAAATAGCTTGCCATCTGTTTGAATTCGCGCACTTGAGATTCTTCCAAGGAACTCACTGGAGACTTAATTAAAGTTGGAATATTAGCGAGTGCGAGACTGATGTTCCTCCAATAAAATGACAGCTAGATGAAATGGTAGCATTAGTTTAACAGAGATACATTTCTTCTATCAACTGGTTTTCTTCATTGATAATTCCAACATATTGCATTGATACTTTATTATGATAGTAGTTTCTATTTCTCATGGCGGAATCTGCCCTTTCCTGCTAATGTGCACATCTAATGAAACCCAGAGTATATGCTGCATGTGCGTACAGAAAATATGTAGAATGTGCTAGCGGCTAATTGAACAAATAACCAGTGAATCAGTGAAAAACTTTTTTTGCAAGAGATGATGTGCCCCTAGCTTATTGTCTCTCTCAAAAACAAACTACTGCTAAATAAACATCTAGTTCACCCGAGGGTTTGATTTAGATGATAATTTAAATGAACATTTTCTCAAAAGCAGCAGCGCCTAATGTTTATTGTGGAGCCATACGAAAAAGTACATCTCATGGAAATAGTTCCTTTTTGAAGCCGCACGAGGAAAATGGCTCGCCAATTTTCCCTCTCACAAAAACATGCAAACTCTTTCACACGATCGACGCCGAACAGAGGACCTCGCATTATCTTGCCTGTGCACTGTTTGATATGGTGCAGAATTGATACTTGAATCGGTGTTAGCAAATTGCCCGTTCGCAGAGGCGGCAAAGTGGCCGCAAACCACCACGTCTCGCGGTTTATACGTGGTTCCTCTTCTAAAAAGCTTCATTTGGTCTGTGACAAACATCTCTCTTGCATCTCTCTGGTTGTGTACCCGTGCATTTGGACACCAACAGTTGCAAGAGATACCTGCAGATACTGTGGTAGTATTGTGGGGTTCTTGGAGACTTGCAGCAGATAAACAGCTCTTGGGATTCATTTGCTAGGACAGCCAGTCCTTTGGATCTAGATATGATGAACGCACACTTCAGGAGCAACAAAAACAACAGAGCTAAGCACAGGAAAAAATGGCCCTCCAAAAATAAGCAAAAAAAACTTTTGAGATAACAGTGATCTTGAAATTAGCTTATTTTAAACTGTATTTTAGTGTGTTTAACTAATTTTCAGTTCTAAATAGTGACATTGTCCTAGATTTCAGACAATGACCAGCTTGAAATAGGATTAGGAAGTGTAATTCCTGACACAAGACGATTTATCTTTAGCAAATAACACAGCAGCTGAAAAACCTCGGCAAAAGTCAAAAAAGCTTGTTTCATATGACATATGACTAAAAACAAGATGTTTTCAAGATGTTTTCACAAGATAATTAAAGATTCACTGTCATAAAACAAGTCCCTATGTCTTGCTGAAATTGTACTCTTTAGGCAATTGTGTCTTATATAAAGTGTAATGAGATGTTTTGACTAGAAATGAGACAAATATACTTGGTAAGATTTAGATTTTTTCCAGTGAGAGATTGACAATAAATAACACACCTGTCCCTGATTCAAATCTCATAGATTCTTTTCTTGACTGCATGTGTGACCGGTGTTTAGCGAAGTTGTCACTCATCTGAAAACTGTAATTCAAATATTTCTAACCACTGTCATAATAATGCGTAGCTGAAATTGTGACCGACCAGCTGTCGTTACAGCGGTGTTAGTCGTCGATTGCATCGATGTGACAGCCAGTCAAGAAATGATGGGCTTTTCACCAATTTGTGTGTCCATCTAAAGCCAACAAGCGGATATCTAAAAGCCCTTAGCAGTCAATGAAGTTATTTATATTATGGACATGACGGCAGCGAGGAATTATAAAATAAATTAAATATTTAAAGACTATAAATGGTTCAAAGTTTTCGCATTCCCTTTTCAGAATTGGATTTTCAAACTCGATATAAACGTGTAAATAGCATACTAAAAAGGGTTCTGACAAACTGCTGTGCCTGCAGGATGCCAGCTGTCTGTGGATGGATATCAGGTGTTGGAATCAGACTAATTATCATCAAGGTCCTCCTCTCCCTGTACCGTAGAGTAATAGCATAGGACGACATCAAGTTTAATGAGGGTAATGATTATTATTTTATCTACAGTTTTCCGTTTTTCAGTAGGGACTTCTTTAATCCGCGTTGTTTAAACTTAGCTCTGTAAGTTGTAGATGATTTTACGATGCGAAATTGGGCTTTTAAGTCAGAGATTTTTTACTCTGTAGGAGCATATTTGCATATGAATATGCAGTGATTCTGAAGGCAAGGATTTTATTAGCGCAAGGTTTCTGTTTGTAGTCTACTAACATTACACTAATCGTGGGATGGGCTCCCTGATTGGAAAAGTTCTAATACTGTAGTATTAGTGGTGTTTTAGTGGAGATCACAATTGTTGATTGTAAAACCAGCAGCCATTTAAGTGCAGCTGAGTTTCTTTGTCTCATATAATGAATTTCTGGGACAATGGACTGCAACGGTCATTTAATTTCACTGTAGTTTAGGTTGTGTATTATGAAAAATGTCTGAAGACCTTGAAGGGGAACGACTGTTTTTTTTACAACCTGGACTTTATTTCAGGCATAAAATACGATTGTTTACTCACCCATATAACTTGTGTAATTTGCAGTAATTCAGAAAATATTTAGATTTGCGTATATCCATATAATGGGAGTGAATGGGGCACCGAAACGTAACATCTAAATAACGCATTATCTGCCATGAAACTCGTTCATTTCACCAATATTTTGTTATCGTATGCTAGTGTTATTCCCCTTGAGTCTGGAGTTACCTGTTATCATCATCATGATGTCTTCTGACTTGGATGATATCATCTCTGAATGCTGCGCACAACAGTCGGCTTGTTTACCTGTAATTTGCTACTGCTTGTTTTTTGCAACACGGCTGAATATTTTTCTAATTCTGAGGTTATGGACGAACCATAGCAGTATCAAAAATCATATCATAACAAAATATTGGTGAAATGAACAAGTTTTGCAGCAGATAATCCATTATTTAGAGCCTGTGTTTCAGTGCCCCAGTCACTCCCACTATATGGATATACGTGGATCTCCCAACTAAATAACTCCCGACTGACTACAAATTACACAAAAGTTATGTGGGTGAGTAAACGAGAATATTTTATGCCAGAAATAAGGTCCGGGTTGTAAAAAACAGCAGTTCCCCTTAAGTTAGCCATAGCCAAGTGATACTACAATAATCTTTTTATTAAACAAAAAGGTTTCCATGAGAATACTATATACTATAATGTGTTTGAAATGATGAAACTATAGCTTTATTAAACCCGTAGCAACGTAGCACATTGTGAACATGTAATAGAGCTTCTCTTGATTTATAGGGTTCTATGTCCAAAGATCGACATAAAAGGAGGGGAAGGACCGATGGGATAGCAAAGACTTAAACAGTGCCAGAACAGCATGCCAGCCGTCTTTATGATGCCAGTCAGTGGCGGGCCTCGAGGATTACTCCAGACAGACAGCTCAGTAAGACAACTGATTAAATAGTAGTGAGAAGGGAGAAAATGTTTAATTCAGCCATATTTAGTATTCATGGCATGGAGAACCATACAAGAGTTCACCTTGAGGGGTCATCGGGAAAGAAGGTCCAGAATCCCAAAGAGCGGCTAGGCCAAGTTCCCACATAACACTTGGAAACACAACTGATTGTGTTTTTAATTGCTTTGATTATCAAGTTTGCTTTAGCTGAATTGAAAATGGTAATGCGACACGTAGCGAATCGGCAAACCGATACGGCGTGAAAAGGGGGGGTTCTCTTCGCGCGGCTCTTGCAATATTCCGATAGAGTTATCACAATATAATCAACGCTGAAACTCGAGCGCTGGATACAAATTAATGGATTCCGCCGCATCATCAATCTGCTGCATCATTACAGTCAACTTAAATATGTCTGGGCGCGTGCTTTATGGCATTATACGAGAACACAGCGAAGGCTTGCGCGCAAGATTGACTGTGTTAGGAAGTAATATTTTATGAGGAGCGTAATTAACTGCTTATGTCACCACATTTGTAATATCACTGTAACTACTCCAAAAAGAATGCACGAAGAAGAAGCCTACAACTGTGCTATATGTAAGAAATACACCGTGTGAGTCATGCACATAAAAATAGCGTGGGCTGTCGCTATTATTTGCAGCAAACAATGAATATTGATCACGTTAGGTACAGAACAAATTCATGTGAAACCACTGCGGTGTACATCTTGTTCGTGTAATTATTTCTGTGCACAAGTTTAGAAACTCTTCATCACCTTAAACCTTCTGTTCAGTGTTTGCAGCTTCAAGTAATCCACAACAATCCCATTTATATTAGCTTGGCTCGGTGAAAGAGTGCCAGCTATAGAGACATGATGAAAGCCCTATGTTAAAATACCTCACCATGACGTTCAAAACTAATTCAATTATATGCATGACCAGTTCAATAGACCTACAGAATTAGGTTATTGTCTGAAATGGTGGGGAAAAAAGAAAAGAAAAAGAAAAGCAAAATAGCAGTAAATCATGTGCGAATGGAGTGTAATGTAAAAATGAATTTCACGAAGAGTTGCCAAAATGGGCTTTAAGAACAAGGGGTAACGGATGATTTCTGCAGTCATCTTCCAAGCTATTTACTCTTCATCAACTAGAGAGCCTATTATTATGAATCTTCAAAGGTATTTCATCAATGCTACTGCGCCTTCAGTGGAGAGGAAATGATGGAGGGCCAAGTAGGTCAGACAACACAAAAGATTCAAGAACGACGCAGTGGAAACTTTTCTTCTTTTTTAAGTCTAACCTACACATGTATATGCACACTGCATCTACTGTACGTACGCCTTCAGTCATAAGAACTGCATGAATCATTAAATAAAGGCTGCATATTCGGGTTTTGATCGATCGCTCATTTCATCCGACGCGGGCTGTGAATAAATCTGTGAAAAGTCAATATGTGTGTACGATAACCAGGAGACTCCAAAACCGTTGTCAGTGAGAAACCTCACTGAGCGGGCTGACTGATTCACGATCCAGCTACTCTGTGTCTGCACAAGTACGTCAACGGCGGAGATTTAAGTCTTTTAATTACAATTAATGAAAACATCAGGGCGCTGGAATGGGCGAAATGAATGCCACCATTGTCACAACCTTCACCTCCTGCACCATTTTCTGTCTGCAGCTTTGTGATAACGATGTTTGGGTCACTGGGTCCGCTGAGAAAGGAGAGCGCCCCGGAAATGTCCAGATCTGAAGAATCTTGATCTGGTGAACCATCTCATTGACATGGAGCTCAAATTATTGTCCAAGCAGGCAGGATAATTACCTCACTTGTATTAAAAACTGAACTCAGTGTAGCACTGTTGCTAATGTGTAAGTAAAAAGGAGGTGCCAGTGATATTTCCCATGTTTTTTTAAAGAATTTCTTAGGCTTAAGTGCTGACGAGCAATTTAGAGAGTCTTAATGCATGCAGAACAGCGTTTCTTAAAGAAAACAGCACAAGTAAACCCCTTAGACTCCTGAATCTGATCATAAGTCACAAATGTCACACTTGTGCAGCTTTTTCTGTATGAAATAAAATGTTCTGTTTCTGTTAGAGGGGAAGATCCTCATTTCAGAGGAGGTGGCCCGTGCATATTTTTATAAAAGAACCCCAATGTCAGGGCTGCAGACTTTGCTCGCAGCAGAGATTTTCACCTCTCAAATTAGGCGAAACAGGTGCATTTACGGTGGCTCTGTCCCGCCACCTTAGCCCAGCGAGGCACGACAGCGAACCAGCATGTACAAAAGCAGGACTGCTCCTTAAGCGGAATGCAGCCATCAATGAAGCACTTGCGCTTTTCCTACTGCTACAAGTCAAAATACCTGCTGTGAAAAAAGCCTGTGCTGGAGGGGGAAAAGATCCAAACATCAAAACATCTCAACATTTCCTGGCCAGATCACTCACCGGGTCCGGCTGATCACATTCATTTTCCGAAACACCACATGCTCCCAGTAGGAGCAACGAGAGATGACGGACGTGATACAAGTCTGGTAGGAAGGATGTCTGTGAACTGAAGAATTCACTTTTTTCACTGCAAAGAATTGGTAATAAAATGTTTAAATATTTGAAAGCGTGTTCCGGTTGCCTCGTATTGCCTTATGCATGTTCTTTTTCTGTTAGATGAGAAGATGTTCATTTCGGAGGAGGTGGCCCATGCACATCGGGACCTCTCGAATAAGGGAAACAGGTGTATTTATGAGTGGCTCTGTCTTGTCACGTTAGCCCAGTAAGTAAACCAGCATGCATTTTTTCCATTTCAGACACAAAATGCTGGAGTTTAGAGACACCAGAGGAAAGAAAAATCAATGTTTTACCCTAAATTTGTAGCTTATGGATGGAGACTACAAAAGCTGCAGATCAATTACAATTACACAGTTAGCGTAGTTGCTAAGGAGTTAGGGCTAGACTTGACCTGGCATGGTGCTATTGACTTGTCCCGACCAGGGGTGGTGTTAATGACTTAGCCTACAGCTGCAGCTATAGTACAGGTGATTGACACGGCTCCCCTGCTTACCACTTATTGCAAACAATGAAGTTAAACTACAAGAATGTCGACTATGGCCGAGCCTGCCAAGTAGCTATCAGCAATTAACTTCTGATGGAGTGAGCAGGTGGCCATCACTACGGCACTATTTTCTGCTTCATCGTCATATCTCTGGGAACAATTTTATCATGACCATAGTCAGCAGTCATTTTTTGGCAATTTCGGGATCATACGCTGGAAAATCACAAGTGCTTTTCATCAGTTCACCTACTCAGGGGACGGAGGAAGAAGACATTGAGTGTGCAGCAGCAAGCAAATGAGCACATTTAACATTTCTTGATACATCGCCTTAGAGTTGGCGCCTAAGCATTTCCAAGTCAGTCCTTGGGACATGCGCCGCGTCTGCCGTCGCATATGCAGGTGTAGAGGCACAACAATTAAAGCCTGAAGCGACTCACAAGAAAGAATGGAAAGTAAATGACTTATCTTGAAAGTCATCTGTGCATGGAATAGAAGGCGTAGAGGGAAAACCAGCTGTCTTTGTTGAATGAACATTACAACTGATTTCTTACAAAAAAATGTAAATCTATACTCCAATGATCAGCTGTATTAAAGCTGTTAAGTGCATCATCATGGCAGTGATTAATCTGTCCACAATCAGACTAATCAAGTAAACAATAAAACCAGTTTAAGTAGCCGTGTTGTCGCAGCTGCATACAATTAATAATAACTGACTAACAATGAAAGCCTTGGCTCTCCTGCAGAAAAGCTAAGAAAGGGTTATTAGACCCAGAGATGAAGGGTTAGAAGAGGTCACTCATCCCAAGGGACAAGCCAGAGATGTGGATGCACCTAGGGGTCAAGCTTTTCTCAGTAAACACAAGACCTCTGAGGACTTAAAGTCTGAAGGTCTTCCGCTCGGCCCGTTAGAAAGCTGACAAGTAAGTATCGGGCAGAACGAGACCAGCAGCAGAACCATCAGTTCGGCAGCATCTCCCGGGATGACAGAGGCGTGGGCTAAACTTCTGTTCAGGATGTGGAATCCCTCCACGTGTTCGAACAGTTAGCATCACCAGAATAAATATGGTATTAAAACGTGCAGAGGACTGTGGATTGTTTGAGAGTTTTAAAAACCGCTGCAATCAATTACACGCATAGAACCTTTCTAACCTTTTAACAGCATAAAGCAGAGGAATTCAACAGGGGGTCCGCACCCCCTACGGGGTCCGTCGAGGTACTGCATGGGGGTTGCAATTTTTTTTTTACATAAATTTAAATGTCTTCAAATCCACATATATATAAGTAGGGGATCCCTGCTCAATGTTTAGGGGTCCTTGGCCTGGAAAAGGTTGAAGGTTAGTCTTAGATCCACATAACAGCTGAAACTGTATTCAAATGCCTTTAATTTTTCTTTTAGATTCAAGTTTTGCAGGTTATGTTTTCCTGAAATCACAAATAATCTATAAGGCTGCAATGCTAGATGATTTAGGTTATATAATACTGCCACCTGCTGGTCTCTCAGTCAATCCACTGCCTGTTGCCACCCAGCACTGGCCTTGTCTTCATGTTGTCTGTCCTTCCTTTCTTTCATAACACAATGTTATCTTGAAGTACACTTCATGGAGTCTATAACAGGGCTAGGATCAACGTCTTCACGAGAAGGCAGTGTAGAACGTGATCATTTTTTTCCATCAGTTCATTTTTAAAAAGTCCGAACTCTGAAACGCTCAGGGTTCAGTCTAGTTTGAGGAAATCGTTCTCAGTGGTATTTCCACAGCATTAGATGGTGGAAGCGTTACTGTACACGACTTACTGTACTGGAAGATGTTATCAGAGCCACGTGGGAAAATGTCCATCGATAACACACACATTTGGTGCGACCCCAGAGAAATAAGATCAACATAAAAATCTTAATGAATGTGTTTTTAAAATTTCCATCTCAGTCTTAAGAGGCTAAAATCAAGGCTCCTGTTCAATAACAACCATTTTTAATTGCCTGAGTGTAATCCACAATAAAACGCAACTTATCTTGCAACTAATCATTAAAGGAAAGACTTGCCACGTTATCTATAATTCATGAGAAGAAAATTTCAAAAACTGATATCCAGCGCGCCGTGGACCGTGTTGTCTAATTATTAAAGTGGTATCAGACGTGAAAATCCTCTGATAGCGTAGTGGTGATGCTTCCAGTTGAGGAAAGAAACACCTACAGCAAGCTGTGATCTGCTGCACATTCAGGGGTATTACAATTGCAAATATAACCGAGGTCCTTGAGAAAACTATCGGATAAAAATCTTTTTAATGCTTCTTTTTTGAAAAATATGCCTCCTAACTACAAAGAGTGAGAACATTTCTTTTCAAATGACATAAATGTTCTATCTGCCTTTTATCCCACTGAGGCCCCAGGTGTAACGGCTTGAGTATCATCCATAAAGGGCTGCTAATTTATTTCAGTTTATCAGGCACGTATGACCACAGATTCAATTGGTGTGCCTCCATGTGGCAATAAAAATGAATAATGACGGCAATTCAAAGTTATTTTCAGGAGAAGTGACTTCAATGACAAGTCAGCGGTCTAATAACGGTGTATTTATTCTCTAGGTCTGACCACTACCTTCCTTCAATGCCAAAATATATCTGAAAGATATCGCAGCAGCCTTTCTCATTTAAGAACTGGTACAGCTGCCCAAGGTCCATGTGATTACCCCTGTTCCCATGGGGGTCAAACATTGCCTCTTCAAAGCCTGTGAATTTGCGCAGGGAGTCCATGCTGTCAACAACGCTGCCGTCCTCGCCCTGGCGATGAAGGGGAATGTCCTCCCGGTGTCGAATCATGATCTTCTTCCATGTCAGAACCTTCACTCTGCGAAATGGGAGCACAAATTTAATAAAGCTGACACCTAGAGTAGATTTCTGGCTCTGACAGTTGCTGCTAAAAATAACAACACTCAAGGTACCTGGACCAGAACTCCTCGCAGGCAGACTGAGGTCCTTCCACACATACAATACCAGGCTTCCCGGGCATGCTAAATCCTGACAGGCCCAGCTCCTTTGACCACTCCAAAATGTTCTTTCTTTTCGACTTGTTGTAAATGTGGTGGCTGTAGATCCACAGCCGGCTGAACGCTTCCTGCGGCCGCGGAGAGGCAGACTCCTTCTTCGGGGCCGGCGCTGCTAATAAGCTGTTATTAATGAAGAGCTGCAGATTGTCTTTAACCCAGTCCACAGCAGCAAGGACACATACTTCCCCCTGGCAGTTTTCCATGAGATACGCACTGAGCTGTGCCTGGAGCTGTGTCTGCTGTGCCCTGCTGAGCCCTGAACACCTGGAGGATGAATAAAGTATGGTGGAATAAGAGAACATTTAAGGCCACTTGGAAAGATCATTTTTATCTTTCAGAGGAAAAACTGTTCATAGAAAACTACTATGTTGCTGAACTAAGCCCGCCAGAGGGGTGTCTGTTTCCATGCCACCGTGTGAACGCTCTGTGCCCAGTCCTTTAGAGTTTTTAACTTCCATGGAAGTGGCCATAAAAATAGAAAATAACCTCTCACTTTAAGGCAGTCACTGTCCCTTGTTATTAATTTGTTATGACTATAGAAAAAAAACTACACTTGATTTTTGAAAACATATGGGCATAAGGGCTTACCGGACTGTTATTTCTGGTAACACGCTGGGATATTCAGATGGATAAGAACAGGATAGTATGAACTCCATCTGAGTGGGAAGTCAAAAAAAAACAAAAACAAAAAAATAAAATAAACTTGTTAACAATGCAAATTAAATAATGTGATTCACAATGGCATATTATGGCAGTCACAGTCGGTTACCTCCTCCATGCTTGCAGGGTTTAGCTTCTGTTTGATGAGAAACTGGGGTCTGGAGGGAGGAGGGCTGTCTGCAGAAGCTGAGCCCTCCACATAGTCCCTGAGCTCAGCAAGTGACAGCTGGTCAGTGAGCTCCAGCTCCTCCAGAGAGGGGAACATGCTAGTTAGCAGCTCAATCTCAGCAAGCTGGGACTCAGCCCACTCCAAGTGAGACATGTCGGTAAAGCCAGTGTAAAGGGTCGACCTGTGTCACTGTTGCAGCTATTTAAGTGTTAAACAGCTTCCTGTCCACGTCGTTCATTACGCATGCTGTCATTTCGGCTAACAAATGACATGTTATTTTACCTAGTTATTAGCTAAGCATATCGTTTAATTCTATACATTCCGATGTCATCAAGTTTCTAAAAAAATATCTTCAAATTCAGTCTAATTTAACAAAAGGAAAACGTGACTACTAGTGTCCCGTGCCGTTCTCTAGCTAAATCGAGGCTTGTTTCCACTCGGATTCATTTAAGCGACGCACACAGGAAACACACGGAGCGAGCAGCAGAAACTGTGGCACCGTCACATTTTGTTCCCCTGTTGTCTGCATGTGTCAGCTGGGCTTTTTCTGCCAGATCAGCGGAGTGTGATTTATGCTAATTTTAAACATTGTACACCAATTTTCTCAGCTGCAAGCTTGCATTTTCTGTCTGAACTCAACATTTAATCATGTCCGACTTTGACAAGTCATCCGCACAAAGTAAACGAAACTGAAAACGGTGAACGTTTTTAGGCTTCGTTTGTGACAGTAAGTAGTTGCATGGACCATGAGGATGGTCTTGGAGTTTAATGTACCATTATTTGCCGTTTTCTTCTGTCATAAATTGTACTGAGACTAAAATGTGCGTGTAGCATTATAAACCGGTGTATTTATTAGCCTAGCGCTGATGTCTATCTATGTTTTCTGATTTCTGTAATTTCCATTCATCTCTTAATGTGTTTAGGTGAAAATGGGAAAGAAAAGGGCAAAGGACAAGAGCTCCAGGGAGGATGATGACATTGACCTAATAGGTAAAAAGATAAATCATCATATTCATGTGATATAACAACCTGTGGGAGGCCCAATGCTTTTATTTCTTTATTTCTTTATGTCTTTTCTTCACAGCCCCATCCTGCAGACATATTAAGAAGGGAACAGACCAAACTCTCCTGAAGAAACTTTCTAATTCAGACTGGACAAGTTGTCAGGATTGTAAGAATGAGGACAATAAGGAAAACATTAGCACCACTCTGTCTGAGGACCCCGAAGAGGAAAAGGAAACAGCGGGGCTGTGGATGTGCTTGAAATGCGGCCATAGAGTGAGTTTATTCTATCAATTCATCATTCAGAGTTTGACAAAGTATAAAGCGACTTTCCTCCTAAATGAATGAACCTGTTCATCCAGGGATGTGGACGACAATCTGAGAACCAGCATGCCATCAAACATTATGAAACTCCTCGGTCAGATCCACACTGCCTCGTGATCAGCTTGGACAACTGGAGTGTGTGGTGAGTGTTTGGCATAAAGGCGAGCATAAAGAGGAGTTGTTCCTCGTTGCTTTCTTTAATGTGCTGTCCACCTTGCAGGTGTTACATATGTGATGATGAAGTCCAGTACTCCAGAAC